>OX638383.1:45755581-46489530 GCA_951813785.1 Criorhina ranunculi
TTGCCTGATTTTTAAACTCGAGGTTCGGTCTTCCTCTTCTTCGTCATGAAATCTAGGATCTTTCAATCTCCAATCGATGGGATTTCCAGATTCACTTCCATTCCTCACGTCGTCGGTGGCGGCACTCAAATTGACTCAAGTTTCTACATAAGTCAGCAAAAAACAAAATACTTCTCGTCCTGAATCATAGCTGCAGGATGCTCTTCCCTGTCTGAGGTTATCTCGTGTCACATTAAAAACGAATGATGAGAGCAGGCATTCAGCATCTATCTAGTTGTTTCAAACTTTATCATTCTCGGTCACGTATTCGACCAATTAAAGTACCTTCATCACGCTTATATGAGAAAAGGTAATTATCTGGAAACTTCTATGAAGTCAATGGTCACATAAACGATGACCCACATTTACTGTGCACCAGTGTATAACCTTTAAATGTCATTAAATATTATGTCCACAACCCACTCATTAAACTTAAGCTTCAAGTGCCTGTCAGCTTTAAAAAAAAAAAAAAAACGGTTGATTAATTAATTGCGTTCATAAAATTAAAACTTTCCACATTCAGTCTTGTCCTTTGCGAAGGGAGAGTTAAACTTTTCTCATATCGTTGTTATGTCACGATAATGTTCTTTCAACTCCTCCGCTCTGTTCTATGTGCCATTTAGCTCACACTCAAATGAAGTCTGTGAACGCAATGAGGACATTCTAAAACAAACGCATAAGAAGGACATTCTTAAACTATTCCCTTCTCGAGTCCTTATAAAATTTTCCCGAGTTTAAATTGTTTGCAAACTGTGGCTTACTTACACGATATGACCTTTCGGCAATAGCGTTCGAACAGATATGTAATCCTGTTTAACTCCGATACAAGGATAACCAAAGGCTACAAGTGCTACTGCTGTTCCGTTGCAAAAAACAAAAAGTGCGAACAACCAACAAATGTCAGCAATGGGTGTAGTGGTGCCAAAACTTTTGTCAGAAACTCCCATTCTGTTTCAGAGAGGCTAACATCGCTTAGGATGTGTCCATTTATTTCCGATTAGACCGCCTGTCCGCACTACAGGGATGCCAGAAGGTCCACATCGCATGGTGTGCGATTCCAGATAACACAACTAAATTGCTATATTAACCCATAGCTTCAAATCCAGGAGGTATCGCACAGATACATAGGTTGCCATATCTCTGTAAAGGATTGGAGAGAGGTTAAGAGGAGTTTTAAAATCCTACAACAGTAGAACATGGCATGCGGCCTTCCACTCTTATGTATAAATGCATGAGTGGGTGAGTGTGGCATTTTAACTTTTTTAATTAGTTGTGCTTGCATGGGGCGAGTCTCTGGCCTCATAGCAATGGACCTCAGATTATAGCAAGTGGCAAGTATGTACATATGTACATACGTATATCCGTTATTTATTATGCCAAGCGGGGTTTGAAGTGGGGACTGTACAAACATGTGCGTCTGTTTGTTTAGCTTAATAACTTTGCATGGACGATACGAGGTGTGCAATGCAATGAGAAATTTTTACGTGTTAACCGGTTGCAATTATTCAATTGAGATGTCGTTCGGGGATTGAGATACAATTTTTATGCGACCGGAATGATGGGGTGTTGTTATTTTTTTCTATCTAATTAAGGCATAACAGACTGTGGACTGATTTAGAGAGTGTTGTCATTAACAATTATAACTATCTTGAATCTTTTGTGGTTTATTTATTTTCAATTAACGATTTAAGTGAATTTATGGGATGTTACATGTTTTAAAATCAATCAGCGCAAATGTTTTGTTATTTAAGGAAACACATATCACAGTAAATTACTCTTTATGAGTTTATACTTTTGAGTTTGGTCGTCTCTCATGTTTTTTAAAACGCATTTGATCTTAGATTGTCCAAATTAGCTTAGCGTCTTTATATACCTGGGAAGGTAGGTAGAAGTGGCTGTAACTGGTGAGGTCCTATCAGAGGTTCTTCCAAACACAAGTAGCGCTGGTACGCCGTTTTGATACATCAATTCACGTGACCTGAATGTTGAGTGATTTACTTAAGAGCGTAGTTTTTCAAATCCATCCTGTAGAGTTCAGAAAGTTATTAATTTTGCAGAAACTTTTATTTCAGAAATCTCTGATAATTCCTTAAAAAAGGGTTTGCCAAATGGGCAGTTACAGAGAAAGGGTTTCTCCTCGTGTAAATTGTTGTACTCCTCCTCCTCACAATTGGCGCAGATATTTATGTCCATCAGCCCGAGTCCTGAACTTATGTTCATTGAGATTGATGTGCCTTCGTTTAGCGATGTTGTTGCAAGGCTCTTTTACTATAGATCTAGCCGCTTCTAGATTCATCCAGTATCTTTATATTCATGAGATCCACCTCTTTATTTCTGACCTCGTAATCTATCAATTTGTGCTCTCTTTCAGACATTTGTATTTTGCGCTTGAGCAACGCCTGAGTTTACTCTCAAAATCAGTGTTCTGTTCGCCAGACTTACAGAGTACAATTTATAGTTGTGGCATTCTTAGAAAAACATCATTTACACTCTTTTTTTGTCTCTTCAAAGGTATACAGTGGGCCCCCGGTAATCCGACAAACGTTTTGCAGGGCGGTGTTGGACTACAAGGATGGAACTGGATGTCGGATTACAAGGGGTGCCGGATTTCCAGGAGTCCACTGTATTTGTATGATCCCAACGGACCACTTAACCGATTTTGGCTTTAATTGACGGGCAAATTTTTCAATCTGTTGTAGGCTGAGTAGCATCAATCAGTGTTTCTTGTTATGACTTTATTTGATGGCTTGTCTTTGGAATGCATGGGCGTAGCAGCAGTACTCGATATCGTCGGTGTCCGTGCATCTTCCCAATGCATCTACACGTCAAACTTCAAATGTCTTTCTTTATACGATCGGTGAAAAAAATACAAACATATAGCCTTTAGAGGGCAACAGCCCAGTTTCTTGCAACCTTTTATGTTGTGGGTGTTATATTTTGTACACGAATGGAAAGGATCTACAGTTTATATTGCCGGCTCAATGGTATATTTAAAAGGTTCTTCATGACAAATTATACCATCGGAGGTTGGTCATTACTTGTCGAGAGGTGGCTGTTTTTGCTGACTCGAATCTATGTTGGTGCACGGCTCAATGCATTAACTAACCAACCATCGCATTGCCATTGTTGAGAATACTAAATTCAAAATATAAGTTGATGATCAATTGTTAGATACACATAATAAGGCAGTGATTGCATTGACCCTCTGTCCTAACTAAAACCTATACGATATTCTATAGTGAGTGATTATATAGTCAATTCAGCCTTTTTAAATATTATTTACATATGTTTCTACAAATCTCAACTGTTTGCCGTAATTGAATTTAAAAAAATATTTTTTTTTTAATTTAAAGTTTCGTTACAGAAAACAAGAAGCGGTTTAATATGTACGTTTAATTTATTTAGATGAAACGGTATAATAGTGGACCAATAGAAATTTAATAGAATAAAAAAAAAATTAATTATAATATGTCAATTCAATTAACAAAAAAATATAAATTAAATAAAAACAAACAAATGAAGCAAATAAAATATAAAATATAAATATATTTTTATCATTTTAACTACATACATACATACATACATATATCGTTGTCAATTTAGTTGGTGCATTCTTTAGAACGTAGTAATATCCACAAATGAAAAAAAATTCAATTATATACACCAAATAAATTCATATATGTAATTAAAAATAAATAAATTAAATCAATTGTAGTTTTATAATAATAATAATAATAATAATAACCAATCGCACTGCATTACATACTCGTTTGTTTATACAAACATTATTATGTATATTTCCAATTTCATTAAGAAGCACCTTTAAAACAAAAATGAAATTAATAATAAAATTAAACACTTAAGCGTTTCTAATAAAGTTTTACAAAAACAAAAAAAAAATTAAATAAAATTTAAACTATAGTTCAAAAGCGAATGCAAATGTGTTTGTGTGCGTTTATTCTGTGTAAAGTTTGTAATTTCTAAACAAAATAAAACTAATATATAAGACACATACACTGAGCAATTACTTTTTTTTTTTATTTACATATTTCTTTTTGTAAAATAATACTTTGCAAATTGTTTTTACAAAATCGTTGCAAAATAAAAGATATATAAATAGATATATAAAAAGAAAACTATATTCCCTTGTTGATCGAAAACTAATAAGAAACAAAATTTAGCTTGTAAGTAATTACATATAACAATTGATAAAGAAAACTCCAAATTATATTTGAACACTGTTAAAATTAATAAATAAAATAATATTTTATTGAAGTTGATTGTTTTACTTTTGTATTAGCTTCTCCTTTTTTGAGGCGACAGCCTCATTTACGGGGTGGATGTTATATTTTTTGAATGAATGGAGAGACCTACCAGCTGATTTTAAGGCCGGAACGCAGGCTCTTCACTGAGGGACCGTAGTCTCTTCCTCTACTTCCAGCATATGCTGAATGGGGAAGAAGAGCGCCCACCTCCAGTCAACAGAGAAGAAATCCCCCCTCTCAGTATAGAAGGCAGCTGTCAATAAACTGAACAACAACCAGGCTGCCGATTCTGATGGCTTACCAGCAGGGTTTTTTTTAAATATGGAGGTGATGTTTGAGTCAGGTGCATGCGCCAAATAAGGTTGGACGAAACTATGTCCAATGACTGGTATATCAGCTCCGTATGCTCCATCTACCAGAAAGCCGATTCTATATATCTTGCACCAACTATCGAGAAATACCTCTGCTAAATGTCGCGTAAGATTCTAACGAAAATACTGAGTGAACGTTTGAAGTTCTTCTAGAGTACACTGATCGACACGTACCAGTGTGGCTTCCGGTCAGGCCGGCAGTTCAACCATGGACCAAATCTTCACAGTAAGGCAAATCCTGGAAAAGACTAGCGAATTTTAAGTCGAAACTAACCACCTTTTCATCAACTTTAAAACCATATATTGTTACAGCCACCTGGAATATAAAAGACTGAGAAAAGGGAAAATAAAAGAAATACAAAAAGACTCGACACTCATTTCCATCCCTATCCTTACATCCAGTCCATATCCTCACTTCCTTCTAATTCAAATCCTAACTCCCCGTGTACACTCCCACTTTCATGCTACAAATGGCGCCCAACGTTGGATTAGGTATTCATATTCATCGTCTTGAACTCAGCTGAACACTGAAAAACACACGATACAAGGTGCAAAAGTCACATATTCATAAAACCTATCCAGTTGCTGGAATACGCAGCAACATGCATACCGTCATTATATAGAGGCTTTCACGGCAATCGAAAAACACGTGAAACGAGTTGGCCTTGAAGCAAATGAGGACAAAACCAAGTACACAAATAAGGAAGCATCTGTCAACAATAGTGACTTTGAAATAGTTAAAGAGTGTGTCATTCGTGAAACCCTCGTCACTTCGGTTAGGTGAAAAAAAAGACGAATACTACTTGCATGCTCTACAGCAGAGATTAGTTATAAAGTTATGACTTATCTCTGCTCTACAGTCTGCAGAATCCCGAAAGATCTACAACATGGTATCGTGTGCTGGGCGAAAACAGGAGATAAGAGCAGTCTTTCAAGAGAAAGATTCTTCGTCGAATATGTAACCACCAATTGTATGAGCTGTAGAGGTTTTATGAGACTTCATTTTAAGCTATGTTCGTTTCCACAGAAATATCGAAACAAATCGCTATTTTCGTTTTCGTCACTTTTTCCAAAACTTTAGTGTTTCTGGCACTCGAACCTAAGCCAGCAATCGATTATTCTAACCGATACATCCTAGTCAAATCGAATTAAATGGCTTTCATCTTTTGGGTTCATTTTACCTAACAGCGGATATTGATCGTCGTTGCCATCTACAAAAGTTGTCCTTCCATAATCTTACCACCAACGATTTGTGAGTCTACTTCAAGATTCCCTTCGCCATCTCGGTAGATTTTTGTAACTTTGTACTTTTGAGTAAAACTTTTGAAAATCATTACAACAGTAGCATATACTTCTTATGCATTAATTTTCTTTCGGAAGAGCAGTTGTCCTTCACTCGCTTTCAAATCGCTCTCCTTTTTCAATTCCCTAAATGCGTTCGTCATTTGAAAGTCTTGTCACAAGTCTTCTGTTAGAACTTGAGGCTACAAACGCAAATGATCCGGCATCTCTATATATCATAGTTTGTGATGGTCGTTTTGTCCTGGAGCTCATCTACCTCCTTTTTGGAGATATGTAGCTGGCAAATTTATCATTGATGCGAATCGTAATCATATCTCAGTCTTCTTCTGATAACAATCCAAGTAGCCACTGTTTCTTATATAACATACACCGATCTATTCTATTGCTCTATCAGGAAGTATATTCGTGTAATGTGAGATGCTTGACGCCGTGCATGGCTTCCTGTGGCATGAACACATTTTGTGGCCCCTAAAGGGAGATTGGCTTAATGGAAATACACTTCATAAGCCTTGCTTTAAGGTTTTGCGTTTGGTCCAAAGTTCCGACTTTCATTTAATACAACTTATACTAAGTACAACAAACGTGATTCAAGCAGTTAAACCCTGTGCGACTTTAAAATTGAAATAAAAATCTTTCGCTTTGCAGACATATATGTATATGATAATATTTATTGATTAACCTTTGATATATATATTTACGATTATTACATTAAATATTGCCTCTAACAATTTCTAAGATAGCATTGCATTTGTATGTTATTTTCTTCATTCTTATTTGAGACCATTCATTTCAATTTTTCTTGTGTATCAATTTAACTTCTTATCTTGTACACTTTTACTATAATTAGATAGTTAATTCAGTCAAAAACAAAATAAACAAAAAAATAAAATAAAGTAAAAATTCCTACGAAATATGTCTTTTTTCAGTTTGATGCCGACGCCTTGGACTCTCTCGTTTGTTCATCTTGATCCTTTTTTGTCGACGACAAACTTTTAGATTAGGTATATGACCACTACACTTTGTGAAAAACATAAATGTATAGCTTGAATATAAATCTCTTTCTAATAGGTGGAAACATTTGAGACAATAAGAGAGAGAAAAAAAAAATAATCCAAAAAACTTGTTGCAAAATGTGATGAAGTGTTTTTTGTTTTGTCATTCGTTTTCCCGTTTCGTCTTCGTTGCCTCCTTCTTTTTAACACGACCACCATATTGATACACAGACACATTAGATAATAAACCAAAACTAATACGCATCTGTTTGTCTAATTATACATCAATCAGAGCCGCTCGAAGCTCAAGTCTTCTGAGGTCGCCCACTATAGCATGACTTCTTGTGAAAGCTACACACACCCCCTCCCCCTGAGAGAGAGATACGCACAGAGAGAGAGAGAGGATAGAGCACGGCCTGCCGCGAATAATGATTTGAGTATTTTTTTTTTTTGTTTTTGTTTTTTCTGTTGATAAACAAAGAGAATTCTTGTTTTATGGTTTAATGGTTGTTTAACGTGCGCACGACACAGCGCACAAACAAGAAACTAAGAAACAGCTACTGCTGCAGGGGGGGCCTACGACTACGAGTTTCATCTAAAACACCAAACACTGAGGACTCTACGAACTAACACGTAATATATTTGAAAGATAATTTTGAAGGGGGGGATAAGGTTACTGCAATTGCCAATTGTGATGGATGCATTAATGGTTGCAATTGTGGTTGTTTTGTTGCATTTTTTGTTGTTGGTGGTTGTGGTACTGGGGACTACTGGTCACCAGAGGTTCTTTGGAAGAGCATAACCTTGTTTGGACACATAGATATTGCGGTCCGAATAAGACGATGCATCTCCAATATCTTTGTGAGGTGACACAACAGTGTTCTGTTTGTTATTATTGAACGAAGTAACTGTTTCGGATTTCCCATTTATAGTGCGAGTTGTTGTAGTCGCAGTATTGCCCTCAGAATCCTGAGTGACTTTAGTTGTCTCATAAGACCCGTCAGGTTTGCGAACGGTCTTTGTCATAACACTTTGACGAAACATTTTCGGTCCCTACAAAAATAAAAAATTACACAATGAAGGGGGACTTTTTTTTGGATTTATGAAACCTTACCTGATAAGTTCCCTCAAAAACCCCACCAAATGGTGTCCTGATGGACGGAGTCAGCATATCTGAATTTCTTTTAACTGGTGGACGAGACTCTTCATCGATTATGGTGCCATGGATTCGACCCATAATAGTTTCTTCGTCGGATAGCTTTTTCTTTGGTTGCAACATTTTTGTTCGATTATCATTGCGTGGCAAAATATCTTTAACTTCGGGAGTAACACGTTGCATCAGTGAGTGCAATTGATCAACGTAGATTCTAGAAAAGGCATCACAATCAGATCAGCTGAGATTTTGTTATTTAATATTTGAACTTACTCTCCGTCGAGATCAGTATCAAACATTTCCTTTTGCTTCTGGAACTCTTTAAGAATATTTCCCTCGAAACCTGGCTTCAAATACTCTTCCTTCACGTCCTTTTCAAAATTTGGAGCATTTTCTAAAAAAAAATAAAAATATAAAACCAAAAGATTTTTTATTACAAAAATTATTTGAGCGCTACGTAAACGAAATTTCCCGAAGAAGCACAGTCGAAATAAATAGAAAACTCTCTGATAGATGTCAAGTGCGCTATGAGCATTTTCAAGCAAATGGATAGAGTTTAAGGGTCTGAACAGCAAGCACGACGAAACTTTCCCTTTTTCAGTGCCAAATACATCTGAAAGTGGTATTGTTGCTATTAACTAGCTAAGGATCATTCAATTCTTTCCTTCAAGCTGGGGAAAATGTCTTGAAAATAAGTCAAGGCCATTACCATCCGAACTATAATTGAAAGATCTGCAATCCGTTCAGAATTCCTGACCGACAGGAGTGCACTTTGGCCTATGAAGATCTATTGTCTCCTTGTGTCGATTTTGTTTTCAAATTAGAGCATCCATCATGCCTAGGAAACTGAGAGACCTAGACAGAGGGGGACAATCTACTCTATTACATGTCAATGCCCTGCAGTCCCTAATACAAATTATTGATTTGCTATCTTATTGGGCGCCTATCGAAACGCCTAGAAACGTCAGGATCTAGTTTGTAGACAAAAGTCAGGATCGAGACTTGTTGCCTTTTGTCTGTTTCAACAATCTTTTCGGCTTGCAAACAAAGTCGTCACATTACCGAGGGTCTCATACCCAGCTTGCTGAGATGGTAATTGAGTAAGCAGTAAGAAGCTTAGCATCTGGCTTGCCCCTGTGGTTCCTTAGTACATGATATAAAGTTTCTTCCGCTCCATTGCAAATCTATGTATGTGCTGTCGCCTTTCTAGAATTCGCTTCCTGGCATGCTCATTGATTGTGCAATGAAAGGCAGCTCTTTATTAAAAGTACCCTCTTCTTTTGGGTTAGGCTAGTGCGAGTTTTGAACCTTACGTGTTGCTTGACAAACTGAGAAGACGTGAATAACTTAAACATTTGACTAGAGATAAGGATGCCAACTCTATTGGTATAATCTGTGATCTCAACCTCGGTTTCATTGGTGTTATGACACTTATTTCGCCAAAAAATCGTCTGTTCGACAGAAAAAGTTTTGGCGAGTTGATTCATGTCAACCCCTTAAGCATTCTTCCAAATGTGTTCCACAAAATGGGGGCCAGGTTTCAAAGAAACAGTCCGGGGAAATGTTGAGGAAACAGAGTAAGAAATACGTCGTGAATGAACATTAGGATCATTTTTGCAGTTGGGTATGGTGGAGTATGCAGTCTGTCGATCTTATGCTTGAGGTTGAGAAACAGCACAATATTCCTCATACCATCCCAAGCATTTATTGAGAGGATATTTTGCTCATCAAGTATCCCTTGCTAGAACTGAGCGTTGAAATTCTAGAAAAAAAAAATGTATGCAGCAGTCTCTACCTCCTCCAAGCACGGTATTCAGGAAATCGATTTCCCTTGGAACATCTTTCTTAGCAGAACTTAGTGTTTAAGGGGCTATGTGACTTGTCTACATTTCCTTTCCTCCTGCAGTCTTAGAATCCCTACATAAATCTCATCAAATAAGCCAATTCCAGTTCAAAATTTTTCGTACAACATTCGTTTATGTAACACTGCCACAGGCTTTAACCGCAGCCTTAATACTTCAGAAAACTATTACCACTTTCTTGTTTTGTCATCTTTGTACAACACCGGATACCTAAAACAGAAAATCACCTAATCTGCTTTCCAATCGTGCAACCTACAACCTCAAAATACATGGACAACCTCATGTAGAATGGAAAATCTCTTCCAACCCCTAAGAAAATAAAAAAATAAAAAAAAAACCTTTCAAATGCGCAATAGAGAACTGTTTTTTAGCCCTGGCATGTCATCTATAGGTTCGCACCCCCCACACAGATTTAGAATCCCACCCCGTATGCCTACCTTCGTACTCGCTAACAGCTTCCATTATCTGCTGCATTTGATGCTCAAAATGTTTCTGCAACTCCATCGGATTGGTAAAGATTTGGAAAGCAAATTTCCGGTTATCGCCAAACAATTCATCATCCGTATCGGATTCGTCAAACCAACTTGGTTTACGGAACTCGTCCTTTTCGATTGGACTGTAAAGAAAATGCAACATTATCAGTTCATCAAAGCAAAATTGCTCAAAAATTGTAAAAATTTTCCTCTCGCAATGGAAGATTTATCGATCGATAAAGGAGGATGCTCTTCCTTTCGTTTTTTTTTTTCTCATTTTCTTCTGGGATACTCACTTGGTGTCGGTGTTGTTATCTTCAGTCATTTTGAACATTTTACGCAAGATATCCATTTTACTCGAAAACTAAATAAAAAACTTTACTTTCTACCGAATGTAACTCAATTTAAATAATTGAAAAATATTTATTTGTATAGGTTGTTTTTTTTTTCGTTTTTGTTTTATTGTTTTTTCTTTGCAAATTTTGGTGATTTTTCTTGGTCACTTGCTGGTGCTGCTGCCGGAATTGTCTCGAAATCGAATATTACGTTGTTCTGCATAAAGTCAGGGAATGCGCATGTTATGGGAAATTTTTAATCTGACATTTACAGATTTTTTTTTATTTGTTGGTTTGTTTTGTTGTGGGATATTTGAGAAATGTCACACAGGGATGGCAGGGAGTGTTTTCGTTTTGAATTATTTTTAGTATGCCAGGTGGATTTTGGAAGAGCGTATTATAGTTTTGATCATTCTTTAATGAAACTGGAACTAAAAAGATCTTGCAAATTTATAGAAGTTCTCATCTGAGCTGTAAAGATTCATCAATGTTACATCATGTTACGATACCGCACTAAGAAATTAGATTGGGTCCTAAAGAAGGTCCAAGAATTCCTATTTACCGATTTAAAGGCCATGTATAACAGTTTGAGTGTGCTATTTGTCAGCCTGCACTACGCATACGCTTATGTAGAATAACGATGGAGAACTCTAGCTGCTCCGTCAAGGTTGGGAAAGACATTACAGAGACCCTTAATACCACTAGAGGTTTAAGGCAGAGCGACGCACTATCATGCAGGTTTTTCAATCTGGTAGCGGAGAAGAAAGTGGGAAAATCCTATCGACATATATTATGCTTGGTTACACAAACAATATACATACATCATTAGCAAAACAAAATAAAGGGTCACTGGTACCTTCGCAAAGATTGTATCAGAAGCTGCATAAATGGGTCTGATTGTAAACGAGGGGAAAACTAAGTAAATTTTGTCTTTGAACACTGAGATACAACACTGACGTCTTGGTTAGAACGTTGAGTAGAGGAATTCATCTACCTTAGCTCTGCAATTAATTCTGCCAACGAAATCAAGGTAGAAATTCAACGTAGAATAACACTCTCCAATCGCTGTTACAAACATTGGATTGGGATACAATTACGGAGCAGGGTCCTATCACGAAGAACCAAGAAGACGCTGTACAAGATATAACCCCTGTTCTGACGTAGGTGCGTGGTGCAGAAATGTATACAATCAAGCTATGCACCAAGAAATGTATAAGACGTAAACCTCAGAGGGAAAACAAAAATTGCACTCTTTCAATATCTTTCTGACTCAAGGCTTGCCGTAACTGCCTGAACACCCACCCTTAAGTAGATGGCTGTTCACAACAACATTACCATCCATTAAGTTCCTGGACACAAGGGAATTAAGAGAAATTCCCTTCCCTTCTATGGCTAAGCTCCTTAGGGAGTTGCTCACTAGACATTGCTCACTAAACAATCATCTCACTATGCTCAGCATAAGTCCCTCGGATATGTGTCGACACTGCTTGGAAGATCGAAAAAAAACTGCGGAAATAGTCAACCAAAATCTTAAGGTTCCTCTTTAACCTCGATCTTGCTTATCATCCAATAGTCGGTAAACCTTGATCGACACACACGATCTTTTCGATTGTGCATCAACTTTGATGCATCAAAATGAAATGCAACAAAACATAGAAAAATCTGACACTTTGAAAAGTCAAAAATGAGCAATCAGGTCGATATAATTCGAACAAGTTCATTAGGAAGCTTCATTCTTGAATATATAAAAATTAATTGTCGTTCTTATTCATCGATGTTGATCTCAGAAATTCTTTTTGTGGTAATTTGCTTGCAAACTTTCATTTCCGTCAATCCTTACGAATACTGCATGAGGGGCAGAGAGCAAAAACTTTGCAAAGAAAAACGACATATCCTATGTTATCCGGAACAAATTGTGGGTAAATCTTTTAGTTACATTGTTTATCCTTGATTCACAGGACATTATTGAGCTTGATAATTCCGATTAAGATGTTTTATCATACCTTTAGCCCTTTGGATCGGTATATAACAGGAGCTTTTCAGTCACAAGTCACTTTAGGAAATGGATACTCTTTTGGCACAATCACTTTCGCAATCAACTTGCATGTGGTGATGTTGACGGACCTGGTGAGACAAAACTACCTTCTGCTACTCGACTAAGAAAACTGGTATACAATGGCAAATTAATTCAAAGGTTAATCTCGTTAAATATTCTTGTTCTTTAGGTATGGGACTATGAGTTGGCATATATAGCCCGGGCGCATGCCAATAGATGTTCAATGGAACACGATGAATGTCGGAATACTAAACGTATACCGATATCTGGTCAAAATTTATTTGAATCAACTGTAACTGAGCCACAACCTACTGTAATCGAAACTGGATATGAAGCAATATTTAGTTGGTTCGATGAGCATAAGAACGTTGATGAGTCCATCTTGCAAGCTGGGGCTACCACTGAGCAAATGTAAGTTAAGAGTAAAATCGCAATCGAATTTCAAGATGTTAATTTATAGACAAACAATTGGACACTTCACCCTAATGTCACATGAAAAAGTCACTAAAGTTGGATGTATCATCACTTTCTGTGGACAAGAAGAGTAAGTAGACTACATCAATATCTAAGCTCATATATATTTTTTCAACCTACTAACACTCGTTTATGAGCTACAACAGTTCGGGATGGACCTCAGACTTAAACAACAGAAAAATGTTTAGCTAGTAGACTCCAGTTGCACGCTCCAATTTGGTTTGGGCTCTCTTCTCATATCTCATACGAGATCTCATACGAGATTCGAAATGTTGTTGGTGGACATTCATCTTAGTCAAGCTGTACAGCTTGCATAAATGGGACCGGATATTCTACGAAGAATTTTCTGCTCAGCGCCATAGAATAGGACTAGGAAAGTTGGGGTCTGATATAGAGTATCCTTAGTAGTTCAAAAATAGCCTTAGTGGTTAGTGCGTTGGACTGTTGAGCGAGAGACACAGGTTCGATTCTCAAATACACCACCAAAAGCTTTTCGCGGCACCACCTCTTCGCAGGCATGACAAATCTGCAAGAGTACAATCTGTCATGAAAAGCTTCTCAATTCGCCGTTCGCAGTCGGCAAAAAACTATAGGTCCCTTCCATTCGTGCAAAAAATATTGGGTGTCCCCTGAGGGGACCAATTGCTGTCAGCAAGAGGGGACTCCCCTCTTTTTGTAAACAATTACTTGCAAACAGATCGTTGACAGCTCGCTAAATTCTGCCACCGATAAGATTCAGCCCATTCAAGCTGAGTTCGTTAGTGAATTTGCAGTCTCTTGACAAATCAGAACCAGTTAACCAGCTGATCCCTAGACTACAAGCACGAGTTCAAGAGTTTTATTCGATTTTTTGAGCAAGGGTTTGATATTTTTTAGAAAGTTTAAGAACTAAATCAGATTTGACTCTCTGACTTTGGGAATTTCGACGTTTGATAGTCTTGACACATTTTTTTTTAAACAGAAACATTCATGAATACTTTTGTTTTTTTTTTTTTTTTTCCATTTTCCAGTGAATATTTGTATCATGTAACGTGCAACTACGATTATACAAACATGGAAGGAGTTCCGGTGTATACATTTGGGGATCCAGCTTCGGATTGTAAACACTGGGGTGCTAAACAAAGCTCCACCTTCTCTTGTCTTTGTGGCTGATCCTATTGCTTTTTCTTTATAATTAATAAATTAAACCAATCAAGTTATTTAAGTTTTTTCTTTGCTGCCAAAAACGAAAGGATCAAGGGTACTTTTCAACAAAATTTTACGTCAGAATATGTCTTGAAATGTTTGTGTCACAAGTAGTCTATACAAGTGCAATATACAAATTCTGAGAATTCCCATTATTACGTAAGACAGCGTATGGAAATTTAATTAAATTATGGCGCCCAACGGATGGATAAACTGGAGCTGTTCATTTCGACGACTATGTTGATCAAATATTTTGTGAAAGGAGAATACGATATTTGCCCCCGAAATAAGCAATGTGGAGCTCCATCCAAAATTTACCTCACTTGACTTTAGTTGGAAATTCATCAAATGAATGCTCATTCGAAGGAGGAGGCAAAATTTGTTACGCCATGCACTGAGGGAGATGTCCCTAAGTGAACTTTGTTAACGAAGTCCAGAAAGTGCCTGCAAGGAAGTTTTTGGAGAAGCTACACTTTCTGTAAATGCTGGGACCAATTGTTTGTAAAACGCTGGAGTGTCAAAAGACGGTAACGCTTGAATTAAAATAATATTCAGATGCTGTACATAAACAAGGCTTAGTTAAAGAAAATTTAAGGACAAGAGAGCCGCTTTAAAAATAAGCCAGAAACAACCACCAGAACATCAAACATTCGGTCAATTTGCGTAATTTTCTTTAAAAAAAACTTGCACAACGTCAAAGTTTACCAACCGAATGATAGTTTAAAGTTTTTAAACGAATATGTCAAGTTTTTTTTATTAATCCTACAGCGAACAAAAAAAAAACCTAAGCTCAGAACCTTTGAGATAACAAGCGTATCTAGCAATATTTTTACAGAAAAATGAAGTAATCGGAGATAAATATGTCGAATAAGTTTGTTTTCAATTTTTGTTTGTAGTATTTGTTGACTTTCTGTCTATTCTTTTGGCTCCAATTCATCAATGTTGATTTTAGAAGTCCTTTTCGTTACTATTGTCTTTCAAAATGTAATTACAATTCAATGCTATTCGTACTGCCAGCAACAAGAAAAGGAACTATGTAACGAAAGACGGCATATCGCCTGTCATCCGGACCAAATTGTAGATATAAAATTTCTTATACACTTTCCTTTTGATCTGCAAACAATAGAATGTTCATAGAGTTCTCTTAGTGAGTTTAAAAAGCTTTTTCCAATAACAAGTCGTTTAAGAAGTTGGATCATCTATCTGCATAACCAATCCCGGAATGAAGTTGCATGCGGAAAAATTAAAGGTTCAGATGGAAAAAAATTACCCACAGCTGCACGAATGAGAGAATTAGTATTGAACTAAATAACAAATGTGTTTTGCAAAATTGATATTTTTCTGTTTTTTAAGGTCTGGGACTATGAATTGGCATATCTAGCTCGCTTGCATGCCCAAAGATGTCGAATGAAGCATGATGCTTGTCGAACGACGCAACGAATAAAACAATCTGGTCAAAATTTAGCTGTTTATGAGACAATTAATGAACCACCAAAAGCAATGGACCTTATCGATCGTTTTCTAACTAAATGGTCTAAGGAGGGTAAGGCCATTGACAAAACCACTCTGCGAGGTGAAAATTCTGGAGGATTTCCATTCACTAGAGAGTAAATTAATTATGGAAATGTTGTGTGGTACAAAATAACACGTTTAATTAAAATTTAGTATAACTGGTCACTTCACGTTATTGGTGCATGAAAAGATTACAAGAGTTGGATGTGCAATGAGTTTGTGTCTGCAAAATATGTAAGTTCTAGTAAATTGATCAAATTCCGCTTGAAAGAAAGGCCCTTTGGTTCTGATATCTTAATCTAATTTTTTTTTTAGCACAACTTTCACCCACTTTACATGCAACTATGATTATAATAATGTACTCGGAGAGCAGGTGTACAATTTTGGGAATGCCGCGTCGGACTGTCCATTCTGGCATGCGAGCAAAAGCTCAAACTTTTCATGTCTCTGTGGAAATACATTTTGGTCGAGAAAATATCTGTCTTACCTAAAAATTAATCTAAAAACAAAATATAATAGTGTGCTGAGTTCCAGTCAAGAAAGTGAACCTAGAAACCAGAAAGCTAGTAATTTGACAGGGACAGGCTAAGCATTTCAAACAGATTATTAAAATTAATAAAATGTTCCAGGCAGCCATCGTCGAATGGAAAATATTTTCTTTTTAATAACTGAATGATTGGCAACTCTTTTATATAAAGCCACGGTCAACCGGATCTGTCAATTCAAAAACAAAAAGTTCATGGAAATCTTTAATTTGGAGATGAAAATTGCAACTGAAATCCAATACAAGCTGGATTTTGTTTTAAGGGATTCATCACCTTCATTTACGGAACAAACAGAGCCAATACGGAAATACACGATACATCCGTTGTAGCATCGGTTGAACAGATTTGATTATACAATTGTATCGTGATTCCACAAAACCAATCTTTGTGCCGATATTGTATGGTCTTGAGTGTACAACCGCTGTCGCATCAACACTAAACACTGCACCAGTACATATAACAAACTTCTTCCGTGCACTTGTCTCAGTTATAAAAAGTAATTTCAAATGAAATGCCTAGTACGAGTACGTAAATGGTTGTATCGTGTATTTCCAGCTTTAAGAAGACGTAAGCACACAAAACTAGGAAACAAAGAACTTCCGGAAGTTGCCAGGAAAAGGATTGTTTCAGCACGGTCCTGGATATGGATACAAAACTGCTCATCTAAATCTTTCCAAACATGCATTAGCAAGGAAACGCGCTGACTTCTTCAATTTCGTGGTGAAGCAGACAGGGCACAGGATATATTTTAACATGGAAGGCACTATTTTCTATAAATCCGTCCAGCTAGTGGGAAACGCTGACGATATTGACACAATCGGACGCTTCTTGCATGCCTTTACAGTCTTTCACGGCAATTGAAGTTGAAGCGAAACCAGTTGGCTTTGAAGTGTTAAATCTTTATTTCTGACTTGTGTATCCACCGTAAGTTGTGTGAAATGCTACCTGGTTTATAGAGCGAGCAAGGGACGGTTGTTGTTTTCTCTTCTTCATAGCATTCTTTTTCGAACTTTTCCAACGGATAGCAGTTATCAAAAACCGCTCGAGAAACAAAAAAAAAGGGATAAATAAATTAAAACATTGTCAACGCAATATTAAAGATAAATAAATTAAAACACTGTCTACGCAATATTTAAGATAAATAAATTAAAACATTGTCTACGCAATATTAAAGATAAATAAATTAAAACATTGTCTACGCAATATCTGCAGATCGATCTATTTAATAGAAGTGAATGCGTACAAGACCAAGTATATGTTGTCAACAAACAAAGTAGCATCAGTCAACGATGAATGACAGCACGTCACTAAGTTCACCCACCTAGCAGAAAACATCAACTCTTCAAATGACATCCATGTGGATGATCGAATTGAAGTTCATAATCCTTCTGCACCAACCACATTCACCATCTGAAGTTCTCGAAGAAAGAACACATTTGAAAGAGCAACATTAGCCTTATTGGTTTGAGCTTCGAGGGCACTTATGATACTGATCTGCTCTCATAATCCCGGAGTGGTATAGAAGTGTTAGACGATGCCATTATAATGCTGGAAAACGAAGCCACCGGTGCCGATGGCATATGCTGCCGACAATTTTCCTGAATGTCTGAGAGGAAGTATAACCTATGTCCGACATATCAGGAAGCCTAGCCTACCTTCATTTTGGATACATGATCTTATCCAACTGTGGCTTTCGATCTATTGGAGCAAAACCTTTACGTAAAGATAAATTTTGCAATTTAAAGTAGAAATCCACAACTTAGTCCCCAACTTTGAGCCCCATTATGATAGCATTCAGGCTTAACTATTGACAGTGAAGAAAATGTACAGCACTTCCTCTGTATTCTTCCAAACGCGTGCCAGATTCCAACTGCTTTTGGTTCAATTGTTTCTCTAAGAGCGACCACTATAGAACCCGTTAGTATATTATAAAAGTAACAGACTTCAATTAAATGATTTAATAATTTCGATAACAATCCATTGACAATTGAATTCCTGTCTAGTGATGACTATCCTTCTTAACAAATCTCAGTCCACAATATCCACAAATATGTGATCCTGGTTTATCCTAGAAAGTCCAACAGACATTATTTACATCTTTCTACCTCCAAAGTGTGATAATTCTTACCAAATTAATGTACACCTTAGGATGACCCAGAGCACCACTACCACCGTCACAACAGACAATACGTTCGGCACATTCCTGTGGAGGAATTTCATCGACCAGTTTAATGCCCCAATTTGCATTTACATAGCGTTTAGCATTTGTGAATCGTACATTACGGTAGTCAGCCTTGTCATAGACCTACAAATCAAAATTAATTTTCAACAATTTTTCCAATCATAACAACAAAAAATGTTTGCGTAACACTACAGACGAGTCTGTGTTTCAGGAGTGTCACCACTTTTCCACTTACTTGTCCAGTATGAGTTACTTTTTCCAAGTCAGTTTTGGACGCAAATTGTCTAGCGCTCACTATAGGGACAATTTTTAAGTTAGATTTGGTTAACAGAGGCAAATCGGAGACGATCTTCCTACAAGCCATTTTAAAATTTTTTTTTTCTTTCGAATTTAGCTCCTTTATGTGCAAAACTGTGAACGCAAAGTGTGACAGCTGTCAGTTGAACAAAATATTTAGGGAAATTTTTTTTTACCTACAGTGAAATAAGAGAAGTTGCATGGGTTTTTTCTTTAAAAGGTATGCGTACTGACTAAGAAATGTTCGCTGAATTGTGGACACAAACCATTGAATGAATAGGGTGCTGCAATCGTATTATGTTTCTTAAAATGTGCACTGTTAAGTAATGTTTATATCAAAGAATTTGAGGATAAATAATTCAACTGTGCGGGGCTTTTTAATACTTTCTTTGAGCATGATTTATTGATTACTAAGCAGTTCCTCGTCTGAAGCAAGAACTGAACTATATGATTCTTTCTCTGGATGTTGACTCGTGCTGTGACCAATCATTGGTGGTTCTATAAACGTTGAAGCTGCAACTCTACGTCGTACACTCCGCTGTACTTTTCTGATTTTCATACAGTATTGGGATTTTATCTAGTTAACTGCAATGTGAGCTTTATGTAGTTTACTTTCGTCAATCCGCCTTCAGGAATTTTCAATTAGCCATGTGCCGTGTTGTACTTGAGCTCGATCGACAATGTTTTCTACTCTAGAGGTAGAACATTTTTCACAGCACATCAATGGTTCCACACAAGCTAGTTCCTTAATTTTTGATGCACTGAGGGAAGCATAAGTCTATCGATGTTAAACCTGGAAATTCTCATGTTTCTGATTCTGACTTCCAGGATGAATAATGGAAGTGTTAGAACTAGAATTTTAGGACATCACTAAGAAAATATATAAAGTCTTGCCAGCAACACCATTTAATATTGAAAGCGTCCCGTCTGCATAGACAGTGAGTGGAGGAGGAGATACAACGACGAACTGTACGGGCTGTAGGTCCAACGACTGAGGTGGCTGAGTCATGTAGAACGGATGGACACCAATTCTCCAGTCCGAAAAATCTTCGAATCCACCCCCGAGGGACAGTGCAGTAGAGAAAGACCGCGACTTAGGTGGCGTAGGTGGCGTAGGTGGCGCACGCAAGTTGAAGGGGACCTCAACCAACATGCGAAACTGGAGGGTTGATGGTTGAAGTCCAGGTCCACCCCGGACTGTAGCGCCACCTTAATTAAGTAAGAAGTTCCGAAGTGTTGGAACTTAAATGTTTTGTACGCGCAGCCTCTTCAGAAACTAGATCTGACTGAAGCCCATTTAGCTGACCCATACTATAAAAATAAGCTGAAAAGTTAGTTCTCTAATATTAAGCCTTGTATTGTTGTTTGCATGTAGTGTCGAACATTAAAGCCTTAAAACGAAATAACTTTGATTACCTTCTTGACACAAACTAAACCTCAATCACATTCCCCCTCTGCTACTTTGTATTCAACTAAAACTTTCAGATTCAAGACAGCAGGTGGTCATGCTAATATTACGAATACCAATCAATGATACGATAAACTGTAGCCCTTAATCAAGGAACAACAAAATTCCTTTAGCCCCTTCATTTTCTTGTGGATTTTTACAGTAGTAACTGACGTGAGCCACCATCAGAAGCCATCGCCGAGATGAGTCGTTAAATGTACAACTTTATGTTTGCTTTTAATTCCGCTTAAAATGTTGTAACCCGAAATTCACGCTCTTCACACGGATACCCCATCCTTATGGATCTGTACTGTGAGATCACCAATCTCTAGGCTCGATTTGGTATTAACAAATCCTCTGCATTGCAATCGGCACCTTTGCGCCACAAGTTTTTATGTCCAATTTAATGTCTTCATTAGGTTGAAGCCCTGTTTGAAGGCCCTCTCTCTATCCCGTTTGGCTACCATCGGAATCCGACTGTGGCTCAATCAGACAATTTCAATTAATTTTTCATTCCCTTGGGATGGAAATTAAGGCGCTCAACTCAATAAACGAGCGTACGACCCGTCGTGCCGCAGGTCGCATATATGCCTTCTTTGACAGCAACAAACGACCGAATCGAAGAAGGAAACAATTTTATTGCGCGCGAATGTTTTTATGGCCTAATTCATAATTTCGAGAGCAGAGATTGTGTTTCGCAATGTTGTTTTGGTGTTTTATTACCCAGAATGCAACTGAATGTCCAAGCGTCGTCGTCGCGTCGTTGATGCGACAACAACGGAAGACGTGTGAAGTCGCACCTAAGATGGGTTGAGTTGAGATCGTTTAAGGACTCGTTTGCATTTTACATTGTGGCAATTGGGACCACAAACTAAGGTGAGATTCGCTTCGATTGTAATTAAGATGGAATGGAGAGCAGTGATGATTAAATGGTTTAAAATGAGACTTAATAGGCTCTCCGAATGGGGACATGAAGAGTTAATATGGTGTTTGGTGGATATTGGATGGTTTGAGGATTCATTTCTCACATTTGCATTTTGATTTGATATGATGGATAGATAGATTCAGGGAGGGAGTCTTGGTTTATGACACAAATGCCAATTTGAAGGAGTACGCGATCAAAGAGCGGTTTGTATTTTGGGTCCTCTACTGTCAAAGGTGGTGGCGATGTTTTGGTAGGAATTACGAAAGCATACCCGACGACTGGACTGTAGCTCCATCTGCCCCATCTTCAAGAAAGACGATCCTATGTCTTGTTAGAACTACCGAGGCATATCCCTGCTTAATGTAGCCTACAAGATCCTGCCCAGTGTACTGTGTGAACAACTAAAGCCGTTTTGCACCACACTCATTGGCACCTATCAGTGTGGCTTCCGGCCCGGCAAATTGACGATAGACCAAATCTTCACGCTGCGGAAAATCCTGGAAAAGACCACAGAGTTCCTAGTCGATACTCACTTCAAAGCTGCATACGACAGCATTCATCGTACCGAACTATACAACGCGATGGCCAGATTCGGGATCCCGAGAAAACTAATCCGGTTGTGTCGCGCCACGCTAGAGAACTTGCAATGTACCGTGCAGTTTGGGAACAGAACCTTCGAATTATTCCAAACATGCACCGAAATTCGGCAAGGAGACGCACTGTCGTGTGATTTCTTTAATCTTGTGCTGTTGCAGATAGTTCGAAAGGCCGGCGTTAACACAGAAGGCCCGGTCCCAGCGTGCCATTATTGAGGCTTTTACGGCAATACAAGAACAAGCCCAACGAGTTGGTCTAACGATTAACGAGGATAAAACAAAGTACATGCTGTCTACCAAAAACCGATCCGTCGAACACCATCTAGGTCAAGGCAGTGAAGGAGTTTATCTACCTCGGGGCAAACATAAACTCCACAAATGACACCCTAGTGGAGATTCGACGAAGGATAACCTTAGGCAACCACTGCTACTTCGGTTTGTCCAAACAACTAGTCCAAACTCCGAACTCGAAGGTCCAAAATCATGCTCTACAAAACCCTGATCTTGCCAGTCCTGCTTTATGGAGCTGAATGCTGGACAGCATCTGTAAGACATCTGAGGCTGTAAGACAGCGGAGCAGATCTTGGGATCCTTCGAAAGAAAAATTTTACGGCGAATATTTGGTCCAGTCTGGGAGGAGAAGATATCTACGAGCTGTACAAAGGTGCGGATGTAGTCCGGAAGGCAAAAATCCGTCGACTGCAATAGCTCGGCTAAATCGAGCGAATGGACGAGAATGCTCCAGCTAAGAGGAGCTTCAAATCTCAGCCACCTGGTTCACGAAGAAGAGGAAGACCGAACCTCCGGTTTAAAGATCAGGCAATTCGCGGACGCCAGAAACCTTGGTCTAGTAAATTGGAAGCAGCGTGCCCGGGACCATAAAGAATGGAAAGCGGCATTAGTTCAGGCTCAGACCCTCCAAGGTTCGCTGGCCTGATAAGTAAGTAAGTACTGTCAAAGATGTTTGACTCGATCCTGCAGCGAGGAGTCAGAGCTACTCACAAAACTCTGAATGATGTAGTCAGTTTCCAAAACAGGTCTGAAAACCATTTGCATGTGTGACCAAGAAACTAGACTTACTCCTGTGGAAACTCTTTTTCCCTGATAAGATCTAATCGTAAGACCAGCCAGCATTCCTCTGTTTCACAGAACTAAGTAACCCTCACATTGAACTAATTAATTTCACTATAATCCGTAAAGCAATCATAATTCCAAGCCTTCAATATCTTGAATACCTCTCTGCCCCTCAATTCATAGAACTCCATCAGAAGCATAGAAACAAAAAAGAAAATCCTTGATCGATGGCAATAACTTAACCAAGTCAAAGGTGGGAGCTACTATCGAAATTTATTATGCTGCTACAGCCCTGGTAGCCCCCCCCCCCCACATCCAACCTCAAGTAGTTGCATTTAATAAGACTCTCAGTCTTCCCGCATACAGCAGCCATCGTGCACACAGCAGCTTGTAACATATCAGTATGAATCACAGAAGGCATAGGGCCTCCATTATGTTGTGCACAGAAGACTCCAGCAATTCGTCGTTCATAAATCACAACCCGTTGCAGAATCAATTTTCAATAATGCTCACCGCAGGGATGCATGTGCCACACGCTGTTCTAACAAATGGCAACCTATCTGTTGGTCGCTTCTTGATTTTAATCTTCTCTCTGTCTTTCTATGGATGCATGGTCGAGATGGAACAATGTATGTTGGGATGAGGTGAGTAGGCCTAAAATAATTGTCCTAACGTGGTTAACATGACTTCCTAGGCAGGAGGTAGTGCACTTGTCGAAGAAGTTTATTTTGTTCGTCGGTTTTATTGTGGACTTTTGTGATTTGATGTCTTAAGCTGGCAAGTTGATTGACGGAACTTCAAGTTGCAATATGCATGAGCTACTCGGATTTCCTAGTCGATTCGGTTTAGAGATTGGAAATGAGTTATCAAAGCGATGAGCTGTTCCTTCACGTAAAATCTATTGTATCATCCCTTTGTGTTTCTAGAGAAGTTTTCTGAGAACATCTTGACTAAAAGCGAAGATGACGATAGTCTTACCGAAGGAGTGGGCTTGCACAACCAGCTTAAACCAATCAATTTCTAAGATTTCCTTAGACGAGCGTTAGCATCGGTCGAAGGAAGACCTCCTCAAATGCGTCATATTGTCAACAACCTGATTTGCCCAAAGGGGATTTTAGGCTCAAAAGGTCAAGAGATCTAGGGAAAACCCAAATAGATGCCCACCATCTCTTTGTTGATTTAAGGGCCACCTATGAGCAAACACTATACAGAGTCATGTCTAGTTTTATCCACTCCTGCCAATCTCGTTCGTCAGTACAGGATAACGATCGAAAATTTTTGCTGTTCCATCAAGAAGCTAATTACCTTCCACCAGCCAATTCCTCTTATCACATCTGAACCCGTTGTACGTAAACCCACGCTGTCTACAAACTTGGTTTATCCCACTGGAGAACATCACTTTGAACACTTTTCGATGCAAGGAAGCATCTGGATCCTGGTTTTGCTTCAAATAAGGTCACTTTCGGACTTGTATCATGCAACGCACATTGACAGTAAATTTTGCGAAAACAGTACAACTGCTCCCTCGAGCCCATTATTCATTTGAACCGATTTTCGTCGGTCTTGTATGTAAAACTCTTGGAAAACCAACCCCTGCACGCAATTTCGCAGTTAGCACGGTGCGAGCTTAATTCCTCTTTCATTTGAAATTCGTTGTTCCCTTCTGAATCGCATGACAGTGTATTACGCGCGCCAAAACCAACATGCACTCCTCTCAGGTGCTCCACATGTGATGAACTGACTCTTCCTGTGGGTCTCAGCAGCGCGCAAGGGGAGAAACAGCAGATGCACATTATGCAAAATGGAATCCCTGGAGAACCACATAGGATGGACATATACGAGTGCATATTTCGTTTGGTTCTCTACCATGATCGGTTGCACGGTGATGGCCAACAGTTGGCTGTTGGTGCTGCTGTTGTCCATTTGGTATCTCATAGTCATAATACTTCAAGGGGGGGAAAAAAAGAAAGGCAACTCGGGGAAGTTAAAACCCTGGTGTATGTTGGTGTGGAACTAGTTCTGTGTCTTGCAGGCCATAAAGTGTTCAGCTGGAGTTAATGAGAGCATTTAAATGCGTACAAGGCCAGAGCGCGCACAAAATAAAATACCATAAAACGGTCGAAAATAACTTGTGTCCAGTGTCCTGGCGAAGCTATTAATAACAGTTACATGTCATTAGGTTCGTGCTGAATTGCAAATGAATTGTGCGACTTAAGTTGCAAGTTGGTTTTCCCCCTTGGGTCATCCTTTGATTGGACTGTGAACAGGAATCGTTGAAAGGATTTATATTTTGTGAGGACATTTGCATCGGAATGGGATGTTTACAATCCTAGTAATCGTCCTTAACAAGGCATAACTGCGGAACCATAGACATAGGGTATGGGAATATGGGAATGTATTCTCGTACAGTAGCGCCTTAATTCTTTACTTAGAGCTGTTGAGTGGGCTAGTGTAGTCAAAAAAAAAAAAAAAGAATCCTTCATCTAAGATGACTAGGAAATGTAGGGCAAATGGCCGTCACCAGCTCTCCTCATGTAAATAATTTAGATTCAAGCCGGAAGAACGGCTCAGTAAGTGAAGTCTTCGATGTCTTACAGAATCCAAATCGGACTTAAAGGAATTTTGTGTGTTGAAATTGAGGCAGTTAGTTTCTTAGCCAGTTCCAGACACTCAAACAATATAATTGTACGCAGATGTATCCTCTTTCTCTAGACACAACCTGCAGGTATCATTGTATCCCTTTCACTACTCTCGCCTTGAAGGCGGCAGACATTTGAAACGCCATTTTGAGTTTGCCACATCTTTTTTGAGTTTGCCATCTTCGCAGAGTACATTCGTGGCCCACTTATTGATCATGTCCTCCACCATTCCTTAACTTGGGACAGCAAATGGTTCAGGATGCAGAAATTCAGAGACTAACTCATGCTTTACCTTTTCATTTTCTTCGGCGCAAGCCAACCTTTGCAAAAGTGCCATCAATGACCAACGCTCTATTTCTCTTGAGTGTTTCAATCGCAGTTAAGCTCTTAATTGCTTGTATTCAGTAGGTATTCAGGAGTCTTATGCGTCAAATGACTCTTCAGGATTGAAGTCTATACTTGTTGTAACCTAAATGGTTTAGTACTGTTGCGAAACGCTCTCTTCATGTCTTGTCTTTAAAATCCACCTGCTGAAATCTAGACTCCTTACTTGGCGTTACTTAGAACTCTAAGCTTAAAGGTCAAGCTCTTTGGTGATACTTTTGATGGTCCTGTTTACTGCTTCAGCGTAGTCCTAGCATTAATCTTGCTCCGAATAAAACTTGAAACTGAAGATAGTTTTCGATTGTATTTTCAAGGGATGAATGCTGCGTCTTGTACCCAATAACTTTTAGACGCAGTTATAAGGTAAAGCCTCACGCAATTCATCACCTTTTGTCTCCTCTTGTCATCTGTAGACATCAAAATAGGCCGGCTTAATGAATCTAGTGTGAACACAATTTAAATCAGCAAACCACTCAGACTAAGTGACATTACAATGACACTTTGATGAAATTTGGCTTGTCATCTAATGCGCCATCTAGTGTACATACAATCTTTTGACAAACTCGTATAGTCGTATCGAAACAATCGAACCTAAACCTTATTTAAGATTCGTTTATGCCAATGACAATATCTGCTTTGTAACCGAGAACGATATGTCAAAAGCTAGGCCAACTGTCAAAAGTAATCGAACGGAGAAATAAATTTCCCTTTGAACCGTTTTAGCATACCAGCCATTTACATAAGCGGTTCACTTTGTCGGTACTTTTATGGTCGAATGGCGGAGTGATTATACACCACTATCCACAGTTAAATGTGCGACAACTATACAAATTTGTACTTTCCGTGCAATGTTGTCCATCGCAGGCATATCCAAAGTACACCGGCTTTTGTTTGCATGAATTGTGTTCCAATTGTTTCCTTAAACTGAACTAATTCCCATTGGGGGAACGAAACCAACGATCAGGCGGACCATATCGGGTGCACACTGATTGGGCCAAGATACTTTGGATTAAAATATTTTTCGATATCCGTCTCCACTGGAATTAAAGGTGATTAACTCCGACTTGGACTGGATTTTCTCACGCACAACAAAACAGTGGCTTAGGGTCTCTTCCCTAATGATGATCATCACAATCGCATCATGGTCATCTGTAGGTATCCCGTTGAGGTGAGCCCTACCCTAACTCCAAATCGTATCATTCAACTTGTGTTACGAATCAAATCAGTTAAAATGACTGATGGACGCCGTCGGATGAATGAGTGTGTGTGTTTCATTCATGCAGGTGGATAATTATTCTGATTCTGGGTAGTACAGCACCACACAACTAACCGAAATCCCGTCTCGCCATGGACAGAGAAAGGTTTGGTGTTCTTAAACAAAAAAAAAAGAACCGGACTCTATGCGAAATAACCGTCAGAGCATGTTACACAGAGAGAATATCGAAGTCGACAGGTGAGTTATTCGATACCCACATGGTGCACCAAACACGTTCCTGCACCAAGTCACCACCACCACCACCACCGTGCTCCCTTTCGGCTCTCGGACCACAAACGCACAGGGATCACTCTCTGAGCTCTGAGGTTCCGAATGAAATTGATCGCGACAATATTGCATACACGTTGTGAATTTATAATTTCCTTAAGGATCGCGCGCCAATGTGGGTAACCTCAGGGAGAGTAATACAAGTCGATCGATGCTGTCTTTGTCTCTTTTCGGGTGGGGAGACCGACCGCTCCAGTGAACATTATTGCCATACAACGACACTGTACAACGGCAATTCAATGAACGAGTCTTGTGATTTATGAATGCAATTCCAAATGGTATCCTTTGGCAAGTTAATGGCTTCACAGGAACGACAACAACTAGAAGGTGGTAATCAATATCTGGCGCGTATGAGTGTCACAAGGGACACACAAGCGATCTGGCATGAATCAAAAATTATGAAAATAATTGCGACCAAGGATGGAATTTCAGGAATTTTTTTTTCTTTTGATTTACTGAAATACAGTTGCAGGAAGAACTCAAACCGGATGCTGCGATGGAACAGACAGTTGCAGTAATTCTTAATTGAAATTGAATCGGTTGTTTGGTTAGCGTGCAAAGTGGTAATGAAGAGGCAGCCATCGAATTATGAATTATAGATGTGACAGGACTAGGATCCGGTTCGAAATGATGCAGTTGAAGATATTGGAACTCGCAATAAACCGCTTTCTGTTTATGTACAAATTAATACGCGTGACTTTAAACACCTCTTTCGAGACGACTATTTTCAGACTGGAATGCCTTTTAGGCCCAGTTTGCTACCGGGATATTTGTATTCGACAAAGATCTAGCGAGTTCTAAGCTCGTTTTGCTAAAGAAGACTTAGGACTACGGGCTTTTGTGACTACAGTTCAGTTTTAATCTTGTATCTTCCGCTATATGTTTCTAAACATTCCAATGGAATTGTCATTCCTTTGGTAAGCGGCCTCTTTAAGTGTTGAATACCCTCCACCCTGACGTGAGGCAAATGGGCAAATGATGGTGTCTGTAGGTGCTGCAGAGATGAAGAAGAAGACACTTCCTTTGCACATAAAGGTGGATACGTCTTCAACAACCTAAATGTTCTGAACACTGTCAATACAGTCGATCTAAACTTTTATGTTCTTCTGATGGTTTTCTTCATAAGGAAATGCTCTAATACACCTTTATGGAGCAAGATACACCGAAGATACACAGAGAAGGCTTAACCAAGTTATGCGACGAGTACACGCTTAGATGGAAGACCAAGGCCTTAGCCTGGCGGCAGAGAAGACATACATGGATAGTACTACATACTGGAAGATAGATCCCGATAGCTGTGGAGTTTCAAGTAGTATATGTCCAAGCTTCTCACAAGCGTTCATGTTGTGCATGTTATATTCTTCACACGAATGGAAGGGACCTACAATTTTAATGCCGCCTCCGAACGGCGAATTGAGAAGCTCTTCATGACAGATTATACTCTTGCAGGTTTGTCATGTCTGCGAAGAGGTGGTGCCGCAAAAAAAAGTTCGAAGCAGGCTTAGAGACAATAACCAGCAATTACCCTTGACTCTTAGCTTACATTTTGGCAGCAGATAAAGTCTTGTCAGGGTGAGCTGAAAAGGTTTCTACATTACTCAGGCAAACCTAGGTGGCTCAGCTAAAAGAAGACGAAAACGTCTTATGCCGCAAGCTATTCTCCTGCGCGGCTGTGAGATCTGGATCGATGCACTCAAGCAAGAGAAACACAGAAAACAGATGGCAGCAGTACAGGGACGTGGTGGAGCAAGCTTTTACCGTACGCTGTCGGAACTAGCCTTGACTTTCATCGATCTCCTTGCGAAGGCGTGGTGATTCGTCTACAAACATGAAGCTGAAATAAGAGTGGAATTGGTGGCGGCAAAGGTAGCAAAGGCGATGGAGTTCTGAAACTAGAGGAAGGTGGACGGCGAGACTGGTTAGAGACGTTGCTGAATGGACAGAACGGAAGCATGGTGAAGTAAACTTCTACATCACTTAGTTGCTAACCGGACATGTGAACTTAACTTCAATGCGCACCTCCATAAGATGGGAAAAGAAGGAAGCCCGCCTTGCTGATACCTCGACTCTCTAGGAGATGACGCAAACTACAGAAGAAAAAATCAAGTTGGTTGTCGGGGGAATGATGATCTCGAGCAAAGACAGATGGGCCTTTACTGATTCAGTGCCACAAAGAAAAATGAGAGAGGAAGACACCACTTAAGTTATTGAATGCTAAATCTTGTGGTTGTGGAAGCATAGTCGTGGTGGCAACTAAGACATATAGAGGCGGCCATGATGTAGTGGTTGTATCATCGCTTTTCACGCTGATGTCAAAAAAAAAAAAAGTCTATCAACTGCGAACAAATAGCTGACGTCAAATCTACTACATAGGCAAAACACTGACAGTAGGGTGGTCATATGGCTTGAAAGTGTTGATCGTACTTACGACATTAGGATGTTCGAAAGAAATACTGTGAATTATAAGCAATGGCAAAAGTACCAATAATTCTCCCCAGTCATTCTGGACACCACCCTCAGAGCATAAAGACTGAAACCTCAGTTTCAAATCACTACACCAACACTAGCGCTGTGTGAATAGCAGCATAAGGGTATTCATAACCCCTTTAACACTAGTGAATTATATAAAAAAATTGTCATAAGCAGTTCCTAAACTTTGGTTTATAAGATCCTATTTGGCTAGCCAATTTTGATCCTTTGTCAATATCAAGTCGAAATTTATTGCACAGAAGTAGATTAAGATACAATTCCGTATAACGGCGACAAGTCTTGACTTAACATCAAGGATTCAATCGAATTGGCCACCATCATAATGCCTTGTGGCACGTTCAGAAGGATGTCGAAATTTGTTAAACTTTAAGGAATCATAACAGTATGCAGGCACTCTTTCCTAATAACAGCTTCGAGCTGTGCCAATATACTATTGCTTTTCTGTCCAGTTTGTGTCCCGACCGATCATGTGTCTTAAATCGCCCACAGTCTAGCCTTTTTTTGTCAAAAATACTTCATGTGCAATGCTGTCAAAAAATAAAAGGCGCCATCGACCTCCAAGACAGTGTTGCCACCCAAAACAGGTTCGCTTTTAAAAAAAATTCTCTGATCGAACTTAAATCTAATTTAGACTTCAGTGTTACAAATTGAAATCGCGTCGCTTTCGATACAAATATGCATATTAATGATTTGTAATTATAATATTCAGTTTCAATGCGATGCGGAGATATTAATTGCCGTAGCTTTGGCAATAAATTATACAAACTGAATCGAATGCGGTTTATAGTTGGTGGATACTGTGCGCAATCTTTGGCTACGTAGGCGAGCATTATTGGTGCTTGAGGGACGTCTAGCTAGATACATTTTTTCGTTATCGAAGTCAAGAAAATGTATTTTGTATCTTATCGTATAGATTGACATGGTAAACAAAGAGACATTTTTAGCTCTAAACGGGACTCTAGATAAAAACGGATTTATATAAAGGGAGGTTTCCTTATGAATATTTATTAAGACGTGAGTTTTAATTTGCAATGAAATTTTATCTTTGCCTTATTAAGGCTAAGGTATTGAATATGTTTTTTAGATAAGTAGACGTAAGTACAAGCATGTTGTGAAAGTCTAATAGGTACTTGTCACTAGATGATTCATAGGGTTGTAGGGCAGGAAATGTTTTTTTTTTGCCCCCTTTTCTCAAGTCGTAGAGAGTGATTCATTCTGTGGTGACTGATCTGGTCTAGGATAAGCTGGTTTTTTCGTAACAAAAACTTGCTTTTAATATGCGACCCTTGGTGATGATTGCCGGACTGATAGGAGTTTGCATATGCATTCAAATTCAATATGCATACGAACCTCTTTTTGCCTCATGTTTGCAGCAAGTTTTTGTAAGGGATTATGCAACTGGGCAAGTTCCAATTATTGAGTTGCCTTTGTGGCACAACCTGGGTGCCGGAGCATTGGACTATTTCAGAGAACTGTAAGGCAGACCAACTCGCCAGGTATGGAACAATTATACACATGCTTCCAGATGAGAGTACCTTGGATGCTATCGAGAGAACAAATTCTAGGTGACAAGTGGTTTGGCCAAAGCTGGATATGAACCGCTCTAAGAATTTAATTTGTCTCAACAGATCGCATACCCAAAAAGCCATCACGGGACTCCGTCTTAAAGACAAGCATGTAACAAGGCTTGATGCACATTCAAACGATTTTGGTAGAAGCTACATGGAAGAAGAAGAGGAGGAAACTATTCCCCGCCTCTTTATAGCTACCCAACTGTCTCCTGTAAAACAAAACATCATGTAGGAGTCTTCTACTATAAGTATCTTGGCAATCTGATAAGGTGGGTGCATCGCGTGATGCAGTCTTCACTCGAATCTGTAACGGAGTCATTGTGTTCAGCTGACGTGGAATGTCCATTCTGAAAAGACAAACAAAAGAGGAGAAAGGTCTGGGTGAGTGCAGTTACGATTGTTCGGCCTCCATGAACCATCCTGAATTCGTAGTGAATTTAAGAATGGCTTTTGGTGGCTTGTTAGACAGGTCGCCCAGGTCGTTGAAATAGTATTTACCGACGGCCGTCTTCCTTGTTCTGCATAGACTGGGACATTCGCAAAGGAAGTGGGTCGTGTTCTATTCCTTGTCTGTATTACCGCAGTCTCTACATAACTCGTCTGTACTTAACCGCATTCTTCTAAGGTGGGCCGCCATTAGGTTGTGGCCTGTGATGATCCCTCTGAAGAGAGCTTAGTTTGATCTGTTTAGCGCAAGAATGTGATCCATTTTTATCTTGTCGATATTTGCCTAGAGTTTCCTCGAGATGCGGCATGATGAGAGTGCGCTCCATCTCTCATCAGCTTGTCTTTGGAAGTTTGGTGCAATGCAAGATTTGACGAGAGCTAAGGGGGGAAGAACTGAGTGGTTGACCATTGATAGCATAGCATCATAAGGGTATTCATAACCCCTTTAGCGCTAGTGAATTATAAAAAAAAAAAAAAATAGGTCCTGTTCCGAGCCCATCCTGGCTAATTCATAGTGACACGTTGTGATTCACGGTTAGGGCTTTGAGCTCTCCGCGATAGCATTTTAAAATTTTTGACTTAACTACTGTGGATAAAATGGCTTTAAAAGCGGCTTGGCTATCTATGTAAATGTCGATAGTTTTTCTAGAGACAAGCTTCATTGATAGTTTACGGGCTGCCTCGGCGATGGCTATGACTTCCGCTTGGAATACACTCCCGTGGTTTGGAAGTCTTATTGACCTTTTTATGTTGGGTTCTAGTGAGTAGATCCCAGAGCCTACTCCTTCTTCGATTTTTGACCGAAAAGCCGTCTGTGAAAATCTAAATTTTCGTCGGCTTGATAGCCTTCCCGCTGGTCCACTCGTCTCTTGAGGGAAAGATCGTTTTTATATTTAGGCTGAAGTCAGGAGATGGTGTGAGGCAGTCTGAGTTATTTTCAAGTTTTGCCCAACTTGCTATCTTTCGATGGCCCTTATCGCCCGATTTCCAGAGATTGGATTGTTTTAAACGCAGGACACTATTCGCGGCCTGCACAGATGTCAAAGACGTCCTTCATTTCACAGAATCTTCAATTGGTTCAACGTGTAGGTTAGGAGATCTCTCCAGATCCATGTGGTATCAGAATAGACCTATCGCTGGTCTGATGTGTGATGGTTTCAGCTGGCAGCAAATTAAAAGTGTAGTTTGTCTCCTGCTTCAAAGCTGGTTAACAAAAAGTAGACCGAATATTTTACGAAGAACTTTTAACTCAAAACGTCTAAGAATATCTTTATCCACTTCCGATAGAGTTCATGCTTCAGTACCAGAGACTAAGACTGATATAATTAGGATCTGACATAGAGTCTTCTTAGTTGTTCGGGACAAGGCCTTACTTATCAATTGCGTTCTCAATCCAACAGCTTAAAGAAACAGTGATTGGCAAAGGTTATTTTTCGTTTGATTTTTGATGAAGTGTCGTCTTCGTGCAGAGTTAATGTAGCGAAAGTTCCTTACTTCCCCGAAGTTATAGCTGTCCACTGAAACGTTCTTCTTGTTGTCAGTAAACACTTGACAGGCTTTTTGACAACTCTGCCAATGAAATAGTTAATATCATCGGCTTCCGCAACTATTTGCACAAACTTTTGGGAAGGTTGTCAACCTGCATAGACAGACGAGTATCGCAGGGGTGCTTAAATTCAAAACATTGTCACAGGTGGCCTTAAAATCGACAACGGAATGGTCAATATCGATTAAAACTTTTTGCGTTTTATTCAAGATCGGCCGAAGCTTGAAAATTTGGTCGACTATGGACTTTTCTGGCCAAAATAATGGACTGCGGTTTGAGAGTCAACTTCTGAAATGGTTGGTGATGGCTACGTCTTTTAACGCGGACCAGACCATTTTGCGTATCTAAATACTCTTTGTTCCTAACAAAACAACACTTTCCTGCAATAAGAATGCCCCCTGCATACCTTTACAAATGGCCTTCCTTGGTATTTCCATGAAACCACATTCCAAGCACACCTGCTGCTGCCAGCTTTTTACCAGCGTATCATATATTACCTAAGTAATCAGCACTCCGTACCACCATCTATAATTCAAAATCCAATATTGTCGTGACCACCTACCTGTGTCGGGGTAAAAACTTATTGCACCCAACATGCACTCAGGTAACTTTGTATCTCATAAATTGGAGAATTTTCAAGCTGCCACGCAACAGCCCACGGTAAGGTCATTGCTGACCATGTCATCGTATCATTTGTCAACATGGTCTTATAAGAAAAATTGCATGCCATGCCAGCTGATTAAATAGCACCTGAGAAAACGGTACCACCCAAACCCCATTGGATTTGTCTCCAAACAAAATCAAACAAGTTGTTGTCACCGACCGACCGGCCAACTGTCTCTTTTGTCCACACAAACTACGTTGTCTAGACTTTGTGCGCCGGAGCCTACGCATTTGTTAAGCTCGCAGACAAATTGGATTAAATGTCGAAAATTGGAACAAACATTTGAGACTGGTCTTTACGGTCCAACAACGTGTGTCCGTACTCGAATTTCCACACGCTGTGCTTATTGATAAATTGTCGCTGATGTGGGCCATGAAATGTAGCTTCTGAACTGGCTGATGAGATCCAAAATACCTTTTCAACTAATCTATGCTATATAGTCTCTAAGGAATTGGCAGTAATATTCCATGTGCTCCCCAGCCGACCAACATAAATCTCATCCCATTGAGAGGTGACCAACAATTTGGTTGCAACTGAAATCCATTCCATGTGTGCTCTGCTGTGACCCATGAGGAATGCATCCCGGCCGGGAAGTCGATATCGCTCCTTCGTTTGCTTCTCATTTGGATCATAGCACTACAGAAATTCAAGAAGTGAACAATTGCACCGTAGGCGAGCGACCCAGTCGGCCAGTGCCCGCCATTCAGCGTCCAGCGCAGCACAGTGAACAAAATTTATCGACGGCTTAATAAATTGTTAGGTATCCTGCTGTGTGTCTATGGGGGAATTTATTACTTTTGCTTCCTTAAATTAATTTAACATCGCAATGATACGCAACGAACACGATATAACACGCACTCGAACGTAATGTGCCAATGCAATGGTTATACGAGAGCGGGCCAACACCGGAGGGTCAGAACGCAAGCCATAACGCTTTTGATTTAGAGGTTGAGACACTGGCTGAGGGGATTTTAAATTTTTTCGCTTGGAACTGGGTAGCTGATCCTTTCTAGTGTGTTGTTTTGTGGTGGGAGTTGATGGACGATTTGGTGGCCTATGGAGTTGGGAGTTCTATAACGTTTTGGTTAGGTACTTTGGAATGTGAATTCCTCTCATATGGCGCTTTGCATCTGGTTGTGGTTATGGTAAGATATGAGCTGTTAACAGATTTTGTGGTACTATTCTGTGTTCCTGACCAAAGAGTAGTAGATATAGAGCAGTGGCTTCTGCTGTTTCCGTTGGTTGGTCTTCGAATAGACAGACTTCTTATAAAAGTCGTACGAGGAAAATGTTTCAAATGTAAGCAGCGCAACAATTTAGCTTCAGATTAGGTTAGGTTATGTTAAAGTGGCTGCCGGCTAAAAACATCACACTTAGACTAATGATAGGTCCATTGAACGCATTGGAGCTTCTTATAAAGCATAGGATCCACTTTCGTACAATGTTCATGAATCCGCTGCTATCTCACCCTTAGCTCTAAAGAGATGGTCTTCAATGCTGGTAAATCCACTGTGTAAGCTTCTTTATCAGACTCACTCCTCTAGTCTCTCATGTGGTCGAAGCAGGAGCAACCAGAGCAAAAGTCCGCCTGTTCAATATCGTGAGTGGAATCTAAGTATTCTTTTATTCAATCTAGAAGTTCCTTAGCTATTTTGAACACCACAGGTAGTTAGTTACCAGACTTCATAAATGTAACAATGTAACCCAATGTAAGACTCTGCTGGGTCCCTGACCGCTGATGAGCTGGCAATGGAAGGATCTTCTTTAGACCCCACCAAGCTGATTTCACCGCTGAAATTCCACCCTGTAACCTCAAACAGGAGATTGGGAGCAAAATTCAAAAGATAGCTAATGATAGATGGAATGCGCTTAGTCCCTGTGTCATAACTAGGAAGCTATGGTCGTTCTACAATAAACAAAAAACTGAAAGAATCCTGCAAATAGAAAAAAAAAATCATCACCAGGCATAATATGCTTACCATGCAAGAAGACTGGGACTAAACACGTCAACCCTATTACCTAACCTATCAGACTTCATTAAGTTTTGTCTTTTTTGGAAGCTTAATAATCATCATTCTTCCATTCTTTCGGGATACGTTCACCTTTCCTTGCCTTCGTTGCCAGCTTTGTTGAGCTTGTACATAGGGTGTAATCACCCTCAACCGCTTTCTGATACTTAAGTGCATTGATCGTGGTTATAATTTCAGAGATTCCTCTTCTGAGTAAGGGACTATGTATTCGTTTTCTAACCGAGACATGGTGCTTCCATCTTCTAAGCTGACCCTCATCCATCTAAGCTTCATCATGGGTATTGTTTCAAGCTTTGCATACCTTTCAGTTCCTTGATGATTCTAAAGCCAGTTGCAACCTTAATGTGACTTCTTTGACTTGTTTTGTAAAGGCATTGATGAAGTTCTTTTTTAGACTGTATTGAGGCTCAAGCCCAGCTTCTGAAGTCTGAAAAGAGCAAAAACATAAAATTCTATGACTTACTGGTTCCGGAATTGTTGGCGAACTATGGGATCCTGAAGCCTGATGGTATCAAATCTGGTTCTGCTTAACTTATCTAAGTAACTTCTTTGAATGGATACAGTATAGGTCCGGGGTGAACCTGGGCCTCAACCAACAAGCGTTTCCAGTCAGCGCGATCTTTAGCTAGCTGTCTCCAGTTTCGCATGCTAAATCGGTTGAGGTTTCCTTCTATTGGCGCACGCCACCTAAATTGTGGTCTTCCTCCACTGCGCTGTTCCTCGGGGGTGGATTTGAAGATTTTTCGAATCGAAGCATTGGTGTCCATCCGCTCTACATCACCCAGCCACTTTAACCGTTGGACCTAGGAGCTACCATTCTCGTGATATGTCAGCACTGTCTAGACCCTCTTACTTACTTATCAGGCCAGCGACCATTGGAGGGTCTGAGCCTGAACTAATGCCGCTTTCCATCCTTTACGGTCCCGGGCACGCTGCTTCCAGTTAACAAGACCAAGGTTTCTGGCGTCCGCGATTGCCTGATCTTTATACCGGAGGTTCGGTCTTCCTTTTCTTCGTGAACCAGGTGGCTGGGATTCAAAGATCCTCTTAGCTGGTGCGTTCTCGTCCATTCGCTCGATGTGGCCGAGCCATTGCAGTCGACGGATTTTTGCCTTCCAGACAACATCCACATCGTTGTACAGCTCATAGAGTTTGCCGTTATATCGTCTCCTCCATTCGCCCTCCTCGCAGACTGGACCAAATATTCGACGTAGGATTTTTGTTTCGAAGGATCCAAGATCTGATCCGTTGTCTTACTTATCGTCCAGCGTTCAGCTCCATAAAGCAAGATCAGGGTTTTGTAGAGCATGATTTTGGTTCTTCGAGTTTGGAGTTTGGACCCTAGTTGTTTGGACAAACCGAAGTGGCCGTGTCATTTGTGGAGTTTATGTTTGCCCCGAGGTACATAAACTCCTTCACTACCTCAAAATTATAGCTGTCAATTGTTAGGTTTTGACCTAGACGGTGTTCGACGGAGCACTGTCTAGAGGAAGCACTAACTGAACTGGTATCTGGAGAAAATGGCGGAACTCTTCTCAATTGAGTATTTCCTTTTGGTCAACTCTGTATGACTCCTATCCGTTATGTAATTTCGGTATGACTGCCCTTTATATTGGTCAGTAGGTACATCGATTTTGAAAAACTGCTAGATCTTTAAAACGAATAAAGAACTTCTCATCCCTAATGACATCTTGGTGCAAAACAAAAAGAACTCCGTCATTTCCGTGCAATAAAACCGAATACAATGACAATGCAATCTATAATTAAACGCAACGTCCTTAACTGTTTTTCTACACTTCTGCCAGCACGAGTCAAATGGGTTTTTTGTTGAAAGCCTTCTTTTTTTTTTGTTAAAGCTTCCTGATGCCTTCTCGGTGATGCAAATGACTTCCATCAGTAGGCCACCCATGAGGTACGATGATTGATAATAAGTTTTAATTATCCTGGGATCGTCCAACGTTTAATAACCCATAATTGGTTGTCATTATGGAAAAGAATCGCACTTTGGTTGATCACTGGCATCCTGGTAACGGCTATCCTTTTTTTTTTTTTGGAACTAAAATTAGAATCAATGGCAGTCCATTCAACTTCCATTTCAATAGACCTCTCCATTCTCCAAACGGGAGCAAGTTCTTCATTATAAATAAATAATCGCAACAAATCCATCACAGTCAGAACAACAACAAGGAAAAAGGGAATCAGATCCCATTGCACAAGGTATATACGGTCGTGCAAGCAGCTACCAAACAGGGCCGACGACCACTTGAAATAACCCCGCCGAGGTGTGAAGTAACCAAGTCACGGTGCACACTTATTCAATGCCCGTAATTACACTTTAACAAAGTACTTAGGAGCGTTGTGCCTGTGTTCGGCAGTGTGGCGGCATGTGTTTGGCTCATCACTTTCAAAAGATCAAGGCTCAAAGCCGCGGTCGATGGTGCCGCATTAATAATACACTCTGGGAGCGCACGGGGTACTGGTATTATCCGCATACGAGTTTATTGTCGGTTTAGGTGTCGTGTGCTCTACCAGCGTTGTTTGCCCGGTGGATAGTGGGTTGAGGTTGGAATTTTTAGCAATCAAGTGGGTTCTAATCGAGGGGTATGTCTGGTTGCACTTTACTTGGATACCGTCATTGCCATTCAGTCTTATAATTTCGTAGATTACATGAAACTTTGGTTACAAGTTGCTCAAGTACCAATGGGAGCACATTCTGAAGCTGTGTAGTTCATCTTGGACTGAACAACAGAGTTTTCATTTCAATGCTTTCCTTCGCTATATGGAAACAAGGTTTTAGGCTCCGTCTGACCACCGCCCCTTTAACTTGTTGTACATAATGCAGTAGTGAGGCCATAGGTTTCCGTAAGACTAAGTTCAATGCTTTACCCAAAAGTCGATCATGCCTTCGACCAGACAGTCTCGGGACATGGGATCGTAAACAGCATATGGCATGCAAAAGTCTCCTCCAGTGCACCTGATGTAAAGATCACCAAACGACTGCCGGATCACTGCAGTGGAATTCAATCTACGGCCTGACTTTCAATTAACACGGGAGACGGTTGCTGTCAAGCAACGACAAAAGTCGTGGAATCATCGATAATATGATCGCAGTTAGTAAAGTGATCCCGCAGGTCTCTAAATGAGATCTTAAATAGAGGCAACGTTCCAATTTGCTGGGATCCATGACATAGATACGATTCAACTGGAGAACAGAGAAGCTGGCAAAGGAAGGATCAAATCATAATCTTTTTTATAATATAGGAACCGTCTGGTTCTCTAAAAAATGATAAAGTTTTTAATAGCATCTGAAGTAATATCCACGCTTCTCTTTCGTTGAGGCAGGTCTGGTCTAACCTGGATCTGAAAAGAACGGAAAGACTTCTGTCCATGAATAGGAAGTGTAAAGGGTCTTCCATTAAGCGCTTCCTATCTTTGAATTTAAATAAAACAAAGTGTGTGTGAGGTATCATCGACATTTTGTATTTGTTGAAAGTTCTATCGATGCCATTATGTACGGAATATAACGTCGTTCAAATGTCCGCCGCAACTTCTCTGGGTGGCGCGCATCCGAAATGTCAAATTTTTCATGACTCTGGCGCATAAATCACACTGAATTTGACCGATAGCATGGGTTATGTTGGCTTTGACGGCCGCTGTGGTTTGCGGCTTATTCGCATAGACCTGCGACTTCAGAATTTCCTATGTGGCGCGAGCTGTGTGGCACGTAGCACCGTCCTGTTGAAACCACATGTCGTTGGTGTCCATATCATCCAATTCAGGCCAAAAGAATTTGGTAATCATCGACCTAGAGGCCTGACCAACGTCGTTCTCAAAGAAATATGGAGCGATAAGGCCGCCAGCCAAAAATCCACACCAAATAGTGACTTTTTCGGGATGCATTGGACGCTCTTGGATCTCATGTGGATTGGTATCGTCCCAAATTCGACAATTTTGTTTGTTGACGTACTCATCCATCCAGAAATGGGTCTCATCGCTGAAGATGATTTTTCGATGAAAATTAGGGTCAGTTTCCAACTGCCCCAGATACCCTTCAGCGAACACATGCCCTTGTCTATGGTCATTTACCTTCAGCTCCTGAGTCAGTTGAATTTTGTACGCGTGCAGGCTCAAGTCACGACGAAAAATTTGCCAAGTTGTGGTCTGCGAAAGGCCGAGTTCTTGTGAGCGACGCGAAATCAACAGCCTAGGATTCTCCTGCACACTCTTACGGACAGCGGTAGATCTTGCGTTACGTCGACGTACGGGTGTTGGTTGATCGCTTACTGAACTAGTGGACTCAAATTTATAGTCCTCTCGGAAGGACGATTATGGCGACCGTAAAATGGGCGAAGTGCGCGGAACGTTGCCCAAACAGAACACCCATTTTGATAAAACAATTTTATTATTTGCACGTGTTGTTGAACGCTATATCCGTCTTTGGTGATTTGGCAAAACAGACTGAATAAACGACAGCCAATTTGACAGATGAAGCTTCAACAATATGGCCGCTATCAACTGTCAAATTTCGGAAGTCCCTATTGGAAGACCCTTTAAAAGAACTATAATAGGAGCCCTCACGGGGCATTGCTTTGATACGTGGGCATGCCACTAGCATGGTTCTCCCCCCTTTAATGGTTTTCACAGAAGCTCAAGAGACGAGGAGAAGGAAGATAAAGTAAACCACCTTCTATGTACCTGCCCTGCCTTACCCAATCAAGGCTGAGAACGAGAATCCTCGGGGAGTACTAAAGAACTTTGTCTCTGGATCTAACTGATTCTGGCAAGGGGTTATCATTAATATTGCAACCTAGAGTATCTTCCTTAAGAATAAAGGGTCAATTCATCCTGCAAGGTTCCTGGCGCTGGTAGTTCAATGCTATGCATTTTGGTCTTAGTGTCTCCATACCTAAACGGGGTCGGGCACCTAACCTATTACCATCTCTGCTACACTTTTCCTTAAAACCTCAAGAATCTCTGATTTCCTTTCCTGAATAATGTGAGAAAAATGTCCTAACCCAGCGACTTGGCAAATGAAAAGAATAGCAATCTTCATAGGTTTATTAAAACACCTCCAGTGACTGTCAAACTGTGACAGTAGGCTGATAGAGCACTCAATTAACCATTACTACCTCTATTCCTCTGATTTATTACCTTGTACAGCCACCATCAGCACTCCAACTTCAACCAAATCACTAATTTATTCTCAACGGTTTCATCGACGAAGTAGATTTCATATCTCTCAGCTCGATTGAGACAACCTCACTGCACCTATTCCCTTTTCTTTTTTTTTTGTTAATGATAACTGATCACCATAAAAGGAATTTTCGTTGCGGTACACCTCCCATTAACCATCTCATCATGGTTAATCCATTGATTAGATCAAGAGTCAAGCACAAAGGAACATATCTATTCTCGGCTTCCAGTTTGTATCTATCAATGAAACTCTGCTCTCAGTCCATTCTCTCTATTCGATTCTACCTCTCTAATCAAACAATAGCTACACAGATACAATAAATTCCACACAATCAATCAAAATTATCAATCTTCTCTCTGCCGCCCTGCCTAAAGCAATTCTCATTTCCCTCGGTAATTAAACTGCGCCGCGGCGTCAACAACACCGACCACAATGATGATGATGATGATGATGATGCTGTGTACCACTATCCCAGATACACATTGAAATCTCAATCTGGAAGATAAGATGTGATAGTGTTAACATTTTCAAAAATTTTCTCATCATAGTGATTCTCCATGGTAGCAGCCATAGCTATCGTCGTCGTCTTCAACGTCATCATCGTCGCCAATGCCAGTATTGTTCGCCCGAGCATAAGTCACTTTACAGGAGCAGAGATTCTTTCATCCATGCATACGCCTCCTTTATCTACACACGAAGAACAAGAACGCATTGGGATCGCTGCCACCGCCGCCGTCATCATCATCATCAGCCGCAGAAGCCGAAGCTGTATAGAATCATTCACCAAACAACTCCAGTACCAGCAACAGTATACACCATCGGAGCACGTATCCACTTAATTTTCCCGAATGCTGTATTCATTATCTTTGGTATCATAAATCATTACCTGCAAGTCAGGTAGCAAGGTGCACTTAATTTTCTTAAAGCAGTCGCTGGAACACCACCACCATCAAAACACTGAGAAAAAAGGAAGGAACCAGTTCTTTTCTACCAGCACACCACTATAATCCCGGCTAACTAACACTACCATCCACAAAGACTGATCGAACATCGAGAAGCATCCGGTCATTAATAGCCACCATCTCTTGGTCGTATGGATATGGACCCAACTGATTTTCTTATTCTGGGTTATGCCATGCAGAACCATCGACCAGTAGAAGCATCATCATCATCCTCATCGGCATCATCAACAACATCAACAGTAGCGTCGTCGTCAGTCTCATCCTGAATTGCGAGGTGCATTAAAATACTTTGGCCGGAGCATTTTTGAATGAATACGCAAAAATCTGAACGGAGACGAACAATCCTTGACGATGCATCGAGTCCAAATGGAATTAGGGATTAAAGTAAGGAGGTGTAAGGTAAACACCTGCGGACATACTTTAGTTCGAAGCAAAGAAAAAAAAAAGAAGGAAAACCTGGCAGCAGTCTCAGTGAGCGGAAGCCACAAGAATGCCGCCAAAAAATTTACTCGATCGTTACTCTTTCGGTATGGTAATGGGTTTCGATCTCGGAGAAGTCGAAAAAAAAGGAAGAGATTCCTCAATGGAAGCAGCACAAGGCAGTCCTGTAAATGAGTTAACATTTCAGCTGCAAGTAGGCGTGGCCTTGGCATAGCCAGAAGCTAGTAGACTGAATGGCTTTTTGTTTTTTTTTCGTCCGAGAAATTGTTTATGCACAGCTTCTGGAGAATTCATGAATACGCATTGCCAGGCTGTGTCCTTGGGCCTTGGAAACATAAAAAAAAAAAAATTGCTTTTCATTATGAATGCATCAATGGGTAACCAAAAAGAGAATTTCTCAACTTATTTCGAGGCGGGCTTGCAAGTTAATTGATATTCAATTTTAGATTGAGGATTGAAGAGCTCTACGTCTAGAAGGTGGTAGGGTGTCTCTTCAGTGTCTTAGGGGAGCTATTCGGTGAGCATAGATTCATGATTTCCATGGAACTCTTCGAGAAAAGCGAATTGCTCTACATCACATGTTCTTTTAAAAGCCTTCATTGGAAGATGCAAACGTTTCCCAAAACAGCTCAGACATATCGCATGGAAGCATGGCCAAAACGGTCTGCGATTTGATTCGAGACGGCAAGGAATTGTGAACTTTTTAAAGGCCAAGCTGTGTGGTAAAGGCAATCGCTGTTACTTCGGTTTGTCCAAACAGTTAGGGTCCAAATTACTCCTAACTCGAAGGTCCAAAATCCTGCTCTACAAAACCCTGATCTTGCCAGTCCTGCTTTATGGAGCTGAATGCTGGACGATAAGTAAGACAGCGGATCAGATCTTGGGATCCTTCGAAAGAAAAATTTTACGTCGAATATTTGGTCCAGTCTGCGAGGAGGGCGAATGGAGGAGAAGATATTACCGCGAACTCTACGAGCTGTACAAAGATGTGGATGTAGTCCGGAAGGCAAAAATCCGTCGACTGCAATGGTTTAGCCACATCGAGCGAATGAACGAGAATGCTCCAGCTAGGAGGATCTTTGAATCCTGGTTCACGAAGAATAGAAAGACTGAACCTCCGGTTTAAGGATCAGACAATCGCGGACGCCAGAAACCTTGGTCTAGTTAACTGGAAGCAGCGTGCCCGGGACCGTGAAGGATGGAAAGCGGCATTAGTTCAGGCTCAGACCCTCCAAGGGTCGCTGGCCTGATAAGTAAGTAAGTGCTGGAGCAAACTGGATAAAATGTATTCGGGTCTGATAAATATGGAAGACGGTGGTCTTGAGTGCAGGTTTTGGAAAATAAATTAATCTCATTCCACTGCGACAATAGTTCAAGGAAATTCAAGGGCTGTGGATGAAAACCGGCAGTTCCTTCCGATAAGGCGACAACTGAAGTTCTATTTTGGACAATTGAGTCCCTGGATCATTTTTGATAGATCTTTTCTAAAGATCCGTAAAGCGTTCTTGTAGTTCACTAGTGGCAGCAATACACTCTAGCCGCGGGATATTTTCAAACACGTTTAGGTTTATGGGTTTGAGTTTGAGTACTACTGTCATCAAGTCATATGTGTACCTAAGGTTAGGACAAACCTTTAATGAAAGGCACTGACAAGATGAGTTTGGAGTACGTTTTGATTGACGCACGTGGAATGACGGAACCAGTGTTTGCCGTGACTTAATGGTTTGTGCTAAGTGAGAGGACACAGTTTTGAGCTCCAAAACAACGTGGTAAATGTTTTTTTGCGGCACCACCTCTTCACAACCTGCAAGAGTATAATCTGTCATGAAACAGCTGTTCAATCCACCATTCGTAGTCGGCAATAAAATTGTAGGTCCAACCATGTGAAAGGCCCTGTTGACCTTCTATAGTTTGTTCATTGTTTCCTTGAGAAGGCTCCAACTTTCATCAGTAGCCTTTGGAAAATCAATGCCTTTGTTAGATTCTAGTAGCTTCATTGCATTGGACCATTCCCGTTCCAGGCGACACCCCTATGCCCCGGGACTCAACAGAGTCAGGCTTTGAGGTTTGAAAGCTTTGACATACAATATGAGGCATTTGATAACATCTTGGCTATCTGTGTTTATTTCAGTGTCGAGTTTTCGGAACACTCACGCTTCTAGAGGCTTAGTTCAATGCAATTGCCTGCTTTCTGCAAAAATCTGTCTAGTCGTCATGTATGTTGCTTCAAACCGACATAAGTACTGTAACTCTTGATTGCAAAGCATAAATTTGACGCTTCCGAGTTTAAAGTTAAGATTTGGATCTACTTCACTATTACTTTATCCCAACACACCGCCTTTCCAGAATCAAATCCATAAAGTCCCACCAGTCCATGCAAATTCTAATTCCAACCGCCGTGACGTAGGACCCCATTAAATACATTGCAGCCACACTACCACAATAAACATTCATCCAATACAACTCTTTCACGTCAGTAATACTAGTAACGTAAACAATTCCCTCACTAATTGCTACCAATACCCCAAAAAGCAATGAGGATCCTGCCGCCATAAATAACCCGCCTTCCGTTTACGGTAACGGTCTGCGGCCAAAATGTAACTAATGTTAAACACAAATAACTTTGTACCGCGTTGCGGTAGCTAAGTGCATTTTGTTGTTCCCGCCACAATGGATGGACCAATATTTCACCACCAACTCCTTACGCATCCGTACCGAAACAGAGCAAATCGAATCCAAGAAGTCGCCACAGGCTACGCCGTCGATAGCACTATCGCCGGCATCACACGCAACACAACGAGTTAACCGGCAGAGGCCAACCAATTGAAAACCAATTTGGTAATGACTTTGGCAAATAATTAAGAGAGCGCGCGGAATAAAATATGCAAATGGGCTCGGGAAGGAGTCCTGCGACTGTGACTGTGCAGCCGTGTGGGAGAAGAGGAAGTATTTATGTCAATTAGACAATTTGGTGCATCGCAGTAGCTACGGATACATCGCATCCAATACACGGTCGCACAAGACAAAAGCTCGAGATTGCTATCTGTGACCGGCGTCTCGAGGCTAAATTGGCGAAACGTTCCCCCAAACGCCGAATTTGTGTTGCGATGGTGATTGGAATGCAAACAACTACTACTGTGTCTTGTATGGAGCTCGAGCTCGAGCTCAAGCTCTCTGTGCGCGCGGCGGGACTTGTGTAATTATTTTCAAATTCAAGAGCTGGGAAGTGCGGTCGAACTAGTGAGCGCACTGGTCTACAATTTGAATGTGAAAAATGTAATCCCGAGGCGGCACAAGAAGATCTCCATCCACATGGTAGAGGGTGTTCCCATCTATGGAACTATCAATGATATTGAATTCGAAAAACCCAATGTTTGAGATAGGTTTGCTAACAGTGTGTTGAACAAGCAATGGCAGTGCGTTTCAAAACGACAGGAACGTTATTTGGTGGATGGTTTGGCAGCTTTGTCAAACTGCCAAAATGAAGAAAGCGATTCTTGGCAACGACCAAGTTAATAAGGAAAATGTCCCTTATGCCTAAAGCTAAACGGTGCTCAAATCCATGTTGAAGTGGCCATGTACGAGGTTATGTAGTAAGACCTCCATTTTAAATAGATTTTCATCTTCTCTGACAGTCAGGCAGCAACAAGCATTGGGTCGACACGGTATGAGCAGAGCTTCGTAGCTTAATCACCATTTATCGGATTTCCGGACACAAGGGCCTTGAAAACTCTTGCCAATCGTTGGTTCTTTGGGCTAAGAAGGCAATTGACTAGCAAAGCTCTCTCTCGAACAATGAAAGTGACCCCGTATAAGGCCTTAATAATTCCAGTCCTGCTCTACGGCGAAGAAGCATGAACTTTGTCAAAAATGGATGAGGGTGCTCTTGGCTGCTTCGAGAGGAAAATTCTTTGGGTGATTTTTGGTCCCGTCTGCATAGACGGTGAGTGGAGGAGGAGATACAACGACGAACTGTACAGCGACATCGACTTAGCCAGAAGAGTGAAGGTCCAACGACTGAGGTGGCTGGGTCATTTAGAGAGGATGGACACCAATGCTCGGGTCCGAAAAATCTTCGAATCTGCCCCTGAGGGACAGCGCAGTAGAGGAAGACCGCGACTTAGGTGGCGCATGCAAGTCGAAGGGGACCTCAACGAACTTAGTGTGCGAAACTGGAGGTAGCTAGCTAAAGATAGAGCTGGCTGGAGACGCCTGTTGGTTGAGGCCCAGGTCCGCCCCGGACTGTAGCGCCAACTTAAGTAAGTAAGTAAGGCACATTGAACTCGCAAGGCAAGGAGCTGAATCACAATGTATAAGCCCACATCCTTTCTGTGGTTTATCCACCATGAGCTCAACTCATGGGACCGCAACAACCTAAAAAGTTTATCAACTTCAGAATGATCCTGCTCACCGGACATTGCGCACACAACTGCTATCTTGATTAGCTAGACATAAGTTCCATTAAAGTATAGGTTGACACTGTTTGAAAGATCAAAAAAATCCGGAGGACATCTTGTGCGAATGGTCTCCTATACCTCAAAGTATTGCCTACATGTCAGCAGGGGTTCCTCTATGACGTCGATATTGCTTAGGATCACAATATTTTCCAGTCGTAGTAGAACCTTGCGTACAAAGGTTTCGCTAAGGTTTTCAAAAACCTTGATGAAGCAGCGTTTATACTCCATCGTCAGTAAAGGTATACGGATAAGTTTGGCAAGGATACCTACTCCGACGTCAATTAAGTTTTGAAAAATATGCACAAGTTGACGAATTTTTTTTTTGCAAATTTAACTTTCTTTGCTGAGGCTCGAACCTGTGTTTACTCCCTTAGCAGTGCAACGCATTAACAACTAAGCCATGGCGACCACTTCCTGTAGAGACCTGGTAATTAGTTACGGTTGAACGGAATCTTGATTGTTAGGACGAAAGCTCCTCTTAAAGTAGTTCTTTGTGCCAATTTAGTTCTGGTTTCTTGCCCGCTCTCTGATCGAATCTTTTAGTGATCCTGGAACGTTGCAAATCGCCGACATCTGAACCATTTTCTTTAACCAAAACTGGCACCTTCTTGTACACCACACGGTACTCTGATTTTCTATCGCTAACCCAACCTAGAGATACCTATCCGGGCCCAAACTGAATTGGTAACGTGTCATCATCCGTTCACCGACTTTCAGTGTGTGGAATGTTCAAGCAAGATCGTCCGGGGCTCATCTAAATCGTCGATCTACCGAACGCACTCGCGTTGAATTTGTAAATTGATATGATCTCGGTGTACACGAGAGTGCACTAGAGAGATACAGATACCCCGGTCGATGTGTGCCATTCACATGTGGTACCAGTTACAAATAGTTCTAGGGTGAGTATTGACTTTTCGCGTGAGATAACATAGCGCAATTCTAGCAAACTGTCTGCTGTTCTTGTAGCCAATGCGTGACAGACCAGAACATAAGAATCTCTTGTAGCTGGTGTAATGCGATACATCGGGGATGTACGGTGATAACACCAACCGCCAGCGCTTCTAATGGCCGCAAGACATGTTATCTCCGGGTGTGGATGGGCGTGGATTCGCTTATTATTTATGAGTTCACGATGTGTCATGTTAAACATATGACGACACGGTACCGTGACACGATGGGTCGTAAGTTGGTTACATTTCGATGTGGACACTGTTGTTTTGTGGTGACCACTCAAGCGTTCGTATAGAGAAGGGTAGGTAAGTTGTGTCAGCATTTCACGGTATCGCACTGCGGCTATGGCGCATGGTAATTTGTACCTCCTCGGGCGAGTGCATTCAACGCCCACGCACTGCCTCCTGTTGCAAGTGAGCGTGAAACTTTTCAATTAGCCGCAATTAGGTAGGCATTACTCTGGCCTACTGCCAGACCTAGAGTGGGGTCGTAATTTTTTCTTTATCGCTGATTAGATTTAAGTGGGCGTTTGGATCGGATCGTACATTCAGGTGGACATTTTGTATTGACATTCCGGCGAGTGTTGGAAAGGGGATTTGCATAAAATAATATTTTCATTTAATATGCAACTGATTGACTGTTGATTATAGACGTGATTATGTACGCTTTAGAGGCCGTCAATTAGGTTATTTACGGTGGACGTTGGCTTCTAGCCAAGAATCAGAATGCTAATTGTGGCTGAGATTAGATTGTTTAGTGTTAAATGGTCCACAAAGCAGTTGTTTGTTATGGCTACTGTTTCTGTTTTATGATCACCTTGATGTGAATGGATTTTTTTAACTGAGTGTCCCTAATGGACTTGTGACACCTAACACCGGTGTGAGACGTTCATAAATCTTCAGATAAATGCCTTCTGAAAAGATTATTGTTTTGTAACATGTTTTGTTTTTGGTGGAAGGGTTTGATGCAATTGTGGACTCTGTACCCTTCAGGTGCTGCTCAAAACTTGAATCCGCGATCAAGGATTCGATATGCAAACATTTATAACAGATGACACAAAAGTCTGCACAACATGTTAGGATGCAGAATTGTCGTGGGAACTTGACTGACATCAAGAGCTATTGACTTTAATTCGATAAGCGATCAACTGGCCGCTCTAGGCTGCTTCAATACTGTCCAAGATCTCTTAAAGCGAAATAAAGTCAAACTCTGGTGGGTACCAGGACACAGAGGAATTGAAGGCAATGAAATTGCAGATCAACTTGCCAGGATATGCTCTTCAAAAAGGTACCGAACCCTTTTGCGGCATCCCTACTTCCGCGTTCAGGATGAGTCAGACAGATGGACAGATGGGAAAAACGAAACCTCATATCCTACTGGAACAACACTCAGGGACTCAGACAGGCTAAAAGGGCCATCCGACCCCTGAATAAAGCCACTTAAAATATTTTCAACCATAAAAGAGACGATATCAGAAGGCTTTCCGGCTTCCTCATCGGTCACTGCAGCCTCAGATATTGGCTGATATCACTTACACAAACTTAACATAGCTAGTTCAGGAATCTGAATGCCGACTCTGCTTAGAGGAAGACAAATCAGCGGAGCATGTACTATGTGAGTGAGTGGCTGTCTGCAGAGTCAGGAAACGCTGTCTACACAAAGAATTCCTAACACCGGAGGACATTCGTAATGCCTCGACTGGAGATATCCTCAACATCATTAGGATGATAGAGGATCTCCTTGTCTAACTGGCTCCAGGCACAAAAGATCTTTTAGATCGCAGTGCCATTTGCGTCTGTCGCAGAGCCTAACCAATAAAAAACAATGCGTATCAGAACGACATTTTACAATATCGGCCTTGCACGCGCCCCTATAGATGAAGCTAAAAACTCTATCCAGGACGGATAATATACGTATGACCTTCTGGATACAGCCTACGGAGCATGTTCAGAGTATGATGCTTCAATAGTACTCGGGGAATTCAGTTCTCTGACGGATTAAATGGAAAGTACAGAATCTACAAAACGACAACGGCTTCTGAATAAAGACTGTAAAAGCTTCGAATCTTCACAGCAATCTGACTATTTACAGATTAATGAACCGTCACGTGCTAATACAGAGATGTTAGGCCAGCAACTAACAAATATCGACTCCATTTTCTCGTCGTAGGTAAATTCAAAGCTTGACTGTCCAACGAGAAAGACCCAATAAAAGAGACTTGAACTTGAGCACCTTGGTACACCTGGAGCAGTCAGAGACTACAAAGAGTAACTGAGTAAGAGACTCCCGTGTTTAACATCATCAAAGAGGTAGTCAAATCCATCCTGGGATACGAGTCACACACCAAAAAAATGCCATGGGTACCATAAAGTTTGAAATCACTAGAAAGAGGTCACAGAAGGTTTACATCTTATGGTTTTGAAGCGCAAAACAAGAACAGTCCGGGAAGAGTATCGTGCCCGAAGAAGAGAGAAGAAGGAAATCCTGCTTAGAAAATCCTATCAGCTGTAGGAATATGGAGGCGACATCGACATCATTACTCGCTCCCAGCGCGCAGTTTTAGAGGAAACGAATTGGCCTTGAAGTGAACGAGGACAAAAAATCAAACACCATCGGTCCACTGCCACAATGTCACTGTTGGCCAGCGAAGAGGAGTTCCTCAGCGTCACACTCAGGTCTCTAAGACCCATTGTGCTACCCATAGGGGGGAACAGTAACAGTCATTTCGACCTCAAAGTCAACATTAATCCATGAATGATACCCTAGTGGAGATTCGCCGATTCTTCGGTTTAACGAAACAAATGGGATGAAGCCTCTTTGCTAGAAAGACTGCTTGGCTATATGTCGCCGAGTGCTGGACGATGAGAAAGAACGCAGAGCTAATATTGGGGACTTTCAAGACGAGGATTCTTTTTGTTTTCCTGTGCGAGTAGGGCAGATGTAGGAGAAGATAAAGGGTCTTTCATTAAGCGCTTCCTATCTTTAAATTTAAATAAAACAAAGTGTGTGTAAGATATCATCGACATTTTTTATTCGTTTGAAAGGCCTATCGATGTCATTATGTATGGAATATATCATCAAAATGTCCACTGCGGCTTCTCTGGATTGCGCGCATCCGAAATGTCCAATTTTCCATAAACCTGGCTGAATTTGACCGATTTCATGGGTTATGTTGGCTTTGAGGGCCGCTGTGGTTTGTGGCTTATTCGCATAGACCACGAACTCTATGAGCAGTAATACGATGTGGATGGAGTCTAAAAGGACCAAGATGACTGCATTGGCTTGGCCACATCGAACGAATGGAGATCAATGTGTGTCTCAGGTCTCAGTTCCCAGGTTTGACATGAAAAGTTAGATCAAACCTACATTTCAATGACGAAGCGATTGGGGATACCTTCGTCGACGATACTTAGATCGACGAGAACGGAAGGCTGTTTAAGCTCAGACAGAAACTCTACACAAGTCGGGAGTCCGCTAAGTAAGTGAGTAAGCAAAACAGATTATTGGTAAAGGCCACATCTAGGTGCTAACTCTCAGTCTTACAATCACGACCATCGAAGATGAGGTTTACAACATCAAACTTTCGAAATTGAGTATTTAGTACAGAATGTGTAAAGTAGAACGAATTTTAGTGCTTCAAACGCACCCTGTTGCGGACATCATCCACAGAACTACACTCCCTTCAACCTCAACAGTCAGAGGCAACCATCCAATTTCATATTCAAATTGGTTGTCACCCTTGGAAATCTCACTTCATAGCGGATTCCTACAAAATGAATTGAATTTGCAAATGCAATTGAGCGTCTCTCTGCCAAGGACAAGCCAACCAATCGCCTTCGAAACACCAGAGTTTATATGCAATTTGTATTCAATTAAAATGCAGATATTGTTGTTCAAAACCAAGTTACCATATTCGTAGGACAGTATCTGAATAGAGTTTGCTTTTATCTGTCGCAGATAACAATGCCGCTTTTGATGTTATTGCCAAAGCACCACAACTATATGGGCTCAGCAATGTGATCAATTTTATCCTCAAGCGGATCTTTTTGATCCACACAAACACACATACACCAAACTGAGTCAAATTCAATGGCAAAAGTAACATCTCAAAGCATGATCAGCAAAACTAAAGAGAGGAAGATCCATCGATTGTGTCCTTGTTCGCAAATCCCTATCTCAAGAGAATTGTTGGAGGTTTCTGCTTCTTTTTTTGCATCTCTCTTCCGCCATCGTATCCGGCTACGACTACGATTGAGGATAATTTGCGAATGGAAATTGTTGTTGTTGGTGTTATTGTCGCGCGACTTATTCACTACAGCGATGTTGGGTGCGATGTGATTACGATAATAATGAGATTTTTCTTAATTTTTATTATTTTCATTATTTAACGATTATTTTTGTACATTGCCAGTCGGTATAAAGTATCTGTGTACATTTTGACAATTTAATTGTGTAAAATGATTCGTATCAGGGGGGTTGCAGCGAGGAATGTTTTTTGCTCATTAACATATTTGGAGAAGCACTCTTGGTAAACGAAGCAAACACATAAAAGCTGATTGAAACGATTCAACGGCATTCTAAAGGTGTGCAAGGTCTAATTTGCATGAAGATTCTAGGTGCGATAAGGTGGTGATATCCACGTTAACATTGGTCAATAAGCTTTCTGAATGGCATGTCAGTTGAACGAGATGCGAGATCAAATAACTTTGGAAGAACATCATCGGAATTAATTTTTGATCGCAACAAATATTTCAGCTAGAGACTTTGACGTTTCGAATATAAGAACTGTTTAGGGTAGGATTCTTCTAAAATCAGCGGATGTCCATTATATTGCCACCTAAGCTGGTAGTGTACTCTAAATCAAGTCGTGTAAGTTCCTGATTTCAACCAAGCAGAGTCAAGGAGAGATCAGAGTTCTAGTGGGGATTGAGAGGTACATACTCTGGGAACTAGATCCCTAAGAACTAGCTTTTTTTTTATAATTCAGAATTTATCTTTCGGAGCATATGGGAGATTGGTTGGTTCGAGCCAAAAGAGGTATGGTGGGTGGGTAAATAGAAGAGACGAGGAGTTCGTTGATTGCGAGGGTTAGTGTCGTGGAAAATATAGTTGTGAAGGCAAGCGCTTTCAACGTGAGACCTGAGAGCAGTCGATGAATAAAGGGAATGTCGGCTGCATCTCTTCGTTCCTCAAGGGTATTTAAGTTCATTAACTTAGGTTGAGACGGTTTTGATAGAAAGGATCGTTCCAGACCAGACCTCGAAGAGCGAATCGAAGAAAACGGCGCTGAATACTCTCGATTCTCAAAACATGAACACGATATTGCGGGGATCATACTTGACTGGCGTATTCTAGGAGGGGTGGACGAATGTAATTTAGAAGGACCTGGTCACGTATGGGTTGATGAATTCTTTGGAACACCGTTTTACAAAATCAAGTCAAGTCCATGTGTGACCGGAAATTGAGTCACCCTGTCACACAAAATGCCGAGGTAGCAAAAAGATTGAACAGGGGAGACAGGTTGATTGTGCAGAAGGTAGAGTCTGAGTATATGGATAACATAAGCCTACGGTTACGGGATGCTTTGGAACTCGATCGTATGCCTTCTCCAAATTTACCAAACAGCTATAGACAAGTCTCCCAGGCTTTTTCAAACACCATTCTGAGTGCGAATAACCTAGGCTCAATCATAGCTGTGGAACAATGTTATGTTATTGTGTTCGGGAGGGTTATTCACAGCCCTTAGCACTGCTGTTTTTCTTCAGAATCCTATTGTGCCTCTTCTCATGTTTTCCTAGATGAGTAGTTCCACTCCAGAAGATGTCAGGAAATCAAAGAACTATTCTGGGAGGATGACAGCAAGCTGTTCCATTGGGACAGCTTCACCGCCAAAAATTCTCTAAGTTATAAGTTGAAAGAGGACTGGAAATTCCATTGCGATACGTAGAGAGGTCTCTTCACTCTCAAGTCTACAAGTTGAATCGGTTGCAACTTGCAAGGTTCATGCAATGTTGGTGTTTTTTCAGGCGGCAAACTTCGCTGAAAAATCCAAGTAGTGTCCTAAGGTTGTTCCTAGCGAGATTTGCAATGAAACTGAATTGACCTTATGACGGTATGGTGAATAGCAGCTTTGAGTATGCTTGTCTTGGTGTGTGGAGCCAGACTTCTCTAGATTTTTGCATGTTTTATGAAGAGTTCCGATGAATGTTGTTGACATGCCATCTCTTGCCAGTGAGTCGGCTTTTTCATTGCCCACAAATCCACTTTCTGCAGGAATCCAGTGAAGTACGACCATTTTGTTCCTTCCAAGGTCCAAGTCCACATTAAAAGGGTTCTAGGATTAGTTTTGATTTGAAAATAGAGCAAGTCAAGCGCTTTTAGGGCAGCTTGACTGCCAAAGTGTGAGAGGATTGATTTTAGTCGTACAAACTGATTGATGGCAAAGACCTCAGCTTGAAATATGGGGAGTATTCCGGAGCCAGTACTTGAATCCATTTTTGGATCCGTCCGTATACCAATGGTGCATAGTATTGTGTTAACTAACCTGACTTCGTCATGGGAAGAGAAGTGCATGATACTTGTCAACCAGATATCCTTCATTTTCATGCATGTCCCCTGTCATTGTGTTTCTAATTCCTATTCGACAAACCAGGATAAATAAACTACTATTCATGTCCATTTACTCATCAAATATGTTCACACACGAATCTACAGGTTGTTTGGTGTTTTGACTTTGAAATCCTTTGTTTCACCCTAACACTGCATTTTTCAAGACTCAATGTTATCATTCCAACCATCATGCAATTTCAATTATAGACTGCACCCTGATGATCGCCGAAATTCGAAAAGTTCTCATCATTTGCATACAATGTCGTGTCCCAACCCCTAGACACATTCAACAGGTACACTCGTCGACAACAATACAACTAATTCCCACGCGCAATCTACCGCACCGATAACATCAGTTTCACCACAAAGGATGAGCACTTCCCCCATTTTGAGTGTTCATCCACCATAAAAATAATACAATTCCTTCCAAGAAATCACCCTTACAACTCCTTAAGACTGTTTAAATAACCGTTTACATATAATTACGTCCATCACTGTTGTCATGGGAGACGGCACACACTGGCCAAGAGATGGAACGTCTCAAGAAAGTCACTCCAACTACTTAGCAAAATTGAGAAGTTACAACGTCACTGATAAGAGAAAAAGGAATCAATTAGCTCGCCAGATACAGATACAAACATTAGAAGTACAATCGTCCTCCATCCACTTGGTTGCAGAATTGAATTGCCCACACGAAGGTGGTGAGAATGTCCAACATAAGAGCCAACAAATTTTGCAGGACCTCGATTGTACCGACAATCTCCACTTTGAGAGCGGCGGTCTGCGACGACAACAGGCATCCAAGATATTTTCACGTCCAACGATCGACGCGGCTCCTTTTGCGTTCGGACGATCGCAAAGCATATTTCACTAATAGCCGAGGAGCAGCTATGGTTGGCGGAAATTTTGTGCGTATCTGCGCGCGCGCACACACAAATCGTTATCGGTGTGGGGATGCTACTGGTGCCGATGCCGATGACTTCTGGACTAGTCGTGTCCACACTGACACACACATTCGCAACCAACGTTGCAATCATTATTAGTGACTTTCGCCGGGAATGCCACGGAAGCTGATGACGACGTTGCTTCCCGATCGCCAATCGACATCATCGCACTCTCAGAACGCCGAGCACTCTTACTCGTCGACTGGTGAGAGTGAGGAGTTAGTGGTGTGTGAGTGGTTAAATGCGATCTCGGTGTTATTCGCAATCGCGTTAAGAATTTATTTCCATTCGACCGCGATGGTTAGATTGGCGAATATTCGGATGTCGGAATCCCTTTGATGTTGGACGCGATCGGTTCGACTCTCAAAGTCATCTAAGAAGTTCTGTACTGATTGAGAGAGTATTGGGTGCTTGACTAGGATGAAGTGAGGAAATGTTAAAAGGTTGCAATGTTCCCACGACCTTTCTCAGGTTCATGGTGGTCTGAATAATTGAAGATGAATCAGGTGAGTGGATTTTTTGAATTCGATTCTTCTAGTCATCCTATAGATGGTTGGAGGTTACTTTTGTGTATAAAAGACTTGTTAACGACGTTCAGGATTTTAGGGCGACTTAATGCGGAACGCTTAATGTCTAGTATGAAGAAAACTTTCGAAACGTAGTGAAATCTCTGAAGGATTTTCGAAAAATGTATTCACTCGGCCAGCTCTTGGCAGGATATCGTTCGAACCTATGAACATGAATGATAAGGGAAACTTTGGGAGTTCTTAATACTGTTTCGTCGTCTTCATTGAAAGATGCTATACGGAGTTTTTTTTACCATAGAAAGTTCTTTTGAATTCCAAGGAATACTACGGTTAAGCAGAAATAAAGCATGCGTCGCCTTCTACGCCTGTAGTAAGGCCTTTGGCAAAAGATTGGGACTTAAGCCTAAGATGGTCCTTTGGATGTACACTGCAGTAGTTCGTCCAAGTCTTGTTTATGATTCGCTCGTGTGGTGGCTCACTTACAACATCAGAAAGCTTAGTAGAGTCCAGCGAACAGCTGGTATTGGGACCACAAGAGCGATTCGATCGCGTCCGTCAGAAGCTCTAAACATGCTCCTCCATATCCTGCCCCTGGACTTGCACATCAAATACATCGTTTCGTTGAGTGCTATCAGACTCAGAGAATCTGGGCTTTGGTACCCCAAACCCTATAGCCATAACAAGGCTCTTGACCTGCTGCCTAGGGATTTGGCCTCGACCATAACTGACTACACGACTCCCATACTTAAATTCAATAATAATATTCAAGTTCACCTTCTGGAAAGGTCGGAATGGAACAATGACCTACTCCTATCGAATTACCAAGTATCGATCTTCACCGACGGCTACAAGATGGAGTGTGGCATTGGAGCAGGTGTCTTCTCAGTGGAACTGAACGTATCCAAATCGTACCGCCTCCCAGACTCTTCGAGTGTCTAGAGAAGGCAGCAAGATACTTAGCCTCAGCCCCACTACCTCAAACAGCATAGGAATCTTTATTGACAGCCAGGCTGCCATCAAACCGCTCCACTCACTAACTTCGTCCTCTAAATTAGTTGAACAGCGTAAGGAAACTATAACGAAGGCAAACGCTCAGTTTAACATCACTCTCCTCTGGGTTCCCGGTCATAGTAACATAGAGGGGAACGAGAGAGCCGACGTGTTAGCCAGATGTGGTTCTACCCTGGATGTCTCTCTTGCGGAGTCAGTCTACTCCCCAATTAGACTCATCAAGGTCAAAATTTTCCAACACTTTCTTTCTATTGTCAACTCTAGGTGGAAAAGTCTAGCAACCTGTGTCATACCCAGACAGATTTAGCCCGCCTACAATCTAAACAGAAAGAATGACCTTATCAATAGGAACTTTCTCTGTGACTGCCCGGCACTTGCCAGAGCCATGGAGAGCCTTCGAAGTTTGTCAATGCTTTTTACTTGCAGCTTTGGCCAACTTTTACCTGTAGGTCGTGATCCTGAAACCGATCAACATTCGCCATCATGCCATCGTCTCCGATCACAGGTTAGGTAAGGTTAGGTTGGGCGGTTGTCCCCACTAAGCAGGGACCTACTTAGACCAGAATGAAGGCCCATTGTGATACCGCGTGTAGAAACCGGAAACCAGCCTCCGAAACCTCACATGTGGGAATTCCCTTTAGAATAAAAGGAGTATAAGCTCTGGGTAACCGTATCGCTGTTAACCCTTTACTGTGCCGCACTAAATGCAGAGCCAATTAGACCCACATACAACACTTTTAATCCTAAATATGTCGAGTCTGGCTAGGTCATTAAGGTCATTGAAGAAGTACTTTCCTAGTGTTTTCCTCCTCAACCTTGATAGAGCAGGGCACGTGCAAAGAAGGTGTCTAGTCGTTTCTTTTTCGTCCTCGTCTCTGCAGCTTGTACAGAAATCGTTAGAAGGTACACCCATTCTGATGGCATGCCTGGCGATTAGACAATGCCCTGTAAGGGCTCCTATTATAATTCTTATAAGTTTCCTGTTCACGGATAGAAGTCCTCCTGTTCTCTTTAGATCCAGGTTAGGCCAGATCTGTTTCGACAGAAGACAAGCTGCTGTTACCTATTCTTCTAGCTTCACTATCGAGGTGAGACTTTATCGATTCTTGAGAGGAAAGCGGTTCCCCTTCATTTTCAGAGAGCATCCGACTCTCTGTTGCTCTGCAGTTGCCCGGAACGTTCCTGTGTCCTGGAACCTAGCACAGGGAGACGTCGCATCTGTCAGCGACCTCATTCAGTCTCCGATCACACATCTCTATTGAAGCTATCTTTACTGTATGACAAGCCTGAATCATGTCGGTTTTGTCAGAAATGTCTACTTGTAGAACCCTGTTCGTACAACTTGACACAACATCTTCACCGCCGCACAGTCTTTTGCGTCTTTGGTTAAATATTTCGATAACTTCTGACAAGCACATCGACCGAGTTGACTATTCGTCTACCTTCACAGACGTCCTATGGCATTACCGCAACCATAATTTATGCGCAAAAATTTAAGTGGATTTTAACATTCTTTCGTAAAAAAAAAAAAAAAAATTTGCATTTTTCCTTGGAACCATCACCGAAAGCCTTTAGACTTCAACCTGTGTACCGTCTATAGATATCTGTTCTCGGTCTCGAATTGCACCATTATTACGCATTCTATTTGTAAAAACAACAACGAATACATCTCGTTGGCAAGCTTAACCCAATCGTTCTTCACAAGCCAGCGGCTATCTTTTTGTCTGTTGCGTGCACATAATCCCTGGCAATGATATCCGGGGAAATTATAAGACGATATGGCAGCCCAACCACCAATTATTCTCAAAAAAAAAAAAATGAAGCCTTTCGCTTGGAATACTGTAACGCACACAGCAACCCGGCGGCATAGTTCTGTCTTTAAGGTGGCTATTAGCCCAATGATAGATATTTCCAACAGAAATACCGAAATGAGATACAGCAAAACCTCAAGACCGAGTGGTGTGCATGTTCTACCGAAACAATTATCATAAAGGAAATCTCGTCCACCGCTAGTGGCACCGAATCACCAGACAGAGTTACCCTTCTCCTAATGTCATACCGACATCTTGGACTTGTCGTTATGGTTATGCTTTGAGGCACATCCATATCCATATTTGTGCCTCATGACACTCATATGGTACGGTCGGCGGCGGTGCTCCACCAAACAGGATGTGGTCTTCATTTGGCGCCAGTAAATCAATTTATTCACTATCCATGCATAACTGTTGTGTAATTTCTTCCCGCTCGAATAGTGAGACGCCCAAGTTGTGCCACAGATACATACCGCCGCTGCCACATTGCATTCAACAATTACTTGGATGCATTTATTGTCATTTTATTGGCACAGCGCGGCGGCGGCGCGGGGCTGTGATGGTTTGAACTCTGTATCTGCAACAAGTTTTAATTGGATTTGGATGAGGAAGACTACGCTGGCACTCAACGCTCTCACGAGAAGGACTCTGACGGTGTAGTTTGTTGATTAAGTGGTATCAAGGTGAGATTAGAGGAGAAAAACAGAAAAGAAAATCCAACAACGGACAACAGGCAACAGATAGAAACGGTAGCAGTTCGGTCAGAGTATCTGTTGGGTGTTAGTTGAGTTGTTGTCTTGCAGAGTGCACGGGCGGATAGATGATGTTCGATACTGAACCTTACACGGTGAGTACGGAGAGTATAGAGTCATCATGGTCATTAGCGCCAGTCGTCTGCCATAGTCGCTATGATATTCTGAAATTCAAAGAGATTTATCTGTTGAGGTAGTGGAATGTCTTAGCTTCCTGAGGAGGCAGTGGCTCGCGCAATGGTGGGGTCAAAAAATAAACTTGAGGTTGCAACCAACCTCTTACTTAGTAGGCATCTGCTCATTAGTTTTAAAGCGAAAAGGATTGGTTCAGTCTTGGAACAGAGCTTTTCCTGATTGTAAGCCACAATCTGAGCTTCTTAAACTGTGTTCTAAGACAAACGCAATGATTTATGCTTTTTTACATCGACCAGCATAGGGATCGCCAGCACAAATATCGCAAAATGAGTTGCAGCACAGATGGCGTTAGAAAAGATTAATCAGTCGAAGGTTAGGTTAGGTTGAAGTGATAGCCAGCAACTTATATCAAAGGAGGTCCATGGTAATTTCATCCATAATCTCTGGGTGAATTTCCTAACCTTCTTTGAGCTTCTAGCGAATCGTAGAATGCAGTTTACGTTTATATGTGCCAGGGCTCGAAAGGCTTTCCAAATGATGCTTCATTTTGAAAAATAGGCCAGGATATGTGCATACGAAATTGAGATCATTCTACTTCTCCTCCCTACAGCTTCTTAAGAAATCAGCCGTAGCTTGCTTTATTTTAAGCAACAGTTGGGGGGCACATAGTTACTTATAAGCTGATCATCAAGTACCACGATTGTGTATAAGACTTGCATCCAATCGCAATTATAAACTCACGGTTAAAAAGAAAAGAACCAAGTCCGGTACACCATCCAGATTCATCATATCGTCTCAACTCTCAATAGCCTGACTTGGCTTGAAGAAAAAGGTTTTCATGTAAAAATTATTTTTCACGACGTAAAAGTGCCTAAGCTTCAACTGGCATAAAGATAGTCCTTGTCGACAGAGTACAAGTTGATGCATAGTGCCACAAAAGACTTCTATACACTCTGCATCTTTAAAGTGGTCTTGGAGCCTTCGGAGATAGGTTGACGGACATATTTCTGTTATAACATTGGCGATTAGCAATGGAAGCACTTCCTCTGCTGCAACCACAACTACTACTATTCTACGCAAATCAGGACCTCAACCAACAAGCCTCTTATGCTAGTCCGATCCTTAGCTAATTGTTTTCAATTGCACACTCCAAATTGGTTGAGGTTTCTTTTTACTTGTGCGCGTCATCTAGGTTCCTCTACCTGATTGTTCCTTTGGATTAGATAAGAAGACCCTGTGCCCCGGAGAATTAGTGGCCCTTTGCTCTAAATGTTATCTTCTCAGACGCCCAATATTCTGTTTGACTGTGCTGATGTCGCGGGACTGAATATCTTATAAAGAATTTTCTTGAGACGACCAAGGATATCTTCATTCATTTTCGATGGAGTCCGAGTTTCAGCGCCACAAAGGTCTTACATAGATTCTTCTAAGTTCTTCGGGACAGAGTTTTACTGCTAAACTAATTTTGGCAGGCATTCTATCACAGTTACGGTTAAAGTCGATAAATAGATGCTGCATATTGATTTGGACTTCTTGGGTTTTCTCCAGGAACTGCGGAAGTTTGAAAATTTGGTCGATTGTGGTCCAATAAGTTTATCAACAAAGGGTTTGAGGCGTTGAAAAGACTCATACATCTGCAGTTGGCACAGTTAAACAAATCTCCTTTCCTGTAAACCTATGCTGAGGTTCAAATTATCAGACATACGTTCGTCTCACCAAATTTTAGAAATGGGCTAGTGTGTACTCTGTATCAAGTCATCTAGTTTGAATGGCTTGGACTGTTAACCGTCTTTTTGGATTTCAGATAAGATATTGATATCCTCACTTCCTTTTAAACTGGCTGTCAGATAAAGCCAACACACAAAGACTAGTGATAGGTCCATTATGAACCCACAAGGATCTGAAGAGATCTCCTTACCTACTTGTGAAATTAACTGGAGCTTTTGATGAAGTGAAGAAGGTTTCTGACATCTGTTATCAGATCGCTTAGGTCATAAAAGTAGAATTGTCCTACGTGGAGCCTTCTTATGTGTTTGAGAGCTGGGTAGACAGAAGTTTTGGCTATCTTCGTCTAAATTGAACTGTTTGTTTCATCTAGCAGCGTGATGATGGCAACTTCTATATGTTTTTCCATAGTCTTAGCATAGACTGTGACTCTACTCCAAAGTTCGCGTGTTCCGTTCTATAAGTTTAGATATAGGTTTAAGTATGATTTTCTTGACATATCCTTTAGAAAAGCCATCAGCAGTCGTTGACCTAATTTGCAGTTCCTCTTCATATAGCTCATATGCCAGGGGACATTCTTGGCTAAACCAGGAGTTTCGTGGTTCTGGTCGACTGAAACCCAACACATCAGTTGGAGCATGTCTGATGGCATGTTTGCAGCATTACCACTGGTCTTCTTCAGCACTTGATGTCAGCAACATTGACATTTTGGAATACGCGTTCGGTGAAGGTTCTACAAAACCACAAATGACACCCTAGTGGAGATTCGACGAAGGTTAACCTTAGGCAACCGCTGCTACTTCGGTTTGTCCAAACAACTAGGGTCCAAACTCCTAACCCGAAGGACCAAAATCATGCTCTACAAAACCCTGATCTTGCCAGTCCTGCTTTATGGAGCTGAATGCTGAACGATAAGTAAGACAGCGGAGCAGATCTTGGGATCCTTTGAAAGAAAAATTCTACGTCGAATTTTTGGTCCAGTCTGCGAGGAGGGCGAATGGAGGAGAAGATATAACCGCGAACTCTACGAGCTGTACAAATGTGTGGATGTAGTCCGGAAGGCAAAAATCCGTCGACTGCAATAGCTCGGCCACATAGAGCGAATGGACGAGAATGCTCCAGCTAAGAGGATCTTTGAATCCCAGCCATTTGGTTCACGAAGAAGAGGAAGACCGAACCTCCGATTTAAAGATCAGGCAATCGCGGACGCCAGAAACTGGAAGCAGCGTGCCCGGGACCTTAAAGGATGGAAAGCGGCATTAGTTCAGGCTCAGACCCTCCAAGGGTCGCTGGCCTGATAACAAGAAGAAGAAGAAGTCCTTTGCTTCTCACAGGAATTTTACTTTGCGGTAGGGCTTGGTAAATGCACATTCGTATCTTGGCGGCAATAAGGTAGATAGTGATCCAAGTTGACTTTCGCATTACAGAACCTAGTTTTCTTTGACGATCCGACTCCGATCTACTTAAGGACTCAATTCAAAACGTTCGGTAATGAGAGTTGTTTTTCGTTATTGCCAGCCTCACCTTTGTACATACAAAATGACTTTAAGAAGCCTCTTTGGTTGATAGAAATCCCATTATTTTCACTTACCGTTATCAGCGTTATGCAATTCGAAAAGCAAAGAAGGTTTCCATTGAAATGCTTAATAATTAAAAGAGTCAACAACCTTCACGATCATGCTCAATGTTTATGATCAATCACTGTCAATAGTGAATGTCTTGACCAAAAAAAATCAAAGCCTTCTGGGACTGAAAAAAAGTGAGAGGTCCATACATTCTATCATATTCTCCTTCAAATATATTGAAATGCCTTCAAGGACAAATATTTCTGTCACTCAATCAACAACGAAACGGTTGTCTCACAAACTATTAATTAAATTTTAACACTTTCAAAACTTCAAAGTCATCAAAGTCAAAGTCCTCGTGTCCAAGAACCCACGTCCAATGTGTTTCCAATGGAACTCTGGTGTGCAATATTGTTTCAATTGAACCCGTCAACAATGAATTTCCATTTTAATTGCCAATAAAATACAATCCTGACTGTGGGCTTCAATAAAACATGTCATACCCACAGAGCCAGGTGTGGAATATGTCCCGTTTAAGATCCGTCTTTCTACACCCGGCGAACTGCCGTCAAAACGTTTCACAAAGTAGCCAATTAGCAGTCTAACTGTTAATTAATAACGGTTTTAGTTCCTTGTGACACCTTACAAGAGCACCATGACTGTTAAAATATTCACACGACCGTTAAACGTGGTGACGACCTTTCAAATGCGATACACAGCGTTTGACTGCCCAACATTATGAGAGTGTCACGCCACTGGAAATATAGTTTAACCAAACGCAACAATTTGTGCAGAACTACCACCACCACAATCAGCAACAAAAACAACAACAGTAGCCTTTCACGGCTGACTTCTTGGACGTGATTGCAACATTGCTGAACTGTCTCGCCAGTGTCTTGTCCAATTGTTAGCTAACTTTTGGTATCGCTCCCGCTCTTGTTCACCTGCGCAGCGAACGGGCCGCGATGTCGGAAATGAAACTATCTGGCCAAAAGGTGTTCCACTCGGAATCTCATGGGCCTTACGTCTCAATCAAACAGAGCAAACCAGCCGCCGCACCGGGCCAAAAGTCAGTCGATTATCAAATGATTTGCATATTACAAGACCTTAATTTAGAATACATTTTCCTGGGGCCGTGCTGTGCAGATACAGATACTTCACGACGCGACACGACGATCGTTGGAGTTGTTTGGATTGCGGATTTCCATTCAGTGTGCTTGTTGTTGAAGAGAATTTTTCTTAGCAACGTGAGTAGATTTTTCCATACCTCCTTCGTCTAAGGTCATACTATGGTGTGATGCAACAGCAGGTGTGACAGGACCTTACCTCTCTCGGGTGATGTTTAACTATTTTTCGGTGTTTTTATGGTAAAAGCGTTCCCAGTGACCTTTTGTCGGATGCATCACGTGCTGGGAATCATCTTGATGATGTTCAGATGATTGAGGTCCTTTTTTTTGCCTTTCATAGGAGAAAATCACCTGCTGGTGTCCGTTTTTCTTTTGTATTCCTCCCAACTGATGAAAGGCTGAACTTATGCAATGTGATGATGATAGTAGACAAGAGATATCCTTTTATTAGTGCACCGGGATAGTTGGTCGTTAAGTGAGCATCCTGTGTAATTTTTACATCATGATGGCGCGGTATACTCGTATGCGCATCCTTGATGGTGCGGCATCAATGAAATCACCTGTGCATTGGATTGCGTGTGTTGTACTCTTGACTTTATGACGAAGACCGAGCAGGTGATCATGCCGAGCAATTAATGAGGCGATTGTCGATTGAATGAGGTTTTTCCTTTATTCGTTTGTGGATCGACAAGAAGGAATGGGAAATTCATAATTGCTATCGATGGCGTCCTGCAGTTATTTGAAGTGTTCCTATTCAAAATCGATTGGTAATTATGATCGTAAACGATCAAGGATCATTTCTTATTACGCAAGGAGAGTCGGAAACAGTAGTTTCATTCGCTGGTTTGTACAAGTATGATGAGAGAAATCTGTAAGCGGTGCCTTCCTAAAACAATATTCTTCGACGTGAAGGTGTCCCATTCGTTGTTCGTCAATTCGTTAAAGTTATTGGTATGGCCAAACGGATGATACCTAGAAAGTAAGATGGCGCCCTTACTAATACAAAAACAGAAACGTTTGGTCTTCCGCTGGAGACACATTTTGCAAAAACTGAGTTGAGTCGGTCAGCTTGCCATAGTTGGTATACTGATAGCTGGTAACGAGGGAAGCCATCTTCAGTCTCTCGATGGGTTTAAAGTACCTAAACCATGCTGCACCGAGGTAAAAGTAAGTTGCTGCCGACTTTAAAGAGAATCTTCGATGCTGACTTGGTTTATATACTAACGCCCTTGGAACAGCTTCTATACCAAGGATTTGTAGAGATGACTATTCATTACTTCAGACCGAACACGGAAAGACTAATTGAGCTGCATGTGCGCAAAGTCTGCAAGACTGCGCTTGAAAATTTAGTTTTTAGAATCGAGTGCACGTTTGACAATAAAAAGGATGCGATGGAAGGTGCTTTAGACAATGCGACCTTTGACAGGATAGTAAGACGGGAGTAAGACGTGGTAGTCATTAGTGTTTTGGATTAGATATCACTTTGGTAGTGGATACAGACTGTGGTTGGTTTGTAATGTCAGGGGTTAACAATGGCTGGCCACAAGGTGGCGTTCTGTCTCCTGTACTGATCAACTCTTAATTCATTTGTTCGAACATCTTTGCTCAGACATATTCGAATGACGTTATCAAACTATCTGATGGTAGTCCCTGTAAACTGTCTGTCTGTCTAGGCACAGATGTACCTAGAAGTGGTTAACAGATGGTGTAAAGTTGTTCTCCTGCTACAAAGGGCGGATTGCTTGCCAATGAAGCGTAATATTTAAGAGTTGTCTTGGATAGAAAACTTCTTTGGTCGAAACACTTTGACTCCAACACTACGCGCACAGTGAATCGATGCAGCTAGCTGGTGCGAGAAGCCTAAGGATACATTTGAACAGTTTTGTCGTAAGCAAACGCATCACACATAGAAGAGTGCTTTGTCACCAAAAAGAGTTTTGTGGCCCTACAAGGCAATAATAAAACCGTCCTTAGCGTATACACATGCCAGACTCGGAGACAATTGAAGAATTAAATTTCACAGATGGTTTCAAGACCAACAATGTCTTGCACAAGTCTTTGTGAGGAGCTATAGCGTTGAATAGCCATGAATGGTATTCCAAGGGGGAGTCTGTGCATCTGTAGCTATAAGTAGGTTCAACCCTCTTACTAAACCCAAAAGAATGCAAAACTAGATGGAATTCAGTTGGAAGACTGAGTCTGCTTGGTCTTGTCTGGGTCGATGAGCTGGAGCTGGAGCATTCAGATACAAATGTAGGTCCATTGTACTACCAGGAGGTACTATCCTCTAAAGACAGTCGAGTAGAAGCTTCACTGATACACATCAGCCCTAAAACTCTACCACCTGATACGAGCAAAGACAAGACAACCACATAGGAAGTGTTCCGCAGTGCCGTCGCCCTCTCCAAAAGCGTCACAGGTAGTTGTGCCACATAAACCTAATACGTTGAGATGTTTGGCAAAGGCCTAGTGTTCCGTCATAATGCTTATAAGTTGCCAACAATCTTTTCTGTTGAGAGACAGTAAGAATGCTGCGGACTTCTTCCAAACGACACGGGAAGTATCTGGTTAGTCTGCTAAAAAAAAGATTGCAGACAATTTACTGGAGTTTTTGCAGATCATTACGCTTTCGCCAAGCACCTCAGGCGCCTCTCAATAGGGCATCGATACTGCGTAACATTTCCTGTGTCGTTGTCCTGCTGATTCTCAAAGAACGAAGCGGATTTTCTTTGCTAGTACGGCGAGTGATAACGACTTTTGAACGCTCTTCTTCACTGAAGAGCTTATTCGACTTTCGAAAAAATTTGTTAATGGTACAATGGACCGGTGTCCAAGTCTGATAGACCAGTAGAGTGATGGTTGGGTGGGGACACTGAGAGGTGTCAACTTGTTGTAACTATTTTCTACACATCAATTGTGCTTATTTTAACTCCACGTGGTAACCATCGGGTACTAGTCGATGTCCATCCGGACTCCACTTGCCAAACTTATAAGCACGAGTGCTGACCAGCAGACAAAAATTGCAGCACTATAAACGGGACAGCGGATGAATTCCCCAAATGGAGTCAACAGTGAAGAAAATCACGGAACAAAACAAAAAAGACCTTATCCGGGCTACTCCGCCTTATTTGGAGCTTAGGCCGGTAAGGATTTCCGAGGCTTAGTCAGGATCTTCGATAAGAGATGGTGGCTCATGAGCCCTTAATGGACCAACGGCAGCACTCACATCACCGAACGGGTTACTGGCTTCGGTCTAACCGACCCCAAGACCTAGGGGTTTCTATAATGGGTTTGGACCTCCAGGTTGAGGATTATGCCGCTGGAGTAGCTGTCCGACCATGGGAAAAACATAGAGTTACGAAGCAATCAAAAGCCTCGGATACGGATGAATTTACTGTGTGGGGCGGGCACACCATCTTAATTTGACATACCCTAGTTCAACAGCCTTGTTGTCGATGAAGCAACTCTGCAAACTTTGACTGGGTTTCTGCTAGCCCTCTGGCTGACCCTCAGTCGATGCACTCCAATTAGCAATTTTATGCTCGATTTTCCTGGACTTCATGATTCAACTCACAAAGACATCCCTTGAGATGTCTTGAGATCTTTCACAGCTCGTTCAGAAACTTTGTCCATGCCTGTGATTGTCCAATTCCAAGAACTTTGGGAAAGTTTTCCAACGGAAATTGAGATGACAGCATACAACTTCTTCAATTTATTACTTAGCCTACGTTCTGGTCTTCATGCGTTAGATTTATCATTTCCCGCTTTCTTAATAGATTTCCTTTAGAGGATTATATACAGATGTTAGATGTCGCAGTCACATGTCGCATCGTCCTACTTAATGTCCTTGCAGTTTCATCGTACCTGTTTTGCAGCTCAAACACCCAGTGTTACATTGTAAACCTTCTATAATCAATCAGTGTAACATCCACTCCAATCCAAAGTCCTAGCACTCTCTGCATAGATTCGAGAGATATACAAAACACATCTGCAATTAGTTTATCCAGGACACGTCTCCGACATTTGATAAATGAATTAACGTCTCGATACCTCAAAATATATCCATTTGCTGATAATTGATGAAACTATCTAAGCTGTGCGTGGTGAACATCTTCTTTGGCAAACGCAAACAGCTGCCCCCAATCAGAGATCCTATATCATCTAGGGCAAAGGCAGGCGCCTCTCTCACTCCCGATTTGCACATATTTTTACCGACTTTATTCGAAATCTCATCTTGGCGACCAAGAATTAAGTGATTTCAGCCATAAACCCGATATTTCATTTCTCACTTTAATAAAGCCGTATGAAGCTGTTAACATTTACGATAACAAATGGCGGACATTATGCTTTGAATAACCAATTTTGAGGTATGCGACAGGCGGCGACGCACCACGGGTTGCGTTCGTCGGCGGCGGCTATCAGTCGGGATACTGTGGACAGTCATGAATCGTTGGGTGTGCGTGTGTGTGATTAGGCTCCACTGGGCGGCTGTTCTCAAACGTGCTAATACCATCATCGGTCGCCACAGTCCCACAAATCGCTAGTATGGTGCAGTATCCGGATGATGGCCGCCAAAGAGAGAAAGAGAAAGAGTGGTGTACGTGGCAAAATGGTTCCTTGGAGCGTAGGTGACATTTATGTTGGAATAAAGTTGGCGAGTTTATTTGCGTGTGGAAATCATGCTAAGACCTAATTACGCAAGTTTAACTGGACCGCCGAGGGATGCTGTTGATTGGAAATGATTTTGTTGCTTAGTTGTGGATAGAAGTGTGTTGACGATTTGCAGGAAATGCATCCATCTAGCAAGAATGTACTCGTAAAAGTTCAATAGTAGCAGATAGCTTGTTACAACTTTGATGCGATAAGAGTAAAGTGCCTTGAGGTGTACATATGTATGTGTTGTGTTATCTGAATAGAACCAGTTATGGAAATAAGTAGTAATCCCTAGCATGAATATGCTTATGTTGCATTCCCTGGTCGTCAAATATGGGTCTTTACAGGCTGTAGGTGGCTACTTACATGACCAGTCTAATGGAATCTCTGTGTCAATCTAAATGTCAGTGAAACGTCCGCGTTTCATGGGTCTGACTACATAAATGAAGGTGAAAACTTGTTTCTTTTTTAAGCATTATTGGCCTGGTCCTCAGCATGCTTATAACAAATTGGACGAGGTACCTCTTGTTGGCTTGATCCTCTGTTATTGGTCTCAGAACTTAAAGCAACCACTTTTCTACTTTTCTAGACCATAAGATGTTTCTAAAAGGGGAATGATGGCAGCTCAGCTGCAGTACCTGTACTTCGGAAAGGGATAACTGACAAGAGACTAGATCTCCAGGTTTGGGGCTTTCCTACTTCACATTAAGACCGTTAGTGTAAAACCAAGGTAATATGAGATAGATACCTAAAGCCTCAGATAATGGACTTCGGCATGACATGATGACTGTCCTCATGCAACAGTTGTAAGTTTGCCAGAATTCAGCCATGGGGACTTTTGTCTCTACCAAGCTCTCCAAACACTTCGATCTAGCTTCTCATCTTCAACGCAGTTCCCCACTGACATTGATGCGGCAACCACCTCGATCCATTCCTAAAAGACTCCTTATTAATCAAAATGACATTACAAACCCAAGCAGCGCTTTAAATTTAAATTGCAGATCTAGGTAGACGCCGTAAAGAGCATACACCACATGAGAGTGTCGCCCATAATGCAAAATCTTCGCCCCAGCCTGACGAAGAACGTAGTCTTTTACGTAAGACAAGTACTACGCTAGCTCAACTGCGTTCAGAATGGTGTCACTTCCTTAGGTAGGAGGGTTGACAGGGCAACCGTCACACTTAGGTCACTGTAGACCCATTGTGATGCCACTTCCTTACATAAACCGTCCCGACCCCTCTATCGAAGACAAATTCCCTGACTGTAGGAATGATCTCCACTAAGCCAGACACCTATGCCAAGAGGCACTGTCCTCTGCCAAGAAACTGACCTGTTCTCAGCGAAAAGTTGGATACGATGAATGAAAACAGAAAGGCTAGAGAAGCCTGGGAATTTGTCTTGGAAATAGATTGGAGTCAAGACTATAAGTGATCTCCTCACAGTGATATTCTAAACTCGATCAAGTAGCCTACAGAGGCTAAGTAGCCTAAGTCGATCCACCAAAGACACTCATCCTTTTTCTATACTTAACTTTACAATAAAAATCCATCAGAAAGCGACCTTATCTGTAAAGAAGATTCATCAACAAGCGCCTAAGCACAGCCATGAACGAGGTAACAGAAGCCAGATCGAGACACCAACAATTTCTGTGGAAAAAAAACTCCTGTGGTAGGGTATAATGAGCGCCACAAAGGTCAGAGATCAATCAGCTACAAGACTGAAAGCTTTCGAATATTTTAACCTAAGTTCAGACTTCAATTATGGCGCACAATTAAGAAGCAGTTAAAGCCTTCACAAATCTAAAACTCAGATCACGCTTGCTCAGAGAATATAGAAACAAACTCCACCTGCTTGGCCTTCACAATAGGCCCGACTGAAGCTTAAGTGAAGAGCAGACTTTTTGAAAGCCTACTCAATGATTTGAAAAAAGGAGTAGACAGCCTTACCAGCTTCTTGATAGGCACGAGTTAGAGAGAATGACAAGTTTTTCCTCTTCTAGTTGAGGGTACCTGTTGCATACGTCCCTTCTTAAACAAAAGGTGATCTTACATCTGGTCACAACTGGCTAGGTATAGCCCTCTTACAAAGTCTCGTCCAGGGTGTTATGTGATCGTCGTAACCCTAATCGCAAAGAGTAAGCCCGACAGTTCGACAACAGAATAAGTTTTCAAAACTACGTCAAGACTTGGAAAGACCAATGAATTCCACGTCCAAAAGTACCGTTTTTTCAACGACTCAAAGGGGTAAACCCTTGAATTCGGGATTTCATCAATCTACATCTTTATGTCCTTGAGCACAAGAGAAGCCGTCGTGTGCCGTGCTTTCATAGACTCGTTAGGGAGTGCTGCGGTCTCTATGAGTCCGAAAGACTAAGTTTCGTCGAAGACACGGACACCTTAGAGTCGGTTTAACAAGAAAGAGACGTTAAAACGACAAGGTAGCCGATGGAACAATTGTAGAAGATGTAGGATTACGTCTCAGGCAGACCCCATGCAAAGGTTGGAAGCTCGGTAGCGTAAATGTTTTTTTTTTTTTTTAAATTTTGCATTCAACTATAGAATGCTCTGTTTCGGAACTTAAGAAGGTTCCTGCAATATGCACACAATACAAAAGTTGCTGTAATGTATTCGACGGTCTCTTTTTGCTATCAGTCCTGACACATCGGTTCTTTTCGGATACATTTTGAGCACAAGCTTTGAGTCTTGTGACACCCAAAAAGCATTGCCTCCTCTACTGATGGACAGAAACTTATAATTTAGGAGAAACTTCTTGCTCTTGACTGAAAAAAGTCTCACAGAACTAGGAGGAGCTGTGTACAATCTTGGCCTGTCTAAATCTGTTACCTTTACACAAGTATCTCTTTTAAACCCACAACTTTCGTTCCTTAAGTTTTTTCTACTCTTCCCTAGCTTCCACTCATCTAGAGAACAAAAAACCAACAGTGAAACACTCAAATGTTGTAAAACAGAGCTAACAACTTCTCCCAAAACGGAAGTAGGTACTTTTTCCTCCACACTCTCCAACCTAGAGCCTTCATAAATCCAACAAGTCCAATATTACAACCTTAAATCAAATCACAGCCTTCTCCACATCGCATACATGTAACTCTCTGCACTTGTGCGCCTAATTATGCCCAATGCGGGCCCATAAAAACGTACTCGCGCCTCCGGGTACTGGCATTCCTCTTCAATTCGAACCGCATATGGACATGTGAGGATCGAAGGGACGACACAGGAGCATGAGGAAGATAAATAAAAAAAAAAAATTATTGATAATCATGGGTTATCAATACGAAAGGCATAAAGCAGCCTTCTGCCATTGCAATGCCATCTCGCCCGTCTCCATGGGCCAGCATCTGAGGCCTCGGCATCATGGCACTACCTCATTTCAGTGATGCACTGTGTAGACCGCAATTTCAGCACATGCCACATAACTTTTCGCTCGCATACCGGGGTGGTGAGCTCGTTCGCGTTCGCGTTTGCGTTCACGTTCATTCAATCGCTGGAATTATTGCCGAATGAAGTACTCCTGTAACGCCCCATACTGCATCCGTTGATGTGTGGAGAACCGCTCCTCCTAACTACCACTTTGGTTGGAGTGATAATTTTCTTTTAATGCCTGAACTGTGGTTTGGTTTCATGGCACATCCGCGATGTTCAATTCGAAAGCAAACACTCAGGAGAGGCTGTTGGTGCTGTTGCTACAACCGGGTGCAGGGTAAAATTACTGACTTTTCTAGGTGCGAACTTATTGATGAGGTGCACACAAAGGAAAGTGATATATTCAGCTCACTTGGGATTGGATTCGTTCGATTGGATTGGATTGAATTGAGTATCTGATGCTTTGAGAGAGTAGTACGTATGTCCATCTGTGTATTTGTTTCCCGATCTGGGTCAGAAGTAATGGGACGCAATCATTTGGAACGGTCTGGTGGAATTTAGTGAATGCAGTGCTTTGGCGTTAGTCAAGCGACTCATATGGCATAGATTTTTGGAAAATGCCCTATCGCTGTGTTATGACTTTAACATCACATCAAGACTTAACTGCTTCTATGACCTTTGAATGGAATAAGAGAAGGCTAACAACTTGAAGGAAATTTTCCTCGAAATATATTGTACTTCTGCGAAGCCTTTGCGAGCCCTGATCTTGGGTTCACCGGGAACGCCTTGTTTTCAAATCAAAGCAACAGTCTTTGTTTTCTGAAGTTGATGCTGGTGTCACTCCTTTAGTCTCCTTGGAAACTGTAGCGTCTTTCAAGCCTAAGTCACAAGTTATAAGTCAGACCGCGGCGTGGGTTTACATAAATCCAACATCAATCGCGATAATATTCACGACAGCCAGGCTATGGCTAGGTCTCTTGTATCCATCCAGCACATTAAAATCTAAGGCAGTGAAGGACAGTTGGCTGTATTGGCTCTTAGGTCATTACGACAACAAGCCAGATAACGCTCTTTAGATACAGGCAGAAGGAAGTTTGTCCATTTCAGAGTGTCTATGTCTTTTATTGTATAGAACATGTTAAGCAGAAGTCAAGCGGAGGGTTAGGTCATCACTTTCAAGACTTCTGCTGGTATCCCATCTGATCTGGGAACTTTCTTATTTTTCATAGCGTTTGCAGTGTGTCAGCTCTACCAAGTGGGTGAACCAAAACTATTTACTTAACACCAATTCTGGAATTCACCCTAAACCTCGAACTGAAAATGCTCTCCAGAGAAAACTGGACAGAAGGAGAGGTCATCAACCGTCACGACATTAATAGCAATCTCTGGGGACTATACAAGGTGAGTGCACAAGCAGCAGGACCAAATAAAAATTATAAAAAATGTCCTTACTTCCTTCTTTTAGTTCTGTCCAGTGAAGTCCATCTCTCGTTCGCGAGTTTGATGGATTTCGCGGTGATGCTGGACTTTTGAAGTTCTAATGGGGGCAAGACTGAGTCATCGGCCATTATCAGATGCATCTCCGAGGCTGTTCTTGCGAGCTCGTCTGCTTTTTCATTCCCTTGGATGCCCTTATGTCCCGGGACCCAGATGAGTGTGACGTTGTGCTGTGCAGTGCTGAGTGCTTTAAGCTCGTCGTTGCAGCGTTTCACAGTTCTGGATCTGATTGTTGTCGATGTGATGATGGCTTTGATGGCTGCTTGACTGTCTACGTAGTTGACAATGTGACTTCTTGAGAGTGACTGTTGTGATAGTTCTCGCGAGGCCTAGAACTTCCGCCTGAAACAAACTGCTGTGATTCGGAAATCTTATTGACCGTGCAATGCTTGGTTCTGATGCATAGATTCCTAGCATGACTTCGAGTGCTGCGGTTGATGTTGTTCTAATTGCATTTGTGGTTCCTACACATGCCAGTCGCCGGATCTTCGTCAAGAGGTTTAAGTCCTCCTTTGCCAAACATCTCAATGTGTTAGGTTTAAGTGACACCATTGTCTGTGACGCTTGTGGAGAGGGCGACGACTATGCAGAACATTTCCTATGTGGCTGTCCTGCCTTTGCTCGTATCAGATGGCAGATTTTTGGGGCTGTTGTGATGAGTGCTGGTAACCTAAGCTCCTTATCACTGAAGCTTTTACTCGACTTTCTTAGAAAGACGAAGAAAACACAGTAAAAGGGATGTGCGTACTGATAGTACAATGGACCTGTTTTTGCGTCTGAGTGCTCCAACGTGGTGTTTCCAACACCCCGATAGGAAAAAAAAACCCTCCAATTCCCCCCATTTTGTAGCCTTGCCGATGAAGTTTCCACCGACCACTATTGTTCCCTTGAGTTCTCTCGCACAGTACTCTGGATAATCTAGGTTTTCCTGGAACTTCCCTTTGCTTTAGTTCCGTGTGAAGGAACAATTTACTAGCGTGTCTCTGGATCTTTCTCTCTTGCCAGTAGGTCCATTTGAAAGCAATGTCAGGTAAGGGGTGTCATATACAATTTTAGGATTCAGTTAGCTGATGAAAGAATCGAATTGATGTCCTTATCTATTGTTGAAATAATCTTCCACTTGAACAAATCCCTTGGGATGGCAGTTCTTTACGTGAAAACTTCACATTCTAACTTTAACCGCCGCAACTATAATCTTCTCTTCAGATTATGATGCAAAAAAACTAGTCTTGTTGGCGTGAATGAAGTTCCAAACCAATTGCTCTAATTCAAATTGAAAGTAATGCCCAATCAATTCGCTATCATAAACAAGTATCATGCTCCATAAAAATTAAAATTCTCTCTAATATTCTTAGATTCTTTATAGCACTGGTATTTAAGTTAAGACCTACGGAAGGCCTATCATAACTGCATGTTGGCTTGCCGCCAAGACAGTGTTATTTACCGTCGTCATACATTCTTAAAATCTCCTTAAATACTTAATGCTTTTACGCAATTATACACATTTCGTGTTCGCATCGTATCCCATATTTTCATAGATATTCATTGTGGAATTATGGTAATGATCGCCATGACGACGACGACGCGACGGGCTACTGTGTCCCTCTCTTGGGTCCAATGATGATGATGATGCCGCTCTGTGCTCGAACAGAAGCAATTCAAATGAATGGCAGTCCAATAAAAACAAGCAACATGCTAAAAGCAATTATAATCGTATCTAGATACATTAACGAATTCAATAACTACACACAACATTTGGCGTTAGATGGTAGAGTTGAGATTAACAAATACAAAAACAAAACAAAAAAACTAAGACGAAGCCATCACACCTACCGTTTTGCACTTCACTCACTCATCCAGTAGTCAGCATCGTTGTCGTCGTTGTAAAACGCCGATCATGAAAGGTTCAGGGGCGGATCGGGATATACACAAAAGTGGGTTTTTGTTAAGGCCGTGTTGGAAATAGCCAATTAAAACGCTCGTCTTATACGACGGTAGTATAATTTCGTAAGCGTAACGAAAAGTGAAACATTTATTTTCTGTCAGCATACACAAAATTTTGGGTACAAAAATTTAAAGTTCTTCTTGGGGTTGAGTTTGCAAAGAAAGAGGGAGAGGGAGAGGGAGTGATACGGAGAGAGAGGGAGGGAAAGAGAGATGATATCTGAACTGGCTACCAGCTAAAATCTGACCTCATCCGTAGTCCGTTGTCATACTACATGGATCTTGGAGAGATTCTCCTTGCCGACTTGTTGAACCAATTAGAGTCTCTGATGGAGGATGGAGGATCGCTGAAGTCTCAACTGAAGTTTTCCTTTGCCGGAAAGTGCTGGGCAGATTCAATTAAGGCCAAAATAGCTTCAAAAATCATTTGAGTGTACGCCAAGTCTTGTTGCATGTTTGCCCAGTACCCACGCCTTTTGTTGTGCTGACACGCAATCTCTTGAGATAAATTACATTTTTAAAGCGTTTCAGATCCTGCTTTGATCAAATCTGTGTCCTCTCGAGCCACCTTGTTCCATTCGTCTACCTAAGGTCTGTTCCTTTGGTAACATTCTGCTTGAGGTACCCTTTCTGGTAGAATGGGTTTAGTTGTTTCATATCTCGCGAGTTTGTATTTGTCAGTCTTATCCTCCCCTGAAATGTGTCTATGTCCCGGTGTCCAAAAAAAGGTTGATTTGCTCTGCCTCTCTGTGAGAGATGATCGACAATCAAGAGCTTCTATTGAGTTCTAGAATCAAGGGTTTGATTGCTCTAAAAATATGAGGAAGTCTAGTTTTAAGCCAAGATGTATGTATGTATATTTGGCACGGCAGCTCATGGAGAGCCAAGGCCTAGCTTCTCACAACCATTCATGTTGTGCGTGTTATATTCTTCGCACGAATGGAAGGGACCTACAGTTTAGTGCCGACTCCGAACGGCGAATTGAGAAGCTTTTCATGACAGATTGTACTCTTGCAGGTTTGTCATGCTTGCGAAGAGGTGGTGCCGCGAAAAAACGTTTGGTGGTTTTTGAGAATCGAACCTGTGTCTCTCGCTTAGCAGTCCAACGCACTAACCACTAAGCCACGGCGACCAAGCCAAGCCAAGATAAGACATCTTTAATCGCCATTGCTTCCACCGGCAACACGCTACAATGATTAGGAAGATAGAAGGTGAGGCTAAGATTTAGCCTTTTAGAGAAAACACCTCCATCTACCCTATGTTAATGTAGGTTTCTCCTTTTATTTTTTTTTTGCCTCGTCTAGTCTTGTAATGCTGGTGAGCTTATGATATTTTCATACTTAAGCACGTATCTCTCTGCCTATTCGACGGTCACATCTTAAGGTCTCGGGAGGCATGTCCCTTAAAATGACTTTAAGGCTGCTGTCCCATCAAGTATCAGTCTTTGAAATAGCTCTTAGAATTGAAGAAGGAGTGTTCTATATTTTTGGCATAATGAAGTGACAATCTTCCAAAGACACTGCTGAAGTCATACTTAACAACGTGTGGGATTCTAACACACTAAAATAAGCTCCTACCCCTCATGGTATGGCCGGCTACCTTACATTTCCTTGTGTGGACAAAGCTTAGCCCTATCTGTTACATAACAGAATACAACATAGGCATTCGCTCTCCTTCCTTTCTTGCTCCAGTGCCAGTCTTCTTGATTCTTTGCATACGTCTTGCATATAGTTGTTCACAAGCTTCCATACTCCTTGATAATAGTTTTTCGATGTTGGTTCGTCCTACGTGAGCTTTAAAAGAACCCGTCTTTGGAATTATTGACGCAAGATGGATAGTTTAGGGAGTCATTGTGCTTGAAATGGTAGACAAACATTAACTTCCTTATATCTACATCTTTCTGCTTCATCTCTCAAACATGTAGCTTCATCGGCGGAGAGTAGCTACACCATTTACTTGCCATTTTTGGTCTTAAGTTGTGCCTTCGACCTTGATGGCTACTCCTTGTCTAATCTGGGTACATTTTTGTGTCATTATTTCCTTTACACTCTTGCAGGAGCACCCCCTCAAAGAATACCTAAAAATATTCCTTGACATAGCCTTTGTGGACGAACTGCGGCCCCATCCAGAGGCTTGTGACCAAGTCTCTATCAGGAAAACTGGATTCGCTGTATCTTGCTGAAGCTAGCCTTAAAAAGAGAGAATTCTGTTCAAATGCTGTTCATTCTTGCTGGAACTTCTTTACCTGCTTGCGCCCCACCATCATAGCTAATCCGTCCCTGCCTCAAGTGTAATGAAGAGTGTCCATCACAAGTACACACACGCACAACACATACCAAACAAAGTGGACAAAACCTCTTTAAAAGCGTTTCAGAAGCAAACATCTTGCAATAATGACCATTACTCTCATTTTAATGTGAACACGATGCGAACCGTGGTCTTACCAAACCACAACCACCGTGGTGCGCCTACCAGCCTATCCATCTGTGTTCATGAAAAACCCCATGTGCACCCGCAGTTGGCCTTTAAAAAAAAAAAAAAACAAACCCAGAGACCAAAGTAAAGATTCTACACTGAGAGGCCTAAGGCTGTTGGGATACTTGAAATTGTTTTCGAGCACAAAATTGCTTCTGCGGATGCGGTACTCTACTCTGCTACTCCACACCAAACGAATCCGAATCTCAATCCGAATCATCATCTTGGGCAGCATCTCTTGATCGTCATCTTGGCGAAACAACACTCACACAGACAAACACCTTTTGCTTCCCGAAACCAGTTCATCATCGGTACTGAGCTGCCGCCGCACTCTCTTTGCATGTTCCCAGTTGTTGGAGTGTACATTTGCAGGTGAACTTCAAAGATTTCATTTAATTTGCAAGTCATCGTCTCCATTTTATAGTTGATTACAATGAAAGGGGACGATGAAGACGACGACGACGACAAGGATACACACACACACACAAAACACCCGAGGCACCAAACTAATATAAAAGATGGCACACCGACACCGTTGTGGGATGAAACGAACCAGGCAGGAGCAAATCCGAAGAAGATGACTTTTCAGCGAACGGATAAGAAAATTACTGGCACTTGAGGAGCACTTGTCAGATATTGATGGTTCACTTCCAAACAGCAATTCTTGTCATGTCAGAGACACAGAGGCCAAACCGAACCGGCCACCAGAAGCAGTAGAAGTAGAAGCTGAACGCTGAAGAAGAAGCATCTTCTTCCTTTTCTCTTTCAACTGTGTTTCGTTCATCGAATGCTTATTAGAGATACTTTTCAAGCGAAAATTGTTATACCCAGATGAACCGGGTGTCTAGTGACCAGTGACAGTTGAAGATCCCCATGTGTGATACCTTCCCTACATTGTTGGCATGTGATGAAGAGGCCGAAATAGACCGCTTTACCTACTCCACCACTCAAGATGTGTTTTTAATTTTTTGATTGAGGTGCTATAAATGGAATTACTTGAGAGCGGTGCCATATGAGATGGTTTAGGAGGTAGGACCGACCGACCACACAATGGATTTGAAGTGCAATTCATGATGCGCATTCATTTCATTTTCGGCGCTGCTTACACTGATGATGATGATGGTGTATGGTGGCCTACTGATTGAGAACCTTTGATTGTGTCCGATTTTAATGAAACCCCTTGAGTATACCGTTTGTGGTCGTCGATACCGCATGTAAAGGGGCTTGTGGTAGTTGATGTGCTGTTGACCACTCCATTTCAAGTGAATCCGTGTTTGGGTAGCCTTTTATCGTTTCCGAAAAGTGTTCCTGTGTGAAGTGTGCGGCACGAAGAAGTGTATTACTTGGTCATTAAGAGCACACACTACAGTAGCTGATAAGAGTGCGTTTACATTGGGGAAAAATGTTGGTTGGGGTTGTATTGGATCTGATGACAGCCGAAGTTGTACGTCATAGAAGATGGAACCAGGATATCAGGCTTAGGAATTTCGACATTTGGATTCAAAAGTCGCTAATGAGAGGCACAAAGCTTCACAGTTTATGCACAGAAGGTTGAAGTTGGCGGGTAGATCTATTTTTATACACACCCTGTTAGTCCCTATCGCTACCATGGGAAGTGTTGATGTTTCCTGATAACGGAGTGTGCCAAGGTTGTTGAAAAAAAGAGACTCCCAAGTATGGTTTATTTTGAAAGATTGGGTCGGCTATCATCATTCCCGTATAGACAGCTCTAAGAGAATTCCTTTTGGGAGTCACCAAGCTAAGTCTGGGGTGGACCAGGGCCGCAACCAACAAGCGTCTCCAACCAGCTCGATCTTTAGTTAGCTGCCTCCAGCTTCGCACGCTAAATTGGTTGAGGTCCCCTTTAACTTGCGTGCGCCACCTGAGTCGGGGTCTTCCTCTACTGCGCTGTCCCTCGAGGGTGGATTCGAAGAATTTTCAGATTAGATCAGATTTAGCATTGGTGTCCATCCGCTCTACATGACTCAGCCACCTCAGTCGTTGGACCTTCACTCTTCTAGCTAAGTCGATGTCGCTGTACAGTTCATAAGGTTAGTCGTTGTATCTCCTCCTCCACTCCAACCTGAGTTACTGTTTGCAAATCGTATTGACTAGCTCTTAAAAGGTGTGAAGTGCTTAAGTTAATGTTCACGAATATGGATTGAAATCAAACCCTCTCTCACATGACTTAGCATTAAACTTTTTCTTGAAGACTGCCCTCTTGTAAATCTACCTACAAGGATGAGTCCTTATTGTACACATGTGGGAGTTGTTTGTTCAAAAAAGTGGCAATACGCAGTGCAGTTAACCTCCAACGCTCTACAGATATCTAGTCAAGCAGACCTACAATTCACATGGCTATCCTATCTGACTTCCCCGAGCTCGAAATGATCAGCACGATATCGGACTTTATGCCCAAGTTACTCTGTCTTGGCAGGAAGTTCTAGATTGAGATCCCGAACTGTGACTCTTGAGAAGCCGGAGACTCGTTGCTGAACACAAAAGGACTAGTGTGGTATACTGATGGTTGAAAGATGGACTTCGGTGTTGGTGCGGGTGTTTCAAAGGCAATTGGAATGTGTCCCAGCGTCTTTCAGGCAGAATTACATGCCATCGATACCTGTGCCACTATCATTCTCGACTCCGGTATAAAGGACGTAACCATCAATATACTTACCGACAGTCAAGCAGCGCTCAAAGCATTGAGCTCCCATTACTGTAACTCAAAGGCCGTTTTAGGCTGCTTCAATACTCTCCAGGACCTCTGAAAGTGGAATAAAGTCAAACTTTGGTGGGTACCAGGACACAAAGGCATTGAAGGCAATGAAATTGCAGACCAACTCTTCAGAAAGGTACATAGGTGCCGAACCCTTCTGCGGCATCCCTACTTCCGCGTTCAGAATGAGTCTGGACAGCTGGGAAAAACGAAATTTCTTAGGGACTTAGACAGGCTAAAAAGGTCATCCTACTCCTGGGACGATATCGAAAGACTGGCAGGCTTCCTCACTGGTCACTGCAGCCTCTCTTGTCGAAATTGGACTGCATTCAGATACAGCTTCTAATCTTTCTCACTTCTGCGTCCCTTTATACTGATCGCCACCTACGGAAAGGAATTCCGAGCATTTTGTCTAAAGACAACCCTCTGTAGCTTGGATCTTAATTAAGGCTTATTCCGAGTTAGAGACCTTGGTGACGTTTCAAATTTGTCCAAGAACTTTGCATTGTTACAACGTCTATAGAAGTCGTACAGAAGTCATCTGCTTGTCGAAGAAACTACATCTGTGCCTTCCCAGTTTACAAGAAAGTTTGATACGGGATGCTGCCTTGAACTTACAAGCAAATTCGATCCGGGATGTTGCCTTAAACTTTATGGCTTCAGTCTGAAGGCTCTTGAATGGAAGACTTTGTATTGGTTCAGCTTGTATGTTACCTATATCCTAGTCAGGCTTCCAGTATGGCATTGTGGAGCTTCTGGATTATGGTTCTTCTCACATAGTTTTCATCGTTGTATGGCATTTTTGGAACCATTTTTTAGGGATTACGAGCTCATCAGTAAACAGCTTAAAAGTCAACAAACAGATGATGGATTTTCAACATAGTCAAGTGTCTGTTTACTTCTCCACACGATTGTATATTTTATGGTTAAACTTCCATCTCTTATTGGTTGATTTAATAACAAATTGCGAATATTTATTAACGCCTCTGGCCCAAATTCATAAATCATTCAACAATTAACTGCATCACCGTAAATTATGTGGAAGTCACGCATTTAGCGCGGCGATAAATAATCTTCGCAACAAACCAAGTCCTCCAAATGTATAACTAGCTCAGGCATTCGAATGTAAACGGCGGCGGCGGCAGCATGCATGCATTGTACATCAAATCCTTGGCTTTGTGCTAAGTGCTCGGAAGGGGGTAGTGATCCTTTTTTTCGGTTCAAGTTGCCATAAATAAGGATCAAGTCAATTTTTAAACAAGTTAATTTTGATTTGCTCGCTTTTGGTTGCTTTTTTTTGACCAGAGACCATAGAGAGACTGCACGTTACGAATGATTTATCACACGAAAGATACATTTGGTAGTCGAGGGGTTTATTGTTACGGTTTTATGTGCTGTTGATCATCGGGCTTGTGGGTTTTTGAAAACTCTGCCTCCGGGGAGTTAATACTTTCTCTAATGATTTGTTTGCCTCGAATGGGAAGTGTTATTGAGAGTAAATTATATAATTTCCTTTGGTTTTTTCTCTTGAAGTAGTTGGTAGCACCGGGATCGGGCTTTGTAGCATACTGACAGAGTTATGGGCAGCCCTATAATTTGTGGTATGAATGTGTGTCCTTTTCTCGTAATTGTTGGTGATTATTGATTATGAGACTTTGACTCAAGAACTTGTATTCTCTTGTATATTTCCTACAGAATGCCTTATAAAGGGTCTTTCATTAAGCGCTTCCTATCTTTAAATTTTAACAAAACAAAGTGTGTGTGAGATATCATCGACATTTTTTATTCGTTTGAAAGGCCTATCGATGTCATTATGTATGGAATATAATATCGTTCAAATGTCCGCCGCGACTTCTCTAGGTGGCGCGCATCCGAAATGTCCAATTTTCCATGACTCTAGGGCATAAATCAGGCTGAATTTGACCGATGGCATGGGTTATGTTGGCTTTGAGGACCACTGTGCTTATTCGCATAGACCTGCGATTTCAGAAAACCCCACAAGAAAAAGTCGTACGATCTCGGTGGCCAGTTCACATCACCTCCACGTGAGATGATCATGCCCTCGAATCGCTCGTGCAGAATTTCCAATGTGGCGTGAGCTGTGTGGCACGTAGCGGCGTCCTGTTGAAACCACATATCGTTGGTATCTATTTCATCCAATTCAGACCAAAAGAAGTTGACAATCATCGACCTTAAGGCCTGGCCAACGTCATTCTCAAAGAAATATGGACCGATGACGCCGCCAGTCCAAAATCCACACCAAACAGTGACTTTTTCGGGATGCATTGGACGCCCTTGGATCTCGTGTGGATTGGTATCGTCCCAAATTCGACAATTTTGTTCGTAGACGTACCCATTCATCCAGAAATGTGCCTCATCGCTGAAGGTGATTTTTCGATGAAAATTAGTGTCAGTTTCCAACTGCTCCAGAACCCATTCAGCGAACACACGTCGTTGTCTTTGGTCATTTACCTGGGTCAATTGAATTTTGTACGGGTGCAGGCCCAAGTCACGACGAAAAATTCGCCAAGTTGTGGTCTGCGAAAGGCCGACTTCTTGTGAGCGACGCGAAATCGACTGCCTCGGATTCTTCAACAATATGGCCGCTATCAACTGTCAAAGTTCGGAAGTCCCTATTGGAAGACCCCTTAGTTTCTCTTTTTTTTTGCCTCTAGTTTCCTCGGTCTTATCACAGAATCTGCATGTCCTTTCTAGGCCTAACTCCCCGACATGTACACGAAGTTTACAGTGTCCTATGAGAAAGCCTGTGAGTGTCTAGAACTTGTTTCTACTCACTGTGTTAAGGCAGGTTTCAGATCTTCCACGATTGTAACTTCCTAGGACTGCCTTTGTTCGCCTTAATTTGGGGAGTTGCCTATAGATTTAAGCTGGCTTGTTATATTCCTCTTTCCGTAGCTCTTATCGTTGAGTTCACCCATACCACAGGTTGACTTGCTGCCTCATTCTGCTCTTACCCATCGGTTTCCTCATAACCATCCCCTCCAAGGTAGCCAAAACGCATTATATTGTTACCTTTGTTGATCTTGTCAAGGTTGTTACGCTTGTCCAGTATAGTTCCTTAATAAGGTTGTCTTATGAAGTATACACTTACATCCTACAGTTCAAGGCGAATCTGTACCTTCTCCAGTCACCCCAATTCCTAGCTTTCTGTCTTCAATTCCGCACTCCAAATTCGTTGTGTCTCGGGGTAAGATTCGAAGACTCTATATACCAAAGCGTTGGTGTCTCTTTAATTATTTGGGAAAGGGCGTCACGTTGCTTAAATTCTTTTTTAAGGTCGCAGGCCTTGGTAAGGTAATTTCTTCCCTTTGTCATCCTGCACAGACAGATGAGTCTCACAAAGATATCAAAACTTGACATGGCTAGCGACTCACTATAAAGTCATCATAGGTCGCCCTAAAATCGATTAAGAGATAGTGGATATCGATTTGGACTTCTTAGGATGAAAAATTTCTAGCCAAAACCCGCACTAATAAGGTTGCTAATGACAAGTCCCAAGCATTCGGATATTGAACAAATAAGATCTTGTAAGCAATGTTGAGGTTAGCATTGAGAGTTGATCTCTTTTCCCGCCTCCAATACCTTTAAGAAGAAAAGTTACAACTTTTAGTGGGTAGTGGATAGCAGCGTCTTAACAAGTTTTGACTGTTTCACTGTATCGTGGTTCATATTTCAAAAGACTTTGATCCACTTCCAACTTAAGTTATGAAAGCCATCATTAAGTGGGCTCCTGAAAGTATGCACAGAAAAAGGTAGATTATTCGATCTACGCTTCGATTCAGCATAGATGGCGTAAGAGTTTTAGGCAGGAACAGAGCCTTTCGATATGCTGCTGTTGCATCCCTATACATAAGCTTATCCTCAGCAAGATTATCCCACACCAACCAGTCCAACATTTAATCCAGGATGCAATAAATACCCTAAACGTTGTAATTACAAGGTAAGTACCCTAAGAGGCTTCCACCTGCAGCACAGAAATCCTTTATTTGCATTAATAGCGTCACGCCACGAGTTCTCATAGGACATCCCCCCTATCATCTGAGTTCGAAGACATAAAATAACCCTTTTCGTGCAAAAGAAGCGCGAGATGCTCACACCACTTAACAGAGAAAGGAGTTCTACGTCGTACGTAGTAGTATCTAACACCAAACAAATCGCATTCGCATCTTTATCATCCATGCGTCGGCGAAAGGGCCACCACCTCTCTGCCGGCCAAAGAAAACCCATCTCATTAGTCCGGTTGCCATTTCGGGGCGAAATACTACACTTCGGCCAGGGCATCACTGACACCGCATCATCGGCAGGAGCCGGTAATGCATTGGCGCGCCATATTTTATGGCGGAAACATCAAGTTCTGGCCAAGTGGCGGTCCGTAATGAAGCGATTAAAACGGATATTAAATTTGATACTTATGGACAGTGAAAAGGATTATAAACTGATGGTGAGCGGTTTGCCTGTTGCCGCTGCTGCTGGTTGCGTCGCAGCTCTAAGTACTACTAAGTGTGTGTGCTCGACGGCGCGCATCATAAAACCAAAGTCATAAGTTTAGACACGACCGGTTCTTTGGTCCGTCCGGACATTGATAGCTCCTTAAAGTATCTGGACATACTCGTACAGAAGTGATAAGGTTGGTGTATGCAAGGATGATTGTGGCGATGCAGCTTACTGAGAATGACAGTTGGTATGAATGAATCGACAAAGTTGCATGATGATGATGACCACCTGAAGCACTGACAGCCTAAGGACATGTTCTGCTTCATCAAAAACCCAATGACCACCAGCTTTCACTCAGTTCCTTTCAACTTCAAACTTCAAATTACCCACAAAACCAAGAGCAATTTGGAGCGTAAATCACGATCATGGTAGAATCATCTTCAATTTATTACAGCACACTTCTGCCACAGGCTATGGCATCAGAAAAAAAAATAGCTTCCATTGGGAGCGGCATAAATGTAATTTTCATCGAAGTCATCACCATCGCCATCACCATCATCATCATCATCACCATTGAGATCAAGATCAGATCGTAAGCCCTACTGAATCATTGGTGCTGGCTGGATGCGTGGCAGCTTCAGTGTATTTTTCCATCAAACGCCTCGAGGCGAGAAGACCATTGTGATTTTGTAGTCGTTCGGACTTATGACGCTGCCAACAGTAAATTAATTTCCAATTTTCACGAAACAATAAAAGCGGCTTCACTGCTGCCCCGACAATGGACAGAATACTGACAGCGTCTTCAGTGCGTCTTCAAAGCGTTGCGTGTAAAACAACGCAATTACGTTTTTCTTTTTGGGTTAGATGTTTCGAGGTAGTCGTAGAGTGGAGTGGAGCGGATATCTCTGGTAGCACCGGCGGATATTTAACTTTTTTTCTGGACACAGAGTGTGCTATAAGTGCGTTGTCAATCCAATTACAAAAGCATGTTACGGGAGGGTGTCTTCGAAAACTGTTTTCCAAAAGAGTTGCCAACTTCAAAATTTCATGAATGAAAAAATGGCTATTGACGGCGGTTGTGAGTTCAATTTTTGATCAAAAATGGGAGGATCTCCATCGCGGAGTTAATAGGTAGCGATAGTTATAAGGTAGAATGTGCTCCGCAAGATGGGTGCGCAGCAGCAGGACCAGTACTGAAGAATTTGGTCGACAGACTCTTCTCGTCACATCCGATTAGAGACTGAATGTCCCCCATGAGCAGCAAGAGGAATTTGGCGTTCGCTACAAACCCTATGAAAAGCAAAAAAGCCCCTGAACCACATTGTATACTAAGTAGTCTTCAAAGTGATTGCTAAAGCCTGCCCTCGACTTCTGTTTAACATGTTCATAACCGCTGCCCAGAATTTTGGCCAAGGATTGGAAAAAGCAACGACTGGTCTGAATAAGAATTCTGAAAAGGAGGCGTGGGGTATCGGCGTATGTATGCCTAGACACAGAAGAGAAATTTTTAGAAATAATGTTCAAGTCACTAATTTCAAGAGCAGTTTTGGGAGCAGGCGATCTATTCGCCTAAGAGGAGGTCGTTAGGACGCAAAGCAGTAACCACCGTTGAAGAAAAATCGTCATGCTGCCAACTCTAAACGTAAAAAGTCAAGCTCTAGACTCTCAGACAAATACATCGAGACTTGTAAAAATCTCCAAAAAGCATCAAAATTAGATATTGAGGGACAATGCCTAAGTTTGATGTCTCAGGTAATGATGCAAGGAAAGAGTTCGACGCTGTACATTGAAGTTGAAGCTATCGACACTGGATTCAGCTAAATACAGGAGTATGGCTTGGAAGAATGCGGCCGTAACCTCTTCATTGAGCCAAAGAACTTAAGACGTACCTGGATGATTCTAAAGGAGCGGTTTTTTCTTTACAATTTTCCAGCATAAAATCCAATTGTTGGTGTACATGGGCAATGACTAACGTCTAATCTCATTGGGAACACCCTATAAACTCGAAAAATTGAGCCCTTTACTGGATTTTTAAATTTCGGTTTTCACTTCTTGATTGTTTTATGCTAAACGGATGAAATTATTGAAGAAGTGTGTGTTCTTTTAATTACAGTTTTGTTTGTCATAAAACTGTTTACGAGACCTTTTAAGTGGTCTTGCATATCTTTATGGGTCCATAATTAAGTTGTTCGTATTGTGAAGCAGTGTATGGGGATTATAAATGTCAAAAGCTTTTATGACAGTTAATGACTGAATGAAACGAGACAAAATCCAAACCATAGTGAACGTGAACGTTGATGTGACGAGGTGCAGAGTTAGATTCCATATCCCATAACTGATACTGTCTCCCATGTTACTGATGACGATGACATGTTTTTTCCATGATCTATGTGGGGAGTGGAAAACGTTGTTGTCGATGCTTATTCTCGTATTGTCGCTATCAACATGCCTGTTGTGGCCAGTATCGCAGATTTGGCTGAGATGCAAAAAGATAACGATGAGCTGAAGCTTCTTCTGATAAACCCAGAAAAGTGTTCATTTCCGCTTCGAAGACTGCGCATTGACGACACTGATGTCATCGTGTACTGCGACGTTGGAGGCACCGACATCCGTCCATATGTCCTTCGACAACGCACATGGCCTTTCCCATCCCAGCGGACGAGCGACAAAACATCAAATCCGCAAAAGCTTCGTGTGACCAAACATGTGCAAGGACATACACCCATGCATACAATGTCAACGTAGCAAGATTAGCAGACACGTTAATAAGGTTCCACAACATATCCTGATTCCGAGCGACAAATTCCAGCATGTCCATATCGATATTGTCATAATGCCTTTGGTACACGACTACAGGTATCTATTGACGATGATCGACCGTTTGACGAGATGGCCGGAAGCAATACCACTTAAGGACATCACAGTGGAAACGATAGTCAACAGTTTCTTCGACCACTGGGTATGTAGATTCGGTGCGCCAAAATAACCACAGACAGAGGATCACAATTCGAATCTGCTTTGTTCGACGCACTGACGAAACTCATCGGGAGCACTCGCATCCAACGGGATCATCGAGCGTTGGAACAGGTCTCTGAAATCATCCATCAAGTGCCACGAAACAACTGACTGGATGAGTATCCTTCAAACTGTCTTATTAGGCTTGCAAACAGTGGAACAGTATTGAGATTGCCTGGAGAATTCTTCATGCATGAGAAAATGTCGCTAGAGCCACCGATCTTCGTAGAGAAGTTCCGGCTCGGACAAGTAAAGTCAGCTCCTTCAGCGCACCACTGACTCAGTTTTGAAACCGTGTGAGCAGCCTTATGATGGTCCATATGAAGTACTTGAACGCATTTCGGACGGAATACCAACAACAATATCCACGGAGCGACTCAAACCAGGGTTTTATGAAAACATCGTTGAAGCAAGCACAACCAACATCCAGTCCACCAACACAGCAACAAAACACCAACATCAAACGCAACAACGTCCAACGCAGCTACATCCACTTCAGCAGTATCCAGTGCAGCCGCAAAATCTACATCATCGGTGGCGCCATCTTTTGTAATTATGGGTTAATGTGGATCCATAAATGCTAACAGAAAGCTTTATCTGAAGACAAAGGTGCAAAACCTTCGACTGAAAGTGGTTAAGAGGTCGTCGATTGTGGAACCATATTTCGTTAGGAGCTGCTTTCGTTGTGCCTTCTTACGGAAGGATTCCAACTGATCACTGACTTTGACACACACATTGCCTTGCAAGAAATTTCCTCACCTAGATTTGAAGATAAAATTGTTCCATAAAATGCTGAAAAATACGCCTTCGCAATTATTTTCCAGTCTCGTTCCAAGGACAGCTGTTCACAGAGTAAATCTGTCTAGAAGCTGGGCTACGCAGACGATGTAGATTTTTTTAGGTTTTCGAAAAGACCCATTGAAGAAGGTCTCACGAGCTCGAGGTAAAGGTGGCCGAAAACAAGTACAGTAGTATCTATCACATCTAGGCTCACTTCATACAAGCTGTCGACTTGTTCCTGATTGATGGAACAAAGGTTCACATAGAATCTCGTCAAGGGATTGTTTAGGTGAGTCTTAAGGCGTTACTTACTTTCTTATCTGGCCAGCGTCCCTTGGAGGATCGGAGCCTGAACTAATGCCGCTTTCCATTCTTCACGATCCCGGACACACTGCTTCCAGTTTACTAGACCAAGGTTTCTAGCGTCCGCGATTGTCTGATCTTTAAACCGGAGGTTCGGTCTTCCTCTTCTTCGTGAACCAGGTGGCTGGGATTCAAAGATACTCTTAGCTAGAGCATTCTCATCCATTTGCTCGATGTGGCCAAGCCATTGCAGTCGACGGATTTTTGCCTTCCGGACTACATCCACATCTTTGTACAGCTCGTAGAGTTCGCGGTTATATCTTCTCCTCCATTCGCCCTCCTCGCAGACTGGACCAAATATTCGACGTAGGATTTTTCTTTCGAAAGATCCCAAGATCTGATCCGCTGTCCTACTTATCGTCCAGCTTTCAGCTCCATAAAGCAGGACTGGCAAGATCAGGGTTTTGTAGAGCATGATTTTGGACTCCTTAAACTCCTTCACCACCTCAAAATTATAGCTGTCAATTGTTAGGTTTTGATCCGTCGAACACACCGTCTAGGTACTTTGTTTTACCCTCGTTAATCGTGAGGCCAACTCGTTGGGCTTGTTTTCCTAGGAGTTATGACGCTGCAATCTGAAACGTCTCAAGACACTTCCCGGAGCAACAATTTTTTTTTTACCACAAATAACGGTTTCCATCATAAATTCCCATTTAACTTTCCACCACACTTCCATAAACACATCATCAGACACTCCACGAGTTCTGGAAATTTTCCAAAATTTATTTGACAACACAAACAGTTTCGTTGTGAATTATGACAACACCAGCACATACTCTTACAGTGTCGTTACCCTTATCTTCAACCAGAGTGCCCTGTCCATCCTGCTTCCATTTACCGCTCCCAACGTCTTCAGAAGCGAAGCACTTTAATAAAATGGAAAAAATATTACAATGGTTATTAAAGGAGCATTAATAATCCAAACCGTACCGGTCGAGTGTGCTTCCCATCTTCCCGGTCCTGCCGCAGCCCTATGGAGCACGCATATCTCGTTGTGTATTATAATTAAAAACAGATATCGCAATCAAAACTACCCGAAGCAATCAATTTTCCCCGAGCCATGTCTAGAGTGTGGATACCCACAGTCGATCCCTGAGATTTCCTCTTCTGTTGTGAGTGTGTGTTTCTGATGTCCTGGACTAAGTTCATCCGTAGAGTGGTAACATCCTACCTTACAATTTATTATGTCGAAGGTATAAGTATTGTTGCTGTTGTTGTTGTATTGCGCCCGCGCCCTCTATGAATGAAATTACAGCACACACAGTAGTAGACTGTGTCTATCGATATGTCGACTAAATTACATGTTCATTGATGGGGATACAGGGAGCTCAACTCGAAGCGGAGTGTGTTCATTTTTTTACCAATATTGGCAAAATGGTAAGTCATCATTTCATCTGCATCCTCGTCCTCATCACCATCATCATCGCCATCGCTAACGCCGTTGCCATCGCCATCGTCATCGTCATCGTCATCATCATCATCATCTTCTTCGTCTTGAGAGCGGGACCCATTTATGTGTTTGAAATTGCGATATTCATTAGCCCTGGGGCCACAAACAGTAGCCGTCTGCCGCAGACAGGAATGCTTGTATCGATTCAGGAGATTAATGTTATGCACCACTAACAGCACCGCCACAGCCGCAGTAGTTGCGGATGGTTAAGATGCAGAAATTCATGGTCAGTAATGGAAGTGTTCTTCTTCCTAAGGAAGAGCAACATCCTGGCCAGAATGTATTCTTTGTGTGTGTGTGTGCAAGTTTGCTACTGTTGTTGCGTTGTTTACCAGGATACGTTTCACTTGTAATCTAATGAGAAGGGGGTAGGGAAGGCAGAACACACATAAGACGATGATTGGAAGTAGGTATTAAGTGACGGTAATTTAGTTTGACTAGTGAGGAAGGTCATCAAATGGATGAGAGCTTGAGAGTAAGGCCGCTTAGTTTGTCTTGCAAGGACAAAGATACGCTTTTGAATCTTGAAGTAACCTTAGGAAGAAGAGTTTTCTTTGGTTAGATACAGGCAGTGTACTGAGCTTTGAGAAAGAAATTTGTCTGACAAAGATTGACAGAAAAGACGGAAAGGCGGTGCATCGCAATGGTACACTTCTGCAATTGAACCGTTGTGGTGCTTCTTGAGGAAAAAAGATGTTAGAACTCTTCGATTCTACTCCGAGCATACAGGGTAAAGCACCATATTAATACCCTAAATTCGTAGATTTCGACATCTTATGTCGGTTGATAGAGCCCACCTGGGTACTGGTGGAAAGAGGAAATCGCTCAACTACGTGCAGCGTATCATGGCACAAGAAGATATCGTATCCTAAACTAGTGTTGTGAGCCAGGGTAGAGTCACGAAGGCAACTCCGGTGTAGGTGGGCAACGCTTGTCGTTGCTCGGCACAGCTCGTCGGACGGGGGTTTGTTCTTGTCAACCCCACCTTGCAGCTATAATAGAAGAAGAAGTTCCCTAATACCATAAATTGATGTCAGACGGACAGAGAAGAAAGAAAGGGAAGAGAAGATCATTTGTCCAAGGAGCTATGGAGCCTGACAGATTCTGTGCAATGGGAGCAATCTTCGTCCTTTATATGTACTACATCCAACGTACATATACGGCAGACAGAGGAGAAAACAAGGTTATTGTGGGAAGAACGATGGAGTGCTTCAGAGGCCGGTGAACGCATGACCTTATGCCAACAATCACATCGTACGAACTTGCTGCCCAAATAGCCTAGATATTGCTGAAAATGTTTCTCGCCTACTGATCTGCTCAAACCATATCCATGGACAGAGGTTCCATGTGGCAGTAAAGGCCACCAAACCTCGGTTATTATGATAAAAAATGATTCTAATTACGACCCAACACCTTCATCTGCCCAAAGAGCAACCTAAACTCATCGATGCTAAATCGGTCCCTCACGGACGTCTTTACGAAGTTATTCAGTTGAAAGTGCAACATTGTCCTCTGGCTTGAGTTTCAGAGTGTTGTCAAGTTTTTATGGCGATGGCAGGTTGAGAAGGCTCTTATGACGAATTATACTCTTGGGTCTTTTCTGTAGTCTGTCGAGAGGTTGTATTTTAAAAAAGCTTTTGGGTGTTACTATGTTTCGAGGTCAAGGAAAAATCTACTATCTTAAGGATTCAACGACTTTAAAGATAAGTATGCTTCGGCATCACCGGAGCCATGCGAACTTGCCCTACGGTAGCCCTAGAGGCACTCATTGGCCTTACCCCACTCTACAAATTTGTCAAAAAAGTGGCAATACGAGGTGTAGTTAACCTCCAGCGCTCTACAGGTATCGGCCAAGCAGACCTACGGGTCTGACTTCCCCGAGTTTGAAATGATCAGCATGATATCGGACTTTATGTCCAAGTTACTCTGTTTCGGCAAGAAGTTCGAGATTGAGATCCCGAACCGTGATTCCTGGGAAACCGAACACCCGTTGTTGAACATAAAAGGACTAGTGCGCTATACTGATGGTTCAAAGATGGACTCCAGTGTTGGTGCGGGTGTTTCAAAGGCACTTGGAATGTGTCCCAGCGTCTTTCAGGCAGAATTACATGCCATCGATACCTGCGCCACTATCATTCTCGACTTCGGCATAAAGGGCGTAACCATCAATATACTTACCGACAGCCAAGCAGCGCTCAAAGCACTGAGTTCCCATAACTGTAACTCAAAGGCCGTTCTTGGCTGTTTCAATACTCTCCAGGACCTCTGAAAGCGGAATAAAATCAAACTTTGGTGGGTACCAGGACACAAAGGCATTGAAAGTAATGAAATTGCTGACCACCTTGCTAGGAAAGGCTCTTCAAAAAGGAACATAGGTGCCGAACTCTTCTGTAGCATCCCAACTTCCGCGTTTAGAATGAGTCTGGACAGCTGGGAAAAACGAAACTTCTAATTCAACTGGAACAACACTTAGGGACCACAAAAAACATTCTCCGCCATAAAAGAGACAATATCCGGCTTCCTCACCGGTCACTGCAGCCTCAGATATCACTTACACAAACTGAACATAATTCAGGAATCTGAATGCAGAATCTGATTAAAGGAAGACGAATCTGCTGAGCACGTACTATGTGAGTGCGTGGCTGTCTGCAGAGTCAGGAATCGCTTACTCCACAAAGAATTCCTAACATCGGAGGACATTCGTAATGCTTCGACTGGAGATATTCTCAACTTCATTAGGAATATAGAGGATCTTCTTGTCTAACTGGCTCCAGACACAATAGATCATTCAGGTCGCAGTGTCATTTGCGTCAGTCGGAGAGCCTAAGTAATAATGTTTCGAACTGAAGTCACCTTATTCTGATTGTATGAGGGTATTGCAATACTTTTATGGCACCTCCCAGAACCTTGGAGAGGTTTGTTTCCTCGTCAGAGTTCTCCTCGCGTTATATTTGATAGTCATACACTCTTACCTAACCTCGTCCAGAATATTTTACTCTGGAGCACCTTCTCTAGTCAAGTCAAGATAAAAAGTGGATCTTAGCTAAGGAACTTCTAGGACTAGGACGAACCTTATCTGATATTTTTAACTTAGGGTCAATGCTCCACAAGGCTTCAGGATGTGTTCTGGAATCTTACTGATCTCATCGCAGAATTTGCAGAAATGTTTCTCCACTATCCCTCGTCTCCTCTGGTGTCCTTTGAGTCTACAATCCTTCGTTAGGATTATATAATAGACCAGCAGTTCACCCGCTGCTTCGCACGCTTTAAATACATACTAAGGTGTCGCTAGAAATTATCTGTCCCTATGGAGCTTTCAAAGATAGAAGGAAGCAAAAAATGTCACCATTTCAATATTGAATTTTTGAAATCGGTTCAGTAGTCTCATCGTACACACCCGTCGAATAACTCCGAACTGCGAATGCATTGTAAATAAACTACGTAGTATATCCATAGAAGCAAGAATACGATCAAAGAAACATAAACGAAAAAACCACCCTTGCGCAACTCGGCAAAACAAAAACAACACACAATCACGAACCGAATGTTCCGATGGCTACGGTTGCGCATACTATAAATTTGCAAACTTTAACACCCTGTATCTTGGCCCGTGGATATAATTTTTAAAAACGGTGAAACACGTGTTTCTTTATTTTTATTGTAGACCTACCTACCTACCAAATTTCAATTCTTAATTCCAGTTTAAATTTTTGATTCCATACAAACTTGAACACCCTGTATCCCCTCTTTTGGAGCCGAATTTCGAAAAATCCTTTCTTAGTGGGTGTCTACGCCACTAAAGGAAACTACTGTCCAAATTTCATGTTTCTAGCTCTAACGGTTTGAGCTGGGCGTTGATCTGTCAGTCAGTCAGGGAAGAGTTTTATATATACATATAGAGACTAGCTTTTACCCGCGGCTGCGGCCACATATAATCTGCGAAGTTACACTTCAATACTGTGACCCGAGGTGCAGCCACTTTGTGTGCAAAATTTGAAGTTGATTGGTTGCGTAGTTTTCGTGTTACAGAGGAACAAACAAACAAACGGACAATGTTTCACTTTTATAATATTAGCAGGATTGTTCTTGTCTAGGTTGATGCATCTTTTGAATCTTTTCCGGAGTCCTAGGAGTTTCTTAGCTTGCCTCAGACTTTGGGGGTTATTCCAGGCTCTGGATGTGTTCTTTTTCTCCGTTTTCCTTAACTTTTCCTTAACTTTTCCCTTTGTGCAATGTCCTACTCCGCAGAATGGTAGGGTCAATGAAGAGTTCAACTGCCTCTAGTCTGGCTGCCCTGTCTGCTCCTTCATTACCCTCAATTCTGACGTGCCCGGGTATAGAGTAGAGGGTAGAGGGTCCACTTAAACCAGCTCGACGACCACACCTCTTTCAAACACACTCTTTGCAGTAACAACCTCGAATTGATAACGACAAATGGATATTTGTTGTTACAAAAGAGAACAACAGCATCTAATGCACTTCATTACCATCGACTACAAGTTCTCTGTACAATCATTGTACAAACTAACAGTCAATTGTCAACTAATTTATTGTCAACATCAAAACATTCGCCTAATGGCTTCACGTATATTAACTCTTGTCAGCGGGGTTCTCTTGGAATTTCTTTAATTTGAATACTAACCGCGATGTCTTGTGCTTCAGTCCAAGCTCCCCCAACCCCCTCCGTGACATGCAAATAATCGATATAAAGATATTTGTTAGAGTTTTGTCAAATCACGACATGTCGAAGCATTTTGCCAATTAGCCAATAGTTCAATCAACAATGTCAGAGACCTCGACAAAAATCAAGTCTCAAGCTTGGGAGGGGAAGGTAACAACGTCTGAGGGACGTAAAAATGTAAAAATGCTTATGTCAACTATTGGCATATTGCAATTGGTCCACATTGGTCGTTGACTTGTAGCCAGCAGTGCGACAGGCAACAAGCAGTTCTTGGAAACTAAAAAAACAAACGACAATACAACAACAACGAGAGCAAGGTAGAAGAGTCAGACAAAATAAAAGATAAATGGGCACGATAAGTAATTAATTAGGTAATAGCGAGAGAGAACCGGCCAAAGACATGGTAATAGACTCCTCGAATCTTGATTGTCTCCCTCTGCCGGTGAACAACTTAATTTACTCTTAAATTTTCCCCCAGACATTTAATTTGAATTGAATTTACAAACAAAAAAAAAAACGGAAAGAGTCACAAGCAAAGTTGGCCTCTGTCACGGCATCGAGTCGGTTGGTGTCACGAAACATCGAAACAGTAGCTTCATTCCAACTCTTGAGAGTGGCTCCTCCATGAAACGTGGGCGCTGGGTATTTGTTACTTTGCATTTGTTTGTGTGTCCAGTATGGTACAATGCAATTGCACCTGATGTCCAATTGTTATCAGTTGGTGGGAGGATTTTAACTCAGAGGAAGGATGCTGTCAAGAGGGATTTTTTGCTGGTCTCGGAAGGAAAGTCGAAAAGTGAATACAAGAATAGCCCTTATCCAGTTCGAACCTTAAATCTCCGAGAGCATAGTTTATCATGAAAAGGGTTTTAATCCGTCGCGTCGTTCTGAGTCGGAATGCAGGGGCTTTTGCGAAAAGCTAGGTACTTTAGATGCTGCTGCGTTGAAACTTTTATTTTCTAATCTAGGTTAGGTCCGAGGACGGTTGGGGTACAATGTTATACTCTGCTGGATCCCTAATCACAGTATGGAACTAAATAATGAAACAGTTAATGAATCAGTTAGAAAGCGTTGAGCCCTAGATCTCCACTCTGCAATCTAAGCGTTAAAATTGCACAAAAGTCCTCAGTTGACTGAAAGACTGAAGTTTCTGAAAAAGGACAGGTTATCGCTTTCAATGCTGATAGGAGTGCTTACCAGCCACACCATGTTAAGACATCTTTCTAAGTCTTTTAAGGTGGAGCTATAGTCCGGAGTAGACCTGAGCCTCAACCAACAAGCGTCTCCAGCCAGCTCGATCTATAGCTAGCCGCCCCCAGTTTTGCATGCTTAGTTGGTTGAGGTTCCCATCCACTTGCGTACTTCATCTGAGTCGCGGCCTTCCTCTACTGCGTTGTCCCTCGGGGGTGGATTCGAAGATTTTTCAGACCGGAGCATTGGTGTCCATCCGCTCTACATAACCCAGCCATCTCAGTCGTAGGACCTTCACTCTTCTGACCAAGTCGACGTCGATGTACTGTACGGGCTGTACGGGCTACAGTTTGTCACTGTATCCCCTCACAGTCTATGCAGATGGGACCGAAAGTCACCCGAGGAATTTTCCTCTCAAAGCAGTTAAGAGCAACCTCATCCATTTTTTTTTTTAAGTTGATGCCACGGCGCTAAGGAGCAGGACTGGGATTATGTTAGGATATCGCATGAAGAAATTTTATCGATGAGGATGAGGGTTTTCATGAGGACATGGCCCATTTTCTCTGTCATTACCCAAACCTCTGTTAGAAACCGCGTCAGCTAAGTGGCCGGCGCAGGCAGCACTTAACAGTACGCCTTAGTGCCCATCATTGATATTTGCCATTCGTGGTTAACGTGGACAACGTTTGAGATTAGTGTGATCACTGGTCACCATTAGACCTACTCAAATTCGCTAGGGCGTTCGGACGGTTGGCATTATGATAGGCAACACATCGTGGCTTAGGGGTAACTACTTTGGACTGCTAAGCAAGAGGACACAGGTTCGATCCCCAAAACATTTCCTCGCGCTACCAATTCTTCTCTGTCTGTCATGAAAATTTGTGCGAAAAAAAAGCATGCACAACACAAATGGTTGTGAGATGCTAGGCCCTGGCTCTCTATAAGCTGTCGCGCCAAATATTTGTATTTTTCTGTAAGAAGCACGCCATGGGTATGGAGCTAAGCCTGGTGAGCATAATTAATTATCCTCATCAGCCCACTAAGCTAACCTAGTCACCTAGTCTCCTAGTCACCTAGTATGACTGTTGTCATCCCAAAGGTTGGTAGGAGGAGGTGGTGGTTCAACATAAACCCAAGTAGCACTAGAGTGTGCTTTTTAGTTACCACAACTCGTGTGACCTGGTTGATGACTTGTGTTGTTGAAAATGGGTGAGACAGTCGGTGCCTAGATCCAGATCTCGTATCCATTTACCCGAGATGTCGTTGAGGTCGTCGAAGAATGGTTGGTTTTGTGTACGCAGTCTGGCTCTTACTAGTGCCGGACATTCGAAGAGGGAATGGGACAGAGTTTCCTTCTATTTTTCGGATCCGCAACTGCGGCAGTGGGGGTTGTATGATGGAATACCTAGTTTGGCGTCCTGGTCTCCAATTTGCCAATGCCATGTGATAATCGCCATGGTTCTGGTGATGTCTGGGCGGGTTCTGCTTAGTGGGTCTTTTCTTCTACTCTTAATCAGCCCTATTTTCCTTGATATGGCGCAGTTGGTTAACCCCTGCCATTGGAGGTTGGCCTTCTGTAGGAAATGTGATTGGTTTTGTCCATTAACCACTCCTAGTGGGATATGGACCCTTTCCGCGAGTGAGCCATGTAGAGCAGAGCACTGCCTGGCTTATTCATCTGCACGCTCGTTTCCTTTTACGTCACTGTGCCCTGAAACCCATAGTAGTGCCCTGAAACCCACATTCTCATATGGATAAACTTGCAGTCCTTCCGCGGCTTCGCCCGCATTAAATACATATTAAGGTTTATACTAAGTCGCTAAAAATGTCTGTCCCTATGGAACCATTCCAATATTGAATTTTTGAAATCGGTTCAGTAGTTCCATGGATACTGAAAGATCCATCCAACCAAATCATCATGCACACCCGTGCTCCGTCGAATGCATTGTAAATAAACTACGTAGTGTATCCATAGAAGCAAGAATACGATAAAAGAAAAACAAATTGAAAAACTACCTTGAACATCGCCACCTGTTGATTTCTTGTATGTACTAAATTTTATACGCTCTATAGTTCTAACCAAAGTTTTCTAGTTTTTTAAAACAATCTTTCGTGACGTCTATAGGCTTTCAACCCCTAACTTCTAACTTTTCTAACATACAAAAGTAAATTCCAAAAATCTTTTAATGGCGATTACTTTTTTTCCCGACATCCGATTTTAATGAAACAAAACCTATATGCTGCTTCAAATTATGCTCTATTTACCTGTGAAAACTAGAAGAAAATCCTTTTAGTAGCTTCAGAGATGTACGTGAACAAACAAACAGACAGACAGACAGAAAAGAAATCGAAAAATCGATAATTTGTGTTCTATTACTCTTCTTTAGTCACCCCTTTGCTTTTTTATTACTTTTTCTTCAATGTAAAGACACACGGGGTTGTACTGGTTTATTATCTGTACTCGTATATTGATGTGTTTGAGATACCAAATACCAAAGGTGTTAATGGAAAATGATTTGAAGTTCCTCGATATTCCTTCAGATTCTGACGAAAAGTGGATATTAGATCGACAACTGCATCGAAAAGGACTATAAGGCTTGCATGTGTCAAAAGAAAAGTCAAACAAATTGCAAATAACAAAAAATGAAACAACTCATAAGCCAAAGACACCTTCCTAACCAATCCCCAGCACCAGCAATACATCGCAAACTAATTAAATAAAATCCACAGGAAATGTATAAAAACAAGTCTTTCTCTCTCTTTCTCTCTCTCTCTGTGCCGTTGAATTTGTGAAATATCTCCATCATCAAGATCACAGCACTTCCTTCCACCATACAAAAAACCATAAAATTATTTTTCATTTAGATTCCCCCACCCCTCTTATGGGAGATAGCGCGCGAGATACTCATTTTTTTTTTTAATGAAATTCGATTAAAATACAAATTACACACATACACAAGCAGAAGCTACACAAAAACAGAAAAAAAAAATCGACACTGGTCCAGCCCTCTCCATATTCGGTAGCGCAGAACATTTAAGTGAACTTTTCTACGACCAACGATGTCCAACAAAGAAAAGCCCAATCTCTCTAACCAGCCCCCTTCCATCTCGAACATCTCAAAATACACTTCCATCTGATCGGCTGCTACTCTACCTCCTCCCGCTTGGCTGTCCGGTTGTCCGGCTGTCCGGTAACCCGCAAAAAGAAAGCAATCTTCACTTTAATTAAATTTAATATGTTATAAACACCCTTGGGCAATTATGGTAGCGACGGGAATCTGTTTCGGTACACCATCTCCTTGGCATCAGTATCTAACATTAGCGGCATTGGAACTCTCAATAGAGTTAGAAAGAGACAGCGAGAGATAGATGAATCTCAATATTGAACTGATAAATCTTTTTTGGGAGGAGGGAGGGGGAAGCTTGGTGAGATGCTTTTTGCTTGAAGGTTGCTTCTGCTTCTGATGAAAAAATGAAACGCTTCTTCTTTCCAAAAAAAAAAAAAACCTGTTCAATGGTTGGTAAGTACGCGGAACAGGCAGGCGAGGCGGTATCCACTGCCACGGATAAAATATGACTCAATGGGGGAAGGGAAGGAGAAGAGAATAAGAGAATTCACGTTGGGAGAGAGGTGGAAATGTTTCGTTTTTTTTTCTTTTAATTGCTAAGCATTTTCCATAAATCTCTAGAAGATTTCGAGTGGATCAAGGGAGAGGTACCAACTAAGGGAACTTTCCAGATATGACCTAACGTCGTTAATGATATTGTTCTTCCCAATCTAAGAATTCAAAGCAAAAGGCTTCTTCGTAGGTTAAGTTGATTAGCTGCCTCTGCTAAACAGGGACACACTTAGGCCAAGACTAGGTCCATTGTGATGCCACGTAGAGAAACCAGATAACCTCACATGCGGATTTTTCTAAGAGGAAGAGTGAGTCAAAGAGCTCGGGTAACCCTATCCTGTGCCAAGGTCTATTGATACCTTAGAGCCTTCTCTCGAACAACAAAAGTGACCCTAAGACCGTAATAATCCCAGGCCTGCTCTACGGCATAAAGCCATGGACTTTATCAGAAATGGATGAGGGTGCTCTTGGCTGCTTCGAGAGGAAAATTCTTCGGGTGATTTTCGGTCCCGTCTGTATAGACGGTGATTGGAGGTGGAGATACAACGATGAACTGCGACATCGACTTGGTTAGAAGAGTGAAGGTCCAATGATTGAGATGGCCGGGTCATGAAGAACGGATGGACACTAATGCTCCTGTTCGAAAAATCTTCGAATCCGCCCCCGGGGTAGAGGAAGACCGCGACTCAGGTGGCGCACACAAGTGGAAGGGGACCTCAACCAACTTAGCTTGCCAAACTGGAGGCAGCAAGCTAAAGATCGAGCTGGTTGGAGACGCTTGTTGGTTGAGGCCCAGGTCAACTGACGAGCTGTCATTTTAAAGTTTTCTTTGGACTTTCCAGGGCTAATCACGTGTATGGCATGGAATCATAACCCTTCAACTCCTAGTCTCACTCACAAGACGTCTAAAATCTCGCAAAGGTCGACTCTGACTTATACCTCGTCGAAGCTACATTCAGAGCTTAAGTGTCCAATGACATGAAGGGAAGTCTTAGCACACATGGAGTAGTCAGGGATTATAAGGGACGTCTTAGCACGGTGTGATGGACTCTTCGGTATCCACTTGTCTTCCACAGACGCGAACACATAGTGGAGACAGTATCACAACGTAGACGAATCTACCTTGAGGTACTAGCAGCCACCCCCGGAAGGACTTTTGTGGTATGCACATCTTAAGGAAGAGTAGACAAGCAATAAGACCAAAAGGAGGAAGTAGAGGACAAAAACAAAGTCTCCTAACTCAAGAAAATCGAAGTGTCGTGTGACAGAAACAACGTCCTGCAGTTCTATAGAAAGGCCAAGCAACTGGTAGCTGTCATCAAGGCTGGAATGCTTGGTCTAAGAAATAGAGAATGGAACCTAGTCCAGCAGCACCTCCAGCAGTTTCTGAATGGCCATCATATTGAGGGAGTTACAGGGTAGGAAGAGCTCCCCCCTTTAATGAAGCAAAAAGTGATTCCCTCTGTGAAGAACAACAAGGCGGCCTTCTCTGATGGCTTACCAACAGAGCTTTTCAAGTACGGAGGTGGCATTTTGGTAGAGTGCATGCACCAAATCATCTGTCAAGTGTGTGTGGACGAAAGTATGTCCGATGTCAGTTCCATATGTATGTCCCTTCTACAAAAAAGGCGGTCGGTCCCATGCCTTGCATCATCAATAGAGGCACATGGCGCCTACAAGACCCTATGCAACGTACTGTGTGAACTTCTGAAGTCCTTCTGCAGCACACTTATCGGCACGTAACAGTCTTGGGACAAGCTGCTCACTGACTGTTCCTTTTTTTTTGCTAGGTCAAGGTCCATTTATAAAGGTTTCATTGGAGGTTTGCTATATTGTCTGCAAAGCCTTCCACCTAACACCGTTTGGGATTGTGCAGCTTTAGAATGTCGCTGCGCATTATATTCCACAGGAGCGAACCTAACATCGACCCTTGTTGCACCTTGTATTGAAAAAATTTGCTTCGCAATGTGATGCACCATCTTCTCTGTCCACTTTGCATCCACTGCAGTGCACATCTCTCAAAGCCACCATCTCTCCACTGACACTGCACCCCCAAACCGCATTTGTATCCTCGTAACTGATTCTAAAGTTAGCAACGCAATCAACATTGCAGCAGATGCTCTCGCCTCTCTACACCGTCTTCCTCATTACTCTCCAATCCGGTCCCGACCTAGGCTCCATGTAAGAGGAGGAATTTATTTTTTGCGAGGCATCCACAACAGATTGCCACCAGATCCACAAGATCACAATGAATGGCTTCGAATGAATGAATGAAAGGTGAATTACGTAGCCGAGCTGAATGAACGCCGCGGCGCGCACGTGAGTGCGTGAGTAGTAGTCACCGTTAAGCATGTGTGTGCGAACTTGTGAGGGGTGCATGAGTGCGCAGTAGTTATTTGTTGTCGGCGGGCACTGTCTTACAAGCTCTTTAGCTTCGGAGACGAGGTGATTGACTCGAGGAATGTGGCTGTGACTTGTACACGATTTTGTCGGTGTGGTACGTCATCGCGGTATTGACGCGGCGGCGGCATCTCTGTTTGTATGTTTCGGATGATGACCATGGAACACTGAACACTGCCTCGGATGTCAAGAGTTGATTTTGATGCTTTAGGGCGAAACAATCAAACTGATAGGAGTAGACACAAGCAATTGTGACGGATAGATACGGGTGGAGTTGGATTGTTTGTGATGATAACTGATAGGATTTCACAGAGGCACATGTGACCTTCAGAAGGGCAGTTCTCAAGGACTCGTTAGATGAAGGATTTGGAACAAATAAATTAGTTTAAAACTAGTGAAGATATTGATTTGAAGACTTGTACCGATGTTCATCTTGTAGAGCTTCAGAGTAGCTCTGGTCCTGCTATGCAGCACCGCTCTATATACCTCCATCCAGAAAAATTCAGTAGCTGCCCCAAGAACCTTAAAAAGGATTTGGCATCCAATCTCCAGTCGAGGTACTAATCACCCGGGTTTTATCGCGTGAAGGTGAGAGTAGGAGTTAGTGGGCGAAGGTTAGTTTTTGAAAATCTGTTCGAGCCTGTATCCTCCTTTCCACTTGAAGTACATAAGTCCAGCTTTAGAGACAACGCTTCAGAGGCGTTAGTCAACATTCGATGTTGGACATTGGCCAACTCACCGCCAGATACAACAGTTGGTGATTGGTAGTTGATACTGACCGTGAAACTAGATGGACATCCATGGACAAATTAGATTAAATGATAGCAGTGGCTACATGATCATCCCTGGATAGGTCGACGCCACGGTAAAACATGCAATAGGCCATGTTTTTGCCATGACGAGGATCGGACTTCACCATCTGGTTGGCTAACTTGAAACTGGTCGTATGGGAAGACAAGGATGCAATGATGGAGGACACAATATGTCCAATCCAACAACACAAGTTGGTTAAGACTTGCCGAGCGATATCCAAGTTCCTGTAACAGATGTCGTAGGTGACTTTGTCGATCAACAAGACGCAGTCCTAGGGTTTCAATGTTGTATGGGGCGTTAAGATCGAGTTGTAAGGCTTAACAGTCAACAACAGGCCACCGAAAGAGTTTAAAACCAAGAAACGTTGGAGTTCAGTTCATTGGTTAGCCAACTTCCGGATCCTGTCCGAGACCCAATCGAGGAGTTTTTGGTGGCAGTGTCTTCCTTGTTCGGAATGTCACAACTGACGATAGGTTCCGGCACTCACTTCACAAGCCACAGTTGGCTTCGGATTGACGAACTTATCACGAGGCACAGTCATATCGGCACCGATCTTGAAGAAGGAAGTGTTAAAGGCATCATTACCTTGTCCGATGGTTCCTGACCATCAGATTGGATTTCGTTTCACCTAAGGAATAGCTGGCTATCGACTTGGCTTTCTGTTAGTTTTGACCACTAAAACTGAATATGTCTCAAGGTTCTCATTCGACAAGATGTAGGCAAACATTCATCAAGATGATTCCTTAGTTCCCTAGGTTGTCTCTTCGACTAGTACACGGTAGTTCCAAGCTCAATGCCAACTGAATGCTGGACGATAAGTAAGACAACGGAGCAGATCTTGGGATCTTGGTCCAGTCTGCGAGGAGGGCGAATGGAGGAGAAGATATAACCGCGAACTCTACGAGCTGTACATAGATGTAGATGTAGTCCGGAAGGCAAAAATCCGTCGACTGCAATGGCTTGGCCACATCGAGCGAATGGACGAGAATGCTCCAGCTAAGAGGATCTTCGAATCCCAGCCACCTGGTTCACGAAGAAGAGGAAGACCAAGCCTACGGTTTAAAGATCAGGCAATCGTGGACGCCAGAAACTGGAAGCAGCATGCCCGGGACCGTGGAGTATGGAAAGCATCATTAGTTCAGGCCCAGACCCTTCAAGGTTCGCTGGCCTGATAAAAGGAAAAGAAAGTTTCAAGCTCAATTATTATTTGAAAACACAATCTTCCACTCAAATCTGCAGCAACACCTATCAGCTACTTGGGAAGCTAAACAGCTGACCTCCTTTTTCTACATGACTTCCCGCCACAAAACAGGTTTCAGGGAAACCCATTCCATGCTTAAATCATAAATTCCGCAATAATACGTCTTTATCCCACGGAGTTGAGATGTAATGAAGCGTGTAAATCGGAAAGAGCAGAACCTGCTCCATTTTACCCCCGGGGACAGGGAAAGATATTATTTTTACGCCATGACCCGGAAGCCACTGGATAGTGTGTGCTTAATGCTAGTCTAGCCTGTGATCCGAAACGAATTGGACACGTGTCATGGTCTACAGTGTTCGTTTCGATTCGATTTTTGGTGGCTTCCACTTTTCGTTATGGGAACAGCCAACATGTGTTCCACTGGACTCCGTTTAGTATGCAAATAAGAGGCAACAAAAAATTGATTCATTACTCCAAGTAATTCAATTGGAGCGCCATAATGCATGGTTGGTTTGTGGTTTCGGTCAGGTTAATCGGTAGTCCAGTTGGTATCTAGGCAAATCTCACTTGACTGTGGTATCTGAGTAGAATTTCTATTTTGGAATGTTGTGGACCCGCCATGAGGAACTGTGCCAGTGGGCAATGGGATCTGTTGATGTCTAACATTTGTACCTAACAGGTGGTCAGTAGAAGTCTGTGATTTAAAGAACAATTCCGTGATTACTTTCAAATGCACGCTACTGTGGAGGGGGATGGTGAGTTGGAAAGACTAGCAGACCCCGAAAGTGGATCGTTTTGTAATGACCATGGCTACTGAAATGAATCTTGTGAAAGTAACAGATGCGAATATGCATTGCTTGGGAAGATGATGATGTCCTGAGGAGCGATGTTCCACAGGAATCACTGTGATCAGCACCGAGTTCTGAAAAAATGTGGGATTACCCCTAATGTCGTAGAAAACCAATCAAGGAATCCTGGAGTGGTCAAGCATGATCCTAGAAATTCAAATGCAAAATCGGCGAAGGTCTAGGTTAGGTTAGGTAAGGTCTCAGCCTCACTTAGACCAGATAAGTGATCCTTTGTGTTACCGCCAGGATCTCTACTGCACCAGAACCAGCCGGAGCTTGCTATGAAGCGCTCGAGGCTACCTATATTGATGTCAGCCAGTTCACTAAAGTTGCTAAAGAAGTTGGCTCCTAAGTATGCTCTTCTTTGAGCTGAGAGGGCCGGACATGTACAGAGAAGGTGGAGAATCATCTCCTCCTCCTCCTCATCCATGCAGCTTCTGCAGAAGTCGTTGTGAAGGAGGCAGGTCTATGGCCTATAGGCGAAGGTCTAGCTTTTCGCACGAAGGGAAAGGACCTACAGTTTTCATTCCCAACTCCGAACGATAGATTGTTAAGCTTTTTCTTAGCCCACCAAGAGGTGATGTAGCCATGGAAAATGATGAGTTCCATTGCTGACTCGAACCAACGACAGATCGCTCAATAGTCCACCATTCTATCGCTCCTACCTTTCTCTGTTGTCTTCATCAATTGGCATCGAGTAGCACTCGGACCCTAGGAAGACACTTCTTTCAGGACCTAGAAGAACTGTCCGACAAGTCTGTGGTAAACATACACAGATTTATCCGCGCCTCGGACTGGCTCGATTGAACATAGGCTTATGGTTCCCAGTAAGTGGGCTGCAACCCCTAAGGCATCACACTGAGTCCACATTGACCTAAGTGTGGCGGAGATAGGACTTCGTTTCCCATCGACCCTATTACCTAACCTAACCCTAACCTAGCACTTGGATCTAGTGATGAGGTACAACAATGTTGTAAGGGAAGATGGCCAAGTCGATTCCAGAATATCTACTCCCACTGTCGTCGCCCAGACTGACCATCTGTAGGGACTGTAGTAGCACAATCCATTGGACAAAGAAGTTGTTATCTCACAACATGGTCTTCATTTGCTAGATGGCTGGAGAATGCTTCTGAGCTACTCAGGACTGCTGAGGCCTTTCTCTGGTATCAACTGAGATCCCTTCCACAACCTGCATTTATCCCCAGAAGATAAAGGACAACGAACCAGGAAGTGCTGTTTTATGACGAGTCCAGCTGTTATAAAGCGATGAAATCGGTTCTTGACATTGACCCTATCATCCCTATTTCCCCAACCTAAAGTTCACCAAAAGTTTGACACCTCAGTTAACCTAAAATACAAACCACTTACCACCGAACAAACTCACACAGCCAATTGATTTTTTATTTTTTTTTTAATTTATAAGATCCTCCATCATGGCTCAACGGGTTCCAACTCACCACCGGACATGTTCAGCAAAATCCCACCCGACATGCATCCCCATTCCATTCTTGATGGTGATGTTATTCAATTTCCGTTCTCATGCCCGTTCCGGGATAACCTTATACAACATCTCAACGAGATCACCTATTAGATTGCATCTAATTTGATTTCACTCAATGAGATGCGGATGCTTCCGTTCGTATAGGTGTGGTGGTTTCATGCATCAACATGGCTCCATCTCATCATCATCTGAAGCACCCATCGTGTTAGCCTCTCTGTGGAGAGGGTTCCAATAAAAATAGTTTACGCCCCAACATCCGCACTGGGAAATTACTTCTCACACACGAATCACAGAGCAATCGCGCCAAATGGACAGGATGGCCCTTACCTATAGATCTCACACACACACACATACAGTGCATGCAATGCAGTCTTGTTGGATGGCGGCTTTATCATCAACAACAACATTACCCCTGCGTAGCTGTCATAAATCATTTACCTGGCTTAAGTCAGGTAGCAAGGTGCATTTCATTTACCTTTCCGTGTGTGTGTGTGTGCCCATGCACCACTCTGGGAGAGAGAATGGGTGCAAACCAGTTGTGTTTTATCGGGGCAATACCAGGACGGAGCTATAGAGTTGCGCCATGAATTCTCTGTAGCGGTGCGCATCCGGTCGTTAATGTAGCTTATGGGTGGACTGGTTAAACTGAACTCTGAATGTTGGTGCGGAAATTGCAATGAACTAGAGAATTCTATCCGAATGATCGCAGAGGGTTTTGCGGTCTGATGTTGGGCCAAACTGGGATTAGTTGTGTCTTTGTTTGGATGGTGTCGTCGTCTTGTCACCCTCATAGTGCCATTCTTGTCTCGATAAAGAAACAAGACACATCGGTTGGTTGGTGCCCTGCCAATTGAACAATGGCCATCACAATTAGGTATCGTACCCGCTTAATTCTAGAAATGTTTAGACTATCAAGCTGATGTCATGCTGAGTGGTACATATACCGTAACCAGTAACAAGACGTGGCTTTGTTATGCAAAGCGCAAATAATTGTCCTTAAGTGATTAAAATAATGTTCCTTGTTGATCGGGGGGGGGGGGTACACTGAAAGAAATTTGTGCAATGGAAGCGGTCTGGAGGTGACCTGAGAGGATTTGATGTTGTTTCCCTCGCCTTTGCAGACCTTATCCATGCCATCAAAGATCTCGGAGGCAAAGTGGTGGTATAAGTAGGCGACGCTGTCACAGATTTTTATCACTTTTCATTCAGCGCCTTTCATGTGGAGTGGCTAGCAATGTTTGTGGCATGTTGAACCTATCCTACCTACCTACCTATCTTCGTAGCTACTACCATCACAACAGTGAATGTGGATGTAGACTGTGGTTAAACATGTTTAAAAAAAGGTCTCTACTACTGAACTTGTCCACAAGAGCATAAGAGAAATTTAGGCCGGAGCTCGAAGCTGAGTAAGACAGAAATCGACTTACTTCTCCCTCTATGGGTCCTTCACCTTTTTGTTTTCTAGCTGAGAGTCGGGTTTCCAACTTATTGCCATTGTTGGCTCCCTTTCAAGCTCAGTCAAGCTATTTTCAGGCAACAGTGTGTAAGGGATTCCAAGTCTTTGAACGGCATTTTACCTACGTTACACTCAACAAGACTTGTAGGTGAAATCCTGCGGAACTCCTCCGTACATAAATGGAATTGTTGGACTTTAATGGCGTGGCTTTAGCTTAATGGCACGGAACTATAATTCGCAGACTAAGCCAGGTACTTAGGGATCATTCCTGGCAAGAAAATGAACTCAGAGGACAGTGCCAGGAAGGCTTTTATAACCCTTTGTTCCTGTCATGGGCTTCGGATCCGAAATGAGCCCTTCAGCCTTAAAAGCACAGTGGACTTGTACACCAATAGTAAGGCTCATCCTGATTCGCAGATCAGGATCCACTAATCTAGTGGACAAAACTGGACAAAAAGAGTAACACCGATCTTTTGAAAAGAATGCAGAGGCTATCATGAGTCTGTGTAAAGGGGGCTTTCAGAACAACTCCTGCTGTTGCGCTAGGGACAATGCCCCACTTGCTTCCAATTGCTATTTATGAAATACAAATGGCAGGCACTCAATGATCCTGTATGGCAATAATACCAAGAAGTGAAGAAGAGTGATCTTGAATGAATCTACGATAACGATATACAGAGATAGATCTAAAACAGCTTATGGTAGGAGTCTTACATGGGTGGTCAGGCAGCGATAAAAGCCTTGAAATCACCGACAATACGATCCAAAAGCAATGCAGCAGGTCTTTAAATGAGATAGCTAACAGATTCGATGTTTTCCTTTTCTAGGTTCCAGGAAACACTGACTTTTCAACTGCAGAGCAGACAAGCTGGCAAAGAGAGGGATAGAAAAAAAATAGAGAGGAACCGTCCATCTACTTCTTTAGAATTAGTCAAGTTTTGCCTTGATATTGAAGCCAGAAGAGTTATAAATAACAGACATTTGTCTGGTTTAACCTGGGTCTGAAGGCAGCGGCATCGGCGGTGGTTAAGATGGAGCTCCTGAAATTTCAAAACGAAACCTGGGTCTGAAGAGAAAGGGAAGACATCTGTCTTTTCACAGGCAATGCCTAAGCTCTACAGTAGAATCCCGCAGGAGGCCCTTTTTGATAGGCACGCTACTGGAGTTGGAGTAAGACGAGAAGGAAGAAGAAATTGTAACCCTCTCTATGCCCCATCAAAGCTTAGTAGTGAAACTCTCCGGAATTACTTCTACGTACAGTGTTCACCTAAATGACCTACCCAAGCTGTGTTCTCTGATTCGGCACGTAGTATCAAGGTTTTAACATCGAGTATTTTCCTTCAATGATGAGACGCCAACATCGGAATGTTCGAAAGAAATACTGTGAATTATAAGCAATGGCAACAGAACCAATAATTCTCCCCAGTTATTCTGGACACCAACCTCGGAGCAAAAAGACTGAAAAATACCACCTGAGTTTCGAAATCACTACACCCACACTAGCGCTGTGTGAATAGCATCATAATGGGAATTCATAACCCCATTAGCGCTCGTGAATTATAAAAAAAACTCTCAGGACTCCGCCGTCTCCTGTACCACCAAATCTTTCCTTTCAGTGCACATCCTTTTGCGCCAGACATTTCGACTTGAATAAGTAATCATCAACCACATGTTGTAGAGAGATATCCAAGAACAAGAAAAAAACGATCTCACGGGCAATGTACGTACGAATAGTCCCGCATTGTTTTGTGTGTGTGCTCAAGCGCGCGTAATGTCTCAAATCCTTGCCACATGACGCCAATCTTACTCGGCCACATAAAGTATCTTTGTACTCGGGCTGTGAAATGAAACGCGCATTTAGAATTCATCGTTGCAGCATAATGCAGCAATATTGTCGCGATCTGTGAATTTATATTCGCGGACGGACATGTTTCTTGCACCAGATATGTGGGTATCGTATAACTCACCTGTCAACCGCTCTCCTCGATCGGTTTGGGGTAATATTTTCGTGTTCCTTCTTAACATGTCACTGTGTGTGTGTGTGTGTGGTGTATCTGCTGGTGCATGTTGAATCTAGCACGAAGATGGTTGTCGTCTTTCTTCTGGATTATGTAGCCATGGCTATCAAATTCAGAAACCGGACAAGTTGTGTGCCATCATAATGTGGTGGTACCCTCTTCTGTGCGAGTAATGCACCATCAGGTTGACGCTTGATGGCGACACATTACCTGGAAGGCGAATATGGTGGTTTAATCTGAAATGTCATGTGGTTGTAGTTGTGGCACCAAAATGAAGGCAAAATGTCCTGCAGATGACATGGTTGTGTATCCCATGGATTGACAAAAAAGAAAAAGTTCCATTCCATGATTTCGACTCGTCTCTCATGCAAAACAAATTTGTTCTTCCGTTAATTATCGTTCAGAAACATGTAATTGATTCGTGGAATCCATCATAATCGACCACCCGAGGGGTAATCATTCGTTTTAGTTGATTAGCCCGAGATGGATTAGTCGTCATTAGTCGAATGTGTGTGCGTCCAAACAAAAAGAGAAACTGGCTACCGTTTGGCTCCGTCATCATTTCTAAATTTAAAAATCGATTGATTCCTCAATCACTGCCCGAAGGGGTTTACCCATAAGAAAAACTGCACATTTAGGAGTCTTGAATGATTGGAACACGCCACACTTCTTATGCCGCAGAATGCAAACAAAGCGGCACTCCGTTTGCACTTAAAACAAAAAACAAACACAAATTTGCATCCGAAAATGGATCCATTCGACGAATTTGGAACCCAGTAGCAGATAATTTGCGAATCGTGTTACTTTTTCTACCTTCAACAGTCAATTTCGTTGTGCGGTGTTGAGTGTTCAAATTGTGTTCCATTTGGAGGCGATTAGTCTGGAATTCCACTTAGAATGGCATGTCGGGGGAATTGGTTGAATTCTGTTTCGGATTTTACCAAATGCCTTTGGGTGAGACATGGTACCGTTGGTTTTTAAAATAGTTTTTCAAGTTCCACAGAAGAGATTTGGAAATTTTCCATTGAAATCGAGAGTTTTTTGTTGGGGGGCTCAAGATCCTCACTTTTTCGTGAAGAATAACAAGTGGATTTTACGTTAAGAGGAACTGTAGCACGAATTGCATCGGTTTAGATTGCCAAGTTTTGAGGGAGTTTAAGTAGACTACATTCCAGCATCATGCAAAGAAAATGAAGTCCCTCCGACTCTCTTCCAAGCAGATATCCTGCTGAATCTGGTTCCTCTTGTCGGAGAAATCTCGAACACTGTATCTTTTGAACATACACTGCGTCAGTGTCCATTCCAGGGGTGCAAAACTTCCTCGCACTTTCAAAAGCATGGCGAACTGATTTATGAGATGAAAAGCTTCATGGAACTATGAGGTCATCAACTACGTCCTCTAAGGTCCTCGGGGGAGATGATGTATTATATCATCACCCAACCTAACCTGTAAATGATTCCTCTGCTATACCTTCTTCAGAAATCGCTAAAGTAGTTCTAATACTTCCTTATGGACCTGAGCTGTGAATACGTCGATTACCAGATGACACTGCTGACACCAGATGACTTGAGGACTTATATGGTAGCTCATCCTTATTTCTGGCACCACGAAGAGGCGGTTAAAGTCGCATCATCAATGCGACTTTCTGAGTCTCAAAACAAAACCCACTTGCCCAAGATAAAGATCAAGATCTTTGCTTTTCAAAGGTTCGTTGCGTGTTCCAAAATCATGTTCAAATGCCACAATCGAAAGGCTAACCAATACCTCCATTCCCCCTTGACTCCTCTCACCTTTTAAACTCATTTCATTATTCATATGTCTAAATACCGTAAAATGTCACAAGTGATTTATGCCAATTAACTTCCCCCTATTTGTTGCCAACAAACTACATATCTGTTCACACTTCAGAACTGCACTTGTGATCAAATTGCCACCACTTATTGCCAACCCTACAAAAAAACAGTGCACAAGACAAGGGGACGTGCCATATCAACAATGCAAACGAACCATACCGTGACACCGCACGTAAGCAAATCCATGAAGCATTATGGACATGAAAAGGGGCACCAGAGCGTTTCTAATATCTTGGCGCCATGAACATGCTCACACTAGTTGCACTTGATCTTCGATGGAAATTCCACTGACGAGGGCGTGTGATATATGCTTCAACGAACAAGAACGTGGAGGGTTGGCGTATTACTGCAATCAAATTGGACAACTTAGGTCGCACGGGGGTTAACTCAAGCGATTTATGTGTCTTCGTCAAAATTAATTTAAATAAACGCACCATATAGTGCAAAGGAAGTGAATGGCAGACCAGAGGGGAGACAAAGAGAAAAAAAATAAAATCTGTTGGGAATATAAATGTGGGAACCAAAATGAACAGAGGAAACCCAAAGACACATAGCATGTACCACAAGTGGCACATACACACAGATTCATCTGTGTTCAATGCAAATCAATCGTTTCGTCCTCTCTCACTCTCCTGTTCGCTGGATTGTGACTGTCTTTGCGTGGAAGTTCTCGCACCATCAGCGTCGTTCGTCGACGTCGTTCATCGATGTCATTGAGGTTGGTTTTGTGCTTCTTCGTTGCACATGCAATCCTATAGGGATAATGTATGTATAGCTTATGACCATAAAACAACAACACGGGAAATTTACTGTTTCCGTTTGTACTCTTCTCTTTTTGATTTCGTTTTTTTTTTTTGCTCCATCTGTGCTTTGGTTTGCTCTGGATTCGTAATGGAATAATGTCGTACTTTGGGGTTAGAACGTTATAAATGGATAGGCAAGCACCTTCCCTTGGTGTATACGAAGCTGCAAACTGACAAACCCATTTCATAGTGCTGAAACTCATGAGTGCAACCAAGTTAGACCGCTTAAACGAGGACAATGTGTACATTGATGATGCAATTAGTTTGTTTAACTCGATTTGAATATCAACCCAAACACTGTTGGATACATGTCCACCGATGGACCTTCTTCCTTCATTCCCCAGATGAAACATGATAACAGTGTAAGTGACAAAGAGTTGATTGCAACGTGATTTGGATGTCCAACAAATCAACTTATTCAACAAAAGAGTTGCAAAGCGAACTTGATAGAATTTATTTGATTTCGAACTGTAAAAGTCGAATTTAAAATGCATTTTTTCTATATTTGTGTCCAATTTCAAAAACGTATGACAAATCTGATTACCCTGAATCAATTCCTTACCCCATAGAGCCAACAAACACCATCAACATCTGCTACCAAATCGTTTCCAATAAATGTCGTTAATTGAATGAAATCAAATCAATTCGCTTCCGTTAATACCTTCACGTCAATAAATTAAAGAAATTCCATCCTTTTTCTTCCATTCAACCAAAATGCACAACCTGTTCACATAACAAATCGGTATCCAAAAACCACCACCAACAAAAAAAATTGAATACCCTCACTGAGCACGAAAGTAAAAAGGATTAAAACTGACCAAAAAAGGATATCATCTGCTGAGTATTAAATGTTATTCCTTCTTCGTGTGAACCTGGTGAAATACCAATTCAATCCTCTCAACATAACCCCCCAAAAGGCAGACAAACTCAGACACAAGATAATGTTAATATTTCAATAAAACGATCACCAACTGCAACAGACCAGCTGAACCAGGGACAGGGGAACACAAAAACCGAAAGAAAAAATAAAACCCAAAATGCATCGCGAATGCATAACAGCATGCTGCATGCTGTTGTTATGCGCTCGAATGCACCTGTCTCCCAACATCGGACATAAATTAATTAGGACACACATCATAAGGTTCCCTTTGGCTCGTCCTCAATTCGTTGATCCTCTCTGATCGTTGATCTTTTTTCAGAGATAGGTTCGATGGTACCCTCGTCAATATAGGAAACTATCGATTACTTTTGAAAAAAAATGGATCACTAGCCCGCTGAGCCGATACAATTATGTTATGATAGTTTGTCCTAAGTTTGGTTTCCAAGGATATGTGTACACATTGATCCACCTTTCTTCTTTAATTGATTGCGCGCGGGAAAATCAACTGCTGATGCAAGGACAATGACACAGGTGCCACATTGTTTTGGCTATTGTTTGCCTGAGGGTTTGTCTGACTTTGATCTCTCGCCTTGGTCTAGTTTTGACTTTGTTACAGTCCTTGGAGTTGCACCAGACAAGGGTGAGAACGTAATTGAATCGTTTATTAAAAATATAAAAAAATTTACTTTTCTTCTGAAAGGATTTCAGAGAAAGAAGCAGACGATAGAAGTAGGTTGACATATTTTTTTGGAAAAAAGAAAGTTGAAAAGAAATGTAAAGAGAAGGATGGGTAATCCTTAAAACAAACAAAAGGACATTCGAAAACCAGGAATGTGATTTAAATTTTTTGGGTTTTTGTATGTAAAATGATGTTTGCTTTGCAATTTTATGTTTATTTTGTGCGTGTTTTGATGTCCTTACTAGAAATTTGATAGACGATTATGTGCTAATGTGTTATTGTCTAGTCTTGAGTAAACAGAAACATTTCATGGAATTTACAAGCAATAATCAGGGCTTAGTACGTGACAGTGTAAACGGATGTTGTGATTGAAGTTAGAAAGCAATTGAACTCGAAGTAGAAATTGCAAAGTCATTTACTTTGACGAGGTTCATTTTAAAGTTTGAAATCATTCATTTTTGGAAGACCCTAAGACCAGCAAGAACTTAATTTCTGTCTCCAGCAACGACGAATATATGGTTTATTGTAGGTAACGCTTCGAAAGACCGCTTTGGAGTATACACATTTGTCCAACGATCCCAGGAAGTCACCATTAGATGCGGACCTTGGCAGATGTGATAGAACAAAGCGTTGTTGGTCGGACCACTATTCCGATCTTACTGCGGAGACTATAATATAAATACTCTACAAAACATAAACATGAGATCCCGTACCAAAAACCACTGATCAAGTTAAACAATTCTGAAGCCAGAACACGAGGCTAGTGTCACCTAGTTCCATCGTAGAAACCAATATGCATAACCTCTTGATATTAGCTTTTACGATTCTGACAGGTTATGACAGACTTACCTGTCTAAGTGAGGTTGCAATTGCAGCCTGCCACTCCTACCTAACCTAACCTATGACAGACTAAACCCAAGAGAATGTTCTGATGTCCTAAGCTCTATTCAATGATTTTAATCAATTTCAACTCCACGGAGGCCACGATTTAGACTCTAAAAGAAAAGAGTCTTCTCCTTGAGCACAAAGTTTGTGTGATACGTAACTTTTCTGTCCTGGAAGAAGGATCCAATTAAGAGAAACTTCGTAACAACAAGGGGAGTTCGCCATTTGCAAAAAGTGGCTACTTCTGTTCCAACTTCCAAACGAAGACTTAAAACAGTTTTTTTCATTGATGAAACTTCTTCAGAGATAGTCAATCACACACGCTTCAACTTCTAGGGAACGCATGAAAAGAGCTCAACTCTACTTAAGTTTCAGGAGACAAATTTACGGAAGCATAGCCTGACTTTCCTGCATATATTCATGTAGAACTCTCTCTAAGTGATGAGCGTCTGGCGACAAGTAAACTACTTGCTATGGCTACGTGTTTGCAATTAAACTCATCCTCAATGTCTCTGCCCTTATATCGGCTTCTACTGTGCCTTGTTGCCCCGATCCACTCAAAACAGATATCTGCCTGATCGTAGCTATGAATATGTACTGATGGTTGTGGCTCTAGAGCCACTTGAGTTAAATTTCCTAACATCCTCTCCCGGGCACGCTGCTCACGATTTTGCTCTGCCAGCGTCGTAACTTTTTGATTTTCCAGAAGCCTCTGCTTTGTCTCAAAACTCAGCTCTTAAGTCTCCATTTTCGACATATTTCTAGCTTTGATCTGCAATGATGAACTCAAGGCTGTTAGATCCATTCAAGAGCAATAACACTTAAAGCAATGTGGGACGGCTCTACAACCAGCCTGATCAGATTCAACCGATCATCACTTCTTCATGTTTCCATCCCAAGAATGGCTTACGACAAAGTCTATTCTAGAACTTAGCTTTGGGGTGATGTAATCTGTCACGAGTGTCCTCCCACCCCCTGGTAGGGTTGTTGTTACAATGCAATGCTGAATATGTAGATCAAGGGGAGAAGATGTACGATAATATTGAGAGCCTCGTTCACAGGCACTTTTCTCTTTGTTGTAGGCTCTCCTAAAAGCGGGCTATCAAACTTATCAAACTTGAGAACCATAAGGTAGAATAGGATGCACCACACAGCAGTGTACATCCAAACTACGATTTTTGTGAGAAGCATGTGTAGAAAGCTAGGCATGCATTCCTAACCAGCTTATCTATGTATGTCATGCCATGAAAGACATGATGATTGGCCAGTAGGACTCAGAAACAGAACCCTGGGCAAATTCTTCTTCGATCATATCGATGAGCTATGAGATGGATCACCGTCAAAGCTGCTCAAATTTGCCAGGGCGTCCGGATGGCAAAAAACAAGACGATAATACCACGGTAGGAAACAAATCATGGGTATCACAATGGGTCCACATGGATCGAAGTGTGATGAGGATGTAACCATTCCCATCAGCCTGCTAACCTTACCTAACCTAGAACGTGGTAAACAGCATCAGTTTCGTTTTACGTGGACTAGTACTGAGCCGACAATTTGTGGCCCAAGTGCTTACTATCATATCCATGGCTCCTTCTATGTGTTCAGTTATCAAGGAGGGAAACATCGCCAGATTAGGACAATCATGTCATCCGCATACGGAACCACTTCCAATCTGTCACTGTCGAGGTTCGGCAAAAATTCTGTCGTTAATGACCGCCGTTGCTGACAACTTATTTTAGAGACTGTTGCCAGGATTTAACTAGTTTTAAGCATGGAAACAGTCCTTTTACTAATAAACTCCTAAACACCTAGCTTGGTGGGTGATTCAAGAATAGATTCTATATGGACGTTGTTGAAAGCACACTTTACGCCAGATTGTATTGTTGTCGTCCTCACTATCCTCGCGAAGAGCCAAATATGGATTTTCTTTGGAGGTATGCATGTTGCGATTTGGAGAACGATTCTTAAGGGGACCATCACCCTGTGGTTATGAAAGTTTCAACTGAGAACCAGAAGTGAACCTCGCCTCAAAATTCCATTGGACTATATGAAAAGAATATAACTCCCCTCCGGTAAAGATCGATGCCATTCTTTGATTCCATCGGATCAATCCAGATTTTTGACATTTTTCTTCTACAGCAACAGTATGATCCTGAATTTTACTATAAAAACGGTACGCGGCTTGTAACTTCTGTCTGCAAACAAAAAAATAACGAAAACCAAACATCAAACCGTCAAAAGATTTAAAAAAAAAAAAAAAACTCGCTTCCAAAAACAGAAATATCGGTGGACAACAACGAAACCATAAATTGACATCCAAGGAGAAAGACAAAGGGCGGCCGCCGTCATTGAATTCCCGAGATTTCGGTAGCGCGCATACAAAAACACAATGGAAACTTATTGTTTTCTATCCGCATTAGACCAAACGGAGCAATAAAGTTACCCGACCACAACGGTACATTTAGAGTCCTGCTATAAATTTTAACGATATCAGTATTGTCTTCGAGGACAGTTCACCTGCTTTCCCGTCATGAGCTCACGAACGACCACAAGGAGCTATTGAAACCGCTAACAAAAAATTGGGCGGAAAAAAAAGGACATCACATCAATTCCTTGCAAATGTATGCATTTTATCCAAGGAATACAAAATTTGTGTTCAGTTTTGGTTGCCAAAAGTTAGTTTTTGTGTCTCTGATCCGCACACCCTTTTAGATACACAACTGCCACACAAATATCATTTATATTCGTTTCGCGTTCTTATTGCTCCCGTTTCCCTTCTTTGCTTCCTGGCACCAATGGCGGGGGGGCCTGTGACATGAAAAAAGTTTTGAATTTTAAAATTTTTATTTGATAAACGAAAAAGGAAGCACAACTCACAAAAATAAAGAGACGAAGGTGATTCATATTGAAACCAAAAAAAAAAAAAAAAAAATGGAGCAAAAGGAAGAGAAGAATGAAAAACTATAAAGAGGGTCTGGGACGACATCGGTGATCTCCATTGGGACTGTACTGTGTAAAGACCAGTAGCTGTGGTGTCCCATGGGAGAGGTTTTTTTTTTTTTTTTTGGAAGTCGATATCAAACGGTTGCCGAATTTGCATATGACAGTTGGATCTTTGAATTCTTCTTCTTATAACCAAATTTGCAACAAAAAAAAACTAAAATTTTGCTTTCCAATGTTTGGACGAGGCTTCAAGTGGAACTTCTGTTTGAAAGACTGAGTTTATTGCTTTGTGGAGCGATTCAGAGGCGGAGAGTCATTAGTCCACAGGCCAAAAGTCCACAATTGATTTGTAGATTTATAACACACCCAGGTGGGTCAAAAGTCCACACGAAATTTCTGTGGACTATTGACTCATTGGGGTGGAACATAAGTCCATAATTATTAAAAGTTCATAACACCAAATGAAAATAACAACAAAAACGTGTTGCTTCTCACCGATTTTGAATATAAAATGGACATTAGCAGCGAAGCGGTGCAATATAGATTCCCAATATTTCCAAGTGTTTCAACAAACTCGCGACAGGATTGTGCACTTATGGCCCACTTCCTTTTTAACATTGTCCACAATGACCCGAAATGTTGTAGACTTTTGGACCACTTAGGTGAGTTATAAATTCACAATTGGTTTGTGGCATTATAACCCACCCATGTGGGTCAAAAGTCCATTGTGGACTTTTGGCCTGTGGACTTATGACCCTTCGCCCAATTCAGAAGCTTCCTTTGCAAGAACATTTGCAAGGATCAGAAATAATGCCAAAAGTCACAGTAACGTTTATAGTAACCCTGGTGGAAACGTTCGCTGTGGCCAAAAAGGTATCATTGACGGTATTGACCAATTAGATCTGTTTACTTCACATTTGGTGTACAGCCGCATGAGAGAGTGCTTTGTGTTGTATTTGCCCACCACCTGGCCGATCTCTACGAACAGTGAAAGTGAAAAGTTTTATAGAGAAGCACGATCAAAATACAAATTTAAAGAACGCCTCTGTTGCCTACTGAAAAGAAGATAGGCTAAGGTGCCACTTAAGAAATGACAGGAAAAAGTGCCCTACAGCTGCAAGCATCCAACTCTTGGAAGAAGGCTCGAAGAAGTCACCCCAGCTGGAAACAAAAACTGATAACAACGCCTTACACAGATCTCTTTCCATCAAAAGAAAGTTGAGACGGCGAAAGGATCATTAAACCTGCCATTCATTTGTGAAAACCGCTAATAAACTGATGAAAGGGTGGCTCCAAAAAACTCCAAGCGATAAATGAAGCCTCAATAGGACTATCCTCAGAAATATTTCGGAGAAGAAGCATTGACATAATTATACATCCATAGCCAAGCCGTCTACTACTAAGCTTGAAATCTTAAGCCTGAAACAATGTCTCACTCTGTAGGGTTTTGAGTTGTAGAGACATCGATAGCAATAAAAAGGCTGTGGGAATACAGACGTGGAACAAAACACAACTCACTTCCTATGCAAATCCCCCAGCCTACACAGAATAAGAAAGACGTGCGACCTGTCTAACAAGCCACCAAAAGACATTCTAAGATTCACTTCGAGCTCAGGATGGTTCAGGGAGGCCGAACACTTTCTCAGACCTTTCTCTTCTTTTTGTAGTTTCGGACTGGACATTCCACGTTAGAAAAATACAATGAATCCGTAGACAACCAAGTGAAGGCTGCATCATGCATCAACCTAACCTAAAATAGCGAGGAACTGGTAAGAACAAAATCACACCTGAACCAAAGAATGTTCAATCACTCTGTTCTGTCTTCTATGGAGGTTCTAACGCAAGACTTATGGAAACTTTCCGATGGAAGAGGGAGCACACTACCATCAAACTTCATTTCAAAGAAGATGTGGCCACAATACATTAAAGAAATACTCACGCTGAACAGATAGTTGATTTGCACCCTCGCAGGCCATAATACACAGGCGACCCATATTAGGAAAATCTGTCTAAGTGCAACCGACCTTGCAGAAGCTGTGGCCAAATGGACGTGGAAGAGGATACAAATGCACTTCTGTGACTATCCAAGCCTCAGCAGAACAAAGAAGATGCATGCCTTTGAAAGTCAATCTAAAATTATTACTCGATTAAGGGTGGTGATGGGGAGGGGCTTACCTCGAAACAGGTACATAAATGTAGGGTCCCACAACGAGGCAGACAATGGATCAATGAAGATCTTAGAGAGATCTAACCTAACCCCCATTGAGTTCATTGACTTATTACTGAAAACTTTAAGGCGAGCCTTCTTGACACTCTCTGTTTAGTTCAACTTAGAGCCAAATGCGAAGGGAGGATATGGATTTATGTCTTCTCTATGATTCCTTTGCTTGAGTAGTCATTTTAAGGTTCAAGTATTACCATATCCTAAATGTTTTTAATTAAGACAAACCCTCTCCTTTTCAAACTTCTGTTGGCACCTTATTTGTTGCTGTAGGTCCTTAGACATTTTATTCTTCTATTTTGATCCCAACGAACCCGAGGAGCACCCTTAGTATCATACTTGAGGGTGAACAGTTGACCAAAGACTCTAAACTCAGATCCCCAAATCTTTGAGACAAATGAGTCCGTCCGAAGAACGTATGCTCAATTTGTTGAGGTGATGGTAAGGTATTCGTGGAAGGCTCTGGTACCAAATCTGTCTTCAGTTCTAGACCCATCCTTGAAAATTGACACGGATATTGCCGTGTTCTCACAAATCTTTGGCTAGAGGTCAAATAGTCAGTGATATTAGAGCAACTTTATAGAATCCTGGTGTACCCAGTGGATTGTTCTTTCAATCGCAGAGAGTATATTTGAGCCTTTGGACAGATCAAGGGTCATTTGTTTGCAAATATTTTGTTAAAGGACACATTTATCGAGCTTATTTACGGCAAAATAGCTTCATGCCAACTCTATCTGAATGAAAGCGACAGATTGGATTGGATTTGGAGCGCAGGGTCATAAGTCCACAGGCCAAAAATCCACAATGGACAATGTCGCAAACCAATTGTAAACTTATAACTCACCTAAGTGGGCCAAAAGTCTACAAAATTTCGGATTATAAGTCAACAGTGTTAAAAAGGAAGTGGGCCATGTGCACAATTCTGTGGCGAGTTCTTTGAAATACGAAATTTGTATTGCACCGCTTCGCTGCTACGGTCCTTTTTATGTCCAAAATCGGTGAGAAGCAACAAGTTTTTATTGTTATTTTCATTTGGTGTTATGAACTTTAAATAATTATGGACTTATGACCCACCCCAATGAGTCAATAGTCCACAGAAATTTCGTGTGGACTTTCGACTCACCTGGATCGGTTATAAATCCACAAATCAATTGTGAACTTATAACCCACCATTGTCGACTTTTGACCTGTGGACTTATGACCCTGCGCCTGGATTTGGCAATGTAACTCGGTTTTAATGTCCATAAATGTGCCCAAATAGCTTCTAGGTCATTCCGACAGCAGTGTAGTCCTTTCACACCAAGTCCCAGTTAAAAAAACCATTTAAGCCACCACAGTCGGTATAAAATCATTCCCGAATGGTAAACCATATTACAGTTGCAAACATTTTTGACTTAATTTCACTCAGCACTCCATCGGTCGACGGCTGGACTGGACTGGCTACCATTGCTATACACACCACATGGTAGTCTTCGAATCCTAATGACATGTTACCGTAATTAATAGCCACGGCAGGATGTATTTTATTTGTTGTTGCCTTGCGAATGGAAAGCTTGCATGCACAAGCGACTATAGGCCATTAATTCCGGCCAAAAGGGAAAAGAAAAACACGTAAACCTATAGCTGGAGAGTGCCACACTGGCCTCATACTGGCGCTGTACAGTACCCCGGTGTTGTATGCATGGACGAAGAGTCAATGTTGTCGTCCGGCAGAAAGATTTAACAAATTACCAATCGCTTCCAACTGGAGCACAGTGTACAGCAGCCCCGCGTAATAGCCCAAGCCCATTTAAATTATGTTAGGCCAATGATATCCTGCGCGAGAGATCCCATTTAACGTGATGTGCATCTTACTTTCGGTGATCTTGTCCATTTATACCCGTCACAAGTTGGGATCTGTTCTCCTTTTTTCTCGTGTTTTTTATTTTATGGCTTTCGTGAGCTCAGTCCGTCTGTCTGTCTGTCGGTTTGTATGTCTGTCTGACCGGCTGCTGTTATAGCCTGCGGTTCCATTGGCTTCTTTATTTGTTGTGAATATTTTATTTCCTTCCTTCAATGCCGAGGAATCTCTTGTGGTGTGCTTTATCTTTCATGTGTATCCCTTAGATATACCACGACCAGGATTTGCCTGTGGGGAGACGGCCCAAATGACGTCTGCTCTGGAAATGGAATGGAATAAGATTACCAGCCTCAGAAGTGGAGAAAAAGTACTTGTCCACATGCACGAGCGGGCACACACACAGGAAAGAGCGCCTCAAGTTATAGTTCTGAGATACTCCGACAACGACAACGACAACGACAACGACGATGATGATGATGATGATGATGAACAGTTGGTGAATGTGTAATTTAGCATACGTCCATATGTTGCTCTCCTTTTTGGATAGCAATAGCACCCTGTACACCGAGGGCAGTTAATGTGATGAAATGAGTGCACATTTCGTTTATGGCCAGTGTATGCAAATGCAATTTTTATTCTGGATTTACGAGAGCAGATGCATTTAATTATCCTTGTATTTGCTTTGGCTAAGTAGCGCGGCTGGAGGGGTATACTATGTGATGGTCCCGTTTGTGTTTTATGGGTAAAAACATCGATGTTCCTGACGAATCCATGACGACATACCAAGAAGTTGAGATTTTATGTTTCGACTTTAACGTTGCGTTCATTATTCCATTGGAAGTGATCGGAATGTCATTTCTGCCATTGCCGCAGGATATAACACAAGAGTTGGTTGGTGTGCGTTTAGTAAAATGACGGCTCAATTTAATGCGTGAATGTCACTTCTTTGCTGACGGGCAATATTAATAAGTGATATCCACTTTACAGGATGCTCCATCGATTTGTTGTAGACCGTAGAGGGATACTACTGATCTGATGAGGGCTTAGAACCTTATAAATATGTCGACCACAACCTTATGATACCACGAGAGCCTTCTACAGAATATTTGGTTAAACCTTGGGACGAAATCCCAAAATCATTCTGTGGATGTACGCGGCTATAGTAAGACCCATTCTGACCTACGGAAGCCTCGTTTGGTGGCAGGCTGCCTGTAAATCCACCAACCTAATGGCCATCACGAAGGTACAAAGACGCACTACCATTGAAATGAGAACAACACCCACAGCGGGACTCGAGGCCATCCTTAACCTGCTATCGCTAGATATCTTTATACAACGATCAGCGGCCATTAGTGCCTTAAGAATAAGCCAATCCGATGGCTGGTCAAGTCAAGTACAGTGGGTCACACCACAATCCTCCGGAAATATCTAGAAAATGCACCTTCCACTGACTACACAACGCCATACCTAGACTTCGAAAGACCATTTTTCAGCGCCTTTCCAAGCAGGGAAGAATGGAAAAGCGGTCGCAATCAATAGCCGTCTATACCGACGGATCTAAATGCGGGAATCTTCTCCGAACCGCTGGAGATTTGAAAATCTGTCACAGCAGTGTTTTCCAAGCGGAGGTCTTAGCAGTGACAACAGCCGCCCGTGAGACTGCGATGAAGGCAATACCGCATCATTGACAGCCAGGCAGCAATTAAAGCAAATTCGAAGCTTGTGAGGTGCTGTGGAAGAGAGCTCAGGGTTCTTGGAACACAGCATAAGGTTATGCTCTGCTGGGTCCCTGGGCATGAGGGCATACCAGGAAATGAGAATGCTGACGAATTGGCTAGAAAGGGCTCGGCACTGTACCATCTAAGACACAAATTCCTCGGATGACATTTCTTCCGGGATCTCGAGGAACTATCTGGTAAACTGGTGAACGAGCTTTATCAAATCCACAGGATGGTTTGTACCACTAACGCAGTAAGTAGGTACTAGTACACTTTTATGAGGATAGCGTTTAAGGGTAAGATTTCCCCCCAATGGGCAGCACAATGGGTCTTAGATACCTGAGTTTGGCGCTGAGGAAATCCTCTTCACCGGTCTACATACCTTACCTAACCTATGATACCATAGATTGCTTAACCGAGCTTTTGGAAGTCCCTTTTTACCTCGAATACTTACTAGTAATAGGTAGTGGCATACTGTGTGCTAATAGAGTGGGGAATGTTGTTTCCAGATATTCCTACCGAGAGGTCCCTACATTGAGGCACATCAAGGTTAAAGCTTGAGAATTGAGCGGAACTTCGACTCGAGAGCTTGTAAGATGTGGTACACCTTTGAGCCCCTCATCTTCAGAATCTAGTGGTTCCCAGTAGACTAGGAAAGGATCGGATGAAAAGTTAATGTTGCTATTGCTATCTTGGACAAACACCCATATACCCTAAGAGAGCTGTTTCTTCACAGACAGTTCCAAAACTGGAACCTGGATAGGAGATGGTGTCTTTTCTCCCTTCAAGCATGTCCTTCCATCTTCTAGATCATTGAAGCATATTTCTGGGGGAAGTAATGGAGCCTGAGGAAGCTCTCTCCTTGGATTAAATGTAATTTAATCTCTTTCAAGGATATTAACATCTTCACGGACAGCCAAACGGCAATTAAGTCTCTGATATCGTGCTCACCTACCTCTACAAACACTCAAGATTTCCATTCACCTCTCACAGAGATGGCTGAGCAAGTAAATATTCAACTATATTGGGTGCCTAATCGCAGAGAGATTCCAGAAAACTGCAAGACTAACGAGGTCGCCACAACACTTTGCCAGTATTCACTTAGTACAGACATTCACCCCGGTCTTAACCAATTTATTCACCAATTTAGTGTAACCGGGCATTGATGTAAGACTTTACTTTTGAAACTGGAACACAAAAGTTTATTCAATCCATTTGGGCATAGGGAGACAGTTGAAAAAGGCGTGGCAGTTGGATTGGAAGTTGCATGCCACGGGCTACAAAATGTATCCATAGATCCTCGACTTTCACTTATAAGAAGAAGTTGTAGAAGAAGAAGAAGAAGTCATGCTTTCCAAACCCGCATTATCCCAAACACGGTGGCAACCCCAATTGCTTCATCGTAAAGTGGAGCTTTAGTTTTTTTTGTCGTCTCGAACTTAAAGACTGTCATCCGAAGACTCTCTCAGTCGAAGCATTGTAATAAATTCGTTCGATGTTCGAGGGTTAGAAATATATTGTCCTCCACCCGCCTTCCCTGCGCATTGGACTGCGTAATCGAAGAAAGGCTTCTCCATTAGAAGCGTTCAGTATCTACAAATATAAATATTTGGGGCAACAGCTTATAGAAAGCCAAGGCCTAGCTTCTCACAACCATTCATGTTGCACGAGTAGAATTGACCTACAATTTAATTGCCGACTCCGAACGGGCGGATTGAGAAGCTTTTTCATGACAGACAGCGAAGAGGTGGTCCCGCGAGAAAACGTTTGGTGGTTTTGAGGATCGAACCTGTGTCCGCTCACTTAGCAATACAACGCACCAACCACTAAGCCAAGGTGACCAGTTCAGTATCTTCCATGCTTTGTTCGGCTCTATAGAGCGTTCAGTATTCGTCGGTATTGTATTTTATGAACCTGGATAGATGCTTCTATGTTTGCCTTTAGCATTGGCTTTGTCTTCATTGACTTTAAGACCGCTTTTCTATAGAATAGCTCGCTTCGAATACCCTTTAAAGACGATGCTCTAGCGAGAGATTGAAGAAATCACATAAATGTGCGTCTTTTCGCTGAAGCTCGGTACATGTTTGAAACTCTTCTCTAACGTTGGTGCAGCATAACTCGATCAGGAGTCTAAGCTCAGTCGTCACCTTGTAAAGCCCTTGATCTCGAACGCTACCTAACACAGCTTTAAAGCCAATGACAAGATGGTGCATCCCAACTTGGTTTTTCCAGAAATCGTCTTGTTAAGTCTAAATCTTTGATCTATAGACAAGCCAGGTACCACGTCCTTTAATGAACTTAGGATGGCAGAGCTTCGTTGATAAATGTAAAACCTATTGTATGGTATCTGCATCTGGGTCCGAAAATGCTGTTCTCAGAAAGTAGTAGTACTCAACAGATAATGGCAGCTTTCTTCGAACATAAAGACAGCGCTGAAGATATCTGTTAGCTATTTAGTGGCCACCAGCTTAGAGCATTGGCAAAAAATAACTTAGCCCAAGATAGAGGCGCTTTTGAACTCCGCTGTTGAAAACTGTTTTATCGAAAGGCAAGTTCAACAAATTGCCAAAGAGGGCAACTTAATATCGAAGTTCTTTCTTGGAAACTCAGACAAAACATGGTATACAATCGTCATTACCCCAGTCCTACTCTACAAGGCAGTACCATGGACCATTTTTAAGGTGCATAGCCTGAGCTGCTCCGAAATATTTTTCGTATCAACGAAACAATGCAACAAAAGTGTCCTATTCAGCTTTGATAACAGATCAAGATGACTGGGAAGACCAGAGAGACACTAGAAGTTGTGGAACTTGTTCTACAGTGGTGTGCCAAAACTGCAGGCAGTTAGTTTGAAGGCAGGCTCTCAAGTCCACTTCGAAATGAAGGGTGAATGTATACTCACCGTCCTTATAACAAAGATGACTTGTATTTCAGTATCTAGCTCTCCTTAGGTCTTATGTAGTCGGCTCGTTGACTATCAACACTGCCAGCCAAAGGTTTAAGGAGTCCGGTTATGATTTGACCCTTGGCTATGACTTTCTTGAACCTTGACACTTAAATGACTGTGAAAAGAGAAGCAACTCCGAACGGTACAGATATCATAAAAGTCACAGAAACCACTACGGAACTAAAACAGATTCAACTCCGAAAGATGAGAGAGGGATGACAACAACCACTATCATCACGATAACAAGCCCCATTTCGATGTGAACAAGCTTTCAAAGTAGTCTCTCTCTTGGAAAGTTGGAAATATTTTCAAGTCGACTGCCATTCCATTGGTTTTTTATCGAATAGCCTTCTACTTACCACCACTTTACGCCTCAATTCCACTATCGCCTTAACGGCTTCTTTTGTTTATCTCTCCGAAATTATTAATCTATTCCCTACCACTTAATTGTGCGCCGAGTGCGCCATTAACAAAATTAAATAAACATTCAAAGCATCGTCGCGTCGTCGGCTGTTAGCCCGCCGCACCCATTTCATTTCTAACAACCAGGTAGCCAAAGTATCTAGATATCGGTCGTTAAATTAAATTGTTATTGATTCCCGTGCTCGTTTTGCTCCAAATTTCCATATCGTCAGCATAAATTGTATCCGCGGTTCTTGGACAAAGCCTGAAACATCACCTGTTTTAGTGGTGCTCATGGTTGGAATGATAACCGCTTAAGAGCCCATCAGCGGATCCAATAAATTACACAAATTCAATTCAGCAAAACATCATTCAGACTCACGAGTATTGTTAGGCACCACCACACCGGAGGAGTAAAGAAATTAAAACTCTGAGAATCGGTAATCCGAGATAATCCCATTTCTCTAGGATTATACCGTGGCATCTTGTCCAAGTTATCGATATGGTTTTACAGTCACGTTGCAATGGTCAACTGGCTCCATTCTCATCATGGAACACGAACATGGTGTGTTGTTGGCGATGACGGTGGTATTGGCAACATTGACATCATATGCCCATCGAACATCTGTAATGCGATACAATTTGCAGTTTCGAATCCAATCTCACGATATTGGTTCCAACTCGAGATGCACATGCAGAGTATGTGTATCTGATCACTGGTGACCATTGTGGATGAATACATATTTTACAGGTATTCGCAGACGTAGGACGATCCGAATGGGAATCTCTACTTCAAGGACATTGTCATACGATAACCATCCGGAAGATATTCACACGCACGAATGTGCGTGGTGGATGGAATTACCACCGGACGCTTATCTATGGGAAATATGTTGCTGCGCATGGAGAAATCGCCAAATGAATGGAGAAATGTGGATTGTGGTGCACTCTTGTCGTGCACTAATTTTTTATTTTTATTTTTTTTTCATGTATTCTGCATGCGCAGACGATTTGTTAAAGTTTCGCAGTTTCGACGCGGAAGACAGGACAGTATGCATGCGAGAGCCAGCGGAAGGTGCTTAGACGACGTTGGAGTCCATTGGTCCGGTTAGTCAGAGAAGTGTTGTGACACCGAAGAGAAATTTTACAAATGTTTCTGGAAAGGAGAGAAAAAAAAATGTATAACACGTTGTAAGCCTGCGACAGGAACGCGACGCGTGTGAAATTGCTAATGGGATTAAGTTGTGCGGTTTCACATAAACCTGACTAACGTGGTCACCAATAGAGATCTAAATCACACAGACAAATGGTTATTTGTGGTGCTTAAAAGCAGTCTAAGGAAGTATACGCACAAAAGTGAATCTCCTCCTTGCTGCAGAGATTCATCAGAATCAACCCAACAACCTAGCTATGACTTAAGCCCTTAAGTCCTAGATATCCCGATGTGGAATATCAATGAATTCGAATTTTACTGTCCTGAAAGGGATCCGATTTTTGACTTGGAAGGCTCGTTTCATGAACATAAGTTTCCAGTAGTCGCTATGGGAGTAGTTTACAAAGTAATGGGAGGGGGTTACCCAACTGTGCCATATGGCCGACCTACGACGAGATTGGAACAAAAGACCTCCTAAACAGAACCCGCCCAGATATCGCCAGGATAAAAGCGATAACCACGGGGTATTGGCCTATTGGAGATCATGCGGCCAAACTAGGTATTCTATACAAGCCCCACTGCCGCTGCTGCGGAAACGAAAGTGAGAAGGAAACTCTCTCCCATTTCCTCTGGCACCATCAAGAGCCAGACTGGTTCCATTTTTCAACAACCTTTACGAAATCTGGGGTAGAGAGATACAAAATCGAAACCTTTTTCCAAACCCCATAAGCTGGATCTAGACACCGACTGTCTGACCCAACTTCAACAACTCACGTCATCAACCAGGTCACATGAGTCGTGGTAACAAAAAGGCACATTCTAGTGCTATTTGGGTTCTGTTAAACCACCATCTCTATCTACCTACCCAGTTCGCAAAGCACCTGAGGCCTATATTAATCAAGCAGCTGGTTGCGACTCAGGTGGCGCACGCAAGTTGAAGGAGACCTCAACCAACTTAGCGTGCGAAACTGGAGGCAGCTAGCTAAAGATCGAGCGGGTTGGAGACGCTGGTTGGTTGAGGCCCAGATCCACCCCGGACTTTAAGAAAGTAAGCTGGATGCAGCTAGTAGACTGCCATTCTCCAGCACTCTAATCGGTACGTATCCAACAAACTTCAATTCGAGACTCACCATCCTCTCATTGACTTCAAAGTCTCATGTGATAGTATTCACCATCTTGAGCTCTACAGGACGATGGCTGAATTCGGAATCCCGGCAAAATTGATCCAGATAAGCCGCGTGACGATGGAAAAAACGAGGTGCAATGTCCACAACCTAGGACTTCGAAGTAGTTAAGGACTTTATCAACTTCTCGAACGACACCTTGGTAGAGATTCGACGATGGCTTTCGAAGGCTACGAAACCGCTGCAAATTCAATTGGCGAATCAAATGGGTTCAAAGCTTCTTACCCGGAAGTCGAAATGCATGTTCTGCTAAGTGCTGGACTATAAGCAGGAAAGCAGAGCTGTTTCGAGAGAAAAAAAATCCTCCATCGAATGTAGAGGGGCCCTATGTGAGGAGGACAAATGGAGGGGAAGATACAACTGCGAACTCATCAAGATGTGGATGAAGTCCATTCTGCCAAAACATCTCAACTACACTGACTTGGTCACATCGAGCCAATGGACAATAAAAGCCCCTAAGTTCGATACGACGAAGAAGACCCGAACTTCCATTTTAAGGACCAAGCTATCGCGAATCGAAAGAATTGGAAACAGCGCACCAGGGATCGAAAAAAATGGAAGGCTACAATGTATCTACGGGTCGGGAGCAGTTTAAATAAGTAACCAGATTCAAGATGTTTAAAGGTGGAGCTGGAGACACAAGAATGTCAAGAAACTTCTTGCTAAGGGACTCGACACAACGACCATCTCGTTCCCTTAGCCAAATCTCAAGAAGCTGCATATCACGTTTTGTTTTCAAGGTTTGGTCCAAGTAGACATAATCTGTCCCTTAACCCTTGTAAAAGAACAAAATTCCTGTCCTAAGTCAACCTCATCTTCCCTAGATTACTTTTCAAAACTTCTAAGGGACATCTTCTTCAACTCTTAGTCCCTTACCGAGCTTATGTCAAATTGCAAAAGTTCCATTACCCGCAACTTGTCCCTTCTTCTTCAAACGTAATTCGTTTTTAATTAACCGCAATGTTCTTATTACCCATCTATCTCGGTGCCCGTCTTATCTGATCAGAGGTGCATTCCCTTTGCAGACTGTGTCCTCCTCCAAGGATCTTAAATAAATTCCAATACGCCTTTGCTTGCCCCATCGAACATCTGTAACACACAGACTAACTCTCTCACAGGGAAATCCAATCTTGGAAGCCGAAAAAATAGGTCCGTTCGGTCGGTTTTATATAAATTGAAACCTAGTTAGCATAAAACATACATTTCAAATCAGTTAATTAAGATGTACCTGAAAATTTAAGGCCACTATGTCTCTGTTAAATGCAAATCAGCTTGAGCCAGGCGATTGGACGATTTTGTGCACGACGACGACGACGACGACGACGACGACGGCCAAGACGGCCAAGCAAACGACAACGTTTCATGGCACCAAGCTCAACTGAGTGCGGCTCATGTTCCACGGTTTATCTGTCTGAGGAAGAGGCTTTGCAGTGGAGGTGGAAGCGAGGATTGAGATCGTTGGACTGTTTTTTTTTTTTTACAGATTTAGATGGTAATAGACAGGTATATGCACAGTTGTTGTTAATTTAGTGGATAATCTGAGGTGGATATGTAGGTGAACAAAAGGGGGACCACACTCCACCAAAAAGATACAAGATACACACACAGATAAAGAGACAGTGCTCGCGAAACTGTATCTAATCCTCTCACCCGCACATGGGTCACTTGGCGTTTAATTGCGTTCAAACGTATAAATCAATCAGCTTTTGCATTTCAACCGGGGACCAGTCAGAGACAAAAGAGACGTCCGCGTGAGAGAGATAAGTTGGCACAAGTCGAGCTGGCCTGCTGGCACTTGGCAGCTGATGTTGATGAAGACGATGTGAATACGAATTGCGACGTTAAGTATACGAATGTTTGTATGAATATGCAACTCAGATGGACATATGCATGTGATTCATTTGCGCACAAAGTGAACGGAAGAGAAGGAATGGAAAGGAATGCATTTTTTGGGGTGCGAATAAAGTGTGTTCAACAAGTTAGGAAAGCATTATCTACGACGCGGCGGGATGATCATCGATGGAAGCAATGTTAAACTCAAAAGTGGGTGGTCTTAGATGAGCACCCCTTCGAAGTCTAGTCAGTCTCTCAAGGATACAGTCAAAGACTGAAGAAACCTATAGAAAGAAAAAAGTCGACTTGAAGGCCACCTATTACTGCATTTTAGAGACGAGCTACGTAGAGCCGTCGTGCCTTGATTTGGCAGTCGCGTCAAACCCATTCGTCTATGTAGAATGAAGATAGCGACAGCTTAATGCTCCACTGAGGTCGGTAATGACCTATCTGAGATCAAGACAAGCTAACGTGTTGGAATGTGACTTCTTTACCTTGAACTGATTGTATGAAACCAACGAGTCAACAGCAAAGGGACAGTCCTTCAAAGGCAAGCGGTAGGTAGGTCGAAGTGATTGAAACTGGTGAGCCTGTCAAAGATACAAGTAGCGCAGATGCGCCGATTTGATACCACAACTCACGTGACCTGGAAGGACAGCGGTACGGTCGCTAATTTTAACCTAGACCGGCATTGGAGGAGGAGGACATTTAGCTACAAATTGTACAGCAACATCAACCTAGTCAAAAAAGGGACCACTGGACGTTTAAGATAGCTCGGACCTACTCTAAGCTCCGGCCTGCACAACAAAGTAGAGAAAGAGCTCACCTAAGGTGTCGGGCATAAGTAGAAGCGAAACTGAACAAACTTGGAACTTGCAACTGGAATATGTTAGTTAAATACCGGGCTACTTGCGGAGGCTTTTTGGTTGAAGCCTAGGTTCATCACAAACTGTGATTCAGTATCACCGACCCTTCTTTTTATTTCCATGTGGTGTGAGACATTGAAAACCTAGATTGAAGTCAACCTCGGTGGACAGAAGGTCTTTGGTAACAAAGAGGCGTGAGAATTTTGGATCTTTTTGCCAGCTTTGCCCATGTTGTATGCTATTTCCCAGGAGAAGACAGTATATTCCCCGCACTCCTTCAAAAGGGCTGCCCCCACACGATGAAAATAATGATAAACATCTTCAGAACTAGCTTCGCGTCGGGACACTTACATAAGAGCTGGAAAGAGGTCATTGTAAGATTTATACCGAAAGCTGGACGTGGACCCTCGGATCTACCAAAATCCTTCAGACCCATCAGCCTCACCTTATTTTTCCTAAAAACAATGGACAAATTTATAGACCGGCATATCAGAGAAGAGGTTCTGCATCTTAATCCCCTTCATAAAAATCAATATGCCTACCAACCAGGGAAATCAACTACCCATGCGCTGCTAAATCTCACCTCAGGAATTGCAACATCCCTCAGAGAACAAAAGATTGCGGTGGGTTGCTTCCTGGATATAGAAGGTGCCTTCGACAATACAGAGCAGTCCCAGATATTCAGATACATCCAAAATACAGGAGTAGATGACACAACCTGTAGATGGATCAAAAGCATGCTAGAAGCTTAAAATTAGCACTAGGTAGCGCAAATCTCAGAATCACAGCTGCGAAAGGTTGCCCCCAAGGAGGTGTTCTTTCCCCCTATTGTGGTCCATCGTGGTAAATGAGCTGCTAGTTATTCTAAGCAATGAAGGTTTCTATGAGGTTATTTCGAAGAAACAATCTCGGATCGCCTCCAGAGGGCATTAAATCTTGTGGCTAGATGGTGCATGAATAAAGGGCTCAATATCAACCCGAAGAAAAGCACCATAATTGCCTTCACCAAAAGAAGAAAACTGGAAAAACTAAGAAAACCAACACTCTTTGGTGAATCAATAGAATTCTCAAAGGAAGTTAAGTACCTAGAGGTAGATTCAAAACTTACATGGAATACCGACCTCAAAAAGGTCATAGACAAAGCCAGGATCTCACTGTGGACCAGCAAATGTCTCCTAGGAAAGAATTGAAGCCTCAACCCCAAAATGACGCTATGGCTATACACAGCAGTCGTCAGACCTATCCTCACCTATGCTGCACCGGTCTGGTGGGAAAAGACCAAGCAAAAGACCAAGCTCAACAAACTACAAAGACTAGCCTGTGTGTGTACAACAGGGGCGATGAAAACAGCTCCAACCGCAGCATTAGAAAACTTACTAAATCTCCCACCTCTTCACCTTCTCATAAAGAAAGAAGCAATAAACTCATCACGGAAGATGAATCTAATTCCAGACTCATTCATTCCCAGGATCTCGAGGAACTACCTGGTAAACCAGTGAACGATCTGAACAGCTTTATCAAATCCACAAGATGGTTTGTACCACTGACGTAGTGAGTAGGTACTAGTACACTTTGTATGCGGGTAACGACGTTTAAGGGTAAAAATTCCCCCTAATGGGTCTAAGAGATCTGGGTGTGGTGCTGAGGAACTCCTCTTCGCCGGCCCACATACCTCACCTAACCTAGTTCGGATTTAAGAAAAACGCACTTAAAACTTTCGAAACTTCCTTCGTAAACTTTCCTGTCCAACACAGTGTATATCCAACTTTTGCAACACTATGGACCATATCTGGACCGTGTTTTGTTTCGTTTTGTTTCATTCCTTATGGAAATGTGTTTACTTTTTTCTTTTGTATCTTCTTCTTCCATATAACACACTAAGATGCATTCCACATTCCAGCAGTCTTCTCTGGGAAAACAACTTTTAGTAGTCCTTCCTTCAGCGCTTGAGATCTATATGCGTGGCCTGAGCAGATGATTGATGCGCACTTTTATGTGTCTGGATCGGTTTCCGTTTGAATAAATAATTAAGAGACGTTCCGTGTTCGCCTCTTGTCTGCTTAACGGTCTAAGGATGGATGAGGGTTGTGGGTTTTATGGTCTCATAATGTTGCATCCACCTGCCATAGCAATCGTACTTGTCATTCGGAATCTATCTGAGATTATTATTAGTTGACAACCGGTTGTGTCGTTAGTTTAACAAAAAAAAAAAAAACCGAAGTTAATTGCTCACCTATGTATATGGTCTCTATCCTTTGCTCTTTTGCTTTTGCTTTTGCTTTAGGTTTAGCTTAAGCGCGACAGTTATTAATTGCTGCATAGTGTAGTGTGTGGTATCAAAGGGCGCGCGTTAATGGATGACAAAAAGCCAACTACCGACATCACGCTGTTGTTCCAATTGTGGCCCATTATCGTTCGACACATTCTGAGCAATCCATGCTAATGAGGGTTTTTTTTTCTCTCTCTCCACTAGATGGTGGGGTTTTTGCAAGGCCGCGCCCAACTTCCTTCGGATAAGTTCCATTACAAGACACGTGTGTCGGATCAGTCGATCCGATCGGCTACTTTATGGAGTCCACTTGCGGTGTCCGACATTTGACGATAATTCATTTTGGAATGGTGCGCACTGCTATGGAATTATAATTGACTGTTAGATGGATTTGCATAAATGGTTGTGGTGGTGATCTATAAACTGGGAGAGCAATGTGAGATATGTAGATTGGGAGTAGGTACTTACATGTGTGATTGGTGTTATGAATGGATCATTGAATAACTTAAACTTTGATTAGTGATTTTGTAACGAGTCTATCGATATAATAATGGAATTTCACACTACGGTTCGGTTTGGTGATTCATTGTACCACCATGACAAGTGTCAAACATTGTTGATGGAGGGACCGAAGAACCGAAGTTCGTTCTTAACGCAAAATAACCGCCAAAATGTGGAGCTGAATTCGAATACCATGTATATGAAGATCAAAGCAAATGTTGGAAGCATACCAAGTCAGTACCATACATAACCAAACTGGTGCTGCATATTCCACTGGTGGATAAATAAAGGGAAGCTCCCCAGCAACTTGATGCCAATTTGTGGAACAGATTATTCCTTGTTCTCAACTTAGTCGTGCTGTTTTGAAGTTTTTTGCGAAAGGTCTACATCCAATGTAGCCAGCGTAAGGGTGGCCATGGTGAAGTGGGTTGCATCATCGCTTGTCACGCTGCAGGTTCCAGGTTCGAATTCCGATGTTAAAAAAAAAGGTCGATCTACGGCATAACTCAGGCAGAAGGGTGGTGATATATGGCTTGAAAGTGTTGATCGACAGAAATACTGTGAATTATAAGCAATGGCAACAATACCAATAATTTTCCCTAGTCATCCTGGACAAAACCCTCGGAGAGAAAAGACTAGAACCTAATACCATCTAAGTTTCCAAATCACTACACCAACACTAGCGCTGTGTGAATAGCATCATAAGGGTATTCATAGCCCCTTTAGCGCTAGTGAATTATAAAAAAAAATATATGGCCCACCTACACTAAAAATAGGACGAATGACCTAATTAACGGGACTCGCACCGGACAGCAAGAATTGCAGTCAAGTTAGGCATTTTCTTTAACACTCATTGCCGTAGCTGCAACAAGACACTGACTGATCAGCCAGAACCAGGCATCTCACATTTGGCAAAGCCTTTTCAAGGATTATGTGCACCGTTGCAGGACCTACATACATACATGAGTATCTCTATAAAAGAGAAGAGGAATTTGCTAGTTGTTCAGCTATCCAGAGAAAATTTTAGAAAGGACTTTAGTGGCGTGATTGATAGATAGTTCATTTGGATGGCTAACGACGTATGCTTAGGGCTGTTTGGCTGGTTCATCTGAGGTTTGGGTAGTCGCAGAGCAAGTGTGTCGTGTTCCCTTCAGTTTGCAGCTTACTTTATTGACAAGCTTCCAGAAATCTTAGTGGAGGTGATCAAAACTGAGTGTTATCGACTGTGGTTTGGTTCACTTGTAGCCTTATTCTTACGTCATTTTCCCGGGACCCAACAGAGAACCACTTTCTGCTCTGACCTTATATTAATTACTATTTTTTGGTTTAGGAACCAGAAGCTAAATATCTGAAACATTATCCTATGACAGACCGTTTTAGCAAGTGGCTTTGGGGCCGCTGTGATTTGTGGCTTATTCGCATAGACCTGCGACTTCAGAAAACTCCACAAGAAAAAGTCTAACGAGGTCAAATCGTACGATCTCAGTAGCCAGTTCATATCACCTCCACGTGAGATGACTATGCTCTCGAATCGCTCGTGCAGAATTTCCAATGTTCGTGAGCTGTGTGGCACGTAGCGCCGTACTGTTGAAACCACATGTCGTTGGAGTCCATATCATCCAATTCAGGCCAAAAGAAGTTGACAATCATCGACCTAAAGGCCTGGCCAACATCGTTCTCAAAGAAATATGGACCGAAGACGCCGCCAGCCCAAAATACACACCAAAAAGTGACTTTTTGGGATGCATTGGACGCTCTTGGATCTCATGCGGATTGATATCGTCCCAAATTCGACAATTTCGTTCGTTGACGTACCCATTCATCCAGAGATTGGCCTCAACGCTCAAGATGATTTTTCGATGAAAATTAGGGTCAGTTTCCAACTGCTCCAGAGCCCATTCAGCGAACACACGTCGTTGTCTATGGTCGTTTACCTTCAGCTCCGGGGTCAGTTGAATTTTTTTACGTGTGCAGGCTCAAGTCACGATGCAAAATTCACCAAGTTGTGGTCTGCGAAAGGTCGAGTTCTTATGAGCGACGCGAAATCAATTGCCTCTAATTCTCCATGGACAGCGGCGATGTTTCCGGCAGATCTTGCGTTTCGTCGACTTACGGGTGTTGGTTGACCCAGTGGACTTAAATTTATCCACCACACTGCGAATAGTCCTCGCAGAAGAACGATTATGGCGACTGTAAAATGGGCGACTCGCGCGGAACGTTGCCCCAACAGAACATCCATTTTGATAAAACAATTTTATTATTTGCACGTGTTGTTGAACGCTATGTCCATCCATGGTGATTTGGCAAAACAGACTGAATAAATGGCAGCCAATTTGACAGATGTAATTTTAACATTTTCTTTTACTTAGTGTCCCTAAGAAGACTGTAACAAGAAACCACAAACTTGGAGTTGATTTTCTACAGTCCCCTCTTATTGTTTCACTGCAGCCGACCACGTTTCATAGTATAGTGTCCTTTTAAGTGATAGTCAGTAGTTAGTATTTAAGTGTTACTTTTATCTTAATTAAAATTGTCTTTGGAAGGACAACTTTGCTTGGTACACTTAAATAAAAGGCATTTCAAGGAATAAAATCGTTGTTATAAGGACATAAATATAAATAGACAATTTTTTTTTTTTAGATATTTCGGAATTTTTGCGTTATTTTTCGGAATTTTGCAGTTCGGGATTTTGTTTTCCGGGATTTTTCAAACATTTTCAAAATCAAATTCCGGGAGTTCGGACGACTGAAGGAAAAGATCCCGCACAGAGACAAGTGTATTTGGAGCTCTTTCCTACTCCAAAGTCTTTACAGGCTGAAGCAGTTGGTCCATCCGAATATACTGGTTCTGTCAACAAGTTGTTATAATCATAGTTGCATGTTACAAAATTGTAGTTAGATCTGCAAAAGAGTAAAGTTAGTGAAAATAATTTTAATCAATGATAAGTTATGTGTTGTTACTAAGTTTAAGTTGATATCTTTTGTACTGAAACTTAGTCTAATTGAGAAGGGCAGTATATTCTTATTTAGTGGGTTCAAACAATGTAAATGGGAGCACATAGAAAGGGGTAGGATTTTGAAGATCCTCTAGCCCACAGAATCTATATTACGTTTATAATAAGCGAGTGTATATAGGAAATAAGAGGAGAGACACAGAAGATACTACTGCACATTAATTTTAAATGTTTGCGGGCTATAGATCATTCCACGTTCGTTAAACGGCTCAAGAAAGAATTCTTATATTTGGCAGTACATGGTACCGAGGATGAAAAGCTGTTCAGCTTTAGTGACGCAAGTACAGAAGAAAACATTGAATTTTGAAAGCATAAAATTCCAGTCTGTTTATGAAAGCCAATGAGGGTGTAGGTGGTGGAGTTTTCTCCGATATGCTTAATCTCAGCCTCTCTTTCCGTCTTCCAAATCATTGTAGCGTGTTCCAGGCGGAAATACTGGCTTAAGAAAAACGTGATATCTTCCACAGATATACGTATCTTTTCAGACAGTCAAGCAGCGATCAGATCCCTGGAATCAGTCTCTTCAAATTCATTAGTAGCTCGAGACTGCCGATCATCTCTTATAGAGATGGCGGAGCAGTTCAATATTCACATTTGTTGGGTGCCGGGGCATAGAGATATTCCAGGGAACTGTGAGGCTGATGACCTCGCCAGGAATGGAACAACCGTACCCGTGCTCACAGAAAGAGGCACCCTGGGTATACCGATCGCTACATGTAAACTCAAGCTCAAGCTGGATGCTATCGAGAAAACAAATTCTAGGTGGACGAATGGTTTAACGTGTCTAGCGACAAAGCGGATTTGGCCACGGCTGGATCTGAAGCGCTCTATGAATTTGATTTCTCTCAACAGATCGTATATCAGTTCCATAATAGGTGTCATCACGGGACACTGTCTAATAGGCAAGCATGCAACAAGGCTTGGCGTCCATTCAAGCGATTTCTGTAGGAGCTGCATGGACGAAGAGGAGAGGAAACTATTCCCCACCTTTTTTGTGACTGCCCAGCTCTCTCCCGTAAAAGAAGACTCCATTTAGGAGAATTCTTCCTTAACGACATAGGCGATCTGATAAATACAGATATCACAAGCCTCCTTCGCTTCATAAAAAGCTCCAATTGGTTTAAAGAGTAGGTATGGAGATCTTTTCAGATCCATGTGGTATCACAATGGACCTATCACTGGTCTAAGTGTGCTGGTCATAGCTGGCAGCCACTTCAACCTAACCTAACCAAACCATGAAAACCTATTTTATTATGTTGTCGAGGTCGGAATTTTATGAGTCTTACATATTATGTTGATGTTCCTTTTTTACAACCAGAGAGCAGGGACTACTGTCATCAACAAGGGATAATTTTTAAAAATAAGGAAGAGAATCGGAGACGAAACGGAGCCCTGGGAAACACAATAATTTACATACAATTAGTCATGTAGTTTTGAAACAGTCCAATATAAGTTTAACTAAATACCCCGAGAGGTAGCATATAAGTCATAACTACCAGAGCTGTAAAAGAATGCATTAATTCACTGAATGCATCCAATTGACATTCAATTGTCATTCCCATTCATTTGCATTCATTTTTATTAATTTGCATTCATTTCCATTGTTTGCTAAAGAAAAGTTGAACTAGCTCTAGAAATCACACACTATGCCACATCAGGTTACCCCACACATCTTAGGGAGCTGAGCATAGAAAACAACGTTCCCTGCAGATTCCGAAGAAAAGCGAATAAGACTCCGAATAACCTCCTTCTCCTGAGGGTTTATCAGAAACCCATAAAGAAACAAATCTAACTAATCGAAATGAATGCAAAAGACTTCAAATGAATGCAAATGAATGGGAATGGAAATTGAATGTAAAAAAATGAAAATGAATGAAAAAGACTTCAAATGAATGGAAAAGTTTATTGCTCATTGCTCATTCAATGACTTCAAAATGAATGGTGATTTAAACATTTCAGTCACCATTCACAAATGAAGTCAATTAATGAATTCATGCAATCATGAAAGTTAAATTCTCAAATGAATGCATTCCTTTATAGCTCTGATAACTTCGATAGCTGGCTAGTGCGAGATAGTCGCGTTGAAGTTGAACGGATTCTATTTCCTTTTACGTCCCTAATTATGGTTCCTTCATCTTTTCGTCTATACAGGGTGCTAATTGGCGTCTTTACAAATGTTAGGGTGCAAACGGAATCTAGTTCCAAACATTTTTTAAGGTGTGAAAGTGTGATTAAAAATTTTGTCTGCCTAATATACTGCAACATTTCTTAAGCTTAAAAAGGCAAACAACATTTAAATGATCTACTTACCCCTCATTATCACCGGGAAAGCCTGTACACGAAACCATCGAACATCCCACTCTGCCAACCCTATCGTTTGACATCACCGTGAAATGTCCTATTGGCCTAAATACATAAATAATTTTGCTAGGTACCACCGAACATTTTTTAATATTTTCTCTACTTACGGGCCTTCAACTCTCTCGTATTCTTTTATTATACGAAGGGGAACATCCTTTGCTTCTTCAAACCACATAGTAACCGATCTTTCTGCCCGATACTGAGGCGTATCCTTCATTCCTGTAGTCCAACGACGCGCTAAATTTTGACCCGAATATGGTATTCGTTGAGTGTTTCGACATCGATCGTGTCTCATATTACATCGGCCTGCGTGAACACTTGCTATATATTCTAACTCATAGTCCCAGACCTTAGAAAACAACGAAATCGTATAAGAATCATCGATGTATTACAAATTTAAAGGTTTTAACTTTACCAATTCTCTCAAGCGAGTAGCGCGTGGTAATATGCCGTCCAGCCCTTTAATTTTGCCACAAGCAAGTTTGTTGCGATAGTGATTGTGCCAAAACAGGAACAACTTCCTAAAATGGTCTGTCATAGGATAATGTTTTAGATATTTAGCTATTGGTTCCTAAAACAAGAACAAAAATTAATGAATATAAATGTGTTGGATGAAACAAGGCGCACTCACAATTTGTTCCTTAAAGCAAACGATATGTCGCCTGGTCGTGGAGCGGCAAATTTCTTCTTCTATACCCTTTTTGCAATACTCATAGCCCTTAACAGCAGCTGAATTTTGCAGGATAACAGCAAGGGCGAGGACTACAGAGAACAGCATAAGTGACAAAGGTGACAAAGATACGTAATTTGAATGTCAATCAAATTTGACTTTTTCGACTCAACGATTACTTCGAATGAATCTGTATGTAAAGTGTGAACAATATTGGAGTTGTCCTTACAAAGGATTGCTCCTTGGTCATGGATGTTACATCGTAGATGTCCGAACAGTTCCTAAGCTCAAAGCACGATGTGGTACTCGGTTAGGTCCAGGGACACAGAGGCACCAAACGCAATGAATAGGCAAGAATAAGTCGAAACAGTCGATTTCACTCAGTTTTGATCACCTCCACTTAGAATTCTGGAAGCTTGCCGATAAAGTAAGCTGCAAACTGAAGAGAACACGACACACTTGCTCTGCGACTACCCAAGCTTCCGATGAACCCGCAAAACAGCACTAAGCCCACTTCTTTAGCCATCCAAACGCTACCAAAACCATTTCTAAAATTCTCTCTGGATAGGTGAACAACTAGCAAATTCCATTATCCTTTCATTCCAAATAGGTACTCATACAGGTCCTGCAATGACAAGATACGAGGGACAATGACAGCAAACCGACTACATGATCTATTGCATTTGTCAGGACTGGATATAGAGCTATCTGGTTGCACTGTCAATCAGTATCACATGGGTACATAGTCTCACTATCCATTCACAACGATTTGAGAATGATTTAACATTTATAAGGGCACGCTCAACTTTTATGTCACCTAGGTGTTGGGCTTCACTTACTTACTTATAAGGCCAGCAACCCTTGGAGGGTCTGAGCCTGAACTAATTTCGCTTTTCATCCTTTACGGTCCCGGGCACGCTGCTTCCAGTTTACTAGATCAAGATTTCTGGCGTCCGCGATTGCCTGATCTTTAAACCGGAAGTTCGGTCTTCCTCTTCTTCGTGAACCAGGTGGCTGGGATTCGAAGATCCTCTTAGCTGGAGCATTACTAACAGCTCGTAGAGTTCGCGGTTATATCTTCTCCTCCATTCGCCCTCCTCGCAGACTGGACCAAATATTCGACGTAGGATTTTTCTTTCAGAGGATCCCAAGATTTGATCCGCTGTCTTACTTATCGTCCAGGTGTTGGGCTTCAAGGCTTTTGTAAATTTGAAGATGACGCTGGTTCAGGCGAGAAAATGTAAAAGTAGATCTGTGGAAGGGGTAATTTCATTCCATATGACGCAACCATCACTCGGATCTCCGCGAATCAATTGTGTTCATGTGCATGGAATGTCCAGCCTAAGAAAGAAGACAATGAAAAATGGATTATTGTTCATTGGTTGGTTGTCGTTCGGCCTCCGTCAACCATCCCGAATTCGAAGACAGGTCGCCCACGTTGTTGAAATGGCATTCATCAAGGGTAGTTTCTTTGGGCTCTGCATAGGCTAGGGCAGGACTCTGTGCTCTCTTCTGCATCTATATTGCCGCAGCCTCTGCCTAGGGAGGGGAAATCCTGAGTGATCAACCAATGATAGGTCCAGTTTTGATCCCTTCCTAGCTACCTCATCCGCCATTTCGTTTCGTAGATCCTGCCTCTCCTTCTTCGGTTGAGGATGAATGGAGAAATGGTTCGAGTCTAACTTGCGATCTTACGGTGACCCATATGGCCCGCTTTCCATGGAGTATTTTAGGTCGGCATGGAATTTGGGAATTTGCCTCGGGTGGCATATAAGCTTTGCATGCCATCGAATGTAATGACCCTCACAAATAACAGAAACAGAGTCACTTTGCTGCGCGGGTAGGATTGATGTCAAGTAATTGAACATAGTCCTGTGCTTCGGTAAGACTCTCTAGCACTTCGGCCAGATATTTCCTGCTATGACCAATGCTCTCACTTCATATTTCGTACCCTGAAAGTACGTAAAATACGCTTCGGAATCAGTTTCATCTACAGAGTCCCCTCCCAGTTAGCATTGCTGTTAATTAAGTCTACTGTCCAAATATTTACCGTTTCGTTTAGACATTGTTTTCTGTTTTCTGTTTTTTTTACCAAAAACATACGTCAAGTCAATCTACAAAGACGTAATAAAACCCACTCCAACAATTTAAATTCATTTGACAAAAGTCTGCCTTCGAAAAGATATTTATTAAATTGAACAACAGTAAATTTAATTTCCAGCTAACAACCCAACCCAAGGCATGACAATTTTATAAGTTTTTTTTTTTTTTTTTTTTGATTTTATGATTTCCATAAAAGGAAATATGAAATTATTTACAACAATTCCCATTGTCTTGGGTTCAAAGGGGGGGAAGGGTACAAAAAAAAGCTTCGCCATAAACCAGACCCAGCGACCGCAATAAAACCTTTAAATTACCACAAAATTAATCCACACCCCGCTTCCCACGATTTCATTCCGTTTTCCGCTGCTAAATAAATTGAATTTACCCGAAACTGACCCCTCCCCACAATAGACGTGGACGTACATCCATCACACGGACAATTGTCGCTCCAGAAATGGTAGAAACTGTCGTCTAGATTCGCCAATGAAATACTTAATTGTGGACACGACCAAAAACGGTTCGTCTTCTGCTGTTTTAATGGTTTAAATGATGTTATTGTGTGTTCCTGTGTGTGTGTGTGTTTGTTCTTTTTAAGAACCACTGCCACAAGGGGTAATCACTCTCCCATGACAATCTTAAGAAATTACCCACATGAATTTTCTCAAGACGTTCACGTCTACAATTTGCGTCTTAAGGAGGCACTCACCCACACGTAAACCAATGGAGTTTTCCCAAAGGAACCCCGCAAACCACTGATGGTTACATTTTTTTTACATAAACGACAGCAGCCAGCGAATCAACATCCAGAACTTGATGTTGTGGGCAAATTTCTTTCACGCTTTGATGGTCACAGGTTATTTGGAAGTTATAAGATGCGTTTTCAGCGCAGCGTAGCGGCGGCGACATTACAATTATTCATGAGGATGCGCGTGGGAATTGGTCTCTTCCTTCAACGGGGGGAAATACGATTTTCACATGGTCGGACTATAAATATGCATATATCATATGCGGGGGAGGGGTCATGCAAATTGGATTGTGGGTAGATAGGTTTTGGGCAAACCTTACTTAACAGGCTTGTATAGGGCAAAACAAAGTCCAGAAAGTCGTAGTAAAACATAGGAACTTTCAGCTTATGCTTCAGAAAAACCTTCAAAGATGAGTACACATGGTCGAAGTATTATCCAGCAAGCCTAGCTTAAGGAATATCGTTGACCCTATGCGAAAGTAAAAGAAGCAAAACAGCTAAACCGTTCTGAATGGTATCCCACATATCTAACCTGAGGCCATAGACGTCATATGGTTTCCATTTAATTTTTTGCCGATCCGAAGAATGATGGGAAGGAATATTCATGGAAAACGACCTGAAAAGGACTTTTTTTCAATCTAGGATGGCTAGAGACTACAGGAAACCCTTGAACGAAGAAAGGTTTAACTCAGACTTATGAGAATTCCTTACAATTTTAAGCGGAAACCCACCATCAACGATTGATTTCAAAACACTTCCTACAAGCCTCACTTCAATTCATCGTCGAAACCGACAAAGTTCTCGGTGTCAGCAAAGAGAAGCACTCTTATATTAAAGCCGGTCCTTCAGTTTTCCTCGAATCCAGCTTTGTGAACCGTCTCCATCTCCATTCTGCTCACAGCCTTTCTTGAGCTTTAGTTTCAGGAGATACCGATGCACATTGGTTTTAACTGTTTACGAGTTGTAGGGACGAGGAAACCTAAAGCTAAGCAGATCGATCTTCACTCGTTAGGAAAGAGTCCCTATATTTGACAGTAGGCTTTAGGATAAACTGATCTGCATTCGAAGCATAACACATCTTTCGAGTGAAATGATGAAGGGACGGAATGCAACCAACTATTTCGCTGGAGTCTGTGGAAGAATCAGTAAAACAGTGAGACACGGGAAACATTTTCTTCGGTGTTCAAGCGTCTATAAGTCTTAACGTGCTTTGAATTCTATATAGGATGAGTGGTGTATCAGACCAAATTTAAGTCTTCTACCAGAGGTTTAAGCAAATGAAAGCCTTAAAGATTGAAGCCAAATCAGAAGGGGTAAAGTGTGGCTTGTATCGTTTCGTAGCACTTTTGTCGACTTCGAATATGAAGTCATTCCGACGGAAGTCATCGCTCCGAGGATGGAGAGTCCTTCGGTTTCGACGATGAAAGTACCATTCATGGATAATAGTTGGGTTTTGAAAGCATAAAATTCTACTCTGTCGATGTAGGAGTTCAATTAGTTACGTATACGTTGCCGTTGTTCTTCTACGTCCGAATAGCAGTGACGATAATTATGGAACGAATATGACAAACTGAGGGGATTGTCATCATCGAAAGGCCGGACTGGATTAAAAAGGACAGATAATAGGTAATTTCTAAAAATTGAGAATGAGAATCGGAGACTAGCATTTATTTTGCAAATTTCAGACTTGAAACCGTCCAAAACAACTTGAAAAGGTAGTTCCTAATCCACTAAAAGATCCATCGAAGCCAAATGTATGGCTTTTCGACAAAAGAGCATCAAATTCGGTTGAAATATCAAGCGAAACAATTTAAGCGATGGAGAGGTTCGTTTCACTCCCAAGTGAGTTATCTGATCACCTCACCAGTGAATCTAAGTGAAAAAAGAAATGTTTTTAATTTAATACTCCTTTAACTGTACAATTTCATAAAAACGTGGCAAAGTATGAAACATTTTTAAGTTGTTCCCGCTCCTGATCGATATTGAATAGTTCGGCTGGATGTTTTCTGTATAGGTCTATAGGCATTCAACAACATGTTTTCATCAGCATCCATGGCCGTATAGAATTTTTTCAACTAAATTAAATAAAAAAATAAAAAAAAATGTATTTTACTTGAGAAATACTTATCTACACAGCTTGGTTCAACAGGAAGGACATGTGTGAATACAACCCAAGTGATTCCTTCTGTACATGGTGGTGTTGTAAGTGATCCTTATTCAACAAAAGCTACATTGAATAACTTTTTTTTTAAAGTATAAATTCACTAATTTTACCATTATATACAAAAAATGTTTTAAGATCCAAATTTTCAATAAACGATTTCAATGCAATTGGTTTTTTAAAAATCGATTCTGAATCAAAAAACTTTACCGCATCCATAATTTCACAAAACTCAGCTAATCCACTTGGCATTGGTACGTCACCATTTTGACTCTGAAACGAAGGAAGAGTTTTTCAAATGAAAAAAAATTATAAAAACATTTCCACCTGATCAAAGAAAACCGCCATAATAAGTAAACCGCCACTATTTTGAAGTGCACTGGTCAAATCTTCATAGTCAGTGTTTCTGTGTATGATATGAAACTCTAGGTCATATCTTTCCCCATTTATTGAATGCTCAGAACCTTTGATTCCAGGTCCACCCCAATGGAAGTTTGCACTTTCGGCTTCGTAGACACCGTTGATACCGGCACCATATAAACTTGGTATATCATCATTTTCATCGAATAACAGTTTGATGACAACTATGTTAAATATAAGTTTTTTTTCTTGTAGAGTTTATAGGTACTTACTTGTGTCACCGTTGTTAAATGCAAGCGTTTCAAGGTCAACATAGTAATTTTGTAAATATATCGAATTAAGTTTGACTTCAGTTGCCTGGGGAAATGAAAAAAATTAAATCACAAATGTATTGCAAGACGAGATACATGTCGGAAACGGTGTATTTCGAACAAGGGGATAAGGGTATGTTTTTGAAATTTTACAAAAATAATGATTAAGCAGAGCTAATCAGAAAGCAATGTGACAGAAGTCGCGTTTAAGTAGATAAATGACTAAAATAAATGAAAACACTCGGTGGAAGTGACCTTAAGTTCAAGATTCGGAACCGGAAATAGTTGTTAAAATTATCGATGACAATACAAGCCTTGTCGCCGTGGCTTATTGATTAGTGTAGTGATCTGCTGACCAAGCTCACGCAGGTTCAAGGAAGTAAAACACAGTTTTTTACGCTATCAGCTCTACAAACTTCCGAGAGTACAATCTGTAGAGAAAAAAGCTTCTTAATCTGCCATTCGGAGTCGACAATAAAATTGTAGGTCCCTCTTATACGTGCCAAAAATAAACCACGCACAACATAAATGGTTGCGATAAGTTACAGCTACAAGGTGCTTGGCATTGATAGCATCATCCATCCCATTATGTTCCAAGAATCTGAGTCAAGCAAATCTTTAGTTTTTTGGAAGGTTTAGTGCCCAAGTCATGGCAGGAGGTGAAAGTAGAGTAGAGAAAGCTAGCCAAACAACAGACCTATCGGCCTTTACTACTTTCTTCTGGAGATACCTAATAGACTATCAGACCATGTATATAACTGATGCGATCGAGGACGAGATCACGTTAGGCGAACATGAAAGGTAAATTCGTAGAAATGGCCCTACAATTCACATTTGGGGTTTTTCCGGACATTGAAAGATCTTATGTAATACGGAACTCTGCAGTTGAAGAGGTTACATACTTAAATCACACTTTGTCAACTCAAACCTAGGAAGAGCGACTAGCATAGCGTCTTGCAACGCCTCCCGCAAAGTGGTGTACGACGAAATGGAGTCGTGGAGTAGAGTGACGGCATATGCTGAATAAGGCGCCATCTAGGTACCAGGTAAACTCCACCCAACATTAAGACCATGCACAAGGACGAGGCCTGGAAGTCAATCCCTCCAAACTTGAGACTGTGCTCTTCACAAACAGAATATCGATACCTATAACTTCAAGAACCCTTGTTCCATACAAGGACCAATCTGACAAGTGAGAAAACGAAAAAAGACTTTGAAGCCTTGTCAGAACTAGCAATTCTCGTATCAACAAGCAGTGGAGACTACGAGAAAAAAGTAGAAGTCAGGAAGGAAAGAGCATCTGTGGATCATCACGCAATTCCGACAAGAACACTGGAGCCGGTTGTAGGTCTTATCGGAAACCGTTTGGACGTGGTGGAAGTATGTGGAAGTGAATTTCTGCCTCACAGAATTCCAGCTTTAACAACTAAGTATCTAAAAAATAGCCCCTTAACTCTGACGACTGCCGGAGATAGCTTGCAGGGAGATGAAGACGAGAAACGAAGGTAGACGGAGTTACATCAGAAAATATCACTACGGCAATGCACATGAGTAAAACAAACTCGAACCGACATCGAGAAAGTGATGGGAGAAAGAGCAGACCTTCGATGATTGAAGCTCAATAAAGGCTAAGAAAAGTGGCACCACCCTGAGGCAATACAAAAAGTAGTTTCAAGTTTCGATTGTCTGAAGATGAAGAGAATTATGTCGATTAGAGTCCGACATGCCGATGGAACATAGATACCACTCAAGCCTTAAAAAAAAAAAACCATAAATGTCGACAATCAGACAGTTATCAAGGCTCTGCAAGACTTATAAACCTGTGTAGACATACCCTGAATGTATACCAGAACTCAAGCCCTCTATAAGATGAATTCCATTAATCCACTAAAAAAATTTCAGGGTGGTCCGCAGTAAAAGCTCACGCAGGACGAGTTGGGCTATCCTACAACGACTTCTGTATGAAGATGCAGGACCTACTCTACGACTGTCCACTAGAAAACTACGATACTTGAGCCAAAAGGAAACACGTGTTATATAGTTTATTCGAAAATAGATTAGATTATTGCTGCTGAAGTCCTTGATCCTTAAAATTGGTGTAAGCCTTCTCCATATAAACAATTTCATTTTACATAACTTACCTCATTCACCCCCAGATTTATTGGTGATTGCTGTGTTCCCATACATTGTGGAAAATCAAGTGCCCATTCGTCTGCAGTCAAATGCATACTTCCTAAAATATAAAAAATTTAACAAATCCTTGAAACCAACAATCACACAGTAAAGTCCCATTTACATACAACGCTGAGATCAAGATATGCACTTTGTAAGGAGTGGATCAAGTCACTGGAAAGGCAGGACAAGACCACTTACTTGAAGGCAGAAATGAGAGATGTACTATGTAATGTATGCACGTAGGCCATGCAAAGGCATTTTTACCTGAACTTGAATGAATAAAAATCCAAATTTGTAAAAGATACAGCAAAAGTTGTCGATTCATTTTTGAGAAACACCAAATCATACAGATTTTTCAAAAAGAAAAATTCACTTATACGTTTGCAATAGCACTGAAGTCTTGAATTGCAAGACTGTAGGTAGTATCTACGATGCGGTACACATTCATTTGCGAATTAAATTTCGTTTCGTTTTTGTTTAAATAATGAAGCGTGGAAAATTTGTTAAATAGCGTATCCAAACCAGAAAGAGTTGGAATGAAATTGAAATGTTTCATTTTAAAGCTTCGACAGTTTAACAACCTTAGGTTCGCAGTAAAATATGTAATACGAGCTTCTCCAATTTAATTTACTTTCGCTTTCGTACAGTTGCAAGAGTACTTAGAGGTCTCAAAATTTACAAATTCGGTGGTCCTGATGGTATCCCACCCTTAGTTCTGAAGAGGTGTCTTCCACAATGGATCTTTGACCCACATAGGTGGGTTATAATGCCACAAACCAATTGTGAACTTATAACTCACCTAAGTGTAAAATCGGTGAGAAGCAACAAGTTTTTGTTGTTATATTTATTTGGTGTTATGAACTTTAAATAATTATGGACTTATGACCCACCCCAGTGAGCCATAAGACCACAAACGATGAGTCAATAGTCCACAGAAATTTCGTGTAGACTTTTGACCCACCTGGGTGGGTTATAAATCTACGAATCAATTGTGGCATTATATCAGACTCATGTCGGCTGTGGGCTTATGGCCCTGCGCCGTGTCTTCCATGCGTTAACATTGTCGGATTGTGAAATATTTCGACGCACGAGCATATTTTAATAACCGGTAGTCTGGTTTTCACAAGACCTCTGGTGATTTGACAGCATATCTCATCGAAAAGTGGAACAAATCCCTCCACTTGATAGAGCTTGGCATCAAGCTCTTTTGTCGAGAATGCATACATATGACTTCGATGGTTCTCTTTTTTAGCGGCTTACAAACTACCTTTTCAAGTTGTTTTAGACGGTTTCAAGTCTGAAATTTACAAAATAAATGCTGGTCTCCGATTCTCATTCTCAATTTTTAGAAATTACCTCTTATCTGCCCTTTCTAATCCAGTCCAGTCTTTCGACGATGACAATCCCCTCAGTTTGTCATTGCGTTCCCTAATTAACGCAAACGTAAACGTAACTAATTGAGTTCCTACCTCGACAGAGTAGAATTTCATGCTTCCAAAACCCAATGCTGTGTTCTGTCATTTAAGCGAGACTCAACCTTCGAACTATTATCCATGAATGGTACTCTCATCGCCGAAACCGAAAGACTCTTCATTCTCTGAGTGTTTGTTAACGACGACTTCCGTTGGAACGACAACATATTCGAAGTCCTCCTTTTGATTTGGCTTCAGTCTTGATGGCCTTCATTTGTCTAAAGCTCCAGTAGAAGACTCAAATCTGGTCTTGAACATCACACATTCTAGATTAAATTCAAAGCACGTGAAGACTTATAGATGTCAATCGCCTTGAACACCGAAGATAATGTTTCCTGTGTCTCACTGTTTTATTGATTCTTCCACAGACAGTGCTCCAGCGAAATAGTCAGTTGCATTCCACCTCTTCACCATTTCACCCGCAATATTTGTCATGTTTCGGATGCAGATGAGTCTATCCTTAAGTCTACTTTTGGACGTTCTGCCGGGCATTGAGAAGTTTTTGTGCGTCGAAATCAGCGTTTCCAAGATCGTGAAAAGAATGGGAAAAGAAGATTCGCCTCTTTTCGGAACGGGCTGGACAAATACGACTTTTCATCTACTTGGAAAGACCAAATGAGTAGGACAAGTGGAAAAGCTTACACAGTGGTTTTCCCAGCGTGGAAGAACATCTCTCCAAAATAAGGGTTGGGATACCATCTGAACCAGCGGATTTTTGAATATGACGAGCTCAATGAATGTTCGGTGTCTACCCACGTTTGAGTGCAGTGATAACTTAGATCGAGAACTTCTTATAACAGATGGACCAAGCTCTCAAAAAATTATCCAAGCCTGCTGCATTACTCCATCCCTCGTTATTAAGACCCCACCTTATAATTTTACACATAAAACAAGTCGTCGCCGTGGCTTAGTACGTTGGATTGCGAAGCGAGAGGATACAGATTCGATCATCAAAATCAACAAACGTTTTTTCGTGGCACCACCTCCTCGCAGGCATGACAAATCTGCAAAAGTTTAATCTGTCATGGAAAAGCTTCTCAATCTGCCGTCCGGAGTCGGCAATAAAACTTCCATTCGTCCGAAAACTCTAACACGCATAACATAATGGTTACGAGAAGCTAGGCCTGGGCTCCCTATGAGTTACCACGCCAAATGTTTGTTTTTGTAAAATAAGACCAACTTCTGACAAAACTTTAGAATCCTCACTTCAACTTACCATTCGCAGGCCTTAACCTGGTCCAATCCTCCATCCACTTGTCCAACTCAAATAAAACACTCGTTTATAATAACTACGATCAAATAATTTTGTTTTTATTTATTACAAACTTATTTACATAAATTTTGACTAGAATAAATAATAATAATAATATTTAAACTTTCTTATACAAGTTAGACGCATCTAATCAAATATAAAGTCACATAATCTCTTTCGTTTTTTTCTTAAATTTTTGTGATAATTTTTCGTTTTTTTTTTTCTATTCCAAATGCAACAAAGTATATCAAAAACATAATTAAAAAATAAAATAAAAACTAATAATGATTTGGTGTTATTTACAAGATGTTAAAAAAATTAATAATAATAATAAACTTTGGACAATCGCTATAAAAAAAAATATGATTGAGAGAAAAAACACACACGAATACAGACAACAAGAGTGGAAATATAAGGGTGCACGATGATTATAAGGGATTAACCTAACGATTAATTACAAAATCCTTAAACAAAAAAACGAAATGTTACAAAATGTTATATGAGAATTATTAAATTCATTTAAAGACGAGATCTTTTTTAAAGAAAAAAAAAATTGATAAACCGACAAAACAAAAGAAGTATTTACACAGAAAAGGACGAAACGAAATGCCTTGATTTACTGGACTTGTTTAGGAGAAGACTGTGTTAAAATTCACTTGTCACTATACTCGGTTTCACCATTTGATGATTCATCTTCGGTTGTTGTCTCACCCGCTGAACGGAAGCCAGTCTTTACGGCATCAGTCGTTGGGGGTTCTTTTGAACATTTTGTGCAGACACCTTGATTTAGGCCATTCGCTGATGTCAAAAAGACTTTGCCACAACGTACACATTCATCTTGTGGATCACCTAGTAAAAATAATAAATAAACACAAAACAAATTTTGGATTACGTGGTGTTCATTTATAGAGAAAAAATAGAGAGGACACAAAAATAAGAACCGACTTCAAACCTACCTTCATGAGTTTTCATGTGTGCCCTTAAATTACACGCTAAAGCGAACTTTTTGTTGCACAATTCACAACCGTGGGGCTTATCACCTGTAAGCACAAGACAAGACATCATAAATGTGAGTGTTAGTCTTTAAAATGAAGATTACAATCAGAGTGGATGCCTATTAAGAATGGATGATGTATCTATTCAACTTACCCGTGTGTAAAAAGAGATGATTCTTAAGATTTGTATGCTTTGAGAATCCTCGAGAGCAGATGTGACACTTAAATGGCCATGAACCACTGTGAACGTACATGTGTGACTTTAAGTCACCAGGTGTTGGGAATGACTTGGCGCACAAATTGCACTTGTGAGGTTTCTCCTGGAAATATATATAAAATATAAGAATTAGGAACTGCATTCTACCACCCCAACCTAAAATAAGTTCCAATTCTTCAACACAACCCATTACATGAACAACCCATTCCTTCTTTCCGATGTCAAACAAATAGTTAAAAAGTGTCACCCCACGAACTGTCTTTGATTTCAAAAACTCCTTCACTCCTTCCACCTATGTCCACTAAAATGAAATAGCCTTCAGAGCAATGGAAGAATTATCCAAATCCCTTTAGTTGTTGTCGAGATGATCTTATCGAACTATCTTCTCATTTTTTCGTATGTTTGTTTTAGGTAATCTCCAAAACTGCTGCACGGATTTGAATGATTCTTTTATCAGCAGAAGCTTGATTTGATGGACATGGACATAGGATATGTATCATTCTACAGAATCCACTAAAGTACAAAGCCAAGTGTCCATTTGTACTACCAGTCCATTGAGAAGAACACCTACAGCATGACTCGAGGCTATCCTCAACTTACTTTTACAAGACATCTATATACAAGTATCGTCGTTTTAAGTGGCTTAAGATGAAGGGAATCAGATAGCTGGAAACCAAATACAATGAGTCATACTACGATCCTTCAAAAATGACTAGGTAAAGCGTCACTCTGTGGTTACATAACACCATACCTAGGACCAGGGAAGAATGGATCAGCATTCAAACAACTGACACGCAATCCATAGCTGTCTATACGAGCGGGCTAATATTGTCAGCCAGGCTAGGGCCACGGAGGTATCTTGGATGTACGTGAGGAGGACGTAGGTCCACTAGCTTCTAGAAAGAGGAGAAAAAAGGATCTCTAACGCTCTACTCAGTGTAGCTTGATGGATTGCAAAACGAAAGGATAGAAGGGAATAGAAGAAAAGAAGAAATTTTCTACTCACGTGATGAAATGGTGCTTATACCGAGACCGAAACCTAATTCTAACCTGAGCTAACCTTGATCTCACGCTTAAACCCTAGCTTAAGCCCATTCTACGTAAAACTAACCAAGACTGTCCCTAACTCTAAACATGCTCCTTCGTATCGAAGGATTCCACTGAAGTAAGAGCTCTATCTCTCTCTCTATCTCTATATCTCTCTCTCTCTCTTTCCCTATCAATTAGTACCCAGATGCTGTACATCCTTGTTTGATAACTTTCGTTTCAGTTTTCCCACACCAATAACCCATTAGAGTGTAATAACCGCCAAAATATTAACCGCAAGCAAGGTATCTACCTCAGCGACAATATCCAATATCGCCAAGAAGTCGTATGGGTGATCTACCACCACCACCACACACACACTCTTACTCAAATTTCCAGTTTTTTTTTTGCACCATTCTCAACCAGACTGCCCTTCCACACGTTCACATTACCTACCGCCAACCAACAAAACGAGTAAGGTACTCTCCGCTGTAATCTTTGGGTCCGCCAAAGTCACAAGAAAAATACCAATCCGCCCATCAACAAATACCTGACATTACTTGACGTCTGCATTTGCCACACTAACTCGCCGGAGACTTTCGACCGGAAAGGCCGACAACAACTACAACAACAACAACAGCAACAACTACTAAATGAATCAACTCATTTCGCCAATGAAGACAAAAAGATACAACAGAACTAATTTATCGGTTCGGGCAATTAGATGCAGCTTCCATTCCAGACGCTTGTTTGCTGTGGAAGACAAAAAAAAACACTGCACCCAAACACCAAGCTGCAGAAGCTTCACAAAACTGGCTCGATTCGCGTCGCGCTATGGTTAGATAGATATGTGGTCATGGTAGGTAAGCAAAGGCTCCCAAATAGCCCCCTTGAGATGGGCAGTAGCACTGCTTCCGAATCAGTGGCGGGACATTTTTACATGAGTACGTTACGCATTACGCCATACACATACACATACACACTCACGATGAAGGTTGCGCGTCTTCAGGGCTGGGAAATCCGTATCAAAAGATATTCAGCTATTAGTGAAATATGCTTTGGTAGCGGCCGCTGACAAAAGGATACCGCGTTGCATACGTGAAAATTCCTCGCATCGTTGCTGGTCTTTGAGATTCCTTTTGTTTTGTGTGGTTTTGTGACTTTTTTAAGTCTTTTGTTGGTCCAAAGAGCATGAAGAGGAAGGAGACTTGCTCTGGGATTATGCGGGTAATGTCGCTAATTTTTTTCACCTGGCGAGACCTTTATGGTGGTTTTTTCTACATGGCTTGTGACATGGCTTCGTGTTGTGAAGTTGAAATGACATGATCTAGGGTTCAAGAGTGGTAAAGAGTTTTGTGCTATTGGTGGTACGAGTACATTGACCAATATCACTTCGACTTTGATGGGTGAAATAAAGTTACCGCATGTCCTAAACTTTGTGACAAATTTGCTACTGCAGCGCGGCTCATCAAGCCCAAATCAAACCAAAGTAATAGAAAGCTAGCTAAAGTGTAAAGTCTATCTAAAGTATATACGACTGCCTATCTACAATGCACCTCTTATTTGTCCCTGAATGTCATCACAGGTCGTATCCCTCTAAAAACTAGTTCATGTTGCATCCATGCTATACTCTGTACACCAATTAAGCTTTGCAAGCTTCATCTCGGAACAAAGTGAGGCTTTGAGAAGACATGCTTCTTGGATATTGTTTCAAGTGAAACACTTTTTAACCCCATCCACTGGAGAAAGACCTCATTATTCGGTGGGACAATCAATGTAAGTCCCTCAGTCAGCCTTCAGATTCGACATAGACATTTTGGTCATCAATAAATGTGGCGGGGCTACCTTCTTTGATAAACAGACGTCTGTGTTTGAAACTATCAAGAAGCTGTCGAATCTAGCTTGGAATCTAGCTACACTGGATCGTAGCCCACAAAGGGAAACAAATCGTGGAGCTGGCAATTCCTTCACATATCTTCAGCTTTTCTCTAGAGTTAACGTAAGCTATTTCAAAAACTTCATTTATGACCCGCTCTTCTTCACACCTTAAATCGAGCTAGGACCGAAACTAAATACCGACTTTTGGTCGTAGAGCATGCAAGTTCGACATTCCTAGATGGGATAGCAAGATTCGACACCACAGTCCTATCTTAAGCCGGTTTGAAATTGTACAATAAATCTCTCTGAAGATGGCAAGCTCATTATGTATTTGAAGGCCCCCAGTCAGAGCTTGAGAAACATCAACGACAGTGACAATAGAAGGAGTAACCATGATGGTGAATCCAGAGCACTGAAAAGACATTGCAAGTGTTCTAGTGGGGAATACGAATTGGCTAGGTGGGTAGGTAGGTAGAAGTAGTTGAATCTGGTAAGCCTACCAGAGACACAAGTAGCGTGGATGTGCCCTTTTGATACAACAACACACGCGACCTGGTTGTTTATGGGCGCAGCTGAGAGTGTAGTTTTCAGACCCATCCTGTGGAACTAAGATGTTGCAGAGTTTTTTGTGAGAAATCTCAGATAGTTCCTTGAAAAAGGGTTTTCCGAGAGTAGGCTGCCTGGCTCTAGCAAGTGCCGGGCAGTGACAGAGAAAGTGGAATAACGTTTGCTTTCGTGTGAATTTTCGCAGCTACGACAATGGGGGTTGAATGGGATGCCTAACTTGGCAACGTGTGGACCAATTGGCCTGTGCCCCTTGCTAATTGCTGAGATTCTAGCTGTCTCGATGCGGTTTCTATTGAAACATTCGTTCTGTTTTTATTGTAGGTGGGCCAAATCTGTCTCGATATGGCACAAGTTGCAAGACTTTTCCACCTAAAGTTGGCAATAGAGAGAAAGTGTTGGAAAGTTTTGCCCTTGATGAGTCCCATCGGGGAGCAGACTGACTCCGTAAGGGAGGCATCCAGGGTAGAACCACATCTGGCTAACGCATCGGCTCTGTCGTTCCCCTCTATGGTACTGTGGCTGGGTACTCAGAAGAGAGTGATTTTAAACCGAACGTTTGCCTGCGTTATAGTTTCCTTACACTGTTCAACTAATTTAGAGGACGAAGAAAGTGTGTGGAGCGCCTTGATGGCTAGCCTGGCTGTCAATAAAAATTCCTATGCTGTTTGAAGTAGCAGGGCTGAGGCTAAGTATCTTGCAGGCTTCTCTAATCGATAGTATCTCCGCCTGGAAGACCTTCACAATGTCTTAGTCTAATTGGCTAAGTGAGTCATCAATTTCGTCAACCTTTAGCCCACATAACCAAAATATTGAAAACTGATTTTTCAAATTCCAAACCAGATACCAGAAAACTTATGCTTTACACGTTAGGAAGGTACCAATGGCCGCGTGAGCAAAAGCAACCACATAAAAGAAATTTGACTGAGACTCAGCACTGAAACGTTGAGGTTAACCTTGCCTTAGGTTTGAAAAATCTCGTTACACACTTTGACAAGCCCTAAACAAACTTCGGACGACTTTCCAAGGTTGTTAGAACCTTCTCGTCCAGAAAGTAGTGTGAACTCTTCAAATTTTTAGACAAAAGATAAAAGTCAATCCAAAAACGTTTAAGGTCCAAATTGCCCGCATCAATTCTTATAATTCGCTCACCCTCAAGAGATTATGAATACCCTTACGATATTATTCACACAGACGCGAGTGTTGTATAGTTTTTCTTCCAACTTCCTGATACCATCCTTATACCAGTTGACATAAACTTTTCACAGTTTGACATCAATAGTTGACCCTGGAATTCTCAGCGTTACAAGTCAACTTTCTATCTTCCTCTTGATTAACAATTTGCACAGTTAATTCGATTCTCACCTTCACACTTGCCTTGATTAGGTACACTTGACAACCAGTGTACAATGGCTTCAACATTGAACCCATTCCAGGGCCAAACAGATACGCATATCAATATCTCCCCACAAAGCATAAAGTATCGATGACAATTGAATTCATATCACCCGTCAACTACATGTCATTTTTGTTGTTGTTGTTGTAATAATTCCCAAGTAAAACAACAGCATAGTACTCACCTTAATATGTGTCATTCGATGGTAGTATAAATTCGAGCTGGCGGTAAACCGTTTCCCACAAACTTGACATTGATGGGGTTTCTCACCAGAATGTATCCGCCGATGTGTATTTAATGAGCTCGATGTGCTGAAGCCCTTGCCGCACACCATACACACGTGAGGTTTTTCCCCTATAGAAAACGAAGAAAAGATACAACTTCAATCAATAAATTGTCGTATGGCAACGGATGCGACAAATTTCAAAATTTACACGCGATCACTATCGTTATGATCGTTGAAAAAGAACAACAACAACACACAGATAGATACATGGATACAAAAGTAAGATGATCTCCCCAGACGTGAGGAGACCAAGAGAGTGCGAAAAATGTAACGTAACAACAACAACAATATCAAGAAGAAGAACTCACCTGTATGCGTACGCATATGACGTTTCAGTAGACTGGGCCGATCGAATGCCTTACCACAAACTTCGCATGGTAAAAGTGAACGCTCTCCACGGCCACTACGAGCCCGTTGCGGTGTCCGCTGATGATGATGATGATGCGAGTCGTGATGATGATGGTGAATGCCATTGTTAAGATCACGTTCAAGCTGATGAGCAGATGCCGTACTGATGAGATGATCGCTGGTGTTCTCGTTCAACGATGATATCGATCCGCCTGATGAATCACTTGAAATTGATTTATGCTCGTCTTCGCTGCTAGACGATGGTGATATTGGCAGGATCACACGATTCAGCAACGACATTGAAAGATCCAATGGTGAACCTTTAAATGAGATGTACACACACACACACACAAAATCACGACACTCTGACTTGATAAAAGATTAACTATTGCTCACCTTCGAGTATCGAGTCCATTGTCTGACGATAGAGTGACGCCCGCATTCGCACGAAGAACAACTCCTCTGGGCGTTCGGGTAAAAAGTACACAACAAGCTCCTGATGGGTTGTTATCGGCTTGACAACTTCATAGATCGGTTCCCCTTTGACCTTGGTGCAAACCATATTCACTTGGGGCCCATACGATTCGGATACCCTCAAGAAACGAATCCAATTACAGTGGCGAACACGTTTCCCAAATGTATACGAGATTTCGTCGTACAACCCGAAACGGTAGCGTACCTTCAGAGAGATCAAAAAAGATAAACGGCAAATTAATTACCAGCGATCCAACGACAAACCTACTGCTACCTGCTACCTGCAACCGATCTCTAATTTTCTACGACTTTTGATTGATAGATACGGTATCCATTTTACCCAAAGAAGTTTATGCAAATGAGTTTCAATTCCACTCTGAGTGTCCATCCATCGCACAGATACGCAGATACGCGGCCTAAAAATTTAGTCTAAATCTTAATTTTCAGATGTTTATCGCATCTGTATGACAGTCAGAGACCGTACAGCGCAAGTTATTGACTTAGAATGCTCATAAATCATTATTTCCCCCCACCAGCATCGGCTTGCTTTTATGGTTCTCGTCGAGAGTTGGAATTTTTATTCGTTTCCAATTTGTACGACTCGGACCGCATACATTCCGCGTGCGCTCACATTTGGATTATTATTTTGCAATTTATATAAATTTAACTCTAAACTATGTTCGCACAAGGGTATGCATATATGAGGTGTTGGTAAACGAGTTACACCTTTGTTTGTCATGCAAATTTGTTTGTCGTTTTTCATAATTAACCGACAGTTGGATAGACACTTTCAGGTAAATCTCGTATTTTGTTAAAAGTGAGAAAAAGGCTGGAAATGAGTAAAAACAAAAACACTAGCGATCAGGTAGTTTGTAGATGTGATTAGCAATCCGGTTAGTGGACAAGAATGCATATTTTGATTGATTAAATGTGTATGGGGTGACAATTAATGGGGATTTGCAGTGTTTAGTTGAAAAAAAAAAAAAAAAACTGAGAGGGTTGCTGCAATGGAAAGTTCGAAACAGGGCGGTCGGTAATTTATTAGCGATTCGGCGCCAGACACCTGCTGCACATGGCAAATTAGTTGTTAAGTGGAGGTGATTATGTAAATGAGGGTTACTAGAGGTATCAGTTCAATAGATCAAAAGATTCATTCAACTTTCTCCTAAGCTATGAATTGTGAACACCTTTAAGGACGAATATCGTTAAAGGGGCAAATAACTGAAGAAAATGAAAAAAAATAAAAGGCGTATCCAGATCAAATACAAACTTTTTATATTTTCCGTATGAATTTACAGATAAAATTTAACTTATGTATTTTTTAAGGACAACTACTATCTTCACACAAGATTTTACTGAAATTCGTTAAGTAGTTTCGGCGTGATGAAGAAACAAACAAAAAATAATAAAAAAATTAAAAAAATTCAAGAAGCAAGTTGCTCCGACAAAAAAAAAAGAAGTGACTTGTGGACTTGTGAACTTACCGAAACTGAATAACTTGTAAGTTCAAGTCAACCTTTGGATATTCCCACTCCCTTTTGTGAAGGCAAATCCTTGAACCTCTATTGATGCAAATTAAAGCCAATAACGATCAACTTGATTGAATTTTGTTATGCTACTGATCCAGCCAAAATGCATATGTCACACACTGCCTTGTGTCCACATTTTTGAATCAAAGACTTGAGGAACATTCTACAAGAATGCACAGAGAAGTCTCATCGCTATTCACAGATTGGATTCATAGCTAGATTTGATCGGCTGTGAACATATTCGTTTTCTTATTTTTAGATCCTTTATCCGGGAGATTGGGCAAAGGGCTTCCAAAAACGTCTCATACTTTTTCCATGACCCCGTTTTGCGCTGGGATGATGCTTCTACTACCAAGACGTCATGCACCTTGAAGATTCCATTCGCGAAACTGCATTGGCTTCCTCAGTGTATAGAAAATCGATTGCCATTTTCGCTGCTTTATTCAGCATCCAACAGCTTTTGAATCCTTTTATAGTACAATTTTTGGTTTAATATAATTTACGGCCTCGGATCTTGCAAACAGCAATTAACGAAAGCCTCCAACTTTCTCGAAATCAATGTAAACACTTTCGAGTTTCACATGCATACAGCAGTACAAATTGGATTCAAAGAACTTCAGGATGGTGCGTAGGAAAATTTGCCTGGAGTCACAAACAGAAGAGAGGATCTATCCTGAAGTACTTTACCCTTTCGCATTGAATGTAAGCATGGATAACGTTCCTTGTGTGACTTTTTTAAATCTCAGAATGGATCTGTAGAGTAGTGAGTTGCAATGATCCTTATGAGGCTGTCAGCCATTTCAGTGTCCTACCCTAGCTGAAATTCAATACAAAGTGACAAGATTAGATCTAGAGATACCCTAGGAGTCTCCAGGACTATCGCGAACTATAATAGTTTTTTTTTTTCATCGTAACTAAGTTAAGGTCTTTAGGAGCAACCTGACTTTCAAAGAAGATAAAAAGACTTTTGCAAGATTGTTGATTTCCTTCGATGAATGGATTCGAACTTACCAAGACCAACTGAGAGACTCGTCAGATTAACGAAACCAAGCTAAGGTATTCTCCAGTAGGCTGACAGCTAAAGCCGGCTAACGTAAGTGTAAAGGAAAATGAGTTAACTGAGACTGGAGACCAGGTTTTTGGACATGAAATTGGAAAACGCAGGAAAGCACTGAACGGCAAGAAGAACTTGTTAAACTGACTTCAAAAAGTGTTCGAAGAAAATAGGATTGACTGTAGGTACTGTAGGTTGGATTATCAATGAAAGGAATAGTTCTACATAGTAGCTGTCTGGTAAGGTTCTACCAGAGATGCAAATAGCGCGGTTACGCCGTATTGATACCACGACTCAAGTGACCTGGGTGTTGATGGGTATGATTAGGCGTAGTTTTTCAGATCCATCCTGTGGAGCTCAGAAAGTTAATAACGTTGCTGAATTTTATTTCAGAAATCTCTGATAATTCCTTAAAGAAGGGTTTGCCAAGTGTACGGTGCCTGGTTTAGCTAGTGCGAATCAATCACAGAAAAAGTGGAATAGGGTTGGAGGAAATAGTTTTGAGACTAAAAGAAATCCCACTGGACAATGAACTATTGGTGTTACTTCAAAAGATCTCCTGGAATCAGGAGCAGAGGCTTACAACAGACAGATAGGAAACAGAAAAGAACTCGGGTGCCTAGTGCTACCCAAAGAACCATTGTTAAAGCACTAATAAATATCTTTATAGACAAATCGGGGAACCATTCCGAAGGATGAGGTTGCAGGATTACCACAACGTTCGGTATTTAACATCCGAGTAGAATCAGCAACAAATCGACCATATGCACGATTAAGATTGTGTCATTTCAGGAATGATTCTCAAGGACTTGCCAGAATTTTAAAGTAACAATGCTAAACAATCTGTCTTGGACAAGGACAACGTTTCACACAAAGTTATCTTAAATAGTTAACAGCAGTGCAAGGTGCAAAAAACAACTCCTGACATAGCTGATCTTAACAAAAATTGCGTCCATAATAGTCTTACTACGTAGTTTGTAGTGACCCTCACATCTTCCATCACACTTCCGCAGGCAAACTTAAAGTTGTAATTCTCTCAACCCACAGTCATTAGTTTCAAATCCAATTAAATTAACCAATCAAATTAAACATTTAATATATTGGCAATTAAAAATGTCTTTAATTGGCCACTGATTGCTTAACCACAAACAAAAGTTCGTATTCCAACTCTTTCTTACATACTATTATAGAAAGATGTGTACTTAGTCTTTCAATCAAATTTGGTCTTTGATGGGCTATTCGAAATGAAAACTACGAAAAAGATTTGATAAGAATAAGAAGGCAACCACTCAAAGGTGGTGAAGCATCAAAGAAATGTGAACACAATTGGCAAAGACAAAGACATTAAATTCAATTCCATATTTGGTATCGATCATGCAAAGCATGTTCTTGCTTCATCTTCCATCAATGACCTTTCTAAAGCTTAAACTCGACTGGAAATGGAGAAACCCCTGCGGGCTGATCTGATTAAAATAAAAAATAAATTAGGTTAATTGATTGCTACAAGAATTTGCTGTGCTTCCTCTCTCAAACTACCATCCACACAAAGTGACTAAAAAGAAGGATGTGACATCCATTAGCATTTTATATTTGTTTTCTCCCTTTTTTGGATCTTTTTCTGGTTCCCAATTTGGTTCATCTCATCCGCAAAATTGATTAATAAAAAAGCAAAGGAAATGAAAAAAACAATAAACACTCAGCGTGATACACTTCACTTCAACAGAGTACGCCCATTTGATTGATGTTGCTTAGCAGCTTCTGCTAGCGCATAGATTTTCAACTGGCGGCAGTCCGCCACAACGGAAATGCGTAGTGTCTGTCACACAAGTCGTCTGCTTAATCCCCCACGGAAATAACACATAAAAATTCGAATTTCATAAATACATATACGGTGTTGATGGTCGACCTGATGATGATGATGAGTCTTCGATTGTTTTTCAACACCAACTTCAGCGAATCCACACACTGAGACAAAAAGAAAGAAAGAGATTGCAACCACTTATGAGGGATTTTCGGTTGTCCAAACACGAGACGAAGGGTAACGATCACCTATTAAAAGACAATCAAAGAAGTTTTTATGCGGAGCCCCCAAAAGAAACACAAAACACAGAGGAAAACCCATAACAAATTCAACATTTTAATAATGAAAGAGAATGGAGAATGATGATGAGATGATTACAAAGACGGTTTTTGTTTTTCTCCTTTTGGAACAAAAGGAAATCGCTTTCGTCATGCGATTTAAATGACCCAAAACTTCATGGTGCCATCTTTTTGTTTTTTCATTTGTACCACCCTGTGTTGCATCGTAAGAACACACACAAAGTGTTAGGCAGATTAAGAATCAAAATCAGCTCCGGTGAATGGGATTACACACATCATGAGCATTGTCTTTTGGATGAGGGCCTGGATTAAGGGATTACAAGAGAACACTCTTGTTGAGTGCTCTTTTGTTTTTCTTTCGTGTGTTTTCTTCTAGGTGCCAGCTTGTGGTGCAACTTTACCACTCTTAGGACCTTTGTCCGTTGATTTTTTGGTTTTCTTTTTTCCCAAATCCATAAAGTGTCGGTGAATGCTAATTTTGAACTTGATTCGTTTACGGTTGAACCGAGACCTTGTACGGGTCAGACTGGTTTACTGTCGTGTCGTGCAAGTGCAGTGTGCACTGCTACTGCAGTCAAATGTTTGCTCAAAAACCATGTACGAACGGACATAATTTCCGCTCTGTTTGCAATCAATGAATCAAATGGTTTTTGACACCCCGAAACAAGTTGAAATGCGATGGTGGTCCATGTGTGTGTGTGTGTGGTTGGTTAACTGGGAAGGAAATTAGATTTTCAAGCAGGTGTCCAGCTTGGGGAATTATTTAGTGAACTTGTTGCGAAATGTTTTCCTACAGCAGGTTTTTATTTTCAATTTTCATAATTCCTATGGCTTGGTACATGAGCACTAGTTTAGAACAACTAGTCCATCAACGAGATCTGATGGAGTAAACTAGATCCGTCCTGTTATGGGAGTTGAGTTCAAATTTAGAAGCTCAAGTCTTGGTGGCATTTTCAATTTGTCAATACTTTTAGCTTGTCAGATATGATATACAACTATTTGACACGAATGATGTCAGGTTGGACAGATATTATGAAGCATATGATTGGCAAGACTTGGATCAAAATTAAAATGAATGAAGCTCATCATTTGCTGCAATCAATTCGATGATATGCCTTGATGTGAGGGAGACGATGTGCCGTATCTGCAAAAGAGGAACATTCGCAGAGCAACTGTCTACCTTGCTTTACAACGCATAAGCATTCACCACTTTCACTGACTTTTTGCGCAAATATTTCTTCTTCTCCTTTGAGTTTGAGGTGTCCAACTGTAAAGCATGAGCTACAGACGGTCTGGTACCGAAACGTATTCCAAAGGTTCAAAAGTATTAGGTAACTGATAATTCTTTTAAAAGAGACTGAGCATCAACGTTTGTCAGCTTGACGAGGGAGTTCCTTTTTTGACTGAGGATTAGAGAGTATCGCAGCTCTAGTACTTTTAGAATCCTTTTCTGCCTTGACGAGTCCAGAGCAATTTTTTTTTATTCCAGAAGCTGCGGGTGGCTGTCAAAGGCTAACTTGCTGAGATACTAGAAGACTGTGCATAGTCTACCAAGTGGATATGATGACAAGTTTTTTGTGATTGTGTAGGTAATGGCGCCTTCGATCACGTTTGGCCTAGTGTACCCTGTCAGTCATCATACAATTTTGACAAACATTCAGTTTTCACATTCGCTGACCGTTCAATAGTTGTCCAACGCTGATGAATGGTATATTTTCCTGGTGAATCAGCCAACCCGCTGATTTCTAGAACTAGCTTGGGTTTGATTAAAAACCCAGTCAAACGCTTTTAGAGCAGAGAAGCTGTCTAAGAAGACGAATATTGTTTTACCCAAGATGTTAGGGATTCGATTAAGTTTCATACCACAAAGCTTTGTCTGGAATATGAACAAGTCTTTGCCAAGGCTGACCAAGAAGTTCGCACAAAAAGATTCTTCAAAAAAAAAGGACTCCGAACCCAGTACCGGCCTCGAAAAAAAAAAGTCGAAAAATTATAGTTGAGGTGGGATAGGTAGGTAGGTACGTAGAAGTGGTTGAAACTGGTGAACCTGTCAGAGACTCAAGAAGCGCGGGTGTGCCGTTTTGATACCACAACTCACGTGACCTGGATGTCGATGGGGGTAGGGATAACTACTGACAAGTTTTTTTTAAGGCAGTTTTTGGGAAGCAGGCGGCCTGAATTCCAATTCGGTCTTCAGTATTCCAAGTAATAACAGGTGAGCTCCTGTCAAAATTGCTTCAATGGAAGTCAGTTGATATAAAGAGCCTAGCTTCCATTTCCTTGACAAATTTGTTTGCCTTGGATGATCGTTTTCCTCATCAAACTTGTTTTTTAGAGCTTTGCAACTTCATTGATGATAACCATGGTCAAATAAAGCAGTAGTTTCTCAGTAGTTTTTCTTTCGTTCCAGCTTGTGAAGAGACACAGATCGATATATACTCGCACAATAAAGCAGCCATAACCGCCATATCGAACCCCCGTGTACGAACGCGTAAAAAAACACTAAACATCCTTGGAAATTACAACAAAGTTTGCTTCATCTGCAAAGGCTGACAAATTATCGTGAAAAGAAGCCAGGAGAACTCAATCCAGACAGAAGATGTACCACTGACCATTAAGGAGCAGACTAGGCAACATTTTAACAATTATTCCTGAAGAGATATACCTACCGACCAAAAAGACTGCCAAGTTAGCGATGAGCTACAGTTTAGATTGATTGTTGGTTAGGGGACTCACTTTGCCTGAAGTCCCATGTGATGCATATAGAACTCTTTTTGAGGGAGAATTCTACCCATTAGACTGGTAAGTGAGACGGGCACTAGTCCCTTATCACTACAGTCACAGGTGGGCCTTTTGTGATATTCTCTTCTTTAGAGCTCTTTCATGATTCCGGAGTGAGTGATAAAATCGGCGATGTCTTTAGGTGAGCTGATGGTGATATCTTCCGCCATAAGGTAGTGGTTACCTAGACAACGATGACGTGTTTTTGTGAGACAGTTACAGTGACACAATATGTGTTCTTCTGATTCTTCGTCTTCGTTGCACATTCTACATTTGTTGTCTTGTACTATTCCCATAGTCATAACCGACAATGTCCGGTTAGGAAGCCGATTCGAATCTGACTTCTCGTCAGTTGTAGAAGTTGTTTCGTTCTTTTTTGAGAGGTGTTTGGTATAAAGGCTTAAGCTTGTCTGCTAAACCCTGCTGCTGTCTGCTACTCATAGAATCATTAAGATTTATAAATGAAGGATAGGAGTTAAGGATTGATCAACGCTCACCCTATACCGATCCGCAGAAACAAATGTGTTTTCAGAATAAGTTATACCGAAGCAAAGACTAGGATTATGATCCCGTCGGAAGCATAAAGGAAGTGACCATCAGTCGTGGAAAGAAGTCATGGTGTCCATTACTCACATTGTCAAGTCAATTGTCTTCGAATGTTATGAATTTAAAATAAAGACAAAAGTCGACTTGCTTATAAGACCAAAGGATACAGTTCATAAGATGATCAGAGGGAACAAACATCCATGTACATGTTAATCTCTCTTAACAGCACATACAACCATCCAAAAATCAATCTCTAAGCGTTTACTAACGAGGAAAACACTTGATTCATCGTGCTGTTTACACGGAAATAGGATTCGAAATAGTCACATTCCTTCCTTGTACTCTTTTGTAAGTTATCAATCTAGTAACTTCGCTAATTGATTTCCGTTAAAAACAAATAACTAAACCCGATGTATTAACCTCGATTTCCTATCACCAAAATCAAAGAGTTGGATAGCGAACTTTCCTCAGGAAATTGAAAAAAAAAAAAACTCATCTTATGCATGCGTGTATTATCAGGAAATGTCAATGCATGTGTACACCCAAATAATTTATCTTATTTCAATTACCATTAAATACCATCCAATCTAAAACCCAACCCAAGACACACATCTCCTGTCCACGGAACTACCACCAGTTTCTGAATCAATTCGCTTCCACATTTAAACATTACACAACAAAACAAACAAAACAAATACCATTGCACTAGACAGATCTCATTACCTCACGCAGTTTTCTTTTGGCACCATCCAATCAATTCAAAAGAGAGGAGACGAAAGAAAGAAGTTAAAAAAAATAAGATCATGGTATCGCAAGTGATATCGCTATTACTTCGGTTTCTTTTTTTTTTCCTTTTTTTGCCAATGCACCAAGGCAACATACACTTGACTTTTACTTTCGATTTTTTTTTTTTTTTTCAATACACCAAGTCTCAATGGTACTGATGCTATTCGATGACGATAATGATGTTGATGATGTTGGTAAACAGTGTTATGGTAAAGGCCAGCAAGCCTCAACCAGACAGCAAATTGCAATTTTTCATAATCTTGACGCAGAAAAAAAAACTTTATGGAGCAAAGTGAAAGCGAAAACCAAAGCCATGCTGTACGAGTACAGATCTGCACCACGTCTAATTTGGATCACATACATGAATCCAAAGTGGCATCTCGTGCCGGGTTGACTGACTAGACGTAAGACCTGTGTGACTTCTACCAAACATGGTTCGATACGTATGTGTATCCTCATCTAGTTCAATGTTCGAATGTTACCAATCTTAGCATGCACATCACGCATTGCAATCATTTTCAAGTAATCCACCATAGTGCAAACAGTTGAGAAAAAAAAGAAAGACTTCCACGTCCGTTATGGGTTAACTTAACCATATGAGTTATACCACGCGTAATCCAATTAAAGGAAAAGGAGAGAATCCAACAAACAACAAACGAAAATGAAAGTACGAGTACGACTAAGAGATGCGGAATAACAAATGTTGAAAGAGAGAGAGAACTGTGCATTCACCTGTGTGCATCCGCCTTTGATCTTTACACGCAATGGATGCCTTAGATATCCTTTTCCAATGGCAATAAAAATGAATCAAATTTATGAGATCATTAATTTTGTACAAAGCAAGGCGCATCGGTATCGCACAAACGCACTTTTTTTGTTCCTTTTACCATCCTCTTATCTATTGGATGAAGGATGCATGCACATGGAGAAAAAAAAACAGGGCGGACACACAACGAGACAATAGGATACCTGGAGAAAAAAAAAGGACACAGACAGAGGACGATACCAGTGTCGACGTCGTCGTCGTCGGCGGCGACTGTAAATCAGTTAAATCACTAAATCAGATTACATCGCATCCTTGTGCTGTCTGTTCTCTTATTTGCTTCTTCCACCCTAAGGATACACTGTTAGAGTCAATTGGAATGTTAAGGATTCTCTTCTGTTTGAATGTTGGATTATGATGACTTTTGACGTCATCTTAGTCTCAATAATCACATCAGTTTTATCGCCCTTTTTCCCTCTGTTCTACCGTGAGAAACTTCCCACGATACGTTTTTTTTTTTTTTTGTAATTACACACACTCAACAGGTAGGTATATAACAAATTCAAAGGGGGGGACTCACCACCGAAGATGAACAAGTTAACGTGTGGTTTCACGGTCTCCTAAGCACAACACTTTGTATTATTGTCTATGCCACCCTCTGCATGGTGCATCATGCAACAAGTTGGGCCTTTTTTTTGCAGTTTATACCTTGTGTACATGTTAATTTAATGAATTTCTAATGTACCAACAAGGGGGAACGGTATTTTTAAGTTCGTTGTGAAGGGTGAAGGCGATACAACGGAGGTGGAAGGTATTTAACGTATTACCATAGAATTTTAAGTGCGAAAAGAAAACAACATCTTGACGGAAGGGGTACCCCAACTACATTTCTTTAAGATGGTTTGGGAATTTCTTGAAAATTTTCCCACCGTTATGGGAGAGTGAACTTGAAAAGAAATAAATTATTTACCCAAGAGAGGGTAAAACACTTGAATACTTGTTGAGTTTGCATGGTTTCGTGTTGAATTTTAACAAAAAATTAGCTCATAACACTATCAGTGGGGATGAATATGTCCAGTACGGAAGTACTATTTCATATTTAGTGTCATATTCTAACCTCAAGCTTACCAGTCCTATTGTTACAATTAATCGGATTACATGTATATATCCCTCCTACAATCGAATAAACAACAGGATACAACAAAAAATGATACAAAAAAATATTGACCCTCTTTTGACCACAACTGTAACAAGAACCCGATGTCGTCGTTGCACAAGTAGAGGGTAACAAATGCATTTGTATGCCACATGTTGATAGCTTGTCACATTGGGTTTTATGGATTCGTGCAATTAACTGACACCTACACTAAGTTGTCGTGGTGCAAGAGGTGACCAGAGAGACAGAGAGGGGGGGGGGGTTTTCGGATTTGAATTGATTTTTTTTATAACAGGTGGGTGGATTGGTTATTCTATTAGACTTGTTCTGGTGCATTATGCATGTGACTTATTGTGAAATACTTGTCCAATAAGATTATAATCGAACGAGTTGGGAGAATAAAGCGGTCAGTAATTGAAAAGAGTTGTGAAGGGGGATTTGACTGTCAACATTAGATGCATAAAACTTCAAATGGAAGGACATCATGTGATAGAGTATCGACTAATGGACTAGAAATCTACACTTCAAAGTTCAAACACAGCAAAAGGGAACAGTAAGACTGAGACTATTAAAAGCGGTTCGAGTGATAATTATCTACAAAAACCATGCCTTCGTGCACACGGGTCCAGGTTCTTCAAGAGCTTAGCAGATTTTGTAAGCATCATGGACACCAAATCAACATCAAACCATGAAAAGGTTCTTAATGCACCACCCTCAGAGTACAATTGAGGAGATAAATCGCCAGACATCCCTCTGGGCAATGGAATCAAAATTAAACTTAAATTCATTGAACCAGTGGATAGATTAATCTCTTTGCTTCAAACTAAAAGTTGTTATAGACGTAATTATAGGATCGTCAACATTATTAACTGTTGTGTAGATCACAGCAAATGCTTGAACCTAGACTTTGTGATTAAACTTCAATTATCAATGCTCAACACACAAGAACATTCGCCTTCTTATGGTTTCTAGACAGAGTTTAGAGACTTTGATGACGGGTTTTGTACGATTGATTATCGAAGGTATTGGCCAATGGTTCCTGAATCTCGGTGCAAATATTGCAAGACAACAGGTTGGGGAAGTTGTAGATTCAAACTGTCACAGGTTTTAGCTCAGCAAAACAACCAAACGTTTTCTGTTGGACCACCAAGGAAACTAGGCTTAGAGAGCTTAAGAGCGTCTGGTGCAAACACTTTTATTTATTTTATCCTAACCCATCCGACGGTAGTACCAAACTCAATATAAGACAAAAGCAAGGGATGAATCTAGCTTTTGGACTAAAATTTAAGCTCAGAGACAGTGCTGATGTACGGATGCAATACATGGAATGTGACAGCCATTGTTGAAGACTTTTCTATGATTTTGTGGCTGCGATTGAGGCTGAAAGTCGAGGAAGAAATTAGATAACAGAACTCCGAGCGCGTTCCAAAACTAAAAATCAGAGGCGGCACTCGAAATCGGGTCATTAGAGAGTTTTTGCAAATTTGCAGAGGGCTCCTAGCATTGAGAGAGGTACCAACGCAAAATACACAAAATAGGATTTGAAAGGAAAGATACGTTCTGCAGAGCCAGTGATCAGTTTCACAACCTATTAACGCTCAATACATTGAATCAAAGCCCCATGTGCTCTCGAATTGTCAACTTGAAAATGTATGATAAAGGAACCTTCGTATTTGTAGAGATCTCCACCAAACATACCAACTTATATGACATTTGACTCCATGTGTGTTAAACACGGGGCTTCACTAGTTTTTGAAAGGTAACAAGGCTGTATTTTCCACACCATAAGTAGCCATTCGTTCAAAAATGTTTACAGAAGTGTCAGAGACATATGGTAACGACTTGTAAGCCACGTATGGTGTTTAAAATGAAAACGGCAACCAGTTTCAGGACTAGAACGGTACCAAACAGACGCATATACAATAGCCAGTCTTCAGTTAGAAAGATTCCAACAATCTCATAAAACTTTGTCGGAAGGAAATACTGTCCTCACACAGTGCACATCTCAATAGGAAATCACTCAGAACAACTTGGGCAACCCCACAAAGACCCACAGGGATGACGAACAAATAGAATCCATATGATACCTGCTCTACTACTATCCCAAACAAACCTTCAGAAGATTGAGTAGTAGCTTCTTCTGTGGGCTCGAGGACCATTGCATTGCTGCTTTTGAGAAACTCCAGAGATTCCAATGGCTTCTTTTTAAAAATACCTTTCATACCATCTGTCATTTATACAAGAATCCATGGACTTCCACAAGGTTCCGACCTAAGTCCCGTACTATTCATTGAAAGTTAAATATCAAATTCCAAATATTTGATGAGATAAATCAAATCCACAGCCGTGATACGCCTTTAAACCTTACTGTGGAACTTTGGTGCCTAGAAATCCACCAAAGTATTCCCTGAAAGAGGAGCAAAAGCTGGAAACATTTGCTTAAATTGTTTTAAGTCTTTTTCAACAGAAAAATCTTAGTTCGAACTGAGACTAGATACGATTTTGTCATCGAAAGTGAGTGCTACAACGATGAACTCTTTCTATTCTTAGTGGTATTACCCCCAGACCTTGTGAGGATGTAATCTGAAACTAACCATATGTCTTGAATCAATATGACAATGTTAAGCTTAAAATTTCTTTGTGCCGGTGTCATCAACAGTGCCACTGGCAAAATGCCTTCAAATTCCTTCTAAGAACTCGAACTCTTTTACATTTAAGAACAGTGAAGCCACGAGTCCTCAATTCGGACAACACAGACTTCAGGTACATTTCTACCTGGCATCCGTTTAAGTCTGATTTTCTGACTGAATTTCAATTTCTACTTCTATTTTCTATTGAGCTAGGCTGAAAGAACGACTGATTTAAGCCGTCTAGAGGCAAACTTTACCACCATCTATTGCAAGCATTTTCTGGTCAAACATAGAAGGCAACATCAAAGACCCTCCTACATGCTTTAATTGTCATATCATGAATTGTACAAGCTTTTTCGTTAAGACATGAGACACTTTGAAGTGTCAGTTTGCCGAGCAAAAGCAAAAGAGTTGGAAAGCGAACTTGAACTAATATGTTTTCATTGAACGAAATATCGTCGAAAATAGTTCTTACGCAAAAAACAGTATACTATCCAACAACACATTTTGAAAGCACAATCACTCTGAAATTTCCAGTTCTCCTGTGTCAAAAAAAAATACCTTTGACCAGTCAAAACTCCTCCCCCGATTGCTATAACTACCTACAAGTCGTAGAACTACCCTCAACGATTTTTCTTACAATCTATCATCTATCTACTTACATCTTCATCATCCAAATATTTAAATGTATCCAAATTGTCAATGCGAATTGTTCCTTGAAATGGATAGAACAATGTGCCCTGCTGGATCGTTGTCGTAGTCCATACGGTTATTTGTTGTTCGGGTATTGTACCCGCTGGTGATGATGTCATTGCCAGGGAAAATTCCTGCGGTATCAGTACACACGTTTCCATTGTAAATTACTTATTTTTTTTTTGTTCCTTACAACTTTTCTCTTATAACAAATCCACAATTAGAAAAAAAAATTAAATCCAACTTATCTTAACAGTATTTGAACCATCAAACTTGATTTGTCATTATTTTTATTCTTTCGGAAAATATAAAAAAAAAAAAAACAAAATCCACTCAAGTTCCACACACTAGAAAACCGCGTGTTTCAAAACAGAAATTTTTCTCCGGCCCGTACAAATTATTTTCAACAAACGAACAAAATTAAACCGAAAAACAAATCTATAGAAACTTTCTATTTAAGATAAAAAAACAAAAAAAAAAATCGAAACGTAGGAAAAAACAATATTCTTAGCGCGCTAGCGAGAAGAAGACCCATTTCATTCAATGATCAACTAATACTGTCCGTTCGGGATCGCCAATATCTAACCATGACCTTCTGGAGTAAAATAGCGCACCAAACACACACCACTTGATATACAGAGCAGAGCAAACCAAAACACACACAAAATATAGTGACTCTCTGACCAAAGAGGCGGCATATACACCTCTATTTCCAACCCAAACAGCTAGTGTGTATATCCAACCAATATGACCGAGAGCTGGAGCGCGTGGAAGAATATACGGTAACGTAAAACTAGCTTTATGCCCGATTGTGCTATGGATATCTTCTTTTTTGTCTTCGACGTTTATTGAACGCGCGCCTCTTCATTTTTTTTTTTGCTTTTTGTACAGGAAAACAGAATACAAACCACAGAAGATCTGCAAAGACAAATACATGGAAAATATTACCGCACCACCTGATCGAGATACGAAACAGGTATACAATGGCGTACAAGTGGTAGACTGTAAGCAGCAACCTGTTCGTTTGTATTGGATTTCATTCAACTTCTATGGTGAATTTTTATCCGAATTTTTATCCAAATGGTTATCCGAAGCCGGTATTTTATAGATCTACTAGGTGTGTATGTGTGTGTGGAAAAAAGTAAACAAATCGAATTGATTATGTATCTGAGAGGTTTTATTGGAAGCAAAACAAAGGAAAAGAAGTCAGGTGGCTCCGCCTCTTCGAGACTATGAAAAGGTGCTCCAATATAAATGATTCTCTGTAGTTGTGCTTTAGTTTAACACACTCACACATAAAGAGGGAGAAAAAATGGTTTAAAGAAAAAGACAACATTCAGGAGGAGGAAACATCATCATCATCATTGAAACCAACAAGAACACGATTGTAACCGACAAGAAGGAAGTCAATGACGGTTATTTAACGAACTTTTGTATTAAAATTTTAAATCGTCTTCTTTTTTTGTCTTTACACATAGCATGTGCCTGCAGTTAAGATAAAAACAAAAAAAAAGGAAAATAATGACCACAAATAGCATATGTTATCCTCAGTCTATCAGGTCAGGTGGATGGAGACAACATTCAACGAAGATCGTCGCTTTATTGAATTTATGATAACGACGATCGATGTTTTTGTTCGTTAAATTCATAGTGCATAATCTTCATGTTAAGATGAATCCAATCAATTTGCTCAGCAAGTCCAACGCAAATGATGCTGTTTGTTGCATGTGCACTGAGACTGTAAAAATTGAAAGAGTTGCATAGCGAACTTGAAATTCATTCATGCTATTGAGATTGGTTTTTTTCCCCCTTCTATCTCTCTCTCTCTCTCTCTCTGTTTGTGTGTCCCGTGCGAAACTTATTAAAACTAGATGCACACCACTAATTACCATGACAGAGACTGTGGATGCGATGATTTTTTTTTTTTTTTGTAAAAATCGTTTTCAATGCACATTCGCCGGGACATGTTTATGGGTGTTATGGGGGGGCAACCAACTTAACTCTAGCCGGTAGCTATCAAAATTTATGAGTCGATAATTAACCATGAGGACGGAAATTAGATAATATTCCAAGAGTATATTCCTCAGGGATAATGATTGGCATTTTTTTCTTCTCCATGTATTAACATGATTACTTGTTATAAGTAAGTACCTGCTGTTTAATCCTTACAGACAGCAGTGTTGTTTACTTTACTTGAATATCCTTAGTTAACTTTCCGGTTCAAGCCACTATCATCATCGTCATTTCTCATTTTGTTTATCTTTTCCCCCGCCGCCACTGCCGCCTCAAGTGACGATTAACTTAACATTTTTGTTCTGTCGTATTAAATGATCAATAAAAACTTGACCACAAAACTGTTTGAATCTATATCATCTCTTTGATGAAAAACAATGGTAATTAAGGTGAAATCAATCGAAGCCGCATGAATGATCAACCGACGGTAGTTACGAGTACACACACATGAATAGGGAGTAGCCCCATTCGTCGTTATGTTTCATTTGCTTTCGGAATTGTTATGGCCCTATTTAATTAAATGTGAAATGGAAATGTGTGTTGCTATCAAAAAAAAAAACCAAAAATTTAATGAATATTAATGAAGGAAGCCCACTTTTTTCCTGTGTTCTTGTTTTGTTGCTTGAAAAACCACCTTATAATTGCATTTGATTTGACACTTAATCGCACGTGTGTGTGAGTAGTGTTTGGGTTTTTATTTGTCTCAGATTTAACACCTTTCTAATTGGATTCGATTGCTTCTGGTTTTTTTTTATTTTTTACTTTGGATACGTATCCGTTGAAATAGTTTAAGTAGGATGAATTTTATAGCTAAACCTGGAATAAATATCGTTTGGAATTTCTTGATTTATTAACATTTTGTATGCCAAACTCTTTTGTTAAAAATCTTTTATTACGAATCGAAATTAATTAGAAGAATTCTGTATTCTTAATTTCAAAAACCATGACTATTGATTAGGGCGATAGCGAAAAATTAGCTTAATGAATATTCATTTGAATTTTTGAGGTCGAAGCTAGCTGGGTAGCTTGAGTTGAATCAACTTTAACCAAAAAAAAACGTGTCTTCTTGCAATTGATAAATTGAAAAAAGCGCGGAAGCACTTTGAATGAATATTTATTAGAGATGTTTGTCAAAATATAGTGGCGTCCCTTTTTGTCAATGTTCTATGGCGGTCAAAGATCCGATGTAGGTTTGAGCAGACCACCTTCATGATCTTAATTGTTTTTGTCAATCAAACATTCAAATTTACTCAATGTTTATGAATTATAGGCGGAAATATTGGTGATTAGCTTTTACCCACGGCTTCGCCCATCTATAATCTGCGAAGTTGCATTTTAATAACCAAAAGTAGCCTATACTGTGACCCAAGGTACAGCCACTCTGTGTGCAAAATTTTAAGTTGATTGGTTTCATAGTTTTCGTGTTATAGAGGAACAAACAAACAAACGGATCACGTTTCACTTTTATAATATTAGTAGGAAGTAGGATTTAAGAAGTCTTATCTTGGCTAAAGAAAAACGTGATAACTGCCACAGATATCTGCATCTTTTCAGATAGTGAAGCAGCACTCGAACCTTCAAATTAGTAAGATTAAAGAAGTCCTATCTTGGCTAAAGAAATCCGCGATAACTGCCACAGATATCCGCATCTTTTCAAACAGTCAAGCAGCAATCAGATCCTTGGAATTATTTTCTCCAAATTCGTTAGTGGCTCTAGATTGTCGATCATCTTTCATATAGAAGGCGAAGCAGTTCGAAATGCACCTCTGTTCGGTGCCAGGGCATAGAGATATCCCAAATGAACTGTAAGGCAGACGAACTTGGCAAATTTGGAGCAACTATATCCATACTTTCAGATAAAGGCACCTTGGGGTAAATGGAGGTGGTTAGCTAAGGACCGGACTAACTGGAGAGACTTGTTGGTTGAGGCCCAGGTTTCCTCCAAATTGTAGCGCCACCTAAGTATGTAAGTAAGTGAGAGGATGCTGCCGTGAGAACAGATTCTACGTGGACAAGTGGTATAACGTGTCTAGCGACGAAACAGATTTGGTGGAAGCTGGATCTGAAACACTCTTAGAATTTTATTTCTCTCAACAGATCGCATATCAGAACGGTAATAGGGGTCATCAGTGGATACTATCTTATAGGCAAGCATGCATTCAAACAATTTGTGTAGAAGCAAAGAGGAGGAAGCCATTCCCCACCTTGCAAGAAGCTAGGCCTTGGCTCTCTACGAGCTGTTGTGCCGAACATACACACACAGTTATGTACATAATCCACTTCAAGTTTAGTGTACCTTCTTGTTAACATGATGCTTCTATTCAAGTCATGTTGTGAGAACTGTCTTTCCCATTTCCACTTAATAAATCTCTTCATCCACACTGCCAAAACCACTGCGTTAGCTTTTCCATCCAGCATACCACTCTGATCTGCTTGGAGATCAAAAACTACATTTGTCAAGTCCGGCCCTACAAAGGCAAAACTTCTTTTCCATCCAACTGTCGACCCATACACTTACGTCCCTTCCTTCCATGGTCATGGAAACGCTTATAAATCATCCGATCCACTGGTGATTTGATGGCATATCTCACCAAGAAATGGAACGAATCACTCCATCACTTTGGTGAAAGTAAGATTGTTATGCTTGAGTTTTTTAAAGGTAATTTGACAGATTTCGGACGCAAGGTCATTTATTAAAAATGGGTGCATATGGCATGGATGTTTATCTTGTTTGATGGATTAGAAACTACCTTTCCAGTCGTTCAATTCAAATATTGCTGGATGGTCTGCTCCTCCTCACAGCTACGAGCTTCTAATCCAATTCATTCCTTTGATGATGACAGTGACAGTATTCGTTTCATAACTCACGTCCTTCGTAATAAAATAGGGTTGATGCGCCCAAACTCCAGTGCTGTCTTCTGCCACTTAAGCGAAATTCAAAGACCTGAAAACGAGACTGCTGACAAGGTAAGATCTTCATTAGACCCCGATCAAGTCGACTTCAAACAGGAGGTTGGGAGCAAAATTCAAAAGACTGGAAATGATAGATGAAATGCACCCAGTTCCTCTGTCGTAACTAGGAGAAACAAAGGCCATTCTACGACAAACAGAAACTAAGAGAATCCTGCAAATGGATAAACAAAAAAAAACTCCAAGTCTTCTCTAATAGGTATCATCACCGGGCATAACAAGGTGAACTACCACGCAAGAAGACTGGGATTTAACACGGATGATCTATGCAGGGAATGTGGTGACGAAGAAGTAGATAAGGTAACTCCACACGTTCTTTGCCACTGTCCAGCGCTCTACCAAGTAAGATTTGAGACCCTAGAAAGACACTTCTATCAGGATGTAGAAGAACTGTCCGACAAGTCTGTGGACGACATACACAGATTTATCAGCGCCTTGGACTGGCTTGATAGAACATAGGCTTATGGTTCCATGTAAGGGAGCTGCAACCTCCGGGCATCGCAATGGGTCTACATTGACCTAGGTAGGTAGGTTAAAGAGGTGGATGCATCGCGTGTTGCAGCCTTCACTCGGATCTCTAATGGATCCATTGTGTTCCTCTGACATGGAATGTCCATTCTGAAAAGACAAGAAAGAGTGAAAGGATCTGGATGAGTGCAGTTACGAACGTTCGGCCTCCCTGAACCATCACAAATTCGTCGCGAATTTTAGAATGGCTTTTGGTGGCTTGTTGGACAGCTCGCTCGAATGGTCGTTGAAGTGGTAATCACCGAGGGCCGTCTTCCTTGTTTTATATAGGCTGGGACATTCGCATAGGAAGTGGGTTGTATTCTCTTTCGCGCCTATATAACCGCAGCCTCTGCATAGTTCGTCTGTACTTAGACGCACTCTTCTGCGGTGGGGCGCCAGTAGGTTGTGGCCTGTGATGATCCCTGTGAAGAGAGCTAAGTTTGATCTGTTTAGCGCAAGAATGTGCCTCGTTTTTATCTTGTTGATATTTGTCCAGAGTTTCCTGGAGGTGCAGCATAATGAGAGTGCGCTCCGTCCCTCGTTGAGTAAATAGCCTTCCCGTTGGTCCACTCTTCTCTTGACCTAAGTATGGCGGGGAAAGGACTTCCTTTCAAATCACAGATGCTCCCACAGGTGGCGCTAGATACCTTGGTTTCCTCAAGAAATGCAAAGGTTTCAGACTTGGCTTCTATCCATTAAGCTTACATTCGTCCTTCGACTTGATTAAAATTCGCATGTTTCGGTGGGAACTCCCCCTATTTGCTTGACTTTATTTTAGCAGTTCACCCACGGCTTCGCACACGTTAAATACATACTAAGGATTATACTTAGTCGCTAGAAGTCGTCTGCCCCCGTGGAACTTTCAGAGATAAAAGCTAGCAAAAAGTGTTACCATTCCAATATTGAGTTTTTGAAATCGGTTCAGTAGTTCCACAACAACTCTGTATCTTGACCCGCATTCATAATTGTGAACATCAGTTCACACACTTCTGAAAACAATTCTATAGCGCGTATTAATATTGGACAGTGGCATCTAGTGAGAATTCTGAGGTACTTAATTTTCGAATAATACCATTCAGGTGGATAACTATAGCGCGTTCTTATAATGAACAGCGTCACCTGTTGATTTTTCAATGAACTACATTCTATACGCTCCATAATTCTAACCAAAATTTTCTGAATTTTTTTCTTTAAAACAATCGTTCGTGACGTCTATAGGCTTTCAACCCTTAACTTCTAACTTTTCTAACATGCAAAAGTAAATTCTAAAAATCTTTAAATGGCGATAACTTTTTTTTCCGACAACAAAACCTATATGCTGCTTCAAATGCTGCTCTGTCCACCTGTGAAAATTATATGAAAATCCTTTCAGTAGTTTCGGAGATATGCACGAACAAACAAACAGACAAACAGACAGACAGACAGAAAAGAATTTTAAAAATCACTAATTTGTGTTCTATTACGCTTCTTTAGTCACCCCCTTTCTTTTTTATTACTTTTTTCTTCAATGTACAGACACATCAGGTTCTACTAACATTTTGTTTAACAGCACTTTTACTATAACAAAAATGTAAATAAAATACCGTTTCATTTGATAGGTCCTAGTATTGAGCGTAATTACTAAACACACAACTTAACTTCGCATAAAGAAATGTAACAAACCACCAAAAATGGCCGAGTGGATGGTAACAAAAATGTACTTACCTGTCACGTTATGATATTATCGAGTGTGTTTTTGTCGTTAAAAACTTTTTTTTACTTTGAAGTTTCCGGCTTTGTTTTTACAAGGAGAACGGTAGTCGATTTATTGAATTTACTCAGTATGCACACTTTAATCTGTCAATTTACTTGTACAAATGGAGGGCAAAGCTAAAGTTTTTTATTTGTGTTTTCTCTTCAAAGAGAGACGAAAGTACCTACAATGTGGTTGAGGTTAACTTTGTATATTTGCTATGCAGTTGAAGTTTATAACTAAAATATGCAAATTCGTTGTACATATTAAGTTGTGCAAATACCGCTAGCTTGATTAAATCCAAAGTAAATGATGTTATGTGGCAAAAAGGAGAGTGGCCTGTAACGAGGCCTCATTGCCGAGAGATCCATTACAAACACAATATCATACTCTTTTGGGTCCCAATTTACTACGACCCTCGAGACTTACTCAAATGGGGGCTCTACATCCTAGGTAGACATGCTTAGAGTGTGGACATATTATGTAGTATGCAACGATTTTTACAGGAGCTGTACTCTTTTTCTATGCATGTTACCCTCTTGCTAGTAGAGAAAAGCATTTCATTGAAGACAGTTCCTTTTGTTTTGATACCTCATTTAGTTGACATTCCAGAGCATCTTCTTACCAAAATGTCTGGTGAACATTAAGAATGGACTAAATTTGTCCAGGATGCTACCCTACCTTTCTGGTATGTCCTGAGATGCATGCATGCATTTTAAATTCCGCAGTGAAGGTGAGTACGGAATATTTTGGATGACAAGCTGCTGCTGGAACTGCAAAATCAGATTGTTGCAGAAGTCAATGAAAATGAACGACGACTGGACAAACATCAAGAAGACTAAGGTGTCCATTTAGACAAGATTCGATGGGAAACAATGGCATCCAACATAGTATCAGTCAATCAGTCGGCTTTCAAAATCAAGGCAATGGATGATGGTGAGATTTGAATTGAAATCAATATCTGCATCGTTCCAACGTCTGTTTTCACACTAAAATCTGAATACTACTGTCTGCCCTGCAGTTGGACTTGCATGCAATATGCCTCACTGTTCCTCGATAGCTCCTGTAAGCTTCTGTTCACTCATTCTTGATTTATGATGGATTAACCCCAGTAAAGTATCGCCTAGAGCTTTGCAAACAGTCCATCTAAACTGACTAAGTGTGTGTTCTCTTCTTTCGTTGTCTAATGCCAGGTTTCTGGAAGTGCTCTGCCTAAATGTTTCTTCTGGCTCTGGACTTGAAGCCAGGTGCCATCTGACTTACTTACTTACTAACTTAAGGTGGCGCTACAGTCCGGAGTGGACTTGGGCCTCAACCAACAAGCGTCTCCAGCCAGCTCGATCTTTAGCTAGCTACCTCCATTTTCTCACACTTAGTTGGTTGAGGTCTCCTTCAACTTGCGTGCGCCACCTGAGTCGCGGTCTTCCTCTACTGCGCTGTTCTTCGGGGGCAGATTCGAAGATTTTTTGGGCCGGAGCATTGGTGTCCACCCGCTTTACATAACCCAGCTACCTCAGTCATTGGACCTTCACTCTTCTTGTTAAGTTGATGTCGCAGTTCGTCGTTGTATCTCCTTCTCCACTCACCGTCTATGCAGATGGGACCGAAAATCACCCGAAGAATTTTCCTCTCGACGCAGCCAAGAGCACCCGCATCCATTTTTGATAAAGTCCATGCCTCTGCACCGTCGAGCAGGACTGGGATTATTAAGGTCTTAGAGAGAGGGTTTTACTAGTCAATTGCCTTCTTAGCCCAAAGAAGCAACGATTGACAAGAGTTATTCTTCGTTTGATCTCGATCTCAGTACTGGTGTCGTTGTATGAATTGATATCGAAGCCTAGGTAGACAAAGTCCTTAGCTACCTCAAAGTTTGTCGAAGGAGACATTCTGTCAGAGACGTCGTCCAGTCGTTGCCATCTGGCTGGTGCCTCTGGATATTTGTAGAAACTCCAAATGTTGTTGTTCTTGTCGTTTCTATAGCGAGAGGATCTTTGATCTTCTTAAGCTAAGAGACAGCCCATTTCTGTCTTTTCCTAACGCTAAAGGGGTTGTAAATACCCTTATGATGCTATTCACACAGCGCTAGTGTTGGTGCAGTGATTTAAGAACTCAGGTGGTATTAGGTTTCAGTCTTCTTGCTCCGAGGGGTGGGTGTCCAGAATGACTGAGCAAAATTATTAGTACTGTTGCCATTGCTTATAATTCACAGTATTTCTTTCGACCGAAATCTCCTCCTCTTACTCTAATTCTGCCTGGTTGAGTACTTGTGTAATATTTGTCCATTGTCCGCACTCTTTATCACACGTAACGTGGTTTTAACTAATTTTTTTTTTATAAAAGTTCGGCAGAGAATCTACCAGTCGTTACATTCTTGAGAATTTCCACATAGAGTCCATATTAACTCCATTTGTGCCCAAGGAATGGATTGAAGTCTCTGAATCAGTTTGGGACGAACAAATAATCAGAATTGGCCTCAGCCACGTTGCCTATCTGCGTGGACTTGATTTTGCAAAATTCAACTGACATCACCCCATCAAGAGGATATGTGACAAAATACTTCTATTGACAGATACTTTCTTATTTTCCGAAATAACATCATCGGTACAATATTGGTTCTTGACCCCAAAGGAACCCCATCAAAAGTAATTGGACCGCTATTCATATTTCTTTCCAAGAGCATTCCAAACATGTCACACATAATAATTGAGTATCATTATAAGATGACAGGTTTATCTCATTCACAGTCTTCAAGTCTTAAATATCACTTAAGTCAATAAAATCAATGTAAGCGAAATATAAAAAAAAAGTGTATTACCAGTGAAGGGAATGTAAACCTGTCAAATGTGGCAAAAATTAAGCTCATTTAGGCGCCACTAGCTCGAGGTTATTGCTTTTACCTTGCCACTTCAATTGCCAATTTCGTCCATTGCCAATAAACCAATAAAACAGATCTCGATGGTGTTGTGTAATAACACACACCACAGATGTAATCAAAACTGTAGATAAGCTACTGGTAAGTTATTTTGCAAAACATTGGTAGTTGACTTATAGTGTGACAAGTGCTTGATACCTGTTTTTCATATGTAGAATTGTAAACATGTTGGATTTGCATATAGGGTTTGAAAAATTTAGATACAATCACCACCTGTACTATAGTTAATCTTGTTGCATATCAATTGAATTTAAATATGACATTGGAACGTATAATTACCAAGCCCTCACCATGGGTGGGGCCTTGTTGTAGGAGGGTGGTCTAAGAGTATTATTTTTACAATGTAACCAATTGGTCTAGTTGACTTAATTGAATTACATTGCAAATGTATGCACAATTTGTAGTTACATTTGCAATGTGTGAGCACCTTAAGTAGTGCGAAATGAAATGCAGTTGAAAATTTGACACCTGATTGCATATTTTTATGCCGACCTGCCATTTAAGTTGTTCAATTTCGTTTCGACAACTTATAAACTCTAGAAGTTTAAGAACCAACAAACCGAAGGTCCAGTACAAGAAACTCTATAGCTGACGAATTAGCCAGACAAGGCTCTCAAGGTAGAGAAAGAAGGAAATATCGATCATGTCACAGCCAGCGCCTTTTGCATTTGTTAAGCACCTTTGCATCCATGCTGCGGCGACTAGCGAGGGCAAATGCGAACTTAACCTGGCCTGCCCTCGATCCTAGAAGATCGAGAGTGTTAATTTGACTCAGAAGCGACCAGCTCTGGAAACTAACTAACGTCCTAAAGGGGCAGTGTATCCTAGGCAGACATGTTCAGCGTTTCAGTATTGTATGCAATGAGTTCTTCAGGAACTGCAGAGATGAGTAAGAGGAAGAATCTCTTGGGCAAACATCGTGAAAGCCACCTTAGCGACTACATTTTCAACGATCTAAATGATCTGAATATCGCTAGCACTGCCGATTCTAGATTGCTATGTTGGTAGCAGTCCATATCTAGCACTGACAGTGGTTTCGCCGAACTGGGAAGGGTGGTTCTTGTCCAACTCACCAACCATCACCTGTTCACAAACAAAATCTCGTGCCTTTAAGCTACTAATTGAGATAGGAAAAACCTACTCAGACCACGGACGGACGAAAATGAATGAAGAGAGGAAGATAGGAAGAGTTCCATGAAAGAAAAGAGGATTAAAATGTAGTGTCTTAGATAGAGGAGATACAGATATGGAAGAACAAAATTGAAGCATGGTAGACATTGGTTTAGATTTGTCGTGAAGCAGCCCATAGAGTACCAGTACCTTGAATGAGACCTACAGTCGTTGCCAAACGAGATTTGGTACCGTAAATATAATGAGCTGTCAATGCGTCTCTTTTTTGAAAGAAAGAACGACAAAAATGACGACGAGAAGTCAAATAGTAAACCTTACGCTTAAGACGGCCCGAATGCTGTCAAAGCCTTGCAATTTGGAGGTATTTTCAGCAAAAAATGCGGTAATCACATAAAACAGTTCCAGCACAACAATAAAACCCATCCTGGTATATGTATTGGTCGTTTTCTTACACTGAACTCCAAGATGGTTTGTTTTCGGCTTCATGAAAGCTTCTCCCAACAAGGTCTGTTATAGATAATTACTAAGCCTATCTCCTCCGCTCTACTGAAAGAAGAAGAATGATTCTAGCCGGAACTTAAGCCAGAAAAGGAATGAATTTGTATAGATGACCCCAAAAGCCAAGGTTTGATGCTGGGATCTGCAGCGTTTGACTGCTCTTTTTGTAAGGCAAACATGCACCGGTCTTCCAAGTTTTGTCTTATACTATCCGAATGTCTCTGTTGTTAAGAGTTGGGCCCCTACTCTATATTGCGTTTCTAAAGTTTGGATCATTCGAAAGCAGAACTTTCGTATGAGCTTTTCGAAACGCGACTTATAAAATTCATACAAAGCTTCCACTTTCGAACGACCCTAACTTTTGAAACGCAATACAGAGTAGGGGCCGAGTGTTTCGGGAATGCAAAAACTTGTTGAATTCTTTTGGAAATGGCAAGGTACAAAACGGGAGGAGGCGTAATCTTTAGAGCTGGGCTAAGTCGGCCCAAAACTGCTCATTGCGCAATTGGTACCCGCCACCAGCTGAATGGACAAGAAAGGGACAGGAAAATACCACCCCACTTTGTGAAACTATTTCTTAGAAGTACTTTACGATATTTTCAACTCGGATATCAATCAACAAAATATGGAAACCAATCCGCAAATCAAGATGGTTTCATGAAAAGCGTTAACAACCAGCTCACAATGAACCTATTGTGGGCTAAGTCAATTCACTGACTTAGGCGAACAGTTAACTTAACCTAACCATCTCTACCTAGTTGAATTAAAAATCAAAAGGTTGAGCTCTTATCTAAACGTAATCTGAAGTTCCATGCCACGATGGGATCAATGCAAACAATAAGTCTGATGAGCATCCTAGGCAAGGTTCAGTGGATAATATTTAAGGATCTGAATCTTCCATCAAAAGTTGAAGTTTTCAGAAAAACAAGGCGGATGTTGAGGATTTTTTTCTGCCTTTTGGTACAAAGGACTGCGCCATTTGATAGATTCCGAAAGCCTAAACATTTTTTCGAGATGAAAAAAATTTGCAGTGCCTCGGAAGGAATAGAATCCTCCGTAGCTTAAGTCAAGACTTTCGACAACGTAGTAGTCCTCGGTTGTGCTGTTGGGAGTGTGTAAATCTTTCCTGATATCCTTTTCACAAACAGTGCTCATCCACCTTATCCACAATATGCATCTTTCAGACGCCTCTACTTGGACGTACTGTTAAATAAGAGCATGTGCACCTAGGCCGTACAACATGAATGTGGAAGGATCTGCGTAGCTCTGTGTTTTCTAATATTTCGTCTCTCCTTTAATTTCCCCAATGTCCATGCTCTAGTTTAAGGGTAGTCCGAAGCCCTATGATTGGAGTTAAATTTCAAAACCTCAGCAAGCGGGTTTACGACTGAATCTTCGAACTTTGTGGCTGAATTTCTCAAACTAACTCGATGTAGGTAGGCTTGGTATTTACAGAACTTGCCGACAAAATACATAAAGAATGAGGAATTCCATGTAAGGCTAAGTTAAAACATTTTCCTCACAAAGCCCTCCAGCGAGAATCGAAGCAAACTCATGTTCAGTTTACACTCATGGATATCATACAAGTCCTTCTCCATCCCTGAAGCACATCGGAAGCAAGCAATCGGACATGATTCAAATTATTTTATATTCTTCCTCCTAACAGGTTGTCTAGTACCTTCCTCAAACCAATTAACGTTTCATAACATGACGCGACTATACATCCGGCAGTTATAACTATCATTCCCATATACGATGCTTGAGCCATCAAATCCATTAACTTTATGGAAACTGAACTTCGATGCGAACTACTTAAAAGGTGACCAGAGCACAGCACTAACACAGATAAACTGTAAGCCATATCCATTCGTTGTTTCATCGTTGATTATCTGCCACCTCTCAACGGCAAAGCAAACATTGCTGCCACCGAAATAATATTCTTCTTCCGGAAGCCATAACAACTCGAAACAACTACTCCACATTCTAATTTCAGAGCTCGCCCGCTATGTGTACGACCCCAAAAGGCCATTACAAAGCAATCTACAAGCCAAAAGCCCAAAGGCAGCCAAGATACTCACTCGTACACAATGATGAACTTGAATTAAGTATCATTGACCGACCACACGATATGTCAAATCTTTGGTATTGTATCTCTCAGATACGGCGATACTTGTTCTCAGTACACGGTCGGCCGGTGGTGGTGGTGGTAACCTACTGCTTCTCTCACTCTGTCCACCAACGCAGGTCTCTTCTGAGACACAACAGAAGATGCCGTGATTCTGATGACTTTGGTTGGCTTAGGCGAACTTGAAAACAGGTAAATCTATTTCCTATTCTTAAACACACAGATACACACCGTACACCGTCCAAGAAGTAACACACACACACACACCAGCGCAATGAGGATGAAAATCACGGCCAACCAATCATGGGCGCGGGATTAAGGTCTTCGAAATCTGGTTCGGTCACCAATGAGAGGGACTATGTGTGGCTTTTGTTAAGTGCACACAGGTAGACTACCTGATTTCCACGTTGGAAAAGGTACAACACGACGACGACGCTCGAATGGGGGGCGTTACTTATCGGAAGTTTCATGTGGGAATGTTGGACTTATGGAGTTTCTGAAGCGTGAAATTGTAGGCTTATGCCTTTTTTTTTTTGTGCGCGTCTTTCCTGCGTTTTCCTCCACCAATCGGGCTTAATTGACTGGGAAGGAACAAAGGCGAACAATATGAATAAGGCATTTGTTTAGATGAAAGTTTAAAGTCGGGTGAAACTTTTAAAGTTGGCGAGAGATTGCGACTTTTTTTTCGGAACAAATTGTTTGAGGCTTTAGCTAGGGTGATCTGGAAGCATGGATGGCATGACGATGAGCAATTAAAACGGCTTTTGGTAGACTTCTCATTTAGTTGAGTTAAAAAGTGGATTCATGTGGATTTAGCAATTAAACTCTGGCTCATACGTGTTTGACATCTTAATAGAATCTCATGTGGGAATAGAAGATACACCATTTGGCTTGATGATCAGGAAGACTTTCGGCCTTTTCATACAGTGGGAGTACAGTTATCTTTATTTTTAAAGTAGATTCAGTAAGTCTTAAGATTGTGTAAGTCTCCACGGGCGCAATACGGACGACGACGACATGTGCGATGGAAGTGATTCTGGGAATACTTCCGCTTGACTTATTCATCGCTGGCTTCGACATGCCAAATGGCACTGGCGCGGAACGACCTGTAGAAATAGAAAAATCCGGAATCTTATAAAAAATTGGATTAGGGACTTTGATATGCCTTTGGGTGGAAGGAAAAAAGATACCACGGAACTGTTGTCGGAAATGTATCGCTTCCAGCTAGAGGGGGGATGGATGGATCTTTTTGAAGAATCTGGATCCAGCTCACCATCGTAGTCTGGGAACAAAAGCTTCAGGACATCAAGACAAGGTTTGGACACTACTGCACCTGCTGGACCACTTGCGGTCAGGTGTGAGGTAGAAATATCTTAATCGCATTGGACAACCAGCAGACCAGAAACTATACATCACTGCCAATGGAATGTATTCAAAAGCTCAATGACTGGTTAGGTTCAGAGGACAAGTCTGCAGGCTTCACCAAGAATGCATTTCGAAGCATGACGAGAGAAACAACTCACAGGACACGGTTAATTCAGGTTCCACCTGAAAGAGGGAGGCTTCTAGAAGATGATAAGCTGAGTCTAAAATACAAGGAGGCAGCTGCATAAATACTGTGTGAGTGTCCGGTACTGGGTAGCAAGGGAATTGATATTATCGGCTTCTAATAGAATCTAACCCCGAGGATGAGTTAAATATCTTTCAAACAAATGCTTGCTCTGACAGAAGGTGTCGCGATCAGTGAAGAACTGCCGTCGGGTACCGTTTTTAAGGTTCAAAACATTGAAATTATAGCATTGCAGTTTCTAAACGTAAGACGCCTCAACTGATTCAATCTCAAGTCATACAAACCCTGACAGTATCAACTTACTTTTCAGTCTAACAAAAGAGCAGAATGTAGAGCAGGGGTAGATTTTCCTGTCTTACAATCAAGATAAGTGTTGAACAAGTTCGAGATCAAAGCAACATTTGAAAACTACGTGGCTACGGCTAGGAAGTATTTGAGCAGAACTTTATAGGGGGCAGCTTCTAGAGAATCCCAATTTAGATCGACAGAAAGTCGGACTAACCGGGGCAAAACCAAGTTCTTGCTGTTAATAGAAGCATCTGTCCAGCAAAACTGTCCATAGTTGCACAGTTCAAAGTAGTAAAGGAAGAAGCTGACTCTGAAAAACAGAACAACTGAGCTCAAGAAATTCAAGAAAATCCTTCAACGGATAAGTGGCCCTGTTTTGTGGAGTTTTTTTTTTAAACAACGAACGAAGGCTTTAGGTCGGAACTCATCGTTTATTGGAAGCTTATAAGGCAAGTAAACAAGTGGTAGGCGATCAGAAACTACCATTGTGTTGGACATAGTGACTGCTGAGTTTGTTTCGTTTGTGCATACACCTTTTTCGAGCTTCTTAACTGTCAGTTGCAGGTCCAATTAATCTTTCTCAATTATGGTTGGCTGGCCACTATAATCTCTGATGACATTCTGTAACTTGGTGTGACTTATTGCCATGGAATAATGCTTAATTTTGTCGGTAATTCGATAGAGTCCTTGCTTCAGTGGCATGGGATGATTAGAGTTTAATATAGAATCGCCTTAGTTTTTTGGAGTCGGTCTTCTCAGCCCAAAGAAAGACCGATTAGCAAGGGTTATTGTTTGAATCTTGTTGAAATGTCGCTGTCAGTAATGATAGCCGAGAGTTAAGGTAGTAGTTTTAGAAGCTTTCTACAATGAAGTTCTGTTGCCTTGCACTAATAGGGGCAAATTAGATTGTTGGCGAAAATTTGTAGCCCTTAACGCAATGTGATAAATAAGATCTTGTAAGCGATGCTGGAGAACTGATCGGGTTGGGTACGGAAACTCCAAAATTAAAAACCCCAAACTAAAATCCCCAAACCAAAATCTCTAAAACCAAAGTCCCCATATTGGGAATCTGTATTGCACCGCTTCGCTACTCTGGTCCTTTTATGTCCAAAATCGTTTAGAAGCACAGGTTTTTGTTATATTCCGAGTTATGGCCTTATATCGCCTTCGCCAAGCAAGTAATAGAGCAGAAAAGCGAAGCGGTAATCGCAGGAGAGTTTGGAGATTTTCTTTGGGGATTTTTCAAAAGTTGGGGATTTTGGGGTTTGGGGATTTTGCACTTGTGTATTATGTAGGTATCCCGAACCGATCCAGATGCATCTGTTGTTGGCATATTTGAGGAAGTCTCCTTTCCTGCAGAATGGACAATTAATGCTGAAACTCTATTCATCAGCCATACCCTCGTCTGGCCAAATTTTAGAAATAAGTAAGTGCTTTGCGGTCGCCTTGGCTTAGTGGTTAGTGCGTTGGACTGCTTAGCAAGAGACACAGGTTCAATGCTCAAAACTATCACACGTTTTTTCGTGGCACCACCTCTTCGTAAGCCTGACAAACCTGCAAGAGTATGTCATGAAAAAGCTTCTCAATTCGCCGTTCGGAGTCGGCATTAAAACTGTAGGTCCCTTCCATTCATGCGAAGAATATATCACGCACAACATGAATGGTTAAGAGAAGCTAGACCTTGGCTTTTTATGAGCTGTCGCGCCAAGTATTTGTATTTGTATTTGTAAGTGCTTTGAATATCTCGGTCGGTACGCCGTCAAGTAAAGGCTTTCTTTTTCATCTCTACAGGGACATAAACTACCCTTGAGACGCATCAGTTGTGCAGACTCGATGTTGTCAATATTCCTCATGAAGCTGCCCTTGTAATTCTCACCGTCGCTAAACAATTTTAACGGCAAACTTAGGACTTGGTTCAGAAGTCTTGGACCTCGCGAAAGCAGTCTTTGTCGCCGTTATGGTTCTCCTCCATGAAAGTTTTAATGCATATAAGGCTGCTGTTGGACTTTGATTGGATTTTGTTGCCCATTTCATCCAAAACTGAGCGATTATAACCTCCCTTGCCACTCTCTGAATCACTGAAAGACGTCATAAAGCCATTTTCTCACTGAACACCATCAATTAAATTTTTCTCAAGACTTCTCTAATTTCTAACTTAAAAACTCATTCAAGTTCCATCTCTCCATGCCTTAAGATAAAGTGATTAATTAATTAGAAGAGCACGTTCTAATTCAACTGACAGTTAACTGCATGACCTAACCCCAAAGTCTTCCTTTATTCCTTCACGGCTTATTGAGCATGAAATTAAATCAGAGTGACAAACTTATTATCACAATCCTCCCAGTCTTCCCCTATGACATGCAAATGAATTTCACCCCTTTTCCATTCAATATTTTCGACCGTTACTTCTAGAAACATCCTTCCTAACGCATCCGTCCACTCAGGGGTCACCCTTGAATAAATTTGCGCGCGCACTTGTTACACAGTCACTTAAGGAAATGATTCCCCCTATTAGCCGGGACCCTATTCCACTTGTCGTTACAATCCTCAAAACTAACCAAAAAAAAAAAAAGCGCGGGATCTAACAAAGGACAACACAGTAACACCCCGAACAAATGCACTTCTCCAACTCGAATAAGGATTTTTTTTTCGATTTTCCGTTGCAAGACCCTCTCTCTCGGTTTGGCCAATAAAATATGCCAGCAGGTGAATATCGCATGCTCATCATCCTTTTTCTGTTCTCCTTCAACTCGGTGCGAAGGAACAAAACCCAAGTAAGGTGGCAGAAGTGCTTTAATCCATCTCCATACACACACACACACACGAAGCAAACCAAACAACACAAGTGGCACCTGTTCTGCAATGGAACCGCGCCGCTCTAACCTGTGTGCACTGATCATTGGGTGATAAGGGTCAGCAGGAAAGAAGTCGTTAAACGAAATTCCGAAAAAAAAAAAGGAAAGAGGAACAGAGGTGAAACCCTCTGTCTATTCACAAAAGGATGGCATTTGGTTGATTGCGCATATATATTGAGTCAACCGCCAGGATCTGCCCTTTGTCCAATGTTGTGTGCGTGTTTTGTCGAGGTAAGGTGATTCATGATTTAGCGCCAAAAATGAGAAAAGTCCTTCCTGTTTTGTTTACTCTCTATTCCACTTGAGGTAGAGGAGGACGAGGATTATAATTAGGATTAAGTGCCATTTGGTTGCTAGTGGTTGCATATACATGGTTACAATGTTCGTTCTGTTGCCTATGCAACAGCAGGTATTGTCCAATTGATTTCCCATTCCTCTTCTCTTGTGGCATCTATCATTATTTTCTTGATTTGGGTCCGACAGAACCAAGAAGACAAAGTCACAATCTGAAGTGCTTTGTGAAGATGGTCCACAATGATGATGATAATCGCTTTCGAATGACACTTCACCAAATGTGAGGTGGTGTGGCACAACAACGCTGTGGGAATCCCAGCTGTTGTGATGCTACTGGTTCTCACTGGGGGTGTGAAGATGTTTTCTTAAAATTACGCACACAATGGACAATTGTTGGAATCGATTGGAGTTGACCGGCCGGCGAGTTGGAACAAATCGGTGGGAATGTTTGTTTTACATTTTTATATTACGTATGATTTGGGTGTCACCCAAGGACACCGGTGGGTGTCAAGAATAACAGGTGGAACAATCAATGAAGGATTCTAATTCTTTTTTTCGAATCTCGACAATTCTGGCCCTATTCAGTCTTCCTTCCAAGGAGCAAGTTGTCTTGGAATCGGATTCAAGCAAAATGACTTCTGCTCACATTCCAGAAGCGGGGGAAAGCTTTTACTGTCACAGAATCATGGCTTGGACCTGTTTAAGTACCTTGTGAGGCAGAGGACTGTCTCAAAGAACTAAAAATGCTCACGTAGTGCTGTGGGCGCAAATTTTTAGAGACGCTTTCGGAGAAACGGCACTTACTCCGGAAATACCAAACAGAAGACATGGATCTTTTTTGGTATGATTCGTAGGACTTGTCTTAAAATTGCACAAAAATTCCAGCGTTTGGTAACTCACTTGACGTGGTTGTTATGGTATTTCCTGGGTGTAGGGATGTGTCCTGGAAATAAGTCGAAAATAGATTAGAAAACCTTAGATCGAACTGGTGGAGCTTTCCGCAATGAATTTTCAAAAGTTTCCTTAAACTGGCTTTCTATCTCCTGTAAGGCCTCCAAGTTCTACAGCGAGTAAGGGAACACTGGTAACTTCAAGAAGTTTCATAGAAAGATATAGAAAACGGGTGATGAAACGGCTTGGGAAATGAAAATGCATGTACCTAGTTGATTGCCTTGTCTTCCACTCCCAAGTCGTCCAATTTAAGTGTCAACAAATCGGGTAACATAGATCTGTAGCCCTTGGCTGAGACAGTTACCGTCGGTGAACTTGTTCCAAAGAGTTGGACCCAATCATCTATATTTTAGGAGAAGAAAGGCGTTACACAAAGAGATACTGTCGGGAAGTAAGTATAGCCTGTACGACACCACCTCTAATAACAGATTCAGGCTTATCGACTTTGCGGCGGGGCGGAACGTTGTCATAACTAGTACGCGATTCCCGCACCTCAACATTCACAAGGGAACTGATCAATAAACCGTCAACCAAATTTATCATATTGCGATCGACGCATTGCACTCCTCCAGTCTAATGGATGTCAGAACGTTCCGAGCATTGACACCACAAAATCTGAGGAAGTCTGGCGTCAGATGGCTACAATCTCAAGAGCTCTACAGAACCTTTTTCGAGTGCCGACTTATCACTCAAGATGTAGCATCAAGTACTGAAGGCCGGTGGCAAAACTGCCCACAAGCCATCAGGGATGTCGCCTTTGATGTTCTAGGTTTCTGACGAAGTGCCGACCATGACAATGAAACCCATGGTTCGACGAAGAGAGCATGAAGAAAGGCGCTGCAATAAAGCTGCTGATACTGACCTCTTGACTACTGAGCTTTTAAAAGCAATAAGTGATGTCTTGATAAGAAGTCTGCATCTGCTAAACATGGTTGGACGAAAGCATGCCCGAGAAATGGAACCTTAGCATTGTTTGCCTGATCCCCAAAGAAGGGAGGCCCTCTAAACTGCAACAACATGACTTATTTAATGCTATTTGCTATATTATGGGAGCGCCTACATTCGCATTGGTCCATATCAGTGTGGCTTTAGGACTGGAAAGTCCACCACCGACTAAACATTGACATTTCGACAGATCTTGGAGGAAATCTAGGAATTTCAAATCGATAACAACCACCTTTTAAGGTGGCGTAGCATTTAGAGATAAGCTACACAGAGCAATGTCTGGTCCTGCTAAACTTGTCCGAATGTGCAGGATGACGATAGAGTTTGTATGCTGCTCTTTAACAAAAAGGTCTGTTATGACCTCACCGAGACGTTCGATGTCAACAAAGGATTTAGGCAAGGCGACGCCCTGTCATGCGCACAATCTTTCAAAAATCGAGGGCTTAACATTCAACGATGGCAAAACAAAGCACGTTCTGTCAACAAAAACAACGACGTCTAAGACAGAACGTCATCCAGGACAGGTAAACGTTCAGGTTGTTAAGGACTTTGTCTACTAAGGCTTCGCTATAAACTTAAGCAACAACACCAGCTCTGAAATCAAACACAACTCTTGCCAATCGCTGTTTCCTTGACAAGACCCTCTCTCGAACAACCAAAGTAACTTTACGAGACCCTGACTATCTCAGGCAACTTCTATGGAGGCATCGACTGGATGAGGAAATGGATGAGGTTGTCCTCGTTTATTTTGAGAGAAAAATCCGTCGGGCAAACTACAGTCCACTCTGTAAAGGAGGACACTCCTCCTGAGGAGGAGACACAACGACAACGTGAATAGGCTCTTCAGTGACATCGACCTAGTCAGAAGAGTCCAAATACAAGGACAAGATGGCTGGAACATAAAGAACGGAATATATCAACTCGGATGGTCATCCTTCATTGGATTCCTGCACATAGTCGATTTGCGGGGAATGAAAGAGCCGACTCGCTGACAAAAGACAAATTTCTTTCAACCCGAACCCTTCTGTGGGGTAGGTAGATCACTCTTCGCAAGACACGCAAAAGGTCTTTGCACGCAAGAATCAAGGGAAGCCTAGCTCAATACACCAGGACAAGCATGTTCGATAGGAGCAACCTTAGAGCATTAATTGGACTTCTCAGTGGTCACTGCCGCCTGAACAAGCATCTACATCGCATGAACCTTACAACAGATTCAAGCTGTTGACTCTGCCTTGAGAGTGAGGAGACCTCTCTTCACATCCTATCGGAATGTCTAGCTCTCTTTCGAATCAGAAAAAGAATACTTGGCCTCCACAGAACAGCTTGCTGCCATCCACCCAAAGAAGTTCATTAACTTCCTGATATCTTCTGGAGTGAAACAATTCATCTAGGAACACTAGGGAAGGCACAATAGAAGGCCAAGGGCTGATCAGCTCTCCCGAAACAATAATAACAATACCAACTCGGAGAGTCTTTGAGTTCAGCGTAGATGAACGGCACAGAAGACCGCGACTCAGGTGGTACGCGCAAATGAAAAGGAATCTCAAACATCTTGGACTACAAAACCAGCTTAAGGCCGAGTTGGCTTGAGACGCTTGTTAGTTGAGGACCAGGATTGTTGTGCCATCATAAGTAAAAAGTGCCATCTATGGATAATAGATGGCGGCAAATGTCTGTTTATCTAAAGATGGCCACCATTGAAAATTAATTCACTCAAAGTTTCACAATTGACATTTCGCGGAGTGTGTTCGTAAAGTACGACGAACATGGGTTGCTTTCAAAGAGTGTAGTGTTCATGAAGTGTAACCGAGTACTTTTAAACTTTTAATGAGTTTATAAATACGTGTAACCAAAATTAATTTCAAATCTTAAACCATCAACATGTAATCTCCTATGAATGACTCATATCGTCCCGGATGTAATCCATCATAAGTTTCACGCAATTTCTTTTAAAGACCCACAGAATCAACTTAAAACTAAAATTACCAAAAAAAAAAAATTCTCTGGTACACCCAAACACACACAGAGAAACACTGCCCGGGGATAATCACCTCTCCAATTATAAAAATTACACAAAATTTTATAAAAAAAAAAAAAAAACCAAAAACTAACAAGAAAATATTATTTTTGACCATGACCATGACCAAAAATCCATGAGTTCATCTGGTCACATCGAAGAGTCAGTCGGTCCCTGTGGCATCATTTCATTCAGAAAATAGCCACACTAACACCGATTTTCCACTCGAAAAGTATCTTTATATCGTTTTTTTTTTACTCTTTATCTCTCTATGTTTGCATGTAATTCCCTTAATTCATTTCGTTCTACAGATACAAATTACAATAATTACCCAGTGAGACCAAGACGACCATGTACAACCAGCTAAAGGAAACCCATTTTATCCGAGAGCCAGAGTATAGGCACTTTTGGGACGAGTAAACGACGACGACGACGAACAGACAAAACGAACGACAAGACATTAAAATGGAGCACAGAGCACACACAGAAGCTGCCTGCAACAACGATGACTATGCGGCGGCGAGGCGAAGATGGAACCTTGCGATAAGTCTCCTTCCAGGCTTCCAGCGAAATGAGCTCGCATTTTATAAATAATTACTGAGTTTAATAGCCTTCAATCAATCTCCAATCTGCTGTGCATTATGAAAATAAGGTAGTTGCAGCGGCTGCAGAACTTTTCTGCGATACAGCTTGCTGTGGGCCATGTTTAAGACGATGTGATGCTACTGCCAGAGTGCTGGGTACACATATATAGTATATTATTTGATTACAACTCGCCGGTGCAAACTCATCAACGGCCTGTCGACAATCAAGCCGCGGGAGGAGCAATTTTCATCTTGCTCCTGGCAGCCGATGTTGCTTCTGCTTGTGCTTCTGTGTGTATATGCCTGGACAGAAAGGACGTTTTGTGGTTCATTCACTGTTTAAGAGTCCGGCTTAGGTTGGAAATTACTTTAATTTCGTTTTATGCGAAAATTAGAGTGATCGGTGGTGGCTCCGCTTGGTCAAGATGGTCTTGTATATGGTTACATACATTCTTGCACACATGTGGTGGCCGGGTGATGTCCAAAACTCAACATTTGTATGTGTGTTAAAGACCGTCCCCCCTGAAGGTGCATTTGGAGCAAACCATAAAAGCAATTATTATGTCCCTCTACTGTATTTAGGGCCTGGTACATTGAATCCAGTGTTGTTTCGGTCTTTACTGCTGTCTAAATGGGATGTGGCGGGACTCGGAGAGAGACCACGAAGATTGTAGTGGCTCTGATGGTACCGATGATGTTTGAGTGCTTCTGCTACCTCGCTTGCAGATGGTTGATATTAGTTATGTGTTTATTATATTGCAAGTGGACTACTGTGCTGGCTACAGGGGTGGTTCCAAAGTGATTTGAAGCTGTAAGGCCCACATAGAGAGGGGCATATTCAAAAAATGTAAAGGGTCTTTCATTAAGCGCTTCCCATCTTGAAATTTAAATAAATCAAAGTGTGTGTGCGATATCATCGACATTTTTTATGTGTTTGAAAGGCCTATCGATGCCATTATGTATGGGATATGTCCTCGAATCACTCGTGCAGAATTTCCAATGTGGCGTGAGCTGTGTGGCACGTAGCGCCATCTTGTTGAAACCACTTGTCGTTGGTGTCCCTATCATCCAATTCAGGCCAAAAGAAGTTGGTAATCATCGACCTATAGGACTGGCTAGCGTCGTTCTCAAAGAAATATGGACCGATGACGCCGCCAGCCCAAAATCCACACCAAACAGTGACTTTTTCGGAATGCATTGGACGCTCTTGGATCTCATGTGGATTGGTATCGTCCCAAATTCGACAATTTTGTTCGTTGACGTACCCATTCATCCAGAAATGTGCCTGATCGCTGAAGATGATTTTTCGATGAAAATTAGGGTCAGTTTCCAACTGCTCACGAGCCCATTCAGTGAACACACGTCGTTGTCTATGGTCGTTTACCTCCAGCTCCTGGGTCAATTGAATTTTGTACGGACGCAGGCCCAAGTCGCCAAGTTGTGGTCCGCGAAAGGCCGAGTTCTTGTGAGCGACGCGAAATCGACTGCCTCGGATTCTCCTGCACTCTCTCACGGACAGCGGCAGATCTTGCGTTTCGTCGACGTAGGGGTGTTGGTTGATCGTTTACTGAACCAGTGTTAGTCAAATTTATCTACCACACTGCGAATAGTCCTCTCGGAAGGACGATAATGGCGACCGTAAAATGGGCGAAGCGAGCGGAACGTTGCCCGAACAGAACACCCATTTTGATAAAACAGTTTTATTATTTGCACGTGTTGTTGAACGCTATATCCATCCATGGTGATTTGGCAAAACAGACTGAATGAATGACAGCCAATTTGACAGATGTAGCTTTAACCAAATGGTCGCTATCAACTGTCAAAGTTCAGAAGTCCTTATTGGAAGACCCTTTATATATCCATCCTCACGACTAGGGTCCAAACTGCTAACTCGAAAGTCCAAAATCATGCTCTTCAAAACCTTGATCTTGCCGGTCTTGCTTTATGGAGCTGAATGCTGGACGATAAGTAAGACAGCGGAGCAGATCTTGAAAGCTTTTGAAAGAAAAATTCTACGTCGAATATTTGGTCCAGCCTGCGAGGAGGGCGAATAGAGGAGAACGCGAACTCTCCGAGCTGTACAAAGATGTGGATGTAGTCCGGCAAAAATTCGTCGACTGCAGTGGCTCGACCACATCGAGCGAATGGACGAGAATGCTCCAGCTAAGAGGATCTTTGAATCCCAGCCACCTGATTCACGAAGAAATGGAAGACCGAACATCCGGTTTAAAGATCAGACAATCGCGGACGCCAGAAACCTTGCACTAGTAAACTGGAAGCAGCGTGCCCGGGACCGTGAAAGATGGAAAGCGCCATAAGTTCAGGCTCCGACCCTCCAAGGGTCGCTGGCCTGACAAGTAAGTTAATATATATCCATCTCGGCAGCTCAAAGAGGACGGAAGCCTAGCTTATCACAATCATTGGTATGAAAACGTTCACACGAATGAAAGGGTCCTACAGTCTTTATTGATTCCCAACAGTGGATTGGGAGTGAGACAACATATAGTCTCGGACGTTTTTCGTTGCCTTCTGAGAAGTGGTGCCACGAAAACTTAGGGTCCTAAGGACAAGCATACAACTCAAGTTGTAAAACAACCGTCTAACCTAAACCTAACCTGAATCCTGAAATTGCGATTAAAACGTTGAGTTTCCGTAACAGTTTTGAAGATGGAAAAAGGCCTTATGGAGATGGCGCTGTGACCCTTACGGGGCTTAAACGAATCGAAGTTATGTGGAAACTTGTTTGTGTATCTTAACAGTTGGTGGGGCTCTTAAACCCTTTGGCGAGACACCCTTAAACTCAAATAAGATTCCACTATCTACCTCCACTCCGTCCCTGTGGAATAATGTCTTTTTATAATGAAATCCTTTACTCTACCCGTCATCTAATTTTAATCGTATCTGTTGATTACTCCTCGTACATTCTCTACATCGCCCAATGGTCCATCCATTCAAGAGGTTCCAAGATGAATCGTCTGTGGCAGACACACGTCGCAACATAATAACACGTTTTCGAGAGTGGTTATAAAATTAAAACATATAGCGAGAGATACCCGAACAGTTGCTACTGTCGAGGCTCTGGACATGATCCGCATTTGATGGTTGTTTGTGGCCATGGCATACAATGTGCATCCACCTAGCATATCCACACGCATACGAAGGAAAACTCCCAGATGGTTAGAGTATACCATCGAAGGCGCCCCAGGTGCATCATCTTCACCTTGGATCATATGGATGCCTCAAGTTGGATTTTGTTGCCTCGAATTTGGATTGGAGAACCGACTATATACTCGTACTTCACGTGTGTCCATGTGGCTTATTCGGATTCAACGCTGGAAGCTGAAAATTATTTAATACTCTGTCCATCATGTTGTATACCTATCCGGTGTATGGGCCCTCAGTTGGACACTGGACACTAGAATTTTGCTCTCATTATGGCAGACCTCTACTCTTGGTGTAATTACAACGTTCCCCATCTTAGCTTGGGATAAATGGATGTTGAGCAGGTAAAGAGCCCCCCAAATGGCCCTCTCTCTCTCTCTCTTGTTTTTTTGTATTGGAGCCCTCTGGGCAAAGGTACCTACTCCATATAATACAACTTGCTTTTGTGCGAGAGATGACAGGCCCAAAAGAACCAGAAGCAACTTCGTCTTTTATTGTATTCCAGGCAATTCTCTGACTGCCATTGTAACTGCGTGTGGACACAAAGGAGGTGGAAGAACAAAAGACCTCTCCACTTTGACCAGATAAACCTATAATAAGTACCTTATCCCCTCCCCACCTGTCCACCTGACTGTGCAGAATTTTGTTATGATCGAGAATTGTTATTAGGGGCTTGAGTTTGGGTTTGGGTTTGGTCTTCTGTCGCCGCAAAGAACTAAAAAAAAAAAAAAACCGAGACAGATGGGATGGCCATACCTTGGTCGGACAATAATCACAATAATCGCGTTATGTGGAGTCTTTTCATTTCGAAGACCAACACATTTCGATGGTTGGGACTTTCGCAATGATGTTCGGTGATTATGGTTCGGTCGGTTGGATTTGCTGTTCCTTTGTGGTAGACGCTACCGTGTCGATGATGTGCTATTCATTCTAGATGTGACCTCATTAAGTCGATTTGCAATTGTAAGTCGGCACGGAGAGGATATCTCTCGCCATGATAGGTGAGAAGAGATTAAGGCGAGAGAACATAAGTCGTTTGATTGATGGAAACCAGGGCAGGTAGTCGACGCAGGGTAAATAGATTTTTTCGTTTTATTGCGTGCGAAAGTCATTAATCCGCTGAAGGTATCAACGTATCATCCCAGATTTCGACTTGGCGGTAATGTTTTGAAAGTGGAACTCATTTTGTTGGGTTTTTGGTTGTAATTATCCATCGTTATCTGTGATAATGCCTTTGAAGATGTTTATAGGTCGTTACCCTGGGTGGTTGTGTTATAGTCGGAAATATGGCTTTTGGTTAGAGTCGTCAAGTAGAGGAATTACCTTAAATCTTCGTTAAGTTCATTACATTTCCGTTTATGTAGGAGCTTGCAAAACGCATAAGTCATGCAAGCAACTGAACCCTAAACAACCATTTGGAGATCAAGAGTGAGATGATAAGGCGGCTAAACTCACTGTTTACGATCCTTGCAGGCACCTTTAAGAAATTTTAATAAAAAGGTTGAACTTTCCAAATAAGTTGTCACATCCAGCATAAGCAAACCAAAAACTAACCTCACATTTCTGAGCTCTGAAATGATGGCGAAACTAGTCTCATGACATATAAGTTTCAGGAAATACACTCATGGCTTTCAAAAAAGTCCCGTCACTCACTTAGATGGCTCTACAGTTCGGAGTGAACCTCGGTCTCTCCAGTTAGTCCAATTCTTAGCTAAATGCACACTCCGATGGAAGATGTCCTCTTCTACTTGTAAATCCCACCTAAGACTGTGTTCTTTCTCTACTGTGTTGTCCCTCCGGGTTAGATTCGAAGACTCTGCAGACTAGAGCTTTCAACAGACCCTAACTATCTCAAAAGTTCAATACGAAGAATCCCGGGGACAAGAGTAATGAGAAATCGTAGTCTGAGCCAAGGCAGACAAAGTCCTTTACCACTTCGAAGTTATAGCATTCCACTGTGACATTCTATTTGATTCGTCGATGTTGTGTGTCCCTCCTTGCTGACAATAAATACTTAGCTTTACCGTCGTTCCCGAGCGTAAGCGAAAAGATTTCAGTACCACAAGTGTTTCGTAAAGTGCTTTCTTCTTGAAGAAGCTCTGTACAGCTCAACTTAAACGCTTTTCTCGATTTAAGTTGTTTGGTCGCTGCAATGATCTCACGATCTGAGCTGATTCGGGACAAAAAATCCTACCTGTACGCACTTTCCCAACTGCAACTTTAGAAGCTCTTCACTACTTTCACAAGAGAGTTCAGATGTCAGCCGGAGCTTAAGCCATTAAACTGCATCTCTCGAGCAACTTAAGACTGCGTGATCTGGTTGGGCATTTAAGGATCCCAAAAGCAAAACCGATTTTCTCGAATCCGGCTGTCTGCAGTAGGGGCTTTATATGACCTAAAATTAACTTCACAAGCCCTTTCAACTCCATCAGCCTAGTCAGTGCGGTTCAGTAACGAACTTCAAGCTTGCAGTGCCTCTTGGCTGCTTCAATCGAACTATGGCCCAGAGAAAACCAAGTAGAGGCAAAAGCTAAAAGGAACTTGCTTACACTCTCAAGCCGTTGAATGTTCAAAAGGAAATCTTCATCTATTGAGTTCCCGGACACAAGGCTATTGAAGGCAACGAGATTGCCAATAAGCTTGCCAGACGAATAGCTCTATCAACGATTATAGATACACCTCGCCTTCTGTAGCTTACCTACCAGCTGGTACACTAATTCTAAGAGAAGAAGTAGAAACCAAAGCAGAGACAGATCTCATGTGACCTAGGGTCAAATCTAGAAGAATAGTGTTGGGGTCTTAACTCCAGGCCTCGAAAAACGTGATCTCCCTAGATTTGCTTTACGACGCAGAAGTTCTTCGTGGAATTTTCAATCAAGTCAAGTCCACTTCTGACTATGACACCATCGAAAATCTTGACAAGACTAAAAGGACTCACTTGACTTCTTTGCTAGATTTTTTCTCGATTTTTCAGCTATTCTCACTTGACAGGCTTAGACCCGAAGCTTAAAAATGAATCCTTTGTGTATCAGTAGCTCATGAACCTACATGCGTTTTGGAATGGTGCTACATGAACTGAAACCAAATGTCGTATAAGTTCCAATGACCAGCAACTTTCAGCCCAAACTTAGCACCTTGGTTTCATACCGGTTTCTGTATCACCTGCATCACCTAATTTGATCTTAACTGAGAATGAACTTCCCAACACCTTTCAAGGCGGATAAGTCCCAAGAGATTGTTACAAATAATTCACAGTCCATCGCACAAAGTATCACCAAAGAGGCGACACAACGCAGAAAAACATATCGATTATCTGCACCGCATCCGAAATGAGTTGCAATGGCAGATTCAATCACCGATCCAAATGAATTGCAACGCGAGACCAATTAAATAAAATTCTCAAGCCATCCTGTGTAGCTTTTCTTTGGCAAACACAACGAAATTTTTATCCTCAAGGCAACAACGCCACCACCACCAGGCAGTAAAAGCAACAACGGCAGGAACAACTTCACCAGAACAGAACCAGAAGCCGCTTTTGAAGTGCACAACACTACCTATTGTTGGTATCCATCGATAACCGTTTATCGGTGCTTCGGATCTGTTTGATGGCCAAGATGCCCGTAGTGGATATATATGGAATAGCTGGAAGGGCAGTCTCCATGTCTCCACCACCATCGCTCCCCTGCGGCAAAGTTGCATTATAAAATTTTAATTTCAAAACAGGAACCCTCTTGTGGCGCGGATCCTTCAGAGTTACTCTCGCACATACTTCAAATTTATTGATGGATGCGATATGGTTCTATAAAACCTAAAATCAGAAGCTGATTAGGGCTGAAAGGTGTGTTCGCGGACTATACCAGTGGAGAAGTGGTCGGATGGCAGGGAATCTCTGAGTGGAATCGCAAAAGGAAAAAAAGGCGTCGCGGTGTATAGTAACAGATTCAAAGAGATCTGGGAAAGAGATTTCTCTGGTTTTTATGTTCTGTCCTGACAGTGATAATCCAAGATATGTGCACATTTTGGTGGTTGGGGCAAGGGGGACAACTTGCACTTTGGCCACAATGACAGATTCTTGTTAGGATTAAATTACTTTTCGATGTTTGTACCAAGGACTTCCTTAGTGGCCATCAGGAAGGATATCTGTAGGATTTCAAAAGCTCTCCAGAACATCATGACAGACATCATGAGATAAATACTTTAAGGCTGCATAAACGCTATTCTTTCAAGAAACAAGATGTAATATCGATGCACCCGTGCATCAGTTGTTCTAGGCAATAGAGACGAACAGTAGTGCCATCCTACGAGGTCTTCAAGATGTGGTCGTGGATGCTAGAACATAATAAAAGTCTAAAGAATCAAGTGCCTATTCGATCACAAGGTAGAATGATCACAAGGCTAGAAATGATGCCCTGGACTTGTATCACTATTATTGTCCCTCTTATGCGTCACTTCTGTGATGGCTTGCTTCCACTGGCATCACAGGTGCCAAAAGTATTTGTCCAACAGCAGCTTTATACATCTCCTTCACTCATCCTAGAATGCACTACATGAAAGATTAACAAGAGCAAACGGATCCGTCAGGGACGTCTATAGCCCGAACTTCAAGGAAGCAGTCTCTCTTTGCTACTCTACATCTATCTTTTATATGGTGGTGTATACAATCGGGCTGTGCGTCCTCCACAAGACGCAGATGGTCATCTTTTTTGAAAGCTATGCGGCGATAAAAGTTTTGAGTTCCTGGAACCTAGAACTGCCTAAACACCCTAAAGCAGCTAGCCTCCCACAATTAAATGACCATCTATTGGCTTCCCAGAAACAAGTGCATGGAGATTGGAGAACAAATAGCTGATCTACCAAACACATGAAGTAAGAGCTCAACTTTTGAAGAGCACCCAGAGAAGCTCCTTAAATGCAATTTGCCACCAAGACTCAGCTAAGCATGAACGCAAATTGTGCGGGGACATGCAGGAAGCCCTTCAGGTTGTCTCTGACTGGTGTGTCAGAAAGAGCCTGTCGATTAACCCCGACAAAACAGTTCTTGTACCATTTACTAAAAGAAGAAAACTTTGGTACAATTACCTTAAATGGTATACCTATCAGTCTTTCAGATGAAGTGAAACATCTAGGAATTGTCCTAGACAAGAAGCTTAACTGGAACTCACACGTGAATAGCAAAATTACTTAAGCGACCAATGCCATGTGGGTATGTCGCCGTTCATTCCATCCTTACATAGTTTGCCTCCGTAGTTTGCTGGTGGATCAAAGTCAAGGAAAAATCCACCATCTTAAAGCTGCAACGACTTCAAAGATTAGCATGCCTCAGCATCACCGGAGCCATGCGAACTTGCCCTAGAAGCACGCATTGGTCTTACCCCACTCCCACATATTTGTCAATAAAGTGGCAATACGAAGTGTACTTAACCTCCAACGCTCTACAGATATCCAGCCAAGCAGATCTTCGGGTCACATGGCTATCCTATCTGATTTCCCTGAGCTCGAAATGATCGGCACGGTATGGGACTTTATGCGGATCCCTACATCCGCGCTAAGAATGAGTCTGGACAGCTGGGAAAGACGAAACTTCTTATCTTACTGGAACAATACTCAGGGACTAAGGCAGGCTAAAAGAACCATCCTACCCCTAAACAAAATCACAAAAAACATTCTCAATCATAAAAGGGACAATATCAGAAGACTGGCAGGCTTCCTCACCGGTCATTGCAGCCTCACTTACACAAACTAAACATAGTTCAGGAATCTGAATGCCGGCTCTGCTTAGAGGAAGACGAATCAGCAGAGCACGTACTATGCGATTGCGTGGCTGTCTGCAGAGTCAGGAAGCGCTGTCTCCATAAGGAATTCCTAATACCGGATGGCATACGTAATGCCCCGACTGGAGATATCCTCAACTTCATTAGGAAGATAGAGGATCTCCTTGTATAACTGGCTCCAGGGACAATAGATCTTTCAGGTCGCAGTGCGCAGACCCTTACCAATAATAAAATATACCACCAAGACTTCGCCAATCTAAAATATTCATTAAGCCCTTTCGCTGCATGGCAATCGATGACGAAGATGATAATCGCCGGGAGGTACTGTGGTGTGGAAGTCGGACGGATCAGAGAAGACACTTGCCCCTTATGAATCACACGCATTGGTACCTCTCCTCGCTTCCATTCGTCTTTTCACAGATAAAGGGTTAAAAATGGTCCAACGAAGTCCAAGCGTGGCTTTCTGTTGTCGGTAACTGCTACATTGCCTAGATATTTGCTGGGCTGAGCTGGAATGGCCACTTGTAGCTGAAGAAGCTTTTAAAAGGTCACCTTTGATGCTGGTGCTTATAAGACATTTGGAATCCCGCTCAGGTATATAGATCACCGGAGACGAGGCAGAGTTCCTCAAAATCAAGCTTTAGAGCACCTGCGATCAGTTGGTAAAGACCAACTTTGGTAAAGACATCGCAGGTGCTCTAAAGCTTGACTTTGGGGAACTCTGTCTCGTGCCACATTCGCGCTGCTAGGCCACCCAGACTGCATTTCTGATGACGGAAGTGAGTTGCCATCGAGTTTGAAGCTCCATTCTACCCATCTTACAAAGAAAACTAAAGGAAAGACTCTTAAAGACGAATAGAGGGCAACCTACCTAGACACCTGCAAGAGACTTTCCGGGCGTTGAAGCTCAATGATCATTTGAATTCTTGAGCTAAGTCACTGTTGACAAGTTGTTTGACATCATGATACTAAAAGGCTTCAACAATGCCGTTTCGTTTCACTTAAGTTCGAAGTGAACCTGTGCCTCAACCAGCAAGCTTCCTCAGTTCTCCCAGACTTAAGGTTGGTTTAGGTCTTCTTCTACTTGACCACCGTTCCTCCGAAGACTCTGTGGACTAGAAATTTAGCTTCCCAAACGTCGCTCAAATGTCCAAAAGGCAGTCTTTTGACGTTTATTCAATTATTTTCCATCACATGTGTGTCAGTGAGGAATTTTTCGGCAACGGAATCGATAAATAATTCCCAATTCCCCATCCAGCATCATATGTCATAAGCCATCAATATGTGTGATTATTTCAAAGGAAAACAGGATTTTGATTTAATCGCCTCTCTCAAGTCGTCCCTTTTCCTCGTCTTATCGCGTCGTTCGATACCCAATATTGGCTTAATTCCCACGACACACTGACAGGAGTCCTTCGTTCCATACTGACATGCCAAACATCACCATACAGACCTAAAAGTCATAAGCCTAAGACGATAGGCTAAGTCGAAGTTAAGAAGATTTTCGCTCCAACGAAAATGCACACCACAACGTCTGTATCTGTACGGTGGAGAGGAGAAAGAAACAGAAGTAAACCACCGGACAGAGGAGACTCATGAAGTCTGTGTTGAAGAAACAACTAACAAACAAAAGGCATCCAAATCAAAAAAAAAAAAAAACCGAACCTGATCCGTTCAAGTCGTCCTCTGGTGCTCGTGGTGGTGGTAGTGCCCTGAGGTAGGTCGTCAATTTAATCCCGCACCAGCAAATAATGTCGCTTTTTTTTTTTTTTCTGGAATAATCTCATTCAAGTCCCGCTCTAGATTGATTTTTCCTGTTCCAAACCCTCCTCCGTGGTTGCTGCAACAAGTGAATGTGTCGTACGGTTGTGTTGTGCTCCACTTAAGTCTCCCTTCGTGCAAGATATTCCTCGAATCAACTTGTGATGTGCTCGTCTCCTCCTAAGAAGGCCTACCGAGTCGCGAGTAATCAGTTCAGAGTCCCACTCATCTCTGTATGTGTGTATCTGGTGGACCTGTCAAATTAAATGATCCCAAACTGTCTTGGCCTGACATATTTGTTCTCTGGGTTCTTATAAATTTCAATCCAAATTAAGTTGACATCCCCTCTGGCATAGTTTATAGGTGAATTAAGCTGTACATGACTCGTATATTCATGGACTCGATGGCATTAGGCTTCGACTTCAACTTCAACTTGTGTGCAGTCCAATTCGGAGAAATATGGATAAAGGATAAGAACGTCAATTATTTTATAGAGCTGCACATAAAAGCCCGATGCTCGGCTTGAGGATTTTCGGAGCAACGGATATAGTCACCGTGATTGTTATATTGCTGCTGATGTGACATCGTTTGAAGGGATCTGGGCTCACGGGATTGCCCTGGTCATTTGTGCTCTCGAAGAGTAATGATGAAGTACACAGGAAACGGACAAGTAAGTCAAGAGTTGATGTGGCTGCTGCATGCGGTCTAACTGATTGGTTACTGTTTTGTGAATGAGAAGGGAAGGACAGTGATTGTTGGGTCTCTGTCCTATTAGACACACAGAGCTATACAAGGGTGGAAAATTCAAATTTACGCAAATGTAATGTTGTGGTTAGTAAATTGGACAATTTGATTTGTTGGTCTGCAAAATGGGATAACAATGTAGATGACTTGGATTCTTCAGAGGGAGTAGTGTCGCCATACACAAATGGTTTCAAGTTCTGAGCCAGGTCACCTAGTGTTAGGATGAGTACCCTTAAGCTTAGTTTGTAATCTTTTAACTTTCAAATAGACTGACAAAGCTCATAGGGATTCAGTTGCGGGATCAGTAGCATATTTTGTCTTATGCAGCGATCCTGCAGATGGAAGTTACTTGCTCATAGATTCCAAACTTCGGTGGCATATGTAGCTTTATGCTAAACCACAAGCAAAATATAGCCGCGGTGGTAGTAGGTAGATATGGTTGAAACTGGTGAACCTGCCAGGGACACAAACAGCCCTGATACGCCGTTCTGATACCACAACTCACGTGACTTGGCGTAGCTTGGAGTTTTCATATCCATCCAGTGGAGTTGAGAAAATTGATAACGTTGCTGAATTTTATGTTAGAAATCTCAGATAGTTCCTTGAAAAAGGGTTTTCCGAGAGTGCGCTCTGTGGTTCTGGCAAGTGCCGGCCAGTCACAGAGAAAGTGGAATAACGTTTCCTTTTCGTGTGAATTGTCGCAACTACGGCAGAAAGGGTTGAACGGAATGCCTAACTTGGCAGCGTGTGGACCAATTGACCAGTGGCCCGTGCTAATTGCTGTCTCGATACGGTTCCTATTGATTAGGTCATTCGTTCTGTTTTTATTGTAGGCGGAACAAATCTGTCTGGATATGGCACAGGTTGCTAGACTTTTCCACCTAGAGTTGGCAATAGAGAGAAAGTGTTGGAAAATTTTGCTGGAGCAGACTGACTCCGCAAGGAAGGCATCTAGGGTAGAACTACATCTGGCTAACGTGTCGGCTCTCTCGTTTTCCTCTATGTCACTATAGCCGGGAACTCAGAGTAGAGTGATGTTAAACCGAGCGTTTGCCTGCGTTATAGTTTCCTACACTCTTCTCCTAGTTTAGAGGACGAAGTAAGTGAGTGAAGCGCTTTGATGGCTGCCCGGCTGTCAATAAAGAATCCTATGCTGTTTGAAGTAGTAAGGCTAAGGCTAAGTATCTTGAAGGCTTCTCTAATCGCTAGTACCTCCGCCTGGAAGACACTCGAAGAGTCTGGTAGGCGGTACGATTTGGATACGTTCAGTTCCGCTGAGAAGCCACCTGCTCCAACGCCACATGGATGGAGATCTTGGAGCCGTCGGTGAAGATCGATTCTTGGTAGTTTGAATGTATCTTATTATTGATCTTGAGTGTGGGAGTCGTGTAATCAGTTATGGTCGAGGCCATATCCCTAGGCAGCAGGTCAAGAGCCTTACTATGGCCATACGGCTTGGGGGACCAAAACCCAGATTCTTTGAGTCTGATAGCACTACACGAAACGATGTATTTGATGTGCAAGTCCAAGGGCAGGATATGGAGGAGCACGTTAAGAGCTTCTGACGGGCTCAATTAGATCGCACCTGTGGTCCCAATGCCAGCTGTTGTTTTATGATGTTGTAAGCTTTGCTTAAGGCGGCCACCAAACGAGAGAACCATAAGTGGAGATTGGACGGTGGTAGTAGACTTGAGAAGACATCCTATACTTCCAGTCTTACCATGATCTACTTGCAAAGTTTGCAATTAGATATTTAGGTAGCAACAGTCAGACAATTGTTTTTTCTGTTAAAATTTAGCCACTGGAAGTCACGGATTATCAAGTTCGAAAAGGCTTACTAGGTTCAAAAGCTCGAGCCCAAGTGTACTTGTCGATTAATAATCCACACGAAGTAGGTAGTTGGATGCCCAGTGACAGGTGTCATCGACTCCTTGGAAATATTGGGATATGAATCTCAGGAGGTTTCTCGCCTCAAAGTTACTCAAGTCCCCTTGGTCGTTAAAAAGCAATCAAGATCCGTAGTTTAATGTTAGCTAAAGCTGGACATTCACAGGTGACAGTCAACTTCCTCCTCGTCACTGCACCTTCTGCAGTGGTCCTTGTAAACAGCACCGAATTCTTCTGCATGAATGCTAATTGGAAAGTGACCCGTAAGGGTTCTGCAAAGTTATTCGACGCTATGGTGTTCCTCTATCGCTACGCCTCCTAATGTCAAGTGAATAAGTCGTGAACTCAACATAATATCCAATCTTGTCACAGAGATGAATCGTTAAATCTAACTTTATCTAGACTACCGAGGGTAGCATCAGAATTCACGTTGTTTATAGCCTTTAAGCTGTAGCGATCTTTCACGGCCATTTTATATGCTATGTTCGGCGCAAATGTCTAAAAGGGTTTCAAAATCTGTACCAGGAAAGATGACTGATCGGAATGGAGTCTTAAGCAATGATTTAGCGAACTATACCTGCTTTAGGGGTACCGCAGTCTAGCCATTTGCGCCATGGAACAACAGTTTCCGCTAACTCTTATACCATCATCTGTCAAATGGTATCCAGAATCTGGTGCATTATATGGGGCGATTGGCTGAATAATCGACACTACCTTCTGCTTTTCAATAATGTTACTGATAGTGTCCACACTCCATACTAGTGTGGATAGTCCGCGGATTCCTTTGCCCAGCCCGGGAATGTCGAGAAGTTCTTCGCTTAAATCAGTCGTCGCTGCTTCTCATTCCAATTTAACTTCATTTCAAACTTATCCTCAGATGAAGCATGATCAAGTGCTCAAAGCTCTCTCACTTACTGCCTTGAAAACCAATCCGCCCTCAGATCTTTTCACAATCCGCTAAAATGTTACCAAATACCCCATACCTGGTTAAACACTGATCTAATCACTAATCACTTCCGTTGTTAAAACCACACTTACACTTGCAAATATTTCATTCATAAACCTATTTCATAACAGTAGCTGTACAAAGTTTCAAATTTGGTTTACTTCCATCTAGGAACCGCTTCAAGTCCAATTTTGGAGAATCCCCAAGATTGCATGTCAATAAGCCACTCCATCGACAGTAAAAAAAAAAAAATCTAAAGGCAAGCGCACCGAAAATCCGTTTGATCTCCTCCAAAACACACATAAGGCTACATGACACGGACAAGAGGGAAAGCTATGCGATGTGTGCTAATCTTAAGCTAAACATGCTACCGAGAGACGTTCAATCAATCAACACAACAAAGTACACACCGTTCCAGCTGTGGGTGGATGGATTGCTCACCTCAAGATCCATTCGATTGGTTTTGGTAGTCTCAGGTGTGGGCGCTCTACCAGCTAACCTCGATTTTCGAGAGATTATTGGGTGAAATTATACACAGGTACCCTCGAATGAATATTGCAAAGACCGAACTTATTTATGACACACAAATTGGGGCTACTTAGTCGTGGCGACACACGTTTGTGGAAACTTACCATGCCAAACTGGAAAAGAATTCAATTCAAAAACTGCCCAGTCTTCCGGTCACCATTCGACTACACTTCCTCGTTCATTTGGCAAATATACAAGTGCCATAAGGAAACGAATCAACTGCCTGCTCCATAACAACGTTCCGATATCCCTCGTGCAAAACACACTCGAAGCATGCCATTGATCGATATTTCTTCACTCCAACTTCAATCAAGCCAAAGACCCGGTCCCCGGATCTCTAACGTAAAACATGCGTCGTCTCGCGTTCACACACAGCATCGCACCGGCAAATGTAAGATCTATCGTTGGAAGAGATCCACTGACAGGTTCAGCCGGCACACACAGAGGACCATCAGCATCATCACACCGAACCGCCACGCTCGATCGATACATTTATTCACACTAAACCACGCCATAAATAAAGTAAATTGTCCCAATGGACATCGCACCATTGGACCATCGTAGCACCATGAATCCATATGAGCCCGTGCTCTCCCTCGCGCGTTCCTAGACGAGAACAGGTTAACGTGGTGTTAGCCTGAACTCAATGGCAAAACATGCTCAGCTGTCTTGCTCATGTCATCCGGATTAGAGGCTTAGTGACAAGTGTCTGGGTGTATTACATTAGGGTATCGTGTTTCCCCCTTGCACACACCACCACCATTATGGCACATCGAAATCAGAGTGTGAAGAGGTTTTCACATTAATCCATCGGTGGACGAAGGCCTAGCAGATAAATTAGAAACTTGTGTGTGTGTGTGTGCTTGTGTGGACTATTGCTCCATCATTCAGGTGTAATCCATGGTCCAGAGCCTTAATTGATCGACAGAGGGATTCGATTTGCCTTCCCCAATGGAAATTGTAAACAATTCACGTCTATTATAAAAGATACAATTCCACAAATGACAATAAAATTTATATTCTCGAGGATATTGGCAGCAGCGATGTGCCGCTACTGCTGCTGCTGCTGAGTGGATGGAGCGGAGCGCTACTGTTTGGAGCGCGGTTCACCTCAAAGGACAAAGGACCATTGTTTCGGTTCGGTAGCTATCCGTGGCGGCAGCTTTGATGTTCGACTTTGCGAAAAACGAAAACAGTGCACACAGACAGACGCTGCCGATGGAAAAGGTTTCGTTTTATCCCACAGGGTTCCCAAGTGAATTACCGCCAAGAGATTCATTTCAGCTACTGTTTGCGCGCTCGTGCTTCGTTTCTTTTTTTCCATGACGTGGTGGTACTTATTTTTGTTGGCGACGACCTTCTATTATGCTAGTGGCTATATGGAATTCCCTTACTAGTATGCAAACAAGGATTATAACTTCACACACATACAAATGTATGTCCATTGGAAAATGATGACATCTACCGTGCAACTGTGTGGGGTTCCTTGTGTACTTGCGCGAGCGGCATTTTGATGTCTGAAGCTGGAAGACTTGGAGCGTAACTTTATGGAAATTTACCTAAAATGGTGATCATTTATTTTGGTTCTTGGATGTTAGCTGTTTTTTTTTTTTTTTCTTAAGGAGACTGCGGTGAAGATCTGAAGTCATTTATATATTTCAAAATGTCTATTGGAGGCTCTCGCTTTGAGCTTGGACTGGAGAATGAGAAAGATGACGTTTGAATGAGATTTGTGCGGATGAGAGAGGGCTTCTCTGTTGGCTTTGTTGCTGGTCGTTGATTGGGAAAAAGTTTTAATGATGAGCTCTGATCGAAGCAATTAAGCTATGTCGGGTTGAGTCCTTATGAAGACTCGGGGAAGGTTAAACAGGAAGAGCGTGACAATGTAAGCTGAGCAAGATGAGGAGCGAGAAGTCTATGCTGTACTCCTTTTTGAGTAGAAGGCGATGTCTAACACATGAATCCCTCTAATTTTGAAACCGGTCAATGGGTTGTCGGATTAGAGGCAGACATTTTTGTCCTGCCGGCCGTTCTGAAATCTGGAGGTTGACCAATCAAAGACTCTCCAACGTCTGTGAGAAATCCTCGGAGTTCTGGTTCGCTCTTCACAAAAAAGGTGGCAGATTTGCCAATCTGCCTAAGTGACACCAATCTCTGCAATCCCTGTGGAGAGGGCGATGATCGGTTTAAGTGGTAGATCTTCGGAGCTGATGTGGTTAATGCTGACAACCTAAGCTTTTCATCACTGAAGCAATTCACTCTCAAAATCGGTTCTTTACCTAGTAGTACCAGTCTTTAAGTCTGAGTATTTCAGAAGGCAAAAAAGGCACCCTCCACTGTCTCTACAGTCGTCGTCACTATTCGAATTGTGCTTCAAGACAACAAAACTATTAGGTTAGGTTAGATTGGAGTGGCAGGCTGCAAGTTGTAACCTCACTTAGACCAGATACGGTCTTCTGTCTGTTTTTCAACCAGAAATAGTACTCTCGGAACCAGCTGGAACTGGAACTATGAAGCGCTGAAGGCTGCCTATGTTGATGTCAGCCAGTTCGTTTAGGTTGTGAAAGAAGGTAGCTTCTTAGTATGCTTTTCTTCGAGCTGACAGGGCCGTACATGTACAAATAAGGTGAGGAATTGTCTCCTCCTCTTCCTCCTCGTCCATGCAGCTTCTGTAGAGGAGGCCCAGTCTATTGGCATGTTTGCAGATGGTGCAGTGCATGGGCTTATGAACAGTCTTTTCTGATGAGACAGTGAAAGCGTTTGTGATCCAGCTTTGGCCAAATCTGCTTGATGATGAAGCTGGTATTAGCTTCTATCCACCTGTGAATGGTGATGTCGATCGCATTTCTTTTGAGTAACAATTTACAGGTGGTGAAAGGCATGCTTAAATTCCCCTTTTCTGAAAGAATTTGTAAGGTTGTGGCTAGTTCATCAGACAGGCAGTTTCCTGGAATGTCCCTATGTTCCGGCACCCACATAAGGTGAATTGCTCAATCATTTCGTTAATAGACAAGCGGCAATTTAAGGCTGTTTCTGAGTTGAAGGCGATAGATTCCAGGAATTTTATCGCGGCCTGGCTATCAGTATAAAATTGTGATATCCAGAGAAGTTAGTACATTATACCTCAGCCACGATAGGGCTTAATTGCCATTATCTCGCCTTGGAAGACTCAGTATTGGTCAGGCAAACAGAAGGAGATGCTTGCTACGTTCACATCTTTGGAGAATACACCTCCGTTTACTCTCGATTCTGTTTTAGAGCCCTCTGTGTAGACGCAGATGGATCCCTTTCGTGACTCAAAGTAGTTCTTCCAGTCAAGTCTGGAAGGGATAGTCTTATCGAAGTTTTGATCGAATAGAAGACGTTGATGAGTGTATTCGGTGATTTGCGGAATGAATTCTAGATCGTTCAGAATGGTGGAGTGTCCAACTCACAGGTTGGACCAATGGTGAAGCTCTTTAATGTGCATATCTGCATTGGCTACCACTTGTTTACTGTAGATAAGTAGGAGTAACAGATGGAACAGTGTATCTAGAGCTGCCGTTGGGGAAGGACAAAACGATTAAAATCCATAAAAAACAACCAGCAGAAGTTTATTTTTAACTTGCTTTTACCCGCGGCTTCGCCCAATCTGCGAAGTTACACTTTAATAACCAAAAGTAGCCCATGCTGTGACCCGAGGTACAGTCATTCTGTGTGCAAAATTTGAAGTTGATTGGTTCCGTAGTTTTCGTGTTATAGAGGAACAAACAAACAAACAAACGGACAACGTTTCACTTTTATAATATTAGTAGGATATATTTCGACATTAGAAAAAACACATATCATTGACAGATCCTTTCCAAATGAAAGAGTGAATAAGGATTCTTGTCTCATATCCTACCTCCCATTCCATGTTCCATCATCTACAAGGCAATTACTGGACCGAAGTAATAAAATCATCATCTCTCCCATTAGAGGACATTTCAATCCATAAGTTCAAAACGATAACATCCGGTGTATTCCATCAAAATCTGTCAATTAGGACATCTATCCGCTGTGGACACATTCCACTTACAGTTATAGAAGAACCCTGTTTGGGCTGGCCCCAACGTAAAGAAAAGTGACGACTTATGGTATGCCTATGTGCCAGGTGCTTTTCACAACACGCATACCAGAGTGACACACTGTTATCGCAAGCGAGAGGCTTTTTCGCACAGACGACGACGTCCAACCAGTATACAGGTATGGGCAGTGCACCGCCTGTGCCATTAGTGCAATCGCCTCTCCAGTCATTTCCAATGCTAATAACTCCTTTTTCGTGTCTCGACTTTGCAAGATAATAAATCAAAAATTGTCGTTGAGAGTAATTAACTGAAATATTACCGTCACACGAATGTATGGTTGTATGGATGGAGTGCGCAGGGAAGTGTTGATTCAATTTGTTTTTCTTATGCCATATCGCAGGGACAGCAGACTCTGTGAGATGACAGTGGGCTGGGAAACTCAATCTCTGCTTTACATTTGTTACGAATAACTCGCATTTTATTTGCATTGACATGACACGGGCTGTACCTATTGACTTGTTGTCTGCCACCTCTAAGCTATTTGTTAGCTAAATCATTTTTTTTTTTTTATTCTAATCAAAAGAAATACTGGACAAGACAAGTTGACAGAAGTTGGACTGATACTGGTGGACAAACTGAGTGGCAAGGCGTTAACAAGGAGAAAGTTTTGTTGTAAGACAAGTTTCCTTTTCTTTTGCATTAGTATTGTCAAATGCATTGAGGTGGACAAGGGAAACAGCTCCAAGAAGGAGTGACTTTTTGGAAGCCTTCCATTATCTTTGACTCCTGTCACTTTGCTAGTGATTTCCTAGACTTAGCATCCTGTCATCTGAAGCATAGCTCGACTGTTTGCTGTTGATAAGCTTCTTGACTTCAACTTCCTTTAAATTTTGTATTAGACTGTATTAAAGTATCATCAAGGGTTTCCTTTTGCTCTGACTGACACTTAGGTTAGGTTGGGTGGCTGTCCCCACTAAGCAGGGACCCACTTAGGCCAGAATGAAGGCCCATTGTAATACCGTGTGTAGAAACCGGAAACCAGCCTCAGAAACCTCACATGCGGGATTCCCTATAGGATACAAGGATTATAAGCTCTGGGTAATCATATCGGTGTAAACCCTATACTGTGCGGAACCAATTAGACCCACATATGTACAAAACTGTTAATCCTTAAGATGTTGAGACTGGCTAGGTCGTTAAGGTCATTGAAGAAGTACTCTCCTAATGTTTTCCTCCTCAACCTTGAAAGAGCAGGGCACGTACAAAGAAGGTGTGCAGTCGTTTCTTCTCCTCTTCATCTCTGCAGCTTCTACAGAAATCGTTAGAAGATACACCCATTCTGATGGCATGCCTGCCAATTAGAAAATGCCCCGTAAGGGCTCCTATTATAATTCTTATAAGTTTCCTATTCACGGACAGAAGTCTTCCTGTTGTCCTCAGATCCAGGTTAGGCCTGCTGTTAGCTGTTCTTCTAGCTTCACTATCGAGGTGAGACTTTATCGATTCTAGAGAGACAAGCGGTTCCCCTCCATTTTCAGAGAGGATCCGACCCGCGCCTTCCTAAGCTAGTTCGTCCGCTCTGCAGTTGCCCGGAACGTCCCTATGTCCTGAAACCCAGCACAGGGAGACGTCGCATCTGTCAGCGATCTCGTTCAGAGAACTGCGGCATTGCTTTACCAACTTGGATCTAACTGTCGGTAATTCCAAGGCTTTAATCGCTGCTTGACTATCTATAAATAGTACCACCTACCGTTAATCGAGAAAGCCAAGCCACAGCTTCTCGGACTGCCGTAATTTCCGCCTGAAATACACTACAGTGATCGGCCAGTCGCTTGGCAATACTCTTAAGTCAGGTGCATTGGAGAAGACCCCTACCCCCGAGCCATACGCTGTTGTAGATCCATCTGTGTATATCTCTATCGCAGATTCGTCTAAGACCCCACCAGATTCCCAAGCACTTCTGCTAGGAATTCTTGTCTTGAATTTGACGTTGCTAGGGATGGTTATGTTACTGTAAAGGATCCCCCCGTGGCCCGTATTATCACTGGTCAACTGGGAGGATTCCCTCAGCTTTAAAGCAGCTTTGGGTGCCATTTGCTTCCCATAGATATCAATAGAAAGTAAATGGAGCATTGTTTGCGGACTAACTGACACTTACTCCCACAAGAATCTTCCAACTTGGAGGGTTCGGCACAACCCAACGACCCTATTGATTCCATCTGAAGAATTCTTACCATCTGTTCTCTTATGATATCTTTTATGATGGCGCTACAGTCTGAGGTACCCTGAGACGGAACTTACCAGCATCTCCAGCCAGTAGATAGTTTCGCAAGCTTAGTCCCTGTCTTCTTCTGCTGCGCCATCCCTCCGGTCTAGAGGGAGCGCAGGTTTGCCTCCACTCTACACATCCTATCCCTCTTAGTTGTTGAATCTGGATGCGGTTGATATCGCTAAACAGCCATTGTACCTCCTCCCTCATTCACCATTTATGCAGACGGGACCGTAGACCACCCGAAGGATTTCTCTCTCTAAAAAAAAAAATACTGATCTTAGCACTTGTCTGAGTTAACTTGTCCTGCAATTTTAAGGGTTCTGTACCGAGATTGGCATAAACTACCAAAGTGGGCTCCAGAGCAGCCTCAGCGCTTACAATGTTAAAGTGACACCCACAATCAAGTAAAGTTCCTTAAGTTGTTGCAGCTGTTCAACTGGAGGCTGTTTAAACTGAATTATGGGTGACGTCTATTGAATGCACCCCTAGCACCATTTGAAGATAGAAGCTTTTTTTCTACAAATCTTGACAATTCGTTTCAGTTATCAAAAAATCAAAGCTTGTCCTTGTCATTCCATGATTCCAAACCCCTCAAGACTTTCCTATTGAAATGTATTTTCCTTGTTTCACCAGGTTTACCCATTACGAACCAATCAATAACAACACCAACAGTTGTCGTGTGCAAAAATTTCAATATAAATCCCGAAATAGAATTCCCATCCCGTCATTGGTGTCGTGCTCTGCAACACATTAACCCACCTTTTGCGCCCAAGTAAGCCATCAATATTCCTCGTGTCCTCGAAATTCAACTTACCCAGTGCGTATCATTAATAATCATTTCGTCTCTCTCTACCACTACCAGCCAGAGTGTGGGACAAATCAAGCTAATTAAGAGACCACTGAGCACTGTTCGAACGCCAAACACACCCGATTGACACTCGGCGATCCATCTTCACTTGGCCAGACCAGAGAGGATCTATTTATATGCCGGTTCTGCCCAACAAAACCCTATAAATCATTTTTCATAAATCATATAAGCCAGTCGCCTCACGTGACCAGAACCATAAGCGTTACGCTTGTCCGAATCCTCCACAGATGTTCGAAGGAACTCTCAAGAGCTCACAGGATTATTGACAACCCAGACGATCGGCCGTCCGCGTCGTCTCGGGCGCGTAGAAAGACGACACAACAAGGCCGCACTCTGTGGGCGTACCATTTTCCAAGCTGCTCCATCCGAAAGTGTACGCCAAGTCGTTAATTATATTTCAATGTTTATGCAGAATAAATAAGCCATCAATAATGCGGATTGGCGTGTCGGGACAACGTGTTTTCTGTCATTTAATATGAAAACCATATAACGCGCGCATGCGCGCACGCTGCTGCTGCCCAGACTTCAAGTTCTTTGTTTCGATTCTCCTTTTGCTTCTTAGCTTAGTATCAAAGTTATTGCAGGCATCATGCCACGCACCTCCCCGCCTAGACTAGAAATGCGATTGCGAATGTCAGAGCGAAGAAAGAACGTCATTCTCGCCAGCAAACTTGTCACTTTGTGTGTGTTTGTGTGTCCGTCAGTGGGCCGAGCGCCAACAATCGAATCGGGAATGCTCCGTTTTGACTTAGATTGCGCCATTAATATTCATGTGATTTATTGACGCACGATAGGCAAATTAGATGGTCAGGTTGAGAAGAAGGCGGCTTGCGCAAGTCGCACATGGAGGTGCGCTCCCCATGTGCCCGCATATTCAGAAAAGTGGAAATCGTTGGGTGGCTGGGTGGCAGCAAACCGCTGGGGGCCCACTACATCAAACCTCAGACAAAGTGCAAACTGTTTATGGAATCTAGTTAGCACCTATGTAAATGGTCAACGCAGCCACGAAGTGCCGGAGAAGCAGAACGTGAATTGTCGTGGAATGGAAGTTGGCGAGGCAAATGACAGGTGGTTGGACGTAGTTATGTAGCCTTAAAGGTAAACTGCGACGCAGTTGATGTATGTAACACGCATTAAGTCTTACAACTCATTTGGTGGCACTTTAGATAGGAACATCACAAGTGGGAAAGGCATTAGCATTTGCACATTTGACTTGGGCACAGTTGTAGGCCTCACTGTAGAGTTATGACAGATTTGGAAGGATAGAGACAATAATTCGTCTCTCAGTTATTATAGCCACTCGACCTGGAGAAAAAGTCCCGAATCCGAATCGTTTCGAGTCGTTTGAGAGCTGAAATTTGACTCTCTGCTGTTCAATTGATCGATCTTTGCAAGCCAATAAGTCTGCAGGTCTTAGCACCTTGGACAACATCCAAATCTTTGAGCTTGTGGTTCAGCCTCCACTGGATTTGTTGTCAACAGGAGGTTTGGTCCTTCTTGAAATCAAAACCAACTGTGAGGGTTTTGTTCACATATCAGATCCGTAATAGGTGCCATTACAGGACACTGTCTAATAGGCAAGCATGCAACAAGGCTTGATGTCCATTCAAACGATTTTTGTAGAAGCTGCATGGACGATGAGGAGGAGGCAACTAATCCCCACCTTTTTTGTAACTGCCCAGCTCTCTCCCGCAAAAGAAGGCTCCACTTAGGAGATTTCTAAAGGGTCTTCCAATAGGGACATCCGAACTTTGACAGTTGATAGCGGCCATATTGTTGAAGCTACATCTGTCAAATTGGCTGTCATTTATTCAGTCTGTTTTGTCAAATCACCATGGACGGATATAGCGTTCAACAACACGTGCAAATAATAAAATTGTTTTATCAAAATGGATGTTCTGTTGGGGCAACGTTCCGCGCGAGTCGCCTATTTTACAGTCGCCATAATCGTTCTTCTGCGAGGACTATTCGCAGTGTGGTGGATATTTGAGTCCACTGGTTCAGTAAATGATCAACCAACACCCGTACGTCGACAAAACGCTGTCCATGAGAGTGTGCAGGAGAATCCGAGGCAGTCGATCTCGCGTCGCTCACAAGAACTCGACCTTTCGCAGACCACAACTTGGCGAATTTTGCATCGTGACTTGGGCCTGCCCACGTACAAAATTCAACTGACCCAGGAGCTGAAGGTAAACGACCATAGACAACGACGTGTGTTCGCTGAATGAGCACTGGAGCAGTTGGAAACTGACCCTAATTTTCATCGAAAAATCATCTTCAGCAATGTGGGCCATTTCTGGATATGTGTACGTCAACAAACAATCCACGATACCAATCCACATGAGATCCAAGAGCGTCCAATGCATCCCGAAAAAGTCACTGTTCGGTGTGGATTTTGGGCTGGCGGCGTCATCGGTCCATATATCTTTGAGAACGACGTTGACCAGTCCTTTAGGTCGATGATTACCAACTTCTTTTGGCCAACGACATGTGGTTTCAACAGGACGTCGCTATGTGCCACACAGCTCACGCCACATTGAAAATTCTGCACGAACGATTCGAGGGCATGGTCATCTCACGTGGAAGTGATGTGAACTGGCCGCCGAGATCGTCGATTAGACCCCGTTAGACTTTTTTTTGTGGGATTTTCTGAAGTTGCAGGTCTATGCGAAGAAGCCACAAACCACAGCCAACATAACCCATGCCATCGTCCAAATTCAGCATGATTTATGCGCCAGAGTCATGGAAAATTGGACATTTCGGAAGCACGCAACCCAGAGAAGCCACGGCGGACAATTGAACGATGTTATATTCGATAGGCATTTTAAACGAATGAAAAATTTCAATGATATCTCACACACACTTTGTTTTATTTAAATTTAAAGATAGACAGCGCTTAATGAAATACCCTTTTCTTTAGCAACTTTAGCGATCTGATAAACACAGAAACCTCCTTCGCTTCATCAGAAGCTCCAATTGGTTCAATAAGTAGGTAAGGAGATCTCTCCAGATCCACTGGTCTAAATGTAACCTAACCTAACCTGTGAGGGTTTTTATAAAAAGATCGCTGAGAACCAGAAGGTTGACAGATTTGTAAAAATAGTACTTACTTGTGTGGAAAAACTGAAAGCCCATTCCAACTGCAACATTCATCAGTCATGTCCTTAAAGCTCTTCGCTTTAGTACAATTAGTCTCTTAGCATGGTCCGACAGAAAGTGCAACAACATCTTCCACGTATGCTTGCTATTGAGAGTGTTCAGTAGAGAGTGAACCAACGTACACCATAGCCAAAGAGGCAGAAGGACACCTTGCGGACAGTCCCTGTTTAGCACTGAAGGTAGGTAGGTAGGTAGGTTTAAGAGGTGGATGCATCGCGTGATGCAGCCTTCCATCGGATCTCTAATGGATCCATTGCGCTCCTCTAACGTGGAATGTCCATTCTGAAAAGACAAAAAGAGTGAAATGGTCTGGATGAGTGCAGCTACGAACGTTCGGCCTCGCTGAACCATCCCAAATTCGCCGCGAATTTTAGAATGGCTACCAAAGCTTGTTGGATAGATCGCCCAAGTCGTCGAGGGCCGTCTTCCTTGTTCTATATAGGCTTGGACATTCGCATAGGAAGTGGCGAAGTTTGATCTGTTAAGCGCAAGAATATGCCCCGTTTTTATCTTGTCAATATTTGTCCAGAGTTTCCTGGAAGTGCGGCATGATGAGAGTGCGCTCCGTCTCTCATCAGCTTGTCTTTGGAAGTCTAGTGCAGTGCTAGATTTGACGAGAGCTAAGAACTGAGTGGTTAACCATTGATAGGTCCGGTTCCAAGCCCTTCCTGGCTTATTCATAGGCCATTTCATTCCCGTGGATACCTTTGTGTACCGGGATCCACCAGAGTGTAACGTTGTGATTCGCGGTAAGGGTTTGAGCTCTTCGCGACAGCGTTTTACGATTTTTGACTTAACTTCTGACGGTAAGTTCCGACCACAATCCGCACCAATAACCAATACTATGCTAGTTATTACGGGAAAAGAAGCAGTGCAGTGTTGATGCATAGTCGCGACTTCGGTTTCGGTCTAGACAAGTTTTAGCTTATTTTGGATGGGGAGTGACATTGAGCTGCAATGTATCCCTAACCTGATACCTATTTTCTAAATTTCCTCTGCAAAGACGAGATGAGGCACTCAGTTTGAGAAAGACTGTCGAAATAGCGTTTGTTCATGATGGACCTTTTCAAATGGTTTCATGAACCTTGTCAGACCTTTTTGACATACACCTACTTAAACACAGTTAAAAGACTGCAGATTCCTTTGAGGCAACTGGAGATTTGGACTCTGTCAAAGGTATTCTCATGTCGTTGCATCTCTTCGGCATCAAAATCCAATAAAGGATCAAGCAGTTCTAGCTCAGAAGAGCTCTGAGGCAACCTCTTTGATTTGTGGGCCTGTTGGAAGTCCTAAGAGCTCCAGATAGACACAGAAATTAGATAAATCCCATAATCAGTCGATTAACAATCTCCATAAACAGTTTCTCCCCATCTAAACAAGACCTTAAAATCGATGGCCTACTGTCACAACATGCCATTTTGACCCATCTACACTGCCGTACATAAATGACAGCTCAATTAGTTAGCTTAAGAGTTGTTGACTTCCAAAAACCACACTTCAAAGTACAGTTAACATAGGCCTCAAGCACAAGCCAATTAGGAGAATTCCAACCATAAGTTCACCAAACCTGACGTTTTTATAAAATAACCTCAGTGACTAGTTTGGCCAGCGAGAGATTAATCTTTCCTGCCATCGGCGATTAGACCTCCTACTGCTTGTGATGCAGAAGTTTTTAACCACTGAAATCGATACAAACATTCATACGCGTTACGCACAACGCACAACGCACTTGCGAATGCTTGTTGTGGCTTTCGCAATTCACGCGTGTCAGTCGTAATTGCCAGCCACCTAGCCGGCCATAGATTACCCACCAAACCGATACAACATTCGAGATGGAAAGATGTGGAGACTTTTTCGCCACAGTCCCCTTATCTTGGCTGCCGATAAAACACCTTAGAGACTCATTAAAAAAACCGCAAGCGCTGCTGTCCGATCAACGCACCCATGCTGCTTGCATACACACAATCCTCAATCGCAACACTTTCCCAAATTGCCTCCAACTCAAATCGGAACCTTAGCATCCGCATGCGGCCCGCTCGGCGCTCCGCTGGGTTTTGATTAATTATTTTAAGTTAAATAGACGTCTAACTAATTATGCGGCGATAAATTTCATGTTTGTGTCTCTGTAGTACAAGGCAATGCCACGCCACGCCACGCACTCCGCGGAGGAAGACTAAAAGTGGTGCGTACTATGGTACCGACCAAAAAGTGTACTGTCTCCACACGACGATAAATTATTCATGCCGGTCAATAAATTTGTCAAAAGATAACAACATGAAGTTTCTATGCATGGCGCAGGCGCGAACGCTGCCTGGCCAGAGTCAAAAGTTACACTTTTCGGCCGAACAGACGACGCGACGGCGTTAGAGGGCCACACGGCCCAAAGAGAATCCGGAACCCATGCGAAATGATTTTGACTAGCTGCTGCTGGCTGACTGTCCCACTGTCCCACGGCCTGCGTCTGTCAGAGGCCTGGCGCATGGAGGCGATTCCATTAAATATCAGGTGCTTCATGGAATTTATTGGCGCATAAGTTCACGCATAAATTTCACCGGCGATGCTCCGTGGCAGCAGAGATACACACGCACACAGTGCAGCGGCCGATCTTATGACAGCCACGCATCGTCTGACATAATATACGGAAATTGGATTTTTCCCGATCGTGTTTGGGATGCGAGTACCGCTCTTCGGCAGTGTCCTCCATCCTCCAGATGAAGGACAAGCCGAGAGTGTGTGTGTGTGCCAACGCGCCTGATATGGCCATCACATGTGTAATTATGATTTAGATTGTGACGCTTGTCTGGTAGATGGCATCATGACTTTGGACCGCAGTCGACTTGCTATACTAATTGCACGGCAAGTGGAATTCAGATAAATTAATGGAGATTGTGTGCGCACAGCAGTTACACGGTAAAACACTGAGATACAGTTATGTGAGGCAATTTGGGAACAAGCCGGGAGATCATATAATCGGAAAAGGATTAGATATGCTTGTTTTTTTTGGCAAGAAATGGATATGTCCATGGAACGAATGGCATTGGTTTTGGACACTATTTCATGTAATTTTCATGGGAAACCTGGATTTTTACAGCCTCTACCCTCAACTGGAATCCAAGAGGTACTTTGCGATCGAATACCTTATCAATCGCTGAGTGGAAACAGGGTCCAACTACCAATTTCTCCTCTCACTTTCATGCGATTAACACTTGGACTGTAATGACAGGTGCCTCTTTCTCGCCAAGACACACGAAGTCACAATTGAGGTCTTGAGGAGCTGTGCTTTCGGTGCTCATTTTCTCCTTTTGAGTCCTATTTTGTGGGATAAGACTTGCAGTCGAAACACCTTAAGCCTCCAGTTTTTGAAATGGCAAATCGACTCTGTTTACGCTTAAATAGATTCCGAAGAAGACCAGAGAATTGCAAGTCTATTCGGTCGATTTCAAGACCAGATATGTAGCATCTTGTACTTTATAAAACGATGGCTAGTTTCAGGACATCCCCTCCTCATTTTAATACCTCCGCTTGCAAGCCATCCTAGCTTCATTATTCTTCAACTTCGAGGAAGCTGCGCCGCTTCATCTTCGCCTGAATTTTGGGTCTCTTCGTGACATATTTTTGATTAGGAAGCTCCTAGAAGCACTCCTTATAAAGTCCCACTACTCTAAGTCGGTAACTAGGTCTCCTTCAGTATTTCGAAGAACCTAGGACCTAAGCTGTCAGTTACGTATTTTTCCTATAAAATCTTCAAATCATATTGCTATCGTTCGCCTATTGGACAACTTTGAGCTTCTGCTGTGACCTTCTCCGCTGTGCCTACTCAAACATGGCTTGTGGCTGCTACCAAGTTCACTTTTTCAAAACCCGCGCTTAAGAGATTAGGGCACGTAGAACGGGTCTAAGGAAATTCAGACGGGAGATTACAGGAGGTTCCGATGCGCATTGGTTTTGAACGTCCGCGGCTTTTAATGAGTTTGAAGGCGTCTAATGCTTCTTATTCCAGCTAAAATGATTATTCGAAAGCCTTCATCTGTTTCTCGGTTGTGGAAGCTGTGCTTTCTGACACCAACTCGCCCAAAATGTTCTCAAATTCAACGTAAGTCACAGATTCCCTCTAAAAGCACATACTTTGGTTGACGAGCAGGCACATATTGTTCTTAGTAACGATTCACTTCAGCTATTTAAGCTTGCTCTTGACATTTGACAACCCTGGTGACCAATTTCTAAGAAAGTTAAATGAGCTTGCCAACTTATAGACTCTCAAAATCCACAAATTAGACCACGATCTCCGCTAGGCATTACAACCGATTCGCATCAAGCTTACACAATACACAATTGTAAACCTTCCCCCAAACACGGCCCTCATGAAATAAATCCTCGCTGCTGTTCGTCCAGATTGTTGTCATCCATCGACCATGTCATCGTCCTCAAAGCAGTCGTGGTCAAGATTTACATTTCCGCTTTCATTTTTCTCTAAACCATTATTGTTGACATGATCGAAGCGCGGTCTCCTCTCTTCGTTACGAATTTGGTTGATTCCAATCAGACGCGGGAGTGAGAGAGAAAATGGAAAAAAGACTCCGAAGGACACTGCAGCAAAGCAGTGAATGACAATGACAATCGCCACTATCCACCAGCCGCGCAATGAGACTCCGTCCGGCAGGAGCTACAACTCTTCCCAAGTCCATGACAGTGTGGCTGCTGTTGTTCCTGTTCGATGGAGCTGCCTCAGTTGCAATGCATTCGTACACGAAATTATAATAAGGTAAAATGATCTAACAATTCAATTAGCTCTTATCTGACGATTTACCATTGGAGCTCATTAATATACGTTACCCCGGACCGTCGCCGATTCGCCGATCCACCGCCTTCGTCTTCATTTAGCATGTCCAACCATCATCTTCATCAGTCTCATCATCATCATGATCTTCGTCGTCGTCGTTGTCGTCGTCGTCCTCGCTGTATGGTCAAAGCTGATGAACGTATGTTGGTTTGTCTCGAAAGGGATAGGGAAGGACTTCTGAGGATCTTAAGTTGTTAGGACAAGTGGACAGTATGTACTCAAAGAAAAGGAACACATTTCTGTGATTTAGGGTATGGAACCCCTTTTGGAAATTCAGGTCAGATATGAACCATGGTCAAGTCGAAGAAGGCGAAATCGCAATTTGCCTATCTAAAGTGCTAGAAAGGGTACGTTCAATAATGTTCTCCTTCCAGTCTAACGGTGCGGTTCAGTCCAGGACTACTGAGCCGACATTTTGCAAAAATATCAAATGACAACTGTGAGGCAACAGTAGTGGAGCTATGTAAGTATTGGACGCCTAAATAGGCTTTAGTAACTGAAAACTTAAGAGAGAAGACGGCTGAGAAGACAATACAAGCCCCGTTCTTGAAACAAGAAGATTCCTTAAGCTAGTAATGTCAGTCCCATTTTCACACTTAAACAGATCCTGGAAAACCCCAGACCAGTCTCACTATCGCATTTATATAGCTCTACCTACAAGCTACTGTGACTTTGTTAGTCTTCAGCTTTATGGTAGCTGTTCGACTTCTTCCAGGCTGGCGGCAAAAGAACCTAATCGTCGGCTGGACTTGGGCTCACTTCTTGGCCTATCACTCTTATCGGTGACTAAGCTTCCCTAATTGTTTCGAATAGTCTGCGTTCCAAGCTTAAAAGTTGGCAGTTGCTTGACTGTCTTGTAAAATCCACGGATCTAGTTGCTATAGCGAGTTAGAACACCCATTAGACCTTATTTTTCAAAGCGTGCATTGTTTTCTTCCAAACTTTTGACTCGCTGCTCTGTTCTGTTACTTTTTCCAATGTTTCTCCTCAAAGATGGGTGACAAGCTCACAGTGATCCCTGCCAACTTTGTGCAGTTCTTCTAGGCTCTATCTATTCTTGGTTTTTTCTACGTGAACCAAAATCTCATTTTGTCCAGCTTAGTGTAAATTTAAAGAAGATGAACCTCCTCTTCACATACGAATATGTAGAACCTTCGGGCCCGCGTTGAGTTCGTCTCCAAGAAACTGTAAGCGATAAAGATTAAAGGCAGAAGGGTCTAGTAGTTCGGAGAACCTTAAATTTTTTCGAAGATGAAGTGTCTTTGCTCATAAAAAAAACAATGCTTAAGGCACTCTCCTTCCTTGTGACAACTCAAGCGAGGGCTGGATGCTACCAGTCCGAGTCCGCAGGGACAACAGTTTCATGTGTTCTCTGCCTAGATTAAGCCTCTTCCTTGGGTGGAAAGAACTGTGACACTCTATCAAGACTTTGCCTTGAAATATTCGTTGTGCTCAGAATGATAAGCTTATGAGGACTTGCCCTATAGAGTTCAATAAAACTTTCCGAAATCTAAGAAGCGATGAGGTTTCCAGACCAAGACAGTTCAAGGAAAGTGATTGCTTCTGATGTGATGATTGACCAGAATTTTAGTTTCATCCTAACCAGTGATGATGGTACAAGTATTCCTGTCCAACTTTGCTAAGAGAAGGCTCAACATCAACTGTATCCCTCCTTGTGAGACCCACATTAACTGACCCATTCTCTCTCAAGTTGTTGTACAAAAGCCCCACCACTACCACAGGCCGGTGGAACCGATTTAGCCCAGCACAGCGCCACAACTTCCATTGACAAGTTTATCTGCACGATGTATCTGAATGAAGCCCAGAGTGATGTCAACCAGTGGAAATAATAAATGTGCATGTTTTAATTTCGATTTGGGAGACTCTCTGCTATTTGGACGATTGGACGACGACGATCAGTCAGTCCGGCGGTTGCTTGTTCCAAACGACAACTACTACGACGAGGACAACTTCTTCATCAGTCGCGCATCGGAACAGCATTCAGGCGATGAGATTCACTAGCACTAGCATCAATAGCCGGCTGCTAGTTGGAGTTTGGCAGAGAAGACAGACGAGGCCACACGACTCGAATGACGACCCAAGAGGAGATGAAGATGAAAGACCAGTTGTTGATAAAGTACCCGTAGAGAATCCCTCCGATTGTCATGTTGGCCACTGGGAAATGGGAAATGGGCGCCGAACTAGACCCGGATAGAATCAGGCACAGATCACATCTTGGCATATTGCCATGGAAAAATGTGTTGGTGGTGGTTCTGGTTACTGGTCTTCTTAGGGATTTATCCTGAATGCTGCGCCCTCTTCCTGCACCGGCCATCTAAGCAATTCAATTAAAATTGTTCGGTTAATTTCGTTTGCAATTTAATGACTTCATTCGGAATCACAGGTTTCGGTCACAGCCGCCAGCCAGCCAAAGGAGAGAGATGACGAAGATAATTACTTAGAGGATGACTTACAACTTCATTTTGCACGGTCCCCATTGTCTAGATGCTGATAGTCTTCGAGAGGTTTATCAACATCTGACGTTGTCTCCGTCGTTGTTGTCGTCGTCGTCGTCGTCGTCGTCGTCGTTCGCTTTGTTTCGGATTAATTCATTTTTATTCTCCTTAATTGATCAGAGAGACATCGAGAGACAGAACTGGTGATAGGGTTGGAAGTGGTGCCTCCCTGGAGCCTGTCGTTGATGTCGTCGGGGCGAATGGTGAAACTATGGAATTAGTTCAATGAGTGGGCTTCGGTGTGTCAATTATCACGTTTAAGCCAAGTTCCTGTGGAACATACTGCATTCGATAATTAAGTTATTGGCACAGCGGCGGTAGTCTGGACGTGAAGGAACGCTAAGTGAATCTATGTTGTAACACAAGGAGGACAATGAGCTCTTCTAAAAATGCGAATAGGATAATAGGCTGTGTTTCTCAAATTTAAGTGCGCGGTAAGAGAGTCAAAGGAAAGGGATTTTAAGAGAAGGAACCCGATGTTGTTGTAAAGGAATTCAATTAATGAATTCAACTTCCTGGCCCAGGCCACTTCAAGAAACACCCAGAAGCTAGACATTCCAAGGTCGATGGAAAGTCCTTTTTATTTAACATGTTAAATACCACCGAGAGGACTTTGTGGATCTATGTACTTGCAGGGGTTCAGAGCTATAGAACTCTGGGAAAAGTTGAAGCCGGTAGAGCTTCTTGATTTCCCTAGCTATTCCTCCATTATGGGCTCTAAGTGTACTCCAATTTATTTTGAAGGAATCTTGCTCTAGATCTTTCTATAAATCACCATAAGTAAGCGAGAAATGGTCTGACGATGCATAACTTAGTTCTCAGATCTCGCCAGAAGTGGGATGTTCAACCAAAGATGGTCTTACACTGTTGTGGTACGACCATTTCTCACTTAAATGTGGCTTATCTGATGACCCGCTTTGAGTAAAGCATACAATATCAAACAACTTAGCAAAGTTCAAGCAACAGCGAGATTTGTGCGGTCAGTCCGACCAAAACTCTTAATGTAATCCTACGACTACTCCCTCTTGATACATATCTAAAGTGTTCCAACATATAGTGCAGTCAAATCTCAGTGTTGGTCTGCTTAGTTCTATGGACATAGAAACATCCTGGGTACGCTACCAGTGGCCTATTTCACCAACTTACAAATTGTAATTGTTGTAGATTAAAAAGGGAAATTTGTGGAAATATTTTTGTTTTCGTTTCACCGAGCGTCATTTTTTTTTTTTAGTTTACAAGTTACAAATTTGTGAAAATTCATTTTTTTTGTAGTTTTCTGTTTCACCAAATAAAAGGACTTTACAAATTTGTACATTTGTTGAAAAAATCTTACAAAAGAAAGATCGTCTGTAATTTCATCTACAATTTGTGCTTTGGACATAGAAATCGCTTTTTGAAAGTAAAAATGACTTTAAGGCGATAGTGATACAAGTGAATAATTTGGGATAAATAGGCGAAGAAAAATTTATCGGCCGCGTATAAACAACGAAATTTAAGATTCTTTTGCCTTCAATGAAAAATTTCGCTTAAATCTTATAAACACAGAGGAAATAATAACAATGATTGGACCACAGATTGCTAATGAGTCTGAAAAAAACTTTTCATTGACACCGAGACAATATCATGGGATAGCAGACATGCACGGTATATCGAAATCTACGGTATGCAGATGTACAGCCATCGTTAATGTTTTTTTTTATGAAAATAGCGTACGTTGGCCAGAGGAGCACGAAAGCATATGTGAACGGTTCTATAATATTGCCGGTAAATATTATCCTTTGTATATATGTATTCATAATTTAAAATTTAGTAAGCAAATTTTTTATAAGGTATGCCATGTGTCTATGGGTGTATCAACGGAACTCTTATTAATATTGATTCACCCAACGAGTTTGAATCAGCGTATGTCGATAGACACGGCAACGACTCAAAAAATTATATGTTAGTATGTGGTCCCGACTATACGTTCTATAATGCCTATGTTAATTGGCCCGGAAACGTACATGATGCACGGGTATTGCGAAGGAGTCCGTTGTATTCAAAATTTGAAAACGGGTTTCGGCCTTTTCCGCATTGTGCTTTACTTGGCGATACAGGATACCCATTAAAAGGTTGGTTAATGACGCTCGTCAGCAATTGACCGCTTCAATAGAGTGCACAAATCAACTCGGAGAATAATAGAGAAAGCGATTGGAATTTTAAAAAAAATAAAAAATTTCCTTTCCTAAAATATTTGAGAGTGCAACCACGACAAGCGATTCAAATTATAAAATGCTGCATAATTTTGATTAAGAAGAAACAGATTTATCGCGAATTAAACTAACAACGAACATTTTGTTTTGCTTCTTCATAGCTATTGACTCGTCATACTCTTACAAATTTGTGAGAAAAAATTGTAGTCTGCCAAATAAGCAGTGCAACCGAATTTTTTTGTAATTGTAAACTACAACTGTATTTTCCACAATTTTATTTCCCCTTATTTTACAAATTTATTGGAAATATGTTTGTAGTTTGTGAAACAGAAATTAGGTTTACAAATTTGTATTTGTAGTTTACAATTACTCAGCAGGAAGCATGAGGAAATTATGAAAGATTCGTACCGAACCGAACGGTTCAAAGATCGACTCTGGTTTCAGTGGCTTCTTCTCAGAAACGCTAAATATATCTAAGTCTTCAATCCAAGTAGTTACTGGCAATCCAGGAGGCGTATAGACTCAAACTAAACCTCAGTAATAGGCTAGTCATGCAAGTGTCAAGCTTTCACATATTTATTTTGGAAGAAGTTAACACCCCTGCCTCACCTCACTTAACTCTTTCAGCGTAGCTGGTATAAAATTTGAACCACATTTTTTTAACATTTGCGCAGCGGTGGTACACATTTTGAACCACAAACCTTTCGTTGTTTTGAAACTTTCGCAAAGGTTTATAATGGTACCCTGTATTCTATCAGCATTAATAACTGTTTTTTCACATTCCTTTTGACTGGACGTTGTTTACGTTGTTAATAAGACGTCCATTATCGCAGTATTGTGAATGTGATGATAAATTACTTTTTGTACAGAAAAAAATATCTTGCCACATTAGGGGGTATATTTTTTCAAATTCGTCGTCGCTGAAAGAGTTCAACCAACTTTAATCGCAGTATAAAAAGTCCTATAAATCCTTCAGAGTCCAGGATTCACTGATATTAACTTCCAGCGCAGGCAGTATTTTTAAAATAAATGGCAGTTACTAATTCAACAACATGGTGAAAACAAAAGTGAAACCTGGTTTATGTCTCAACTAATTCAACTGAATGTTTTGTCAAAGGTACCAACCGGCGCCATGTTTTTCTCAACCTTTTAGTACACGCTAGCACAGACCACCGATTGGTTTGGGGATGTGACATTTCATTTTCTTGGGTCGCAACCTTTTTTCGATAAATGCAGAAAAAGAATTACTACTATTTTCGATTTTTTCGACAAAAAAACTGCACAACTCTAAAATAGTACTTTTTGGACAAAAATGCTGCGAAAAAATAGTACTCCCGGAGTACCTTTTTCGAGTACCTTTTTTCGACAAACGAAAATGCAGAAAAGGGTACTCTAAAAAAAGTACCCTTTTCGGCAAAGATGCATTTCAGTAGCGTACTTAGAAAATTGTGTGTTTCTATTTCTCGCTGGATGGGGATTGCATTTTTGTTCGGGGTGAATAATTCTCGATTTTCAGTATGACGTAATTAAATTCAATTTGGTTTGGTCAGGCAGAATGAACATTTCAACCTGGACGATGTAGACCAACAATTCCGTCCACCCAACCTGGATGAAGTGCAGATAGCCATATCTAAGCTGAAATCCAACAAAGCTGCTGGGGCAGATGGCCTGACTGCCGAGCTCTTCAAAGCGGCAGGCGATGACTTGGTAAGGAGCATACACCAACTCATCTGTAAAATATGGTCGCAAGGAAGTATGCCCGATGAATGGAACCTCAGCATTGTTTGTCCGATCCTCAAGAAAGGAGACCCTCTGAACTGCGCCAACTACAGAGGTATTAGTCTAATTAACATCGCCTACAAGATCTTATCTGCCGTATTGTGTGAACGTCTGAAGCCGTTCGTTAGCAACCTGATTGGTCCATATCAGTGTGGCTCTAGGCCAGAAAAGTCCACTATCGACTAAATATACACTGAGGGTGCTCTTGACTGCTACGAGAGGAAAATTCTTCGGGTGATTTTCGGTCCCGTCTGTATAGACGGGTGGTGGAGGAAGAGATACAACGACGAGATGTACGCGCTGTACAGCGACATCGACTTGGCGAGAAGAGTGAAGGTCCAACGAAGAAGGTCCGAAGAATCTTCAAATCCGCCCCCGGGGTAGAGGAAGACCCCGACTGTGGCGCACGCAAGTTGAAGGGGACCTCAACCAATTTAGCGTGCGAAACTGAAGGCAGCTAGCTATAGATCGAGCTGGCTGGAGACGCATGTTGGTTGCGCCCCAGGTCCACCCCGGACTGTAGTGCCACCTTAAGTAAGCCTTTGCCTATGGAATGTTCCTTTACTTATCGCAAGACTTCTGATGCCATATTTTCCTATCTCATTTAAGGGTCGTGTGACTAATGCATCAAAAGTAGTCAGGCGCAGACATTGCCAGAACAGCAAATGAACGCCCGTGAAAATTTCCTTTATCCTAGTGACCAGAGCCGAGACTGCCCCACACCAAGGTAAGGTTCGGTCTACAAAGCTTGATCGACTCTCAAACCGCCCATCTCCACCTTAAATAGTTATAGTGTCTTTTCTCGTCCAGTTGCCATGCTTTCTGTTGGATCATGCAGGAAGGATGTCTTATACTAGACGACAAGAAGTCGTACAGAAATTTGTATAACCTTGTACGACACTTGCTATCTGCAATAACACCACAATTTCAACTGATGCATATAAATTCAAAGGCGGCTTTCGTCGTGTTCAAAACTGGATTTAGCTATAAACATTTCCTTGCGGACCTTGTACCGGTAAGGGTCCCGGAAGTGGACGACGGAAAATGGAGCACCACGACCTGGATCATGGATGATTTCTTTTACTACACCCCTTATGTAGCCATGTCGTTCTGCGAAATCCAAAGGCCTCAGTTTGGCGGCACCCTTACGTCTCTTGACATGCGCCTTGAAGATGGACCCGGCTCATTTACGTTGTGCACAAAAAACACGACCCATTATTAGCTTTTAAAATCAGGTCGTCTTATGCTAGACGACTAAGAAGTCGTGCAGACATTTGTATAACCTTGTACGACACTTGCTATCTGCAATAACACCACAATTTCAACTGATGCATATAAATTCAAAGGCGGCTTTCGTCGTGTTCAGAACTGGATTCGGCCGGGAATTGAACCAGAAATGAAATGTATTCGAATTTGTACAGATGGCTTCAAATCCAAACAAGGATCGTGTGAAATACATCGTTGGACTTCATCTGTGTTCCAAATGTAACCCAATGGTTACAAACTTTATTGTGAAGAACTGTTGAAAGAGGGAAAGTATTTGGCTCTTAGCGATAGTTAGACTGCGCCTAATACCTTCTTCAGTTAAAATAATCAAAAATAGTATCCTAGTCATAATGGTATTTGGAGAAATTAAATTTGTGTGGTCTGTGCACCATCGAGAGTTCCGTTTCTCATAAGCACAACCCTAAATGGCATGATTCTGAAGACAAACCTACCGAACGCTCCACCATATCCATAGAAGTCTGCCTAAGATTACAGGTTCCTTACTGGCATTCTGAGAGACTACTTGGCTTTCGGAAATCATTCCAATTTGCTTGGCATAAGTAACACCATTACTTTAACACTTAATGACGTTCGTCCGGAATATGCTGCTAATGTGATACATTCTAGTAGCCTAGGCACTCATCACTGAACTTTGGGAAAATGGGACCTAAGACAGACGAACAAAAAATTGTCCTCAGCGAAAGTTTAACTCAATTTCGATTATATCCTCCGTGACTGTGAGCTTTATGTTTGTGTTCACGAAGATGATTCCTTTTAACAAGTAAATAGGTGGAATACCACCGGCTTTCATCTTCTGAACACGAACTTATTGACTGAAGTGTTGTCGTCCATTCCATTCACACATTTGACCCAACTAAGTTGATGGGGAGAAAGAACCCAAAAACAACAACCTTTTCATTACTTTAATTGACTTGTCAATAAAATCATATCATCGGACATCGGTCAAGGTCACTTAAGTGTGCACACGAGCCAGTCAACATAAGACCTCAATAAAACCAGTTACCCAGAACCTATCAGTTGTAATAAACTTGTAAATCAACTTACTTATCACCCCAAAATCGCCGCATTTACACATCGCATTGAGTACAAGTACAAGTACAAGTCTGATAACTAAACGTCCAGGCATTGATGATCGATTACTGATATAACATTACAAAGGGGCTCGAAGCCTTTTACAAAACGTTCGGCAAAAGTACAATCAAATTGCGCTCTAAATAACAAAACTACTGTCACGCTTAACCATTTCGTCTAAACATTCTCGGCGACCACGCCACCATGCCTTCGATTCGTTTTCCGATTCATGACAATCCAATCTATGGTGGGTTTTCCCTACAATCTGATAGAAAACAACAGAAGCACCTTGCTTAGTTCACGTGCGATTAAAAGCCTATCATCGGATCAATATCACTTGTCGAATCAATTGACGTTAATACCAGCTATAGACCAATCTATGGGGATTTTGTTTACGTTGTCCTACCAACCATCTTGCAACTTAGAGCGCTCTTATTTCTTCATTTACCGCTAACAAATATGTATGTCAAGCCCCCCCTGTTCTGAGGCAGGACAGGAAATTTGCTAAAACTCAATCAAGATTATGGAGATCCAATTGTAATCGCACACACCCGCCTTAGCCAATTTTAGCCAAAAGATATGATAAGGCCACTATTGATGTCAGAACTCCAGCACTCGACAACAATAACAGAGGTGATAGCACTGCTAAAAAGCCACCTATCACGGGTATATAAGCTAAGAAGTCTCATGGAATTAGATTACAATACTCAATTGTTCCAGAATATGAAGACAATTGCGATCCTGCTACTTGGTGTTACCTTGGGTAAGCGGAGCTAGTCTTCGAAACAAAGTCTCGTACTTATTTGTTGTTTCTTTTGTAGCTTTGGCCCTTCCTTACGAGGAAAGCTTCACTGATGAAGTATCTGGTGATGGCTGGTTTGTTCCACAATTAGATGGCTCTGTTCAGTGGATGTCAGAGGAACAAGCCCAAATGGAGATGCGTGAAATGCTGAAACAACCTAAGGCCTCGGCTGTGGTTGATTTCTACTTGTACACTAGCAAGAATCCAAATACTCCACAACAAATCTTCGCTGACGATGCTGCTGGCTTGACCAAATCGTATTTCAACAGGGATCACCCAACTAGGTAACAAGGAGTCTCAGAAGCCTCGTTTGAACCAAGATTTCTAAACCTTTGCTTCCAGATTCATCATCCACGGCTGGCAAAACAACCACTTGTCCGATGTCAACTATGACCTTCGTACCGCTCTCCTGAGCGTTGGCGAATACAACGTCATCTGCATTGACTGGAGTGACAAAGCTGAGACTCTGAATTATGCCGCCTCTGTACTGCGTGTTCCAGGCGTTGGCAAGAAAGTCGCTGGTATGATTGATTTCCTACGCTCACGCGGAGAATTGTCTTTGAGTGACTTGAAGGTGATGGGACATAGTTTGGGTGCTCATGTATCAGGATATACCGGTAAATACGTAACAGGAGGACAGATTCACACCATCATTGGGTTGGATCCTGCTCTACCATTGTACAGCTACAACAAATGTGATGAACGTTTGTGCGAGACTGATGCGTTCTATGTGGAATCTATTCAAACCGATGGTGGTATGTTGGGATTCTTACAACCAATTGGCAAGGCTGCTTTCTATCCAAACGGTGGCAAGTCTCAGCCAGGATGTGGCATTGATTTGTCCGGTGGCTGTGCTCACTCAAGGTCATACATTTACTACGCTGAAGCTATTAGGAAGGACGATTTCTTGAGCATGAAATGTACAGACTACGAGAAGGCTGTCGATAAGTCATGCGGTGGAACTTATTCATCAACTGTGAGGTTGGGTGCGCCGACAAATACAAATATCGCTAGAGGATCGTTCTACACTCCGGTGAACAAGAAGGCTCCATTCGGCATGGGATAAATGGATTTTGGAAAGTGACTTGTGAATAAAATGATTTGAAATGCATCTTGTTGTGTTTTATTAATAATTTAAGGGCAGTCAAGCAGTCCTAAAATCTGTAGGGCCCGTTTTCCCGTTTTCTTAAATTTTAACGTAGCGCTGCCAAATATAAGTATGTTCCTTGCTGCATACAAGCTAGACGCAATCAGTAAGATAAACCAGGGAATTCCCTTTGAGATCATGGTATGACAAGTTACCTCTTTTGATCTAAGTGGCGTAGTTTGGCTACCACTATACCCTTACCTAGCTCCAGGAAAGAGAGAACTACTTCCTTTAAAAAGCTTCTGGGAATACTTATTGTGATTGCTTTCTATTCATCGTAGGAGGTGTAGCATAATCCTTTCCGGCCCTTTTACTTCTGATGCTTTAAATGGCTGGATGGCATTCAGCGCCCAATTTAGCGGCTTTGCAGCATCTTCTAAACCTTCCCAAGTGTCACAAAGGCACAATCATCTTTCAACCCAAATTCAAGGGCTTCAGGTTAGATTTTTGAAAAAGCTTTGCCTTATTGAAATTCAGACTAAGTAAAGTGGAATCCTCGTTTATGCACTTAAAAACTCACAAAGTCGACGGTTGAATGTTCTGATGGAGTCAGACCTGCTATGGAGCACCGCTTCGGAGAGAAAAATGTGTTTAAACCAAGAAAACCTCTTAGTTTACAGGACATGTTCTCCGAACTCATATCATTGGCAAATCACTGCTCATTAACGCTGCCCTTAGGTGCCAAAAGGAGCATTCCATTGGGCTTTTGTGTCTTCCGAGCCTCAATGACCTTCTGCTACTTAAAAGACTGCAATTAAAGCTATGAAGGATGAAGAACAGATAAGCTAGGTACAATAGGCTCATGTATTGCTAGTAGCAAGACCAACAAGAACACGCCAATATCCTTTCATAAGTAATTCATTCGAAGTCCCTGTTGAAAACCCGTGAAGTATTACAATACCGTAGGCTCCTATGGTTAGTTGGTCCAGTTGCTTGGAGTGGTGGTCCCCCAGTAAGCGAGCACAAATCAAATAGCGCCATTTTGATACCACGATCTTATGTTGCCTATCATGTGGAGTCTGGTTCTGGCCAGCACTTGACAGCTGTAGGAAGAAGGAAGTGTGCAAAGGTTTCTTTCTTTTCTACGTCGTGGCAGCTATGGCAATGGATTCCCACTTCGCTTGCGAGATTCCTAATGGCAAGAGACTAAGCATCTCCTTATGCAATGACTTGTTTCAAAAAAAGTGTGAAAAGTGACAGCTATCACTTGTCTTAAATCGATTTTTCTGTAGAAGCATGCTCTATCCTCCACAGTCGCAGGACAAAGTTGTGGTTAACTGTGACTTCCATTTAGTTGGCTTTCTCTGAGATCTATTGCAAGGTGGAATCGTGGTTCCAATCCCTTATGTGCTTTCGTATAAATTTCGTTCCGTTCACCGATACCATTAGGTGGTTGACGATCAGCTTTAACTTTAAATAGACTGGAGCACGAAGCACAAGCCTCCTTCAAACACATAAGATCTTTAATCGATAGGGCAATTCCTTCATAGCATACCCCACAATAAGCCCTGCTCTGACGTAGCTACAAAATTCTAATTGCCCACTTTAGATTCTTAAAGTGTTAAATTAAAATGTTATCTTGAAGTTCTGTTAAGGAACCCCTCTCGAACCCTTCACTCAAGTGTTTGCGAATGTCTAAAATATCTTGACATTCACTTGTCCACTAGATGGAGCTGATAGCTTTCAAATAAATTTCTGATTTCTTATGATAGCAATCAATAATATAAGCATTTTCAATAATTGCACATGATAATCAGATAAATATCGAGTGGAATCTAAGTTTGTGACACGCACAATCCAAAAACGTGAACCCGATAACGATTGTGTTTTTAAGCCGATTCATGGCATGAATCAGATATCACAAGTGCAGTGAACCAAAAGACAGTTCTTTTGTATTGCGTATCATTTATTCATCATCAAGTTTAATTTAAGCAGTTCCAAAGGGAGCTTTGGAATTCACCGGGACATAAAATACTCCTTGACTTCCATAGCTGGTTCCCAGGCGAGCATTGCTGTACGAGTTTCCACATTTATTACTGACAGCAGAATTATAATTTGAACATGGGATGCTCTTAAAACTGTTCCTTTGGATGGCCTCGGTGAAGTATATATATGATCGGGAATGTGCACAACTTCCCTTCAAGTCGACACCACATCCTGGCTGGGATTTTCCACCATTGGGATAGAAAGCCGCCTTACCAATTGGCTCCAAGAAACCCAGCATTCCACCACAGGTCTGAATTGATTCTACATATGTAGCATCATTGCTGCACAACCTCTGTGAACAATCCGAATAGCTGAAGAGTGGATAGGCCGGGTCCAAACCAATAATGGTATTGACCTTTCCCCTTGTAACTTGTTTTCCAGCAAATCCAGCGACATGTGCACCCAAACTGTGGCCAATCAAAGCCAAATTGTTGAATGACATACCACCCTTTGTGCTGAGGAAGTCTAAGAACGTAGCGACCTGTTTGCCCACATCGGAGACAGCATTACGAGCGCCAATATAGTTAATCGTTTGAGCTTTGTCACTCCAATCGACACTGATGACATTGTAGGATCCGGTATTGAGCAAAGCGTTGCGAATATCTGTGTTAACTGGCGACTGGTAATCGTTCTCCCAACCGTGGATTATAACTCTGGGTCAAGGGAAGTTAATAAAACACTTCTATTTTTATAAATCGCCTTACCTAGTGGGTGTGGACTTCCTAAAGAGCGAACTGGACAAAGTCCCTGCGTCGTTCAAGTAAAGCTGCTTCGGAGTGTTTGGATTGGACTTGGTATACAAATAGAACTTTACAACTGCCGATTTTCTTTCCATTGGTCTGATCTCATCTTCATATTCTTGCTTAGAGACCCAAGTAAAATTTCCATCGGGGGTGGGCACATACCACCCACGAGGCTCTGGCAGCTGCCTGTCCTCTAGGGGAACCGCCGACACTAAGATTGGAAGAAAATATCAATTTGAATCGTTTGGATTTTCAAAATTGTACAAACCTACTGCTACAATGGCAGCTAACAGAATAATTAGACGCTTCATTGTGATCTAATGCAAGAACTTCAAACACAGGGATCTTCGGGGTCTACAGAGCCAATTTTATACCTCTAAAACATATCGTTATCGTTCTGCAATCGTATTGCAATTAGCCGACAGTCTTATCTTTTAACAACGACCTCTTGAAAGTAATTAAATCACTTAAACTTTATGTAGAGGGTCTACTCCAGTTACATATGTGAAAGTGTACATCTTAAGCAATCGTTCTTGAAGAATTGTGGTTCTCTCAAATGCTACGTAAATCTTAATTATTTACCAAGTGTTATTGCCTGGCTAGTACTCGATTGAAAAATTGGATTCGATTGGATCTTTAAGTAAGCACTGTTTATTTGTTTCCCCTTCCCCCATATTGACATCGGTGCTGTCGTCAGCCGAAGAGTGCCTTACTCTGCATGAGCAGAAAGAATATAACACAAGTGCTCCTGCGACTTAATGTTGCCACGTAAATATATATCTTATATTTAATTATAGTGCTTTATCTGTTGCACATGTATCCAAATGAATTAAGCTAAAGCTCCTGATTTTTGAATTTTCAGGACACCTATGTACGTGAGGTTTTACTTAACCAGCGTGTCGGTTCAGCCCTTCAAATACTGTTTTCACTATTTTGAAGGTTTTCACAAGAACAGAGCAAGCTTTAATGGCCGAAACAGTACCAAGACTATCTAGTTGAAAAAATACTCGGTTTGACATTGAATCCAACGTGAGCTAAGGAACGATCAAGGATTGTTATGTTACCATACTATTTTCGTTAAATCGCATGTCTCATACCATCGGAGTACAGTCAGAAACGGATGTCTTAGTGCAAATGCCTTCAAAAATCCCTTGCCAATTCGCAAATTTTTCTTTAACAAAAAACACTCGGATAAGTGCATTTGTACACTAGAAATGTTGTTCTCTTCTAAGGAAAAATTCACCATGTAAAAGTTACAACGACTTCAAAAAATAGGATGTCTCGGCATCACAGGGACTGTGCGAACATGCCTTACGGCAGCCCTAGAGGCAAAGGTTGGCCTTACTCCATTGGCCATTTTTGTCAAAGAAATGGCAATACGCAGTGCTTACGGGTCGCATGGCTATCCTTTCTGACTTTCCCGAGCTTAAAACGATCAGTACGGTATCTGACTTTATGCCCAACATACTCTGTTTTGACAGAAAGTTCATGATTGAGATCCCGAACCGCAATTGTTGGGAAACTGGCGATCTGCTGCCGAAGATAAAAGGACTTGTTGGGTATACTGATGGATCAAAGATATACTCCGGTGTTGAAGTTGGTATTTATGACCCTAATCACAAAGTCTCAAAGGCACTAAGAATGTGCCCTAGTGTTTGCAACCAGAACTATATGCCATTGATACCTGCGCCAATATTATTCTTGACTCCGGCATAAAGGGGACAACCTTCAACAGATGTGCCGATAGTCAAGCAGCACTCAAAGCATTGAGCTCCCATTACTACAACTCAGGCTGCTTCAATGCTCTCCAAGACCCAACAAAAGGGAATAAAATCAAGCTCTGGTGGGTACCAGGACACAGAGGAATTAAAGGCAATGAAATTGCAGACCAACTTGCCAGAAAAGATGCTTCAGAAACCTTCTGCGGCATCCCTACTTCCGCGTTCAGAACGAGTGTTGACAGCTGGGAAAAACGGACCTCTCTAGAGGATCTTCCTGTCTAACTGACTCCAGGCACAATAGATCTTTCAGATCGCAGTCCATACGCAGCAGTCACAGAGCCAATCTTTTTTTTTTTTTTAAGATGAATTGGAGACTGAATTGTTTAAAAATAAGTGCACAAGTTTGCACTTACGGATTAGTGAACAAAACGGATTAGTGCACACACGAAATCGAGCCCGGTGGGTTGTGCACTTATCCGTTTCCGACTGTATACATTTTATGTGCAACAAGAACCAATGAAAAGAGTTCCTTACCCTTTAACCAAACACCTAACCCAGTAAAAAGCTAAAATCTTGATCAACATTTTAATTCCAAATCCATATTCAAAACCTCTTCAACTCTTTCTTAACCCATTCCATATGGCGCGTTTCTATTCACTGGTACATAAAAGCTCCCAGAGTTTCCATAACTTGCAGGTGATCCCATTCGAACGTAACTATAGGAACTACCACAATTCTTTGCGTGAGCAGCTTGATAATTCGGGCACTTCATAGTTGGAAAATTATTCCTCACCAAAGATTCAGAATAATAAATGTAGGATCTTGCATGAGAACACGCCCCGGTTAGATCAAGACCGCAACCTCGTTGATATTTTCCACCATTCGGATAGAAAGCTGCTTTGCCAATTGGTTCTAGGAAACCCAAGATACCACCATTAGTTTGAATGGATTCCACGTATGTAGCATCAGTTATGCACAACCTTCCAGCACAGTTTGAATAAGAGAAAAGTGCAGAAGTCGGATCCAATCCGATTATAACGTCCACCTTGCCTCTAGTTACTTGTTTACCAGTAAAACCACACACATGTGCTCCAAGACTATAACCAATTAGGGATAAACTACCAAATGGCATACCACCACTCGAGTTGAGGAAATCAATAAAAGCGGCCACTTTCTTGCCAATTACTGATATAGAATACCGGGAGCTAACATAGTTTAAGTTTTCAGCTACTGAACTCCAATCGACACATATGACGTTGTAGGTTCCGGACTTCATAAGAGCGTTGCGAACTTTAATGTTAACATCCGATTGGTAGTTGTTTCGCCAGCCGTGGAAAACAAATCTAGATGAAGGAATTTGTATTTGTTATAACAATTCTAGAACTATGAATAGGTAGATCCCAACCTTGTTGGATAAGCCTTATTGAAACCGGACTTGGATAAAGTGCCTGCGTCATTCAAGAACAACTGTTTAGCAGACGTCGGACTTGATTTAGTGTACAAGTAAAACTGCACTGACACAGCTCTTGGTTGAACAGAACTGAATTCATCTTCGAATTGTTTCTTGGACACCCAATGGAAATCACCCTTGTCATCCGGTACAAACCATCCATCCGTGTCAGCTTCACTCTCAAGTGGAACAGCAGACACTAAAACATAAAAGAATATTAGGGATTCCTGTAAGGATTTGGAAATTATTCACAAACCTGCTGCAATTGCAAACGCAAAAAATACTAGAAACACTTTCATTACACCGATAGTTATGAAGTGCTTCCGAACATGGTATGAAGACACTGTGTAAGCTTACAATATAATAGCTTTTTGCTAAGTTGTTTATTATTCAAAGTGTGTGAAAATATTCTAACACGGTAATTTCACAGATAAATTTCACTCCTCGTGACTCGAAACTCAAAATTTTGAACGGTCCCGACGGTTTATGCTTTAATTAGCGTGATTTGCGAGACGAAAAAGCATTAAAAATGAGCCTGCATGGAGGTGGAAAGTGTAGTGTTTTTGTCTATAATGGAAAAATCTATATCTCTGATGGAACGAATGGTGAACTTTACAGAGACATGCTTAAATATACCCCAGACTCCCAGAGCAATTTTTGGAGATATTCCAACAGTTTGATGCATTACGGTGTGATTGAGAAAGGGACTGTTGTTTTAGAAGCTTAGGAAACTTTGCGGTTCAATGTTGCACAGGTAACAAACGGGTCATAGTTCATCCTCGTTACTTATTCGATATTCTGCGAACATTGAGTGGAAGTCACCCGCCCTTATGAGAACATCCCTGCATGAGAGTCGCAGATGTTTCACCCTTTTGCTGTCGGTAGACTGCGCATCGGCTCAACTTAATTCAGTTGAGCAAAGTGATTCATATAATAAAGTCCTTTATTTCAAAGAGTTGTGTTGCTCAACTTTTACCATAGATACAGTCCACTAAGCTCCAGCTATCGGTCATTACTGTAGCATGTTCGTTAAATCTTATGTCTCATACCATCGGAATATTCACTAAATGTGCATCAAGAACCAATAAAAAGAGTTCTTAACCCTTTAACCCAACACCTAACCCATTAAAAACCAAAATTCTTTATCAACATTTTAATTCCAAATCCATGTGCAAAATCCTTCTACCTCTTCAACTCTTAACCCATTCCATATGGCGCGTTGCTATTCACTGGTACATAAAAGCTTCCAGAGTTGCCATAACTTGCAGGTGATCCCATTCGAACGTTACTATAGGAACTACCACAATTCTTTGCAACAGCAGCTTCATAATTGGAGCATTTCATACTTGGGAAATCATTCCTCACCAATGACTCAGAATAGTAAATGTAGGATCTCGCATGAGCACACGATCCGGATACATCAAGACCGCAACCTGGTTGAGATTTTCCACCGTTCGGATAGAAAGCTGCTTTGCCAATTGGTTCTAGGAAACCCAAGTTACCACCATTAGTTTGAATGGATTCCACAAATGAAGCATCAGTGGTGCACAACCTTCCAGCACAGTCCGAATAAGAGAAAAGTGGTAAAGCCGGATCCAATCCGATTATGACGTCCACCTTGCCTCTAGTTACTTGTTTACCAGCAAAACCACTCACATGTGCTCCAAGACTGTGACCAATCAGTGTTAAACTGCCAAATGGCATGCCCCCACTCGAGTTAAGGAAATCAATAAAAGCGGCCACTTCTTTGCCAACAGCTGATACAGAATACCGAGAGCTAGCATAGTTTATGGTCTCAGCTGCTGAACTCCAATCGACACATATAACGTTGTAGGTTCCGGATTGCATGAGTGCATTACGAACTTGTATGTTAACATCCGATTGGTGGTTGTTTTGCCAACCGTGGATAACAAATCTAAATGAAGGAATTTGGCTTTGTTAAGGCAATTCTAGAGCTATGAGTATGTAGATACCAACCTGGTTGGATAAGCCTTATTGAAACCGGACTTGGACAAAGCGCTTGCGTCATTCAAGAACAACTGTTTAGCAGAAGTCGGACTTGATTTAGTGTACAAGTAAAACTGCACTGACACAGCTCTTGGTTGAACAGAACTAAATTCATCTTCGAATTGTTTCTTGGACACCCAATGGAAATCACCTTCGACATTCGGTACAAACCATCCATCCGTGTCAGCCTCACTCTTGAGTGGAACAGCAGACACTAAAACATAAAAGAAGATTAGGGATTCCTGTAAGGATTTGGAAATTATTCATAAACCTGCTGCAATTGCAAACGCAAAAAATACTAGAAACACTTTCATTACTCCGATAGTTATGAAATACTTTGGAGAACATGGTGGTCTTTACTTAATATATACCTTTCGATGGTTCCTACTTGATTAGTTATAATACATCAAGCTAAGATAATCTAAGACACTATCTCTGCTTCAACTTCAAAAGTGTATGCGATTAGAATTCAAATACCAATTGAACTTGCTAATATGATCGATTTAAATAGCTAATCGAGTCTTTCGAAGCCCAAGTGGTAAACAAATCTAATCAAGTGCGAAATGTTTTGATAATTGAAAGTGATTACTCATTCAAATATTATAATTAACAAATTTAACATATTCTCAAGCATTATTGTACTTGGCAAACGAAAGAACACCACCCTTCGGTATCATTTTAGGGACCAAAATATACAAGCACTTAGGAGTTCAATAATGTCTAACCATCCAAAGTTATTGGAACTCTATGAAAATTGGTTTGATATTCAGAACAAGAAATACTTTCTGAGAAAGAGCCAATATGGTTCCTACTTAGGTTAAGTAAGTGGGTTCCACGTCGCTGCACACGTGGACAAATACGGTACCCAATAATTGCTATCCAGAACCGATTGGAACAAACCGTATAGAGATAGAAATCTCAAAAGGTCCCGCAGCTCAATATTAACTTAGCCCTTCAGCTCGTCTAAGTAATGACTTCCAAGGGTCCTCGTTCTTTTAGAAGTTAAGGCAGAACACTCGAAAATCAGGTCCCGAACAGGTTATTTCTCCTTCGACCTAAGAGCTGTCACAAGAGCCGTTGCGAGGTACTCCAAGCCCCTCTACGTGAATGCCAATGACGCTTGTGCATCTATACGACGGAGTCCAATCGAAGAAAGAGCTTTCTTTTGATCGAGGACTCGACGAACGTCTGAAAAATCGAGAATTGACCAAATCTTCCCTCTACGCCAAATCCTGGAGAAGACCCAAGATTTCCAGATCGATACTCACCATCTATTTATTGATTTCAAGGCCACATATGATGTGGAATGTTGAAAGAAATAAATTGTTTTGCGCTGTGTCTAGTTTTAGACCTACAAAACTTATTTGCTTATATATTCCATAAAGGTTGGAAGGTTGCTAATTTCCCAGGTCAATAGGTGCATCTTACACTATTTTTACAAATCAATAACAACTACTCGGTTACACCGCCGACATTGATATCATCGGTAGAACGAATCGAAGTCTAAGGATCGTGCTAGCTTTAGAAACTTGTTGGTTAAGGTCAGACACAACCAAGTACATATTGTAAACAAAAACAAAAATCATCTGTCCATCGCCTAAGACAAAACGTGCCTTTGTTTTTCCCCCCGAGTTTCTACATCCCAGCACGGGTCCGCACGTAGGTACCAGAGATAACAAATCCCAGGTTCCCAGGTAACGATGCCCAGTGATTATGCTCGGCTGGTGCGTAGGCCAAGTTCTATGCCTGTGGACAGAGATCCTACCATGCTACTGCGATCTTGTCATTGAGATTAATAAGCAATTTTTCTTTCACTTTTGTTTTAATGTACGTGTGTATAAAATGAGAGTTCCACCCACTGGCGTTTTTCATGAGCTCACGAGAAAGAAGTTATGCACATACACTAGACGAGTGGAACATGAGTGGGATTTAGACCACTCAGGACGTTGGGGGATAGAATTCACTCCGAGCGCCCCTACGCTGGTTGTTGTCGTTCCATAACGCTCGTATGAATGTGCATTTTCTAATCTCTACGTTTTCAGTGATGCGTTTTCGTCTTCTCAGTTTCCTAACTAGGTTTGTGTGGTGCAGAAGCTGGAGGGCCTCAGGGTTCGTGTGATGTCGGAGCCGCTCTCCATGATTTTTAGCATGTCTTTTGACATCATATTTTACTGGTTCTATACCTAAGTCTCTGTGGATGTCCTCATTCCGCACGTACCAGGGTGCATTGACGACATTTCTCACTACTTTGTTTTAGAATCTTTGGATGGTGTCCATGTTGGTCTGTTTAGTACAACCCCGGAGTTGAATCCTGTATGTCCATATATAAAGAAGGAATTTGTAAGAAATTGATAGGCAGGAATGTATTCCTATTAGCCTAGGCAGTAAGGATATTGGTCTATAAGATGATGCCTCATGAGGTGGTTTCCCAGGTTTCTCTATCACGATAACATCAGCTACTTTCCATAATTTGTGGCACGTATTTTATTCTAAATGTGGCATTAATGAGGTTCGTTAGCTTCAAAATTCCCTTCTCAGGAAGCTGCTTAAGAATATCTCCTGTTATAAGATCAAGGCCTGGGGCCTTTCTTGCATTTAATGATTTTTTTTTTTCATTTTTCACTTCGGCGGTGCTAGTTGGTTCAATTTCCTCATCTTCTTGATCTGGTACATAGTCAGGTAGCTCGTCGGTGTCACCTAGATTTGGTTGAAAAATTTCCTCAAGATGTTCTGCGAATCTTTCAGCTTTTTTTTTCGTTGCTCTTAGCCCACTTCCTATCCTGCGTTCTAATTGGTGGAATTTGCGTAATTATCCTTTTTAGGTTTTTTGTGGCTTCCCAGAGAGAAAGTTTTGTATTAGTTTCACTATAGAGACTTCTTAGGAACAGATTGAATGATTCAATTTTCAATTCTTTAATGGATCTTTTGACTTGCTGCGAGAGATTGTTCAGTCTATTTTTGTCCTGCGGAGCTCTTGACAACAGAAGTAATTTAGGTGTTTACCAACGTCGGAGATTCAGATTCGACGAAGACTTACCTTATGAAGCCGCTGCAACTTCGGTATGGTGAAACAAATGGATTCAAAACTGCATGCTCTATAAAACAGGGGCCCTCCATGGGTCGGGAGCCCTTTAAGTAAGTAATCAACGTACATAAGTATATACCCTATCAAGGACAACTGCACCACACTTATTTGTTTTTACAATATTTTTTATCGTTTTTAATTATAAATAATCATAACTTTTTGCTAAAATAATTTTCGTATCTAATTTAAAAAATTTACTAAACACATTTAAGTATATTAGCTGACAAGGAAATGATTCAACTTAATTAAAATCAATTCACTACATACAAATGTTACAATCATTAAATTGTTCACTAATGCATCGACGATTGTTATAATTTTTTTGTTCCTATAAACATTAACTAATCGATGGGTGGCAGTAAATCTATAGAAAAAAAGTAAAGAAAAAGGTTGATCTATAGTCTACATTAAGATTAATTAATTTCACTTTAGATACATATTTGTAAAAAATAATTTTAACTTTACATATGTTTTTTTTTTATTTATTTTGAGCACATTCTTTTCTTTACATGATACGAGTTCTTCATGAAACACATTGTTTAGGTTTATTCAATGTTCGTTAGCTTTTTAAATGTCAACTTTTCAAAAGGCACCATTAAAAAATTTCACTCAAATTGTTGTTCTTATTTAGTGCAAAATTATTAAACTAATTATTTATTTTTCACATTCGATTTGATGTTTTTTTTTTTTGACTCGTAAGTATCAAAATATGTTAGTTAATTTACGTATATATTTCTTTTTGTATATTTTATTATTGTTTATAAATATGTTAAGCATACATATATTTACATGTTTGTGTAGGAAATTACATTAGTTTTGTAAGAAAATATTCACATTGAACATACATATTTACTTCTATTGCTACTGTTTATGTTTGTTTTTTTTTTAATGTTAAAAAAATAGATTATGTAGTTTTCATTATTTGTAATATGATTTTTGTATTCTTATTTATTTTATTAATTTAATACCAATTTACTATAATATCCCTGACGACTCTCATGTAAATGATTTCGTTCTACATAATTTGAAACCGATTACTTTAAACAAATATTTTATTTGTTTTATTTTTATTAGATAAATTAAACAATGTTATGAACATGAACTATGCGTACAGTGTTTGACGTGAAATACATGTAGCTTTGGGAAGCATAACCGAAAATGCGATAGTAACCATCGTGTTACAACACAAAAACTGTTGTTAATATGGTGATAGCAAAATATCTGCTACTGTCTCAAAAGTGATGAATTCTTTTAGGAACGCAGGACACTTTGGAAGTGATGAATAATTTCAGTTGCCCAAAGCTGTCAATTTTGCAGCAATTGTAGATTTATTTTTTGTTGTTTATTTCCTACCCTCCTTCCTTTCCAGTACCAATGACAATAAAACGATCTCTTCGACGAACATTGGAATCGTTACCTTAAGCTTTCCGTACCTGCGACAGACACACCCGCTTTTTTTTTATTGATTGCTTTATAAATTGGGAGGAAACTTTTAAATCAAAGCTTAAAAATTCGATAAAATAGAAAATAGAATCAGGGCCCTTACTCTCCCTGAACCAGTGTTGTCAGATTCGGAGTTTTCCCCTCAAATTTGGGGGTTTGAATGTAAAACTTCGCGCCACTAGCTATGCAATCCAATTGTATATCAACATCTTCCTAATAAAAACGGATGTGGAGATGGAGAGATAATTTATATTGCGTTAGACAAATAGAAAAATTCCGCAACAAAAGCTATATAAATCATTATCATCAGTTGAATCTGAGAGCTGGCGACATTACGAAAATTAACGAGTTTTTGGGTTGTTGTTGATCTGCTGCGAATTGCTTTCAGTGTTATTGCGTTTGAGCGGATTTTGATATCGTTGAGTCCAATGGCTTATTTTATGGCTAGAAACTCGCGCTATCGAACGTGTTTTGATGTTAAAAGTTAATCTGAATAGCGTTTCAAAGGTTGAAGGCGGATCATAAGTATAAAAGTGTAAAAAAATACCATAGAGACCGGCGATCTGGGGCCAAATAGTCTCTTCCGTGATCGTATAACTCGTTATGTAAAAACGAGCATTACGTACAGAATGATCGTTTCAACGTCATAATGCTCGTTTTTACGTGACGAGTTATACGATCACGGAAGAGACCATTTGGTCCCTGAACTTAAGCAGAATGCGTAGGCTTCAAAAAGATCAACCGAAATACTGGCGAAGCGAAAACTTAAGAAGCGTATCTGAATACTTAAAAATGGACCCAGATGGCCACTGCGGCGACCGGCCAAATATTTGGGGCAACACGACGCAGTCAACACTGGTGTAAGGGGCGTTAAGTAAGAGGTTTATTACATGCATAATGGCGGCATATTCTGAGCGCTATTCGCCAACAACCCATCTGGACATTTATGCAATGTGTGCGACAAACCCCAGTTCAATCTTTTACTTAAGCCTCATCGTCGCATAGAAAGTTACCGTCATCAAAAAAATAAGTGAGATTGGCTCCGTATTTTCAAGCATTGTTGAACTAATCGCGTGCATATACATATCCAACATAGTAGTGTTAACTTTTAACGTTGAAAGTGATGCCAATTTTTGTATTTTAGAACGTTATGCAAAAGGTCATGCCACGCAAATGCTGCAGTAAGCATCTCTAAATTCAACCCGCTAAACAAAGGTGGCACAGCAAGGATGCGCTTCTTAATTCGCCTAAACAGTCGACTTTAAAGATGATTCCAAATATGTTTTTGCGTTAATGAACACTTCACGAAGATGATTGATCTTTTAACGTTACAAAGTGGTAAAACTTTTCAGTATTATCTGCTCCATCTAAGGTAAAAAAAAAATTAAAAGAAAAACCTGTGAGGATGACCAAAATCAAACAAATATCGCTTCCCCAGTCAAATACCATGCACTGCCTGTGTGCAGCACCAGCAACTACGACGATGATGATGATGAATCAACAGAAAAATTGTTTAAAAATAAAACAAAATATAAAATTTCTTCAAAAAAAATGAATTTTTTTCTTTTTAATTGTTTTGTTTGTTGAGTTTTTTTTTTTTTTTCTTTCGATTTTTGCATTTAACTTAAACACGATTGAACTATGTACAAATTTCTTAATTCGCGACTTTCTTGGTTGTTTCCCATTTGAAGATCTCGCTTATAGTTTCTTGTTGTTTGTTTTTTTTTACAATATTTCCATTTTTTAATTAGCATTTTATATAGTATATTTAATTTAATTTACTTAATACAATAATATTGTGTGTTGTTTTAATTAAAAATACTTTTCTATTTATAATATAATATATGTATATAGATTTTTTAAGATAATTCTCCACATGATAAAATTTACAAATTCAGCGCAATTTAATATAATTAAAATGTTTATTTAATATTTGTAATGAAAAAATGACAAATTATAAATATACATATTATATGTTGTGTTTGTTTGTGTGTGTTTTTGTATGAGTAGAAGGGGGGTTATATAGTGTGTGAGAGTGTTATAAATTGCAACCAAATCCAATCGTTCCTAAACAAAACCAAAATGAAAAAAGAAACAAAAACGAATGACAAAATATAAGAGAAAAAGAAAGAAAAAAACACCAAAAAAGTTTCTTCTGATTATACACACTCTCCGAAGAATCAAGAATGGTGACTTATCATTCTTTTTAGACTATTATTAGGTTAGAAAAATATTTCTTTAATATTTTTTTAGCTTATATCCTATTCACACCACATTTAAATAAAAGTATTTCATTCAGAGATGGGATTGTTTTTATTATAAATATTTCCTTTTTGTTTTTGTTTAAATGAATGATAAATTTTAATTAATAATTTTACAATTTTGTTTCTTAACTCTCTTTCGCACTCTCTCTCATTACTTTACAAAGGACACACTTTCGCTTCTCTCGTTCTCATTTTTTTTTTCTCTATTTCTATATATTTACAATCAAAAGAGGACAAACCTTTCTTTTTGTTTTCATTAATTAACTATGTTTTTTTTTTCAAATTGTATTTATTTTCTCATTATTTATTGGCAGTGACTACTGGTCATTATATCGTTTTGTTGGTATTCAACACAACATTCTCTCTTTCTATTTCCCATACTCTCTTCTTTCTCGATGCTAAATCCTTCTACAACAGAAAGTCAAACATGAGTAGGAAAGTAGGAAACAAAGAAAAAGACTTGTTATGGAGACAACAAAAATTATTTCTCTTTCTCGAATTAAAAAAAAAAAGGTCAAATTAAATTAAAATAAAATAAAATGTAAAATAAAAACAGAAAAAATGTACAAATTGAGTTAAAAGAAAATTATTTTACAATTTTATTTTTTATGTATATAAATGCATAAACAGAAATATTTCTTTTGATTTCTTTTCTTGTTTTTTTTTTGTTTTGCATAAATATTTCTTTAGCCGAATATTTAGTTAAAATTTTCGAAATTTTGATTAATAATTTTGTTTGACTTAAATTTAGATACCTAAACACAGTTGAGACTTCGGCTCCTTGAACATTGTCACACTTAACCAAAAGTGACTTAAATTTTGTAATAATTTTTTTTATTTTTTTTTTTTAGAAGCATATTTAGTAAAGTTTTTCTTTTATTTTTTTGAAAATATATGTAAGCACCTATAGATTATATGTTTTTAGTTTGTAATTAAAAACAAAATATATATTCGAACGATTGGAAACAAATTTAAAATGAAAATACGACACACAAAAATGGCAAGGATACAGTTTTGAGATTTTAAGATCAACTATAGGAGGGTATGACCGGTAAGATAAAGAGAATTTTATAAATTAGTTCCAAATGGGGTCGCCTCTTCGAATCCACTCGGAAGAATTGGGTAACGCGAGCAAAGAGACTATCTTATTGTACGAAACTAAAGATCCAACTAAGACCAAGTTAGGAAACGTCAGTTGTGTGAGGAATATCAACGATCAAAAATTCAAAACCATTTCGATGAACACAAATGACCATTGAATCGTTAATGGTATCGTCACGTCGACGACCTTTTTTAAATTCAATGGTTGCAAAGTCACGAGAAAGATTCGAAGATTGTGTGAGATGGTATTTAGCCGTAGTATAAATAAGGTAAAGACCTCAACCACATCCCGATCCATTTCTTCTTTTGTTTGTTAAAATGATTGCGTAGGCGGACAGGATCTAGCTTATATGCGACATTCTTTCACTGACTTCTCGTCATACAATCGAATCATTGGGCTGTAGGAACCTCTAAACAAGATGGATTTTAGACAAAAAGCTGTTCGCCGCCCGAACACATTCACTTAAACCAAAAAACTCACAAGAGTTGTGGTAACACGCAAGTCGTAGGAAATCGTCGAACGACTTTTTTCTGCTCACCCCGTTGAATTTAGCCTACATGTTAGGAAGTGATGGCATATTATTTTGTCTTAACTTAAACGCGAGAGCATTTTAATTACGGATAACTGCAGAATGTACCGCATGTAATTCATCTTAAAATGTGAAGCACTACCAAAACAGCGAGGACAAACGCGTTTAATACTAGGACTCGGGGAGAAAAATGAGCTACCAGCCATTGGGAAAAGAAAAACTCTTTCTGACGTCTATATGAGCGACGTTGAGTATGCCGAGGCTTATTACAAGCGCAATGACAACACATTCCGCGTTAATGACAGACTTTGATTCGAAGTGTACTGAGCTTCAAAAATGCCCAGGCTTAAGAAAGAGTTCAGTTACATTCAAGTTGTATTTCACTTGTCGCCAGACACTCACCACCGATTTCTCAGTGAATATATGCAGCATAATAAAGCTATGATCCAGCCGCTTTTTTCAATATTTGGTCTCCGAGGTGATTTAATCACAATAAAAACCGCTATTACGTGACTGCCTTCAAGGACATCAAAACAAAAGAAAAGGAATATTTTTGAAGAAATTCTCCAGCCCGCTCAAACCAGAGCCCATTTACAGACAAAAAAAATTGCCGTACTCCCTGCCACTTATGCATAAATTACACACATGTGCAATACAAATTAAAATTCTATATTATTTACAAGACAATCATTTACCATACTTTTTCTTTTTTTTATCGTACTTTTCTAAGCCGTTTTTTTTTCACCTCTCTCGGTTCGTCCTTCTTCTCCTCACTGAGATCAATTTATAAGAATAATGGATAAATAATTTTTTTTTCTTTTTTCTTTACACCACTTTATGGGAGAGATGGATGACGAAGGGTGTTGTGTGTGGGGCGGGGCGATTGTTTGTTCGAATCATTTATGTATTTTATAATTTACAATTACATTTATAATTTCTTTACGTTTTGTATGTATGAATGTTTATATATAACATATATATAGATATTAAAAACAAATCTGCAAATCGACACTACGACGACGTTTCTTTGGAAATTATACATGTATAAGTGGATTATAATACATAATTTGTTTTGTTTTGTTCTTCTTTCTTTTCTTTTTTTAATATATTTTTGTTAGTTAAATCTTAAACGAAACTCTGACTTTCTCTACTAAGAAATATAATAGATATATGTATGTATATATATATATTGATAAAACTATTAAAAATAAACGTTATGTTTCACATATAAATTGTCATTAACTAAATAAGAAAAAAGTAAAAAAAAAAAAATAAAATAGAAAGAAAACTAAAAAAAAAAAAAACTTTAGACTTAGGCTACATGTAAGCATATAATAGAATAAAAAATGTATGTATGGGGGGGTGTAGAGAAAAATAGATTAAAATTAAATTGCTTTGTTTCGCTTTTTTGTTTAAACAATTAGAAAATAATAAATAAATTAAAATTATTGACCGATACACATATAAATGTATGAATTCTCTCTTTCGCTTAATGTGTTTGAGTAGGGGGGGAGGGGGGTGTTGTGTTGTGTGAAAAATTAAAAATTGTATGCATAATATCCTAAAGGAGATAGAGGTGGCGATGGTGGTGGTAATGATGATGATGACTTCAGAAATGAAGGAAGGAAGAAAAAGAAAGAAAAATTGAACTACGATCCATTAGTGTTATACTTTTGTCAGCGGACTCGGTGGAGCTGGTGGCTTAAATAGGATAAACTGATCATAGATCTGGCATAATTCCGATAGACGATATTCCTCTAAACAAACTATGCCTTGTAGGGACGGCGCTTGCTTGCGGGCACAGCTCATGCAATGGACAACGTGTCGTTTTTCTTGTTCGCGTATGAAGAGTATGTTGAAGACTTCCACCTGTGAAAAAAAAGAGGGGAATTACATTTAAAGGGGGGGGTTCTCATGCAAAGAGATTAAACATTAAGGGTAAAAACAGACGACATCAGTTTTTGTCACCTCGACGTTTCATTCTAAAAAGTACTCGAAGCAACAATGATTTCCTTGCAACTTGTGTCTTTCGACACATTCATCGAGTAGACAAAAAAAAAACTACTTCGTCTGTTTTTATCTCAGCAATCAGATAGACATATTTCTCTTCACTCTCATTTCAGTAGAACGAAAGTTAGTATTTATGTAAAACATCATGTAAGCTATGGATATGTAAGACGTATTTTTTATATGGCGTTCCGATGTTGTTTTAAAATTAATGTTTATTGAAACACCAACATTAGAGTTGGCTGAGGTAGCGCAGGGCTTCTTGTTATGGACAATTTCACTCGGAAGAGCGTTAAACGTAATTTGTTTTGTCCCCGTTTGCTTGATATGTACCTTATCGAGATGTTCTTTTCAACTAGAAGTTATAAAGTGGCGTACAGCATACTTTATTTGTGGAAAAGTCATTGAAAATCGCACTTCCTGTATGTGTATCCCCGAACGAAGCCGTGGATGCCATTCAAACGGTGTGGTGTTCCACACATAATAATGAACTTTTCGTGCAATTGTGCTATTAGAACTTTCAATTTACGGGACGGTGCATTGTTTTGGTGATGAAACACTTTTTGAGCGTCTTGGCTTTCTTCGTGCTCACTCACTTTACTTTACTTACACTTCATATCGTATATCGAGGAAAAAAGCCTCGCCAAACACGCCGTTCAAACATACATTAGCGTGCGTACACAACTTTTCATCTACAATTTTTTGCACATGATTTGTGTCTCCAACTTACAACAACGTAGCATGCAAAATTGTCAATACAACAACATCGGAAACGCTTTATAATAAACACCCTAAGTATTTAAGTGAATTATAAATGCAACTTACTTCACACTGGCCACAGTAGTGGGAGGCTTCGTTCTTTCCACGACCATGGAAACGAACTTCAACGCCCTTTGACTTCACATAGTCCAGTGTGTGAAAGACATTCTTCAAAGTTTGTAGCAAACACATTCTATAATGAAAATCATAATAAATTCGTTAGTTATTTCATAACACACTGACAAGGCCAAAGATGAACACATAATCTTTTGTTAGGTGAAAACATTTTCATACTCATACTCACTTCAATAGTTCGTACAGCTTTGGGTCCGACACTTTGATGTTACGTGCTAAATTCCAACTCAAATGCACCATTGGTACAATGCTTTTGAAACTTTGCAGTTTATTCCATTCGTATCTCTCGATAGCCAATGAATATTGTCGCGCTGTTAACGGACCAACATTCCAGGCGATATTATTGCACCATCCAACCGCTTGCACCCAATGAACACAACTGTAAATTTTACAAGAAAACACTCACAATGTCACATGTTGGTGTCAAAAGTTTGATCGTTTAACTTACCCAGCATTAACCCATACCAAATCGCCGGGTCTCTGAATAAATCTATACACTGGAATATTTTCCTTGTACAGATCCTCCAAAATCGGCCACCATGATCCATGCAAATAACTTATGTTATTTTTCTCGCACAGATTATGGATTCCACCCCAATAAGAATCAGGCACTGCAAACCATTCACAGTCTCCTGGTCCGATGTTAATGTTAATCGAACAAAAGTTATTGTTTTCTTGATGACCAGGCGTTCGACTACCCGGCACTTTCATATACAACTGAACTGTGTTCATTCCCAAGATAACATGACCGACATGGGATAGCATATTTGCGGCTGATATCACACGGGCGAAAGCGGGTAACTTTTGCAATTCGGCAAGCTGCGTTCGCCACTTGCGCTCATCCGAGAGATCAACATTGGTGCCGAATCTAGAAAATAAACCAAGAAAATATTGTTTTAAATCATATCTGTAGGAGTTTATCGAAAATAATACTAGGTACGGGAGGTATGTATGTGAACGCATGCATACAGGTGTAATGCAACAATCAAACTCCTTCAGATTTATTTGATCTTTTCTGGCAAATGCCAATCAAATTGTTACACTGAAACTCACTCGAAGCTTTTTTTTCTGTTGGGGTGTTGAATTACCACGCTGGAGCACTCAGACACAAAAACAAGTCCATTGTACTACCAGCAGGTACAACCCGTTTACTGTGTTTACTTTGTCTTTCTAAGAAAGTCGAGTAAGAGCTTCAGTGATAAGGAGCTTAGCTTACCAGCACTCATCACATCAGCCCCAAAAATCTGCCACCTGATACGAGCAAAGGCAGGACAATCACATAGGAAATGTTCCGTAGTATCGTCGCCTTCTCCACAAGCGTCGCAGATAGTGGTGTCACTTAAACCTAACACGTTAAAATGTTTGGCAAAGGAGAAGTGTCCCGAAATAACGCCAGTAATCTGTCTGCAGTCTTTTCTGCTGAAAGACAACAAGAATGCCGCGGACTTCTTACACACGTCGGGAAGGATCTATTAAGTCTGCCTGCATCCTGGAGAGTCATGCCACCTACAGTTGTGTTTGCTAGAAACCCAACCATGGATAGAAGCCCTTACCGAAGATACGGGCAAACCTAACGTGGGTTCTGGGCCGAAGAACTCATTTCCGGTAGTCCCGCTATGTCTAGAGACCCAGACAAGTCTTAGCAAATTCAGTCTTTCAACCGAATCCAAACTAGACCTGCATTCTCGAACTATTTTGGATCTAGTAAGAGGATTGAGCAAGATCTTAAGCGCAGCCTGACTGTCGCTACAGACGCAGATATCCATCCCCTCCACTAGATCGCAGCCATAAGTATTGCTAAAATCTCCTCTTGGAAGACGGACGCATATATACCTAGTGGAAAATGCGGTCTAACGTTGTCCCTTTCCATAAAGACTCCAGGACCTGAGCCATCACCGGTCTTGGAGCCATCTGTAAAAATTCGACTACATTTTTTACCCGGCTCAAAATGTGGTAAAAACCAATCCTGTGCACAGGGAAAGTCGACCGTAAATCTATGCAGTAGTCTTGTTAATTCCGGAACCATTACGTCAGATGGCATATCCATAAGATTTGAGTCAAAAGATATTCCTCGCGCAAGGTCCTCAAAACTCCTGTGCGGGTTGTACCAAAAACCACTTCTTTTAAACGGAAGATGGCTCTGATCGTTTCGTCCATGATGTAAACATCAAGGGGTGGTAAATTGAGCATTGCATCTAGAACAAAGCCAGGCGTGCTGGGGAAAGCCCCGGTGCAGCCGAGACAAACCGTTCTTTGTAGTTTAGTGAAAATAGCAGTCACGTTTTTGCGTGAAAGTTTATTCCACCAGACAACCGACGCATATGCTAAGGAAAGTTTTACTAGCGATGACAGCAACTACGATGACGACGGACAGCAACCTGAGCGGTACGAAAAAAATGCATACATCGAGGGAATTGAAATTGTTGAGAGGTCTACTATCAAACTCCGCCAAGTTGGAATTCTAGCGGTGTTAGCGAAAATCTCTCATACTTTGATCTAGCACTCAGCGGAAATACATCTCAAAGGTAAATTCTTTAAAACACATTGTGTAGCTGAATGCACAAAATGCTGATTCATGGAGAAACAATAACATTTACTTACTTCAACATCTTGCTTCCATTTTTCATTCTCTTTCTTTTGCCATTCACTGTGGAACTGCTCATAGAGTCCTTGGAGTCTGAATCAGACATTGTGTGCGCTCCCGCTGATCCCTTTTCGCGTTCCTCCTGAAAAGACACAAAACACTTTCAATTAGTCTGGGAACACAATGAACTCAAAAACACATTTGATTTTTTTTTTTTATCAGATAAAAACAATTTTCTCCTCAAAAATTTAACTTCAGTAGAACGAAAGTTAGTAATTGTTTGATTACATCACATAAAAAGGGGGAAAGGCTCACAAGCCTTTCATTTCATTTGAACTAACCTTTAAACTCTCTTGAAAGCTGGACGCCTGGTATTGAGCATACTTCGCAATTGTCGTATGCGAACGATGAGATATGCATGCCCAGACGCGCTTCGCCAGTGTTGCGTCCCAATTCTCGTCGGGCGCTTGATGAACTTGCGTTCGCACCTCGACACTATGATCGGGATTGGCCTCCACCAGCGTTTTGGTGGAAAACAATCCCAAATCTAACTTTAGCGCACCAGCTAATCCCCGCACTACAGCAATGGGATGTTTCAGACAAAACTCCTGCAACTGTGGACTAAATGCATGTTTTTTATTCTCCAAATGCACGGATGGTGTCGGTGGCAGAAGTTGTTCTTTGGTCAAACGTTGTGGCGGACAATCGGGTGGTGTTGGTGGTGGTGCATCCACATGCAGTACCGAACAATGTGGCGGTGCTGTTTCCAATGGTAACTGCTTCACCGCATGCAGTATTTGCTTTGCACTCATGCGTATTTGAAATTTTGGCAACTCGTCATCATCTAGAAAATTATTTTCGAGTTTCACTCGCACATCCATGTCAGCATCGTCCTTAACAAAAGCACCTACATTTGAGGATAGACCACCATCTACATCGCCACTTCCACCAGTTATGCTATTACTACTTGACGTTGAGGTAGCTTCACATTTCAGAGGCGGCGATTTATTACGAAAATTACTACTACTGCTGCAGCTATTGCTATTGTTATTATTACAATTGACGTTTGTGACAACGGTATTGCTATTATGATTCGTAGGCGTTTGCTGTGGTGTTGGTTCCGACGATGGTGGCGGTGTCGAGTCAAATCCATTGAAGATATCATGTGAATTTTCGTCAAATTCTTCCTTAATGTCTAGACCATCCGATGTGAATGACTTGAGGATATCCTCAGCAAAGGTAGATGCGATGTCTTTTTGCGAGAGGATCGCCTGCAATTCCTGATCAGTTACACCTAACAAATGAAACAAAGGCAAATATAAGATTAGATAATCACCATGGAAATGAATAGAGCGAATGGAAGTGAGTGTTGTGGATAAGCATTTTTAATTGATTGTGTAGGTTTCATTCTTGAACTTGAAAGCTAAGCTGATGTGCTGCAGTAAGCAATACTTTCTACTTCCAAGTGGAATGTGTGAAACTATTTTTGATCTACAAGTTATATTCAACCAGAAACATCGTGCGATAAGACTCTGTAATTCAAAAACTTGCTATTACATGTGAGGGGAGGAACTTGTTACTTTCAGTGGAAACCAAATTCAACATTAGCTATAACGATTACATTTTTCTAAGTACAAAAAACACCACTAATTGCGGCATTACTGTGTGTAATGTGTCTACATCGGGACTCCTGAGCAAGATTAGCAGGGAATGTCTACATAGTTTCCGAGTAACAATTTCAAGGTGCTCGATGCTCGTCGAACTTGGATCTATCATTCTGATCAAGAGAAGATCCGACAAGCGAAAGAAAAGTGGGAATAAGTACACCAGTGGCGATAAAATGTGTGAGAAAACTTGATAACTGTGCAAATCGAAATGAATTGACACTGACTTAGGTAAAAGTACACAAAGGGATCGAAGGGGGGCTTCTGTAAAGCCTTTTGCTCAAAGTATGACAGAAAAAAACTTGTACGCGAAGGGGTTTCCTTTTCTATTTGTAGTTCGGGCATGCACTCGTCTGACTCAATCTTAGAAATGAGTTTGTGTGCAGCTTTTTTTTAATTCTTCTGTCAGAAAGAATGAACACCCAGCAACTGTTAAAGATGGCTAGGATATTTAAGCGAATTGACAGCAAGGAAGCGCTTGTTGAGGCCCACATCACCACACTCGGTAGCAATAAGGTAGATGAATGGTTAAGCACACGGATGGGAAAAAGACCCAAAAGCTAACATTGTCAACGAATGGCTTATTCGCTATTAAATCGTTCGATAGCTATACTAAGAGAGAGATTTCAAGAATTCAGCAGGTAACACTCAAACGATTAAAACCGTTGCTCACGGGACATGAACACACGAGTAGTACTTTAAATTACGATTTTAGGCCACATTAAGCATGGAAAACAAAAAGAGCACACCAAAGATCTGATGGACAATTAAAAGCAATTCTATTTTCTATTCGCAATTTGTGCTCTTGCAATACGTGCTGAAACGAATAACAAAGAAAAAATATAGAAAATCAAACTATTGGGTACTATTTTACTTGCTGGCAAACCATATTCCGTAAACCAACTGGTGTCGCTTACAAGTCGCATGTGCAGCCGAAGCCAAAGCCTAGCCAAACGTATTCATGCACAACAACGAGGAAAGCGCATTAGCCCGAAAAAGAAAACATGAATCGCAAAATCATATAAACTTAAATAATAAAAAGTATAAATTAAAAAAAATTACCTAGTAGCTTATCACTGAACGGCGACGAAATATCTTGAATTTCAGCGCATCAGGAAAAAGAGACACAAACAGAAAATGAAACAAAAAAAAAAACAAAAAAAAAAAGAAAAAAGACAAAAAACATGTTCATATTATTTCCTTTCGTCTTGGAAGACCTCCATAGGGAGATGAATCTAACTTAGAACTGCACTTACCCAAATCATTCCCATCGCTGCAGGGAGACAGTTGTGTGAACTCATTCAATGGGTCAAACCCCGCCTGTGACTGCTGCTGGGGTTGCTGCAATGGACTTGGCTGCTGCTGCTGTTGCTGCAACGGCGGCGGCGGCGGCGGTTGCACAATGCCATTCATGTAGACATTCGCCGATTTGAATGGCATTCCTGCAGCCGGTTGCGTATTCCCCGTTGCGGCCGGAACAAAGTTCGACGTGTTGTCCACATACCCACTACCGCCGCCCACAATGCCACCGTTCCCTGTAATAACATGATCGGCGGCTCTTGGGGTTGGCGGCTGACTAGGATACGCGGGCGGTGCACCAAGTGGGGTCGAATTTTGTACTACAGCAGCTTGTTGTTGCTGTGGTGGCGGTGGAGGTGGAGGTGGTGGTTGTTGTTGCTGCTGCTGTTGTTGTTGTTGTTGTTGTTGCTGTAGTCTCTGTTGTTGCTGCACTCTCAACTGTTGCTGATACTGCTGCATCAACCGATACTGATTGCTTAATTGTTGAAACAGCTGTTGCTGTTGGGGATTTAGGTTATTTTGGTTCTGCTGCAGGAACTGCAACATTTGTAACTGTTGCTGTGATAAGTAGAATGCAGGCTGTTGTGCGGGCCTTTGTTGTTGTGCGGCAGCAAGCTGTTGTGTTTGCTGCGGCACAAGACCCGTACCCGCCGCCACAGGCACTGATGTTTGCGGGGATAGTTCATCTTTGAAGCGTTTTGGTGCGGCCGGTCCCAGAGCATTGGCGGTACCCTGATGTGGATAGGGTGGCGGAGGACCTTGTGTTGCCTGGAAAAACAAAACAAAAAGCATTTGTTTAGTTCAAATGTGTTTATCATTCGACTGCAAAACGAGATAAACTTTAAGTGATCTGTATGCCAGAGTGCTAAATAGATTGTTCATTGAAGGGGAACAACTATTTTTTATAGGCATTCAAATTACTTTTCCGACAGGAGGGCATTCAGGATGCAATTAATGGGTGCATCCCAAAGTATTCTGCGGACTATAATGACTCAAGTTACAAATAGAAGAAAAGTTAAGCATAAGGCACTTATTCTGTGCGACAAGAAGCTCGCGAAGAAGTGCTGAGAACTACACCCTGAGATCGCTCTATCAGAAGCAGATACCAAGTTTCAGCTCGTTCTTTCAATCCGACAGTAATGTTCGCTTTCTTTACCTCTGTTCTAGCTTGTTTCTTCAAAAACTAACTTTTGCAAACAGTTAAACAAAAGAAATGTATGCCAGAGTGCTGAATAAAATATCCATTGAAGTGAATAATTATTCTTTAATCGGCATTTTATTAATTTTCCGACAGGAGGGCATTCAGGATGCAATTAATTGGTGCATCCCAAAGTATTCTGCGGACTACATTTGACTTTAAACATTTTAAGATTCTTGTTGTTTGATATTGTACTGTAGTAGGATCGTTCTTCCTCCAAACGTATTTTCTAGCAAAGAAAAGTGCATTCCGGGTGTACAGATTAGTGGAATATAAGATGGACACAGACATAAGGGCTGAATTATTCTCCGAACCACTCACGCAGATTCCCAGATGTGTTTTTCAAACTGAAGTTCTACCAGTAAAAACAGCCGCCCAACAAGCCGCAACGGAGGCAATACCACACACACGAACATGAATGGTTGCGATAAGCTTGGCCTTAGTTCTTCACAAGCTGTTGGTATTGGACATGTGTAGAAGTCGCGGCGATGAAATGCATGAGAACACTTCACACTTTATTTGCCACTGACCAGGATCAAGATCTAGACGGACTTTTCGAAAAGTCCTTTATGTACTGGACAACAATCGGTAAAGCAAAGACAACGTTCGGTGGCATGTTGTCTTAAATCTGGAAAAGCAATGCAATCAACTTAAACACTAAGCTGCGACTTGAAGTCGTTGATATTCTCAAACCTGCACACTTCGGGTCACAATCCACTACATCGTCGACAGGGTGCAGCACCTGGTTGGTAACCACCAACCGACAAATTACTTGTGGGTTGTATTGAATCTCAAATGAACGAATGAGAGTATGGGCCAAGAACGTACATACATAAGTACTTAAACGATTATACAGAAGAGGAGCAGCAATGGATTGATCGCATACTACGAAAAAGGCGATGAATGCTGTGGAATCCATTGCCCCAAGAGTATGCAAACTCTGAACAACAAGTCGATGAAAAGTTTCGGAAGTAAGGAAGGAGCTGGAGGAAGATAAGATATTATACATATGTAGCTAGAAGCACAACACCATGGCACGTAGGCGTAGCAGCCTACCCCTACTAAATACCCTGATTTTCGCAACAGCTAACAAGGCGAGGATGAAAAGAAAAGAAAAAATCATTCACCTTCTGTTCCAACTGTCAACGTTTATTATCCAGGAAAAATAAACGTATCTATTTTCTCGAATTTTGAAACAGAACGTCTGAAAAATCTTAAGAGTACAACTCCGCAAAGGTTACCGTAGGTACTCCTTTTGAAAAAGAGAACAATTAAACCGAGAACTGCACTTGTGGTATCACAACAAGCCTATGTAGCTTAGCTTTGAACAGAATTCTCGACTTGGGTACAGCCGGTTGATATCACTAGTCACTCACCTAAGAGCGAAGGCTCCATAAAATTATCTGAGCCTTGTTATACATCAGTCAAGCACCTATCCTATCAGATTAATGAAATCAAACACGTGCCAACAGTGGTAAGGTAATGAGAAAAAGAAAAATCAGAAAACACCCTCGACGACAGCCCTGTAATAGGGGCGCAGACGCCGAGACTGTACTAAACGCTTTTGATACTTTGGACATTTCATTGAATTGAAAGAATTTCATCCACATGCCGGTTGCCCTTTTTTCACACAACCAATCCCCCGTATTCTTCAATGGTAATATAGACACCCCCTTCCCAACCAAGTCCTTGGTGTTGGCTCATCCTCTTTCCACCTCAATATCATTTCAATATAATTTTTCATTTCCAAAAATGGAACAAAGAAAAATAAAAATTAATTAACCAACTGCACAACGGACAAAGACCATTTGGTAAACTGTAGTTAAATAAAATATGTACTGTGATATGTCAAGGTCATCTTCCGATAGGTTATTAGCATGCGACCAAAGTTAAGCGTGGGTAGGCACGTCAAAGAAAAAAAAAAACTGTTTTACAGCTCCAATATATCATACCGGGGTAAATAACCTCAGTACCACGCAAGGTCGGTGTCGGCGGCTGGGGGGTTTTTTTTTTATATAACTTCAGCATAAGACTGTAGGGGAGTCGGCACAAAGAAATGAAATTTTGAATTTTCCATCACAAATTTACCTGTTAAATGTGAAAGAACTGATTGATGATTGTGTGTCACACACTTTGAAAACTTAAACTTCATTTTATAATATATCTTGAGACATATTTTTTTTTCTTGTTAATTTAACTGAACTTCACGGAAAAAAGAGAACTGTTCACGCCGAAAACTTTCACCAAATGGAAAGAGGTTAGCACGCGGTTCGTTTTGGGCGATGGTGTTTCAGTTTCATGCCGGCATTTCCTATTACCGCGCATGTATTGCCTCTTCGTGGTGTAGAAAGAAAGAGATAAGCAGCAAAACGTCGTGTATTGAAAATTAACAGCAGCAATGGACGAAGTATTGTATCCGGTTGGTGTCTGTGGTGCAAAAACTATTGCCACCTAGCAGTGGATCTTTGAAGTGAAAATAGTAAAAACGATTTTAGAGTTGCCAAGGGTCAAACTCGGATGAAAAATGTCCGTTAAAAATGGATTTTTGAATTTTGCAATTCCTTCAGGAATGGAGTGGAAAACAGGTCGCGAGCAACAACCTTTCTAATTGTTTATTGCGTGTCATCTTGGAGGTTTCTAAAAATTCGTCCTGGAATTCGTAAAAATAGATTGCTGTCGGAAATTAGAATTATAGTGGTACTATCGACTGAAAGAGAGCCAGCTATCGTTTTATAGAATTGCTACTCTGCTTTGCCTCCAATGCCCAGATGTGACTGCAAAGAGCAAGCCCGTGAACTAACTCAGCTACTAAGAGCGAATTCTTTTGAAACTACAGGTGTCTTCCGGAAACTCAACATCGAAGAAATTAGCCAAAACGTCACAGTAGAGAGGTTTAAGCTCTAGGTTGTCTTCTTTTGCGCTGGAAAAGTCCCTGTACCTCTCAATAAAAACTGGACAACGACCCACCAAGCAATGAGCACAGAGTTCGGCACCCAAATCTTTCTTTGGTTCTAATGACAACATTAGTTCTGCCGCAAAGATATTTTGCATTAAAAATTTAAAAAGTCGTTGGTAGAAGGTAAGATTGGAGTTTACAATATGTAGCTTGAGGCTAAAAAAAAAAAACATTCCTTCATCGGCATTGTTCGCGCATAGGTGTCAATTAACTATGAAACAGCTGGAACTGGCACACACGATTACTTGCAGCCCATAACCGATAACGAATAATTGATTTAGCAACGTCAATAGATAACATGATCAACAGCAGCACGTGCTTTGAACACAAAAACATCCATGACATGAAATGGAGTCGTGTTTGCGAATAACACTCCCATTTTATCTCATTAAGCAGATGGTTCTAACTGGAATTACAATGCAATGCTACCAATTGAAGACTTTTCAAATTCCCCGAATCCACGCCCACTTAAAGTTCTTAGAAAGATAAAAGAGAATACTAACATGTACGCCACTGATAGTGACATTCAGAATCATTATGACAGTAAACCACCGGTCACAATGCATTCATCTTAAATTGTATTAAACATTCTACTTACCGCTGAGTAGCTCTTCACAAACGGCCTTTGCTGCATATGATTGTTTAGAACAACACCCGGCTGTTGAGGTTGAGGTGGTGGGGGTGGTGGTGGTTGCTGCGGCTGCTGTTGTGATTGCTGTTGTTGCGCAGGATGTTGTGGATGATGTGGATGTGACGATTGTTGCTGTTGTTGATTATGATGCTGCGGTGTCTGTTGTTGTTGCTGTTGTTGCCTTGAACTCATTTCAAGTGATATTGGTAAATTCCACGCCTCTTCTATCGAGCACAACTGCCGGCGTTTCGACGTTATACTCGGCATAGGAGCTTGTGCTAATTGCGTACCCAGGAATTTGATCCTTTGCTTCAGACTCTCCGCTAGACTTTGTGTTTTACTACTTGGACTACTACTACTACTAATATTATTACTACTACTGTTAGCACCAGCTTTTGATGTTGAAGCTTTACTAGTTGATGGCGATGAAGTGTAACCAGCAGTCGACGTTGATGGACCACCAGCAGAACTTTTCGTTGGTGTTGCTGCTGTAGTCGATGTCGATGCTGTGGTGACTGTGTGAAAAAAATTCGAGTCCTGCTATAATATAAAAAAAAAAACTTGAATACACGAACCACAACAAACACAAGCCATTGTGTTGTGGTTGCATTTAATTGCAAACCACAATCATACGACCATCTGTTTGGAATACTTACAGAATCTAAGTTTCGTGCTGCATTCAAATAACATGCATATGCGTCCCGTAATTGGCCACAGCTCTCATATAAAATACCTAAATTCGTCCAGGCAGCTTTGTGATTCTTGTCCAATTGTACAGCGCAAATGTAAGCTTGTAAGGCGTCCGTTGGTTGATTCTGTTGCTGATACAGAACCCTTCAAAAATTAAAAAAACAAATAATAAAGATAATTTGAAAGATTTCGATAAAATTAACGAACGTACCCTATCGAACACCAGGTGTCGGCGTTCCCTTCACTCTTCTCCACAGAATTTCTATACGCTATAAAGGCATCATGGACTTTGTTAATTCCAGCATAACATCTTCCAAGCAAATACAATGATTGTCCAGATTTTGGATTGGCTTCAATTGACTTTTGTAAACAAAATATTGCATAGGATTCTCGTTGTCGTTTATCGCCTAAGGATTCAACGCAATGATACATCCATCCTGTAAAAATACACAAACCAAAAGAATGCCCACATTCAACGTGTTCAAGACTCTACCTCGATCGGCGGCGGATCTTAAAAAAATCGAAAGGGCGCCAATGATTTACTCACCTAATTGTCGAAATATATCGGCCTTCAGTTCCAGTGTCAGCTGTTCTTCGGTAAGAAGCTTTTCGTATGCCTCTTTGGCAGCTTTATGTTTATTTTGAACTTCATACAGGTGTGCGATGTGAAAGCGAACTGAAAATAAACAAAAACAAACATGAGAAATGACACTACAAGACGAAGGATGCCAATACACACGCAATAAAACCATCAACGCAATAAATGTTTGTATACTTTAAAACCCATTGTGGTCAAAGACCGGGTGTAGAAAAAATTGTAACGAAGGAGTCAATTAAAAACTTGATCATAAAACAACAAGGGATTCCATCTTTTTATGGTTATTATCGCAAGTGAAAGATTGATATGGTGCTCGTGCTGTCTGACCAGTCTGTGCGGGCATCACACCGCATGGTATAGTCACTGACCTAGACAGCAGTGAAATTGTTGCATGTCCAACAGTGGATGACATATGGCGTATATCGCTGCTGCAATTTTATCCGTGTTACATGGCAATTACTCTTGTTCCTTCTTTTCTGTTGATGAAATGCAAGGATAATGCAACACGGCATTTAACATTTAGTTTGATATAAGATAATGTCACGGCTAAGGTAATCGTTAGCCCTTGTGGATTCCCTGACTCCTTTGAAATTTTTGGCAAAACTCATGAAATAAGAACTGACTACAGTTAATTCAAGAAGTCACATTGCAAATTACAGAGTAATACCGAGTAGACTTGAGATTTCAAAGTAGATCATGGGATACCACGAGGGAGTCTACAAGAACCAATCGAAGCTTAAAATAAAGCGGAGGAGGCTCCTTCCTGACATTAACATTCGACAAATCGTCGATATACCTAGGTAATCAAACAAAAAGATAGAAAAGTGGAACGTATTCTGTTTAACTAAGCAAAAAAAAGTCTGAAATAATTGTTGTTCCTCTTCATTTGTGCAAAAACATCGTTGGCGAAGACTTCTAACCTTCTAGTGCGAGGCAATGACAATTGCAGAAAGTGGCTAGCAGATTTGATTGAAAGGTGTGTATGGACTTTGGCAAAAGTGGATAAGGATCCTTTCGGCTGTTTCGAGGGAAAGATTCTTCGAGTGCTTTATGATGGAAAGGGACTGGATGCAGCTCGTTGACAATCTAGCGAACTGTAGATGCTTGTTGGGGCCCAAATCTACCCCGAATGTACATATGTGAGTAAATTATGGACACAAAAACAGTTCTGTTTCAGAATTCACTTTAAGGAGGCATGTATACAAATATGTAAGTATCTACTCAGAAAGCTGGGTACCAAAAATACTCGAAAACCTTCAAAAACCTTCTTCAAACTAAAATGTTGAGGTTCTCGAGACTCCTACCTCTAAACTTAGAGTTGCGAACAATTAACCACCTACACTGTTAACCTAACATTACTTCAAAGAAGCGGTGACATCAAGATAATCCATCATTCCTACAGTTAAAGCCCTTGTTTCTGTATCCAAAGAATTGACTAGAGTTCAAAATCATTTCCAATCGGAAGCAAACTTTAGTTTGTTATGTGAGAACTTGTGCTTCTACAGCATAATCGCCCAGAATTTTCAAATTAAGAAGCTTCTGCGCCCCAGCACCACATGTATCCAAGGCATTCCAAGTTTATCCCAGCCAATAAACATCAGGGATGTCAATTTGACACCATTACGAGCATCAAAGAAAATTTGTTTTAGGAAAAGCAATCGATTCCAATTTCAACTGATGACAGGAATGTATTCGTTTGAAGTTTGAGCATATGAATAAGGTCTGTAAAAGACTGTTTCCATAAGTGGTCTTGATAAAACTAAAGACAAAGCACTAACATTAGACCAATCAGTCAGACACAAGTTGAAAAGGACCACTCTGCCAAGCCACAAATTATAATTCAAGCAAGGTCACCTGCACTCTTCTTCTCCGATTCACTTCAGCGGAAATGATTTTCCTGGAAAATCTTTATAACAATGGTCTCACACTTAACTACTACCATACCAGCAACAGACAGAGTAGCAGCCACATCCCATAACAAGTAGACGACACAACACTTCAGATTCACAACACATTCCCGGAGATACAATTGCTTCAACAACAAATCGTTTAATAACTTCGAACACAAGCAACCGAATCGAACAGATAAACTTATTCTTCGGGATTTTCCTTAACTGAACGTAAGACAAATAAAAGAAACAAAATATGTACTTTGAAAAGCATTTTCCAAAAATAACCAAACGACGAATAAAATAAAATAAAAAGGGGCGCGTTCGTCGTATCCGCTCTCTGGATAGAGTGAGCGTTGTGTGGATGTGACACAACAATGTGACGACGACGACGACGCTACATGTGAGAGAGATTACTTTGAAAATAGACATGAAAAAGGAAAAATCACCATTTGTAAGCCAAAGCAACCCCTAAACTCAAACTCCATCATCATCACCATCCAGAGCAGCAAAAACAGCACCAACAACTGGAAACAAACTCGAAGTAATCCATGAAACTGGCTGAGAATCGAGAAAATACAAACAACACTCGGGCGGGCTGCTTCTGCTCCTGGTTCTGTGGCTACAAAAGGTTCTATTATTCTATTTACCAAAGAGGCAGAGTAAGTGAGAGAATGAGAGAGATGCACTGTGTGACGTTCGGTTCGGTCTCGGTCTCGACGAGAGTTCAATGTACCCCTTCTGTGAGTAACGTTTCTGGATGTTCTATTACTTTTTTTTTGCTATCTCACCTCCCCTGGATGGTGGTGGTGGTGTGTATTCCCGGAGTGTGAAACAGCACCTTCCTTCCTTTTCATCGAGTACGACATTTTCTCACTTTTCTTCTCGCCCCTTGGTGTTTTCCCATAACACAGCAGGAACCACACCACTACCACGACACCTCTCGACTCTGACGATTTCCCTTATTTGGTTGTGGGTTGTACGGATAAAGTGCTGAAAACGTGACGTGACTCTACTAACATTGCGACGCTGTGTGTCGTCTTCTATATCCCAGCCAGACCAGACAGTGGGAAGATGAGGTGAGATGGTGGGGAATATTTTTGGGTGGAAAATTATCTTCAATTTCCTTTTCTTTTTTTTTGTACTCTTCTTGATTTTCGAAAGAAAACTCTAAAAACTGTGTAGTGGAGGGGATGGGTGCGCGCAATTTATGTCTGTGTGTACATTTTACAAAGCGGCGCAAAGGAAAAAAAAAGGAAATTCCTGGAAATGAGATTTGTAACAGTGTAGGATACAAGAAGGAATTACTAGAAAAATGATTGAATCATTCTGATTGGAACAAATTTCTGGTGAAAGATGGAAAGTATTCAATAACGAGATTGACAGATGGAACTGTAGTATTGACCTAATAACCTGGTAACCAAAACCATTTCAAGGTTATTCCGAGGGGATGAACAGTCGCGAATGCTGTTTGTGGTAAGAATTTTTAGTAAATAACTTTTATAATCGAAGTTCACGAATTGTTGTCGAGACTCGACGGTACCAATGCTTCGTTTCAAGACACGATCCTATGAAGTTTGACACCCTTGTGACAATTGGAGAGCAAACTACTAATCATGGCAGCAGCTGGTCGTTGTTTTTTGTACTCTTTTTAGTCGTACCTTTTCCATTTATTTGGTATTGTGACTACCCTTAAACTAGAGCACGGAAATTAGGGAAATTAGAGAAGAGACTTTCACTTTTTGAAGCCTATAGAGTGCTCGAGTTATAAAGTTCATTTTCTTAACTTAGCAAACATTTTATACCAAAGTCCACCCCGGACTGCAGCGCTACCTTCCAACGTTTTAAGGTTTTATATTACAAGAATCATTGGGCTCTGCTTCGGTCTTTCACCTTTCAGACGGTTTTCAAAGAAGTCCTTGTTATTTTTGCGATGCCATTGGTACGATATGAGAACACTTTTTTCACGTAGCTAATATTGTAGCTGACAAATCATTGCGGATACGAAATTTCCGGAAAAATTGTATAAATACATCTTATTTCTTTATTTTCTCTTCAAAATGACGTTTAAGAAAAAAAAAAAAATAACAAAATGGGCCAGCTGTCACTGTGCAGTACAGGGTTGTATACGAGTACATGTGGAGTGAAGTTGGTAACAGGTGATCCACACTGCTAATTGGAATAGATTTTTGGCATTAAGCAACAATGGTTCGTTATTTTTATTGACCGGCGTTAAATATTGAATAATGCTAGGTTTCCACATGTCATTCAATTGACAAAGTTTTACAGCTTTCGTTTATGTCATTAAACGACACCACTGCCAGTTCATTTCCACTTGTGTCAATTATTGGCAAAAAATCGTTTGCCAGTTCATTGACAAAGAAATTTTGACAAACGCCTTTGTCAGTTGGTTAAAAGCTATTTCCACTTGCACTGCCAATTTGGAATAGTCATCTCATTGTCAATTGTGAATCGTGACATTGAAGTGAGAAAAAAAATAATTCTCGGCAAATGTTCGACTACGCAAAACTTTGCAATATGGAGCCGCAAAATGCGCATTAATTGAATTGACTTCGAGTTTATTTTGCAAAGGGTGAAACCGTACATCACAACAAAAAGACACATGCAAAATGCGTCTTTTGATTGACAAACTTTTGAAAACGAAGCCAATTCATTTTGACTGTCAATTCAAGACAAAGCGCCATTTTGTTTGACAACTCAGCTATTTCCACTTGTCATTTAAATTCTTTGTCAGTCATTGACAAACGCTGTTAGTCAATTCATTGACAAAAAGCTTTTCATATTTCCACTTGCCAATTTTCTAATTGACATAAAAATACGTCATTTGTCAATTTCAAATCGACAAGTGGAAACCTAGCATAAGTCAAATTTTGAAGTATGTACTGTAACTTTTGTCTAGTTTGTTGAACGTTATCGTTCCTATGCAACACAATATAGGTATATAGGACATTCCAGCTTGCTTAACCGCATGTTGAAAGAGACCGAGACATGAAGATAGTTCTACATACATAAATGAAAACACATTTAGAAAAACCTGAAATCAAAAGTAGATTCATGGTTGTATCTTTTTACCAATACTGTGCTTATTGGTTACCATTGTAGTGGCGTAAGACTTTTCCATAATAGAAATTAAATTTCTCACCAACTGGTTAAGGCTTTTATATATATGACACTAAGTTAGATCTAAGTTGAAATCCAACAAAACTTCTGGAGCAGATGGCCTGACTGCCGAACTCTTCAAAGCGGCAGGCGATGACTTGGTAAGGAGCATACACCAACTCATCTGTAAAATATGGTCGGAAGAAAGTAGATAAATGGAACCTCAGCATTGTATGTGCGTTCCTCAAGAAAGGCGACCCTCTAAACTGCGCCAACTACAGAGGTATTAAGACTACAAGATCCTATCTGCCGTATTGTATGAACGTCTGAAGCCGTTCGTCAGCAACCCGATAGGTCCATATCAGTGTGGCTTTAGGTCAGGAAAGTCCACCATCGACCAAATATTCACACAACGGCAGAACTTGGCAAAAATCCAGGAGCTCCAAATCGATACACACCATCTATTTGATCGATTTTTAAGGCCGCGTATGACAGCGTCTATAGAGGCGAGCTATACAGAGCTATGACTTGTTTTGGGATCTCTGCCAAACTCGTCCGTTTGTGCAAGATGGCGATGGAGAATGCAGAATGAAGGCAAGACCAAGTATATGCTGTTAACAACAAAGGACACTCAACACCGACGTCTCGGACAAAACGTCTCCCTCGACAGATATAACTTTGAGGTAGTTAAGGACGTTGTCTACCTAGGCTCCGCTATCAATTCAGACAACGACACCAGCGCTGAGATCAGATGAAGAATAACCCTTGCCAATCGCTGCAACAAAAGTCACCTTAATAATCCCAGTCCTGCTCTACGGCGCAGAGGCAAGGACTTTATCAAAAATGGATGTGGGTGCTCTTGGCTGCTTCGAGAGGAAAATTCTTCGGGTGATTTTCGGTCCCGTCAGCATAGACGGTGGGTGGAGGAGGAGATACAACGACGAACTGTACGCGCTGTACACCGACATCGACTTAGCCAGAAGAGTGAAGGTCCAACGACTGAGGTGGCTGGGTCATGTAGAGCGGATGGACACGAATGCTCCGGTCCGAAAAAATCTTCGAATTCGCCCCCGAGGGACAGCGCAGTAGAGGAAGACCGCGACTCAGGTGGCGCACGCAAGTTGAAGGGGACTTCAACCAACTAAGCGTGCGAAACTGGAGGCAGCCAGCTAAAGATCGAGCTGGCTGGAGACGTTTGTTGATTGAGGCCCCGGTCCACCCCGGACTGTAGCACCTTAAGTAAATAAGTAAGTTAGAGCCGAAAGATATACAATGAACACCTGACACAAGAAGCTCCTGTGACTTAGAATAGTGGACTTCCATGGACTCTGTTCAAGCCATTTTCCGCTGCCAATAAACTTTTATTTTTCTTTAGCCTTTTAGCATTATTGTAGAAAACTTGAGTCAAGGATGAAGGTAAGATAGACTGTCACGCCATATGTACTTCCAGCACACACTGTACGAGTATCTACCGTGTGTATATTTTAAATTTTAACGACTCGAATAAATTAATTTAACAACTTTTTTCGGCGTTATCTTTAAAAAAAAAAATAACCATTCAAGGGGAAGTTTTGCCTTTACGATCTATCCGACAGTCCAAGAGACAGAGGGCGGCTTGCTTTAATTTAGGGGCGTGACACAGAAATAAAAATTCTAATAAAACATCTAGCACGTGGTTTAGTCCTAGTCGTTAGAAAAGATATTCAATGTTTTAAGACACACTGTACGAATGGATGGATAAGTATCCAAATCCACCTTCCCCCACCACACACGAAAGCAAACCACTCGTATTTGGTTCCTCATCATCCATCCCGCTGACTATCTCACACACTAGGTTGTTTTTTAGTGGCCTAACTCTGGGCACGGAGCACTTTGTCAAAGGTTATTCACCGCCGACTACGATGATGATGAGCAGTAGGTATAGTAGTAGTGGCAGCGGGCGGTGAATCTTCTCTCATTTGTGCTGTTTATACTTTTTTTTTCATCGACGTTCTGTCGGACTTTTTTTTTTTTTTTTTCGTCGATGATGTTGTTGATGGTCTGATGGTAGTACTGGGACGATGATGGTGTGTTGTGTTATTACACTCTCTGCCTGCTGGTGTATTCTGGTGCTGGTCTTGGAGAGAAGGAAGAAGAATAAGCAAAGCCAGCAGCCAGAGGAATAGATTGTACATACCATGGTGCTGCCCCGAAGAGAGATATGTGGTACGAGTAAGAAGGTCGATATAATAACAGACATTTAAACCAAGAGAAAAAAAAAAGGAGAACCAGGATCATTTGTTGTTTTTGTTAACATTGCCTGCTGCTGGTGGTGGATTCTGCTTCTGCTGTTGTTATTATTGTCAGCCTGGTACTAGTAGGTGGTTTTTGATGTACGAATTCCTGAGGCACGTATCCGTTTTCTACGTTCTCTCACTGTTTTGTTTTTGTGCCCTCTCCTCCTTAATTCTCTCTCACTCTCTTCGTTTGTAGTATATCTCTCTACGGTGCGGTGTGTGCGCTCTAGGACGAGTGGTGTACGTGTGCCGTCGATGGGTGGAAATGGAATCCCACAACAGACACAAAAAAAAAAAGAATTTGCCGAATAATTTTCTCTCTCACTCCTCTCCCTCCCTTCAGTATATAAAAAAAAAAATATTTTTTTTGTCAATAATTTTAATTCTTTCGTCTGGGCCTTTTGGACATTAGCACAGACCTCTGGCAAGGAGTAAACAATCTGTTTGCGCTTTGTCCTCACCAGGACACAAAAAAAAATATCCATCGAATCCAACCCATCCTCTTGGGAGGCAATATTTGATATAATTCGCCGCCTAATGATGGTGGGAGTCAGACAGAGCGAAAGATGGAGGGCGGAAAGAGATGCAAAGGGTGAGAATATAATGGCCACCACTTTGCCCACCCTTAGGGCAAGGTTTTTCTTTCCGTTGGCTCCAACCTTCTTGTTTGGCGGAACCAGAGCTAATTGTGTTGTTTTAACAATTCATCGTCAGACGTTACGTTACTGTTATGCATAAATATTTTGCACCCATTCCTGAACGAGAGAGAGTGAGAAAATCAATTTTTTTTTGTTCTTACTAGTGGATAATTTTAAGGGGTTAATGGACTTTTATACTCTGGGGTTTTGGGAATATTTCGTTGGTCCCACATTCGAATGGGAGGGTTTGTGTTTATGTTTGACAGACATCTGGGTTCATGGAGGGGTTGTCGTGGGTGCGATTTTGCGTAGAAGATGGAGACAGAAACACAAAAGCCATCATTTTTGGGAGGCTATTGTACTGAGTAAGTTTTGTAGAATGTTCAAGGACGCAAGCGATAACTTTGTCTACCGAAATTTTCATCGATTTTGGAGAAGATTTTTCACGACAAGATTTGGTGAAAGTCTGTGAATTTTGTGTGTGGTTTTAGGACTATAATTTCAGAGAGTAGACTAGGAAGGTGTTATCATTAACGTGCTTAAGTTGTAAATAAAGAAGATGACCGCACTCCTTGCGTATATTTTAGCTCAGACAGTAGTCTTTGAGCGTCACAATTACACTCTGATCAAAGAACAACTCGAAGTTTGTGAGTTTCCTTAAAGCTTTCATCAATTTAAAATCATAGACACTGACCGCTCTCCGTATTTCCATGGATTAACTCGGACCTTGACAAATCAGAACCAATAAACTATTGTAGCTTCTAGAAGGCAGCTAGCCCGACCTGTTGCTTCATGTTAAACTTTCTTATATGGGTGATGTGGTTCAAAAGTGTGTTTGACTGCTAAGCTTGCTGACTCAGATTCCGGTTAAACGGGCGTTCGAAAACTATCGAATTAAGACACATGAGTCTTTGTGAAAAAGTTTAATGGTATGAGCGTAGCAAACGTATGAACCAACGACTGCTGAGAACAGAAGCAGCGTATATTCGGACTTGGATTTGCCAACAAAAGGAAGGTTCAAGCGTAAGGCATTTAAACAAATGACAACTGGTTTTTAGACGTTTGGATACCCAAACTCCGAAAAGTAGTACAAAAAGACCTCATCTAGGTGGCTCACAATGATAGGGAATAAGTTACTCTTTGACGAAAAGCTAGAACTGCTGTAAAGATAGGTGAGAATGTAGACCCACAAATGCAAAGCTTACAAAAAAAAAACCTTGTCTAACGTTTTAGAGACCTGAATCTGACACTTTACCAGAACCCACACACGATGGGTTAAACACAGTCTTTGTGGTCTACTATGCAGCATCCACCAGGTGTATCCTCTTACACAAAAACTACTTCCATAATCCACATCTGTGCATCTTTTGTTAAGAATACCAGCGTGCTCGTAGCCCCCCAAACAACATCCAATGAGTCCTTCTGGAATTTTTTCAGGTAACAACTTAACACTCGCGTTTAACATCAAAACATCATCGATCGCAAATAAAAAAAAAAGGAAGTCAACGGTCTTCAACCTCATAAACAACTGTCAAAACCTCAACGAGCGACAATAACCCATAACGCATTCAGCTATTCAGCGCCGTAATTGATAATCGTTTACTGCGTTCGGTTTGCATAAATCACAAATCGCATAAAAAGCATGCTTAAATCACAACACACGTTTAAGAGGACTTTTCTTGGTTCTTTTTTGGGGTTATATTGTCGGTGCGCGGTACGCCAATGTGGCTATGCACAATGCATGCAAAGATGGAAGGAATCAAGAGCCTCCTTATGATTTTAAAGGAGTGCTCTTCTGGTGCGCTCTTCATGGTTTTCCAAGCTGTGGCGACGACGACGACGAACGACGACAACCACGGCTATGACCATGATTGAGGTCAAAGACGTTACTAATTCTAGATGTTTTTGTTCGTTGTGCTTTTGTTGTGTTGGCTTTTATGTTCGTCTACCTTTTGGCCACAACCTAAATGTGTCGGTGCGGGAGGGTGATTCTTCTGCTGTTGTGGTGGTGGTTTATTTTGAAAGATTATTCTGAAAATAGCACACAAAAGCACCGAAATTAGTGCACACAACATAACACCGAACGAATTAAGGCAAAGAGAAGAGCGACCGGCCGGGTAATAATGTCGGTAAGGCAAAACGCACAGACACAATCCTTTCGAGATGTTAATCATTGCAAATGGAACGAAAATGATTCGCAGCTAATTAGGCGTGAGGTATGAAAGAGGAGGGGGGAATACTCTTGCGGTTCGTGGTTAGTAGTGGTGGTGTTGGGGCTATGTACCAACGTTTGATGCGCTTTATACGATGTCTAATCCTTTTGAAATTAAATTGTAGCGTCAATGTTCTTGTTTTGTTCCGGCAAAATCATTGTGTCAATCAGAGAGGACGTGGGCAAATTCAATTAGTGTGAGGAAATCATCGTTGGAAATTTAAGCAACACCGGATGAAGATGGGAATAGTGAATGGAGTTTGGCGGTTAAGGGTTATCGCCACAAGGTTTAATTGAAACAGATTTATGATGTTATATGTAGGCCAGGGAAAATGTTAATTTGCTTACAGCAGATTTGGTAAAAGTACAATGTCTCCCAGAGTGTCTGTAGAGGCGAACTTTTCACAACAAAGACATTCCGAAGTTTTACTAGAAGGCGTTTACAAAGACAAATGTAGTCAAAAGCACTGAAAAGCTTAGCAATTTCAAGATAAGATAGGACACCATTGCACTTTCCTAACGAAAAATAAGGTTATGAGAGTAGAACAATCAAAAATAAGTTGTTTTACCGCAAACTAAACATTACTGATACGCTCTTTAGAATCCAACAGAGACTTAACTCTAGAAAATAGTTGTGTCTCAGTTTAACAAAACAACTGGGCGGACAACTTCGAACCCGAAGGTGAATCCTGTCGATTCTGCTAGTTGATATAGGGTGCTTAACAATAGTCAGGAATCATACGGATTTTACTGTAAACTCTTTAAGCTGTACCAAGAAGTTGACTAGTTCAAAACCATTGACAATCATACTTCAACCTCACGTTCGAGATGGCGAAAGTTAAAACTCTGTTTTGTATACCCAGCGATCGCACATGACAGGAAGTTTGGTGTAACGAACTTACGTTTTTCTTTATATCAAGCACCACAGTAAAGGACTACTCAGCCAAAGAGCTACTCAGCCTACACTCACACTAACCATAGCTATATCCAACACCAAATCTATGGCCTTTATATCTACTGGACTGTCACTGAAGATACATAGCTTTGTTTGATTTAGGTGAAATGTTGAGTCATCATTCGACATGTCTTTTGGATTGCCAGCAAATACGCCTGGAAGACGATGGATGAATCCAGAATTAAGATTTAGATATTATGTAAAGTGTTTCTGAGAAGATTGCCGCACCGACCCAACAGACTATCTTTGAAGATCGTCGGTGAAGATGGCTGTATATGAGTTTTTCATTACTTTTCATGATTCCTTTTTCTTACTAGAAGGGACTTCTGAAATTAAGCTTGTATGAGGTGTAGTTTGTCGCCGATGCTACCAAGTCGTGGCTCGGATTTAGCATGTAATATTATATTTGATATGTAGATCCAGGGGTCAAAAGAGTAGTATCGCATTGAGAGCCTCGTTCAAACTAGACTGGAGGACACCCATAACCCTATGCCTACTGTTCTTTGAACTGTACTAAGATGGGCTAAGTACATTACAGTGTACATCCACAAGACCATCTTTGGTTGAAATATCCACTACTTGCCTATTGTTTTGCTGCAGGTATAGTAAACCACGAGTGTTTATGAAGCGAAGAACGCTTCAATGTTGTCTCCAGCCAAGCTTCGAATCGCGGATAATTTCTAAATACCTTGCGCCTGGGGGGAAGAGTGAGTAATTGGACATCAAGCCGTGGAAACGTAAAGATATGTATTTAGGTTTAAGTGGTTAACCACATCAATTAAGTTATGCTTGGATTAGAACTAAGTCTTAAACTTGTGTTTTTTCCTTAAATTCACTGATCAAGAAGAGAAACATTCCTGACACTAGGATAGGTACATCATACGTATAAGCAACCACTTTGACTTTGTCACTGTCGAGCTTTGACAGAATTCGGATATTGACTACTAGCGATAGTATGTTTGTATGTATATTTGGCACGACCGCTCATAGAGAGCCAAGGCCTAGCTTCTCATAACTATTCATGTTGTGCGTGTTATATTATTCGCACGAAGTGGTTTGGGACCTACAGTTTTAATGCCGATTCCGAACGGCGAATTGGAAAGCTTTTAATGACATATTATACACTTGCAGGTTTGAGATGCCTGCGAAGAGATGGTGCCGCGAAAAAACTTTTGGTGGTTTTTGAGAATCGAACCTGTGTCGCTCGCCTAGCAATCCAACCCACTAACCACTAAGCCACGGCGACCACTAGCCATAGTAGAGATGAGAAAATGACACCCTGTGGTGTTCCTCTATTGACGAGTTTGGCTATTATTATTATTATTAGTAAGGCTCTGCGACAGGCGCATATGGTACTGCGACCTAAAAGATCTATTGTGCCTGGAGCCAGTTAGACAAGGAGATCCTCTATCCTCCTAATGAAGTTGATGATATCTCTAGTCGAGGCATTACGAATGTCCTCCGGTGTTAGGAGTTCTTTGTGGAGAAAGCGTTTCCTGACTCTACAGACAGCCACGCACTCACATAGTACGCATTCGGCTGATTCGTCTTCGTCTAAGCAGAGTCTGCATTCAGATTTCTGAACTATATTTAGTTTATGTAAGTGATATCTGAGGCTACAGTGACCGATGAGGAAGCCGGCTCTTCTGATTTCGTCCCTTTTATGGTTGAAAATATTTTTAGTGGTTTTGTCCAGGAGTCGGATGGCCCTGTTGTTCCAGTAGGATATGAAATTTCGTTTTTCCCAGCTGTCAAGTTTGGCTAAGGGACAGTTGCCAAACTTTGACACGAAACTTATCCGTTTAGTTAAAAATTCCTCAACACCTAGCTCGATGAGAGATTCAAGAATAGTTTCGGTATAAACGTTGTTGAAAGCCAGAGTGTATTGTTTTTTTTTTTTGTTTCGATTGTCCTGACTACCTCTAGAAGTCCTCATCGTCATCGGATTCACTCTAAACAATTTGTAATTGTTACGTTTCAATTAGATAATCTCTGTGTGATCTCATTAGTATGGCACGCGATCTCAACCCACATCAAAGCACTTTCATGAGTCGAATACTAAATAGAACTATCCGCTGCATTTTAAAGCTTCTTCACACAGCGAGAGATACAAAAACAAAACCGATTTACAGTCTCATCAGCATAACAAATGAACCGGTTTAAAAGAAAAAAAAAAAAAGAAAAAGGAGGTGTGAAAAATGCATGTCAACTATATAATTTAATTATCCCTATTGCCAACACTTCAGACTGAACATAACTCCAAATGACATGTCCTTTAATATGAGCCTCATTTCACCACCGATTGACTTTAACTCAGACAGATACTTTACGACCCTTAAAGAGCAAACAACCACCAAACATCTCTCCCCTCCTCTACATTTGCCTTGTGGCAAAATTTCAATAAATAAATAAAAAATACAGATATTGCATTCATAAAAGATGCAAAGATGAAAGAAAAAGAAATAAAATGCGTAAGCGATGGCATACCATGTTACTGTACTCTACCTACACCCAAAGAGAGAGAGACTCTGTCAAGAGATTCCCACTCTGGGTTGGGTTAGCAGGCTACTCCATACACAGGTATAGTACATATATACTCACTTTGAAGTTTTGTAAAGGTGCACGGTGCTGTGTCGATTAAAGCTAGTTGCAGGTGTTTCAACGATGACTTATATTCGCCATTCACTTTGAACATAAATCCAAGGCGCAGGTGAGCTTCATTGGCACGTGGATAGTCTGGATTCAGATAAAGTAATTCTCGAAATGCCCTTATCGCGCTGAAAGAAGAACAAAAAAAAATTAAAAATTAAAAATTAAGAAAATAAAAGTGAGTAAGAAATGTTACGGAAAAAATTGAGGGGAAAATCAGGGAAACGGAGGGGGAACTATAAATCTGATTGAGCTTGAGTAGAATTTACCATTTTTTTGGTCTACTCTATTGTCCGAGTGTAAGACACCTCAATAAGTCTAGCTACTTCCAGGCCTGTGGAGTGTAAATAAGTGAGAAACTCTACGTAGCCTTGGGCTATTAGTAACCACAATCTTCTAGCTCAAAAAAGTCGAATCATACATAAAAGTTGTAACACACAAGCAACTGGATAAAATACTCGTTACACAGACTCAAATTGCCCATTGGGCCTCAGTAAATGGAGAGAATTAACAAAGAAAACGATTATCCAGGCAACAAAGAAACAGTAATTAGCTCCAGCATTAGATTAGAAAGTGAGGTGGTCCTTTGTCCCTTATCACTGCGGCCGCAAGTGGGCCTATTATGATATCCTCTTCTTTGGAGCTCCTCCATGATGCCGGAGCGGGCGATGAAACCGGCGATGTCTTTAGGTGAACTGGTGGTTATATCTTCCGCCACGAGGCTAGAAAACGATGACGTGTTCTTATGAGGAAGTCACAGTGACATAGTATGTATTCTGCTGATTCTTCGTCCTCGTTGCACATCCTACACGTGTTATCTTGTGCTATTCCCATAGTCATGAGATGTTTTTTTTAACTCGGCAGTGTCCGGTTACGGGCTGTACAGCGACATCGACTTAGCCAGAAGAGTGAAGGTCCAACGACTGAGGTGGCTGGGTCATGTAGAGCGGATGGACACCAATGCTCTGGTCCGAAAAATCTTCGAATCCGCCCCCGAGGGACAACGCAGTAGAGGAAGACCGCGACTTGAGTGGCGCACGCAAGTTGAAGGGGACCTCAATCAACTTGGCGTGCGAAACTGGAGGCAGCTAGCTAAAGATCGAGCTAGCTGGAGACGCTTGTTGGTTGAGACCCAGGTCTACTCCGGACTGTAGCGCCACCTTAAGTAAGTGTCCGGTTAGAAAGCCTGTGACGATTCGAATCTGACTTCTTGTTAGTTGAAGAAGTTGTTTTGTTCTTTTTTGGGAAGAAGTTGGTATAAAAGCTTTAGCTTGTCTGTTAACTTCCGTTTCTGTCCAGTAATGTTGTGCTTTGTCCTTTAACCAATTGTTAACACAGCCTTTAGCTTTGCTCGTTGAGAGGCCGCAGAATGGTCTTGGTATCATAATGGTTGATGCAGAACCTTTTCTGGCTAGTTCACCTGCATTTTCATTAACTTCATATCCGCTATGGTCCGGTACCCAAATGAGATGAACTCTCACTTCCAGCATAGAAAAGGTTGATGCAGTTGCACTGATGGCCTATCAGCGGACCTTTTCAACTAAAGAAGTGATGTCTTGGTACCGTGCATGTACCAAGGCACCAGCCAAGTATGGGTCGAAAATGTCACATCATTAAAAATTGTGATCCTTTGTCTGCCAAGACCATACCTATCCGTATTGAATGTTCATCTTAAGAATTTCTGTAGTCAGTGTTACCTATGGCCCGGTAGACCGACTATTTAAACCTAGTTTTCACACTTATTTACACTAAAGTGTATCGTTATAGACGTTGAGTGTTGAAAATAATGAAAACAAAACTAAGTACGAGTATATATGTTGGCAGCAAACAAATCAGCACCTGTCCAAGGCCTAGGATAGGAACTAACTAACTAAACTAACAATAATTACACCTTTTATAAATATTGTCATATAACAATTAAATTTCAGATTCACATCGTTCATACACACATCACTTCTCTGTGCCCTATCATCAAATCCACCTTAACTATACCCTACAAGATGATTGTCTTCCAATAACAGTTAACCATACGCCGGGCTACTGTAATTTTTTTTTTTTGTGGAAAGGAAACCACGCCATTACTGGCCGATGAATAACGCATGAGATAGTGACTGGCAAGGAAGGAAGGAAGAAAGATATCCGCCAGCGCGTGTGTACGTTTATGGATAACCAATAACAGGTGGTTACTCCCGGCTGCATTATCCTTATGTGCCGCTGCTTTAAAATTTTTCAATGCAGAACAGGTGATTGAAGTTGTGTGCAAATCCAAGACAAGGCGAACCACAACCCTTACCACAGCGCAGTACGCTGCCCCTCCCTCCCTCCCGGAATATAATTATTCATGAAGCAAATTAGCATCATTCTCAGAAAATAGGGAAGAAGGAAACCCTTTATAACATACGATTCAAGGAAATGAGCCGTTTAAGCGACAACAAATCTGCTATTCAGAGCACTCATGTGTGCCCATAGATCTGGAACACACTGACCAGCCCAGCCCTTTGTCGGTCGAAACACGCACACTAACTGCACACTGATTGACCGGAAGAGAGAGAGACTCCAGTCACACGATTTTTAGTCGGACTTGCCAAGTGTGTAACAACAACAACGACAGCACTGATGATGCATAATTCCTTATCAAGAAAACGTAATCAACTGGACGATGACGGCAACGACAACGACGACGACGACGACAACCACAAGTTGGGTGGAGGATTCATGTTCATGTTCATGGTGTAGACGTAGAGTACATATGTACGTAAACACTTTGCAAAGTAAAATATAAAAAATAAAAATTAATGCGGTGTTGATGGGCCGATAAACGCTGACAGCAGTAGCTGCTGTGGCAATGCCAGACACAGGAGGTAGGGCAATGGCAGCAAGGCGCACTTGTGGAGAAGTGCGCGCGTTATGAAATATTAAAATCAAGTCGTTTTCGAAATCCGTTTCATGTGAGGAAATTACATTTATTACATTGCCCGAGTGTTAACTCAACGGATGTTATTATAGGTCGGTGATTGGCTGCACGGATGCCACAATGAGGGTGTGGTAGCTAGCTGTGGTTTGGGTCATTGCACTTCCATACAAGATCAATTGACTGGAGTAGACTTGATAAGTTACTGGTTTATATGGGTATTTAATGGGTAATAAACGCTGACGAAAAGATTCTTATGAGAAAGCACATCTAATGGTGTTGAAGATAAGATGAATGTCACACAAGATTGTCGCCACTTTCACTTGGAAAAAATTGTCCTTGGGCATCAACTGAACTCAGGAAAGTGAGTTTAACCTTTTACACATATTAGCACGACCATAGATCATCTTTTTCTGTAAACTAATGAACACAATTTAAGCTCTTCTCCATATTAAGAGGTTTATAGCTATGTTTCCTGTTTATGATGAGTGGACCCATGATTTGAACCCCCAGGTGCCAATAACAGTTGATGTTGCTGTTGTACTTGCCACACGAAAGGTGCAGCATTTTCGATTTTCATATGAGAACTGGCACATAACTCATTGCAACTTTTGACCGCTCACGAGTGGGTCAATTTTTGAATTCCTAAATTGCCCTTGAGGTATATAAATTGCCACTCCAGTGTTGCTGACCATTATTTATGTTTCTACGACTTAGTAAGATCACCTTTCGTTTTTCCACAAGCAGTCACCGTCAAAGAATTTTTGTATGAACAAAAAAAAATTCCAATTTAAGAATGTAGGTCAAACAGTACTGCCTTGTGGAATACCATTACTTCATTTTTCCCATATATACCCCTAGGGACATCTATCTGGTGCAACATAATGGAATATATCATTCTTAAGAACTCATATATTTGACCCTCTCGCCAAATGCGAATCTAATTCCTATCAAAAGCGCCAATAAATAAAAATACAAGTTTGCGAAATATATACGAGTACGTACATACCTACATGCCTAACACAGGAAAAAGGAAAACCTCTAAATGATGTAATAAATATCATTTCATAATTATGAACGTTAGCCCAAAAATAAATCGACCTCCTCCCACTGAATGTACAAAATAAACTTCACGTTCGCGGTTGGTTAGTGTGCACGAACGAGTACGATACGATTACAAAATGTATGCCGATACTGACCTAAGTTAATTGTTGTAGATACACTTACTCTATGGTGGAAGTGTGCCACAGCTACAGTCATAGTCGTTTGTCTTTTATTCTTTTTCCCCCTTTGAAGAAATCCATAAGGCGCTACAAAGTACAATGTCGAACAGGCAGACAGAAGAAGAAAGAAGAAAAACAACGCTTGTCTTCCAACCGAATATAGCTGGAGCTTGAGACTTGTCTTGCAGTGCAGATATTAATCCCCAAATGTCTGCTTGGAGGCACAACATACAACTCACTCCTCGCACTATGACTAATAGACTCTCGACGTATTTCGATATCAATTTATTTATATTTTTCTGCCTGCTTGAATCTCCGTATCTGATGGATATTTTTGGCCACCACCTGGTGCGAGTAATGTATCTATACGTGTGTCTCGGACTCGAAATGTTTAGATTTTCCTTCCCCTTTGAGCGAACATGGATTGATTACATGTACAACACACAGAAATTTCTTATTTTATCGGTTCGGGAAAAACCAGAGCAAGGATATACAAACGGTGGTAGACGGTGATACCTGCATAGATACATATATATTGGGTTATGTCTGGAGATTGAATTACACCTAGACGGATTGGATTGGATTGGAGATTTGTTATGGGAAAGGAATTGAGTCTAAGTTATTCCGCATGAGGGCGGTGCGAAGAGTTGAGCTGGATTAACTGAGTTCCATAGAATGGAGCAAAACGGATTAAGGACAAAACAAAGAAAAATGATCAATGTAAATGAGAATCTACAGGTAGTATGGCGACAGCAGGTAGAATTGATATCAAATCTTCACACAAACAGAGGTATGGAGGAGAATCAAAAACTATTGTCGTGTTGTCTAGAAAAACAAAATGTCCAACATCATCTTCTTCCCAAAGCAGGTGGCCAAACGAAGGCTCCTTCTGTAGTCCTTCCTTTCGTTTTTTTTTTCTCCTTTTGGTTGGGATTGAAAATTCGGAATTTTCCTTCATTTCGAACTTTTACGAACAATAAGCAACGTGCACAACAAAAGGAGCATATTACAACTGGGTACCGGGTACATGTTTCCGCAGATGGTGGTTTGTCTACTTTGTATGTTGTCGGGACTTGTTTTAGTTCCTTTTTTTCTTTTTCTTGTGGTGTGGTCCTTAAGGCAGAAAAGTTATCTGAAACCGAAAACTGATCGGAGCTAGTAGCAGTAGCAAATTCCCATTCAATTACAAGTCCTGTGCACATAAAAATGAGTATATGTAGTTGAGTGCGGTCGTATGCCCTTTGACAGTTGAGTTTTTTATTGAAAACCGTCAGATGCTGTTATAGAATGACAGCTTTAAGAATTTAAAATGGTTCACAATTATAAGTTGGGATTTTAATTGATGTCGTTTGGGAGTGACAAGATAATTTAATGAAAGTGGTAAGGATAAACTTGGATTGAACAGGCGAAGAATGAAAGTGATTTAAGGCAGAAGACAGATTGGCAGTAAACACGCACGGATCACAAAATGAGATAAAACTGTATCCCTCCTTGATGAGTGAATTACTTTTCTTTAAACTGCGTCTAAACGGGGGACACTGATGGTGCTTCGAAAAGAAAAACAGAGACTAATTCTTGTGTATGATCAGATATATACCTCCTTACCATGGTTTTCCACACTCCTCCATCGAAGTTACTCCTTCTCAAGATTGAAATGCTATAAGTATCGTGCGAAAAAGTTGGGACGACCTTTTTCAGCCTTACCGGCAGGAATCAAGTAAAAGTGACGAAAATTTGGACATAATAAGGTAAAAATGGAACAACAAGTATTATTCATATCCAACGCCTTATTTGGTAGCATTCTTCTTCAACACCCTCTGCGATCTGTCACATGTAGGTTAGCTTTGTCTCCTAAGCTTCATTCGAAGCTCCAAGTGAGTCGACTAGTAAGTTGGGGAATTCCATGCGATCTTGGGACCTCTAAGTGTACTAGCGCGTGTTTGGTGCCACTTTAACCTAGGCTAACAAACCTATAGCGACGTTTTAGGTCGAACATAAAAATAAATAAAAAGACGAGGACTGCTCGTGAGCAAATAGAAACGCAAAGAACATCGGGTTCTTCAAAAAAGAAGAAAAGTGCGCGATTAAAGATATTGAGATATTTCACTTACAGGACAGTTTCTAGTCTTGCCACTCCTACGAAGATCGTCTATCTGGGCATTATGACGATGCAGAATGTTTTGTTTACTCCATCTACGTCAGTAACGACCTCACGAAGACCTTTAATGTCACAAAAGGTTTAAGACAAGATGATACGCTTTCATGTAACTTGACTAACATCATACTTGTGTGAAACTTACAAGCCCACAGCAGAACTCAGTTAGCTGTCCCGCAGTCAAAATGAAACTAGGGAAAAATCAGAAGGGACACCCAAAATCGACGAATTTGAAAAAACATCATAGTGGATAGCCATAACTTTGTTTGTCTCTACTCTGAAAATCAGAAATCAAAAGAAGTATGTATAACTATTGCTATCCGATATTTCTTTTGGCTGAGAAGAAAACTGAGTAGCAAGACTCTTGTGATATAAGACCGAAGTCATCTGAGTCCTTTGGATGACGCTGAACCAGAGTCCATAATGTTTAAGAAGGTTGATATCGACCTAGAGGAACTAAAAACCAACCGTCCAGACAGGAGATACCGCTTCTCACTATGTTTCGTGTTTTAGATTTTTCTTTCATATTTCTCAAGTTACCAATCATTTTTATTGGGCAGTTTTCAAAAATGACTAAGTATCTAAAGTTACAGGACACAAAAAATAAATAAAAACTCTTTGCATAACACTGAACGCACCCATTATGACCGAAATGTAGCAAGTGTCGGTAAAGTCGTTTAATCGCATGCCAGCTTTATTTTCTAGATTAAAAATAACTCGTTGAACACTCGAAAAAGACCAAATTTCTCACACAAAATGTAAACCTCATCAGAAACATAGGTTAGTATATTTCTGCAGTTAAAAATACTTGAAAGTGATAAAAAAAAAAGGATTCAAAAGCATTGGCCTTCTTAGCTCACAAACATGTCATGTCAATCGTAATTCAACTCATGATCATCCATCTTATTAGATTACACATGAAACAATGATTCATTACAAAAAAAATCACAACTCACTTCGTATGACGTAGAAAAGCTATTAGTACGTGTTTCCAGAATCATACATGGAATGCAAAAGCTGTTTTTCTAGACTTCATGGCAGTTTTTGTTTTTTTTATCACCTTCGGGGGAGAAACTGCATACTGGTCCTCGGTATGATTAAAATTCCAGAAATTCTCACAATCGTCATTGTGCTATCTTGGAAAATCTACAATGTGTCATCCGGGCAACGACAATGACACATGACCTTCCTATTATTCACTTTCAATTTGCACACACAAGCTGATATCGTAAAAAAAAATTCATTATCAATCACAAAGATCGTAAAAAACGACATCAACTCGAAAGAAACTACTAAAATGCCCACATTCGTAACATTGACTATAACAATGTTGCACGTGAACTAAACCCACAAAATGTCAGAAAACAATTATTTACCATAGAAATGGATTCCAATTTACACACACAGATCTACAATAGCTTTACAACGATAACTCTATGCTCTGGATTATGATCTTTTTAGCCTAACCCCAAAATAAAAGCGAAATGATTGCAACGTTCAAATAAATTCAACGAATTAGAGAGAAAACATAGAAATTGAGGATAGATTGAAGTGTACCCTATTTTATTGCGGGTGCATCATGTTAGTTTGAGTCCTTGATACCCAAGGTGTGCAGTCAAAATCTCGCGGAAACAGGACACTCAAAAGAGAAATAAGTTCAAAGCTCTAAGCTAGCCCATCTCTATTCATGGAGCAAGACCATGGGAGTCGATCTAATGCATAACTTTTGCTAAACTAATGCTTATTTATTGGTTTCGTATTAACAGCGGTAATCGCCGAACCCTATTTCGCTAAAGCGCCAGAGATTTCGTTGGCTGCGATTCTCCTGTAACTCGGTACCCACGACTTGGATCTTTAAAAAACGAAATTAAGAACCTTGATATGGCTATGAACGGTGATGAAAGAGTCAGGGTTACCAAACGATACCAGGTAGAGAGTTAGGAGACTAAACTATCTTTAGGGATGAATCCATGATAGAAGGTAGAGCTAGAGCAGCCAGCCTGCCTTTTTGTAGCATAACTTACAAAATGACGTTCGGGCCTTGAAACTGAACTTGCCACTTACTACCGTTTGGGTTCAACTTTCTTACCTCGGTGTTCTATTGACAGAACATACAAATACAAATATTTGGCGCGGCAGCTCATCGAGAGCCAAAGCCTAGCTTCCCACAACCACGAATGGAACGGACCTACAGTTTTTTTTTGTCGACTCCTAACGACGGATTGAGAAGCTTTTTCATGACAGATTATACTCTTGTAGGTTTATCATGCCTGCGACAGAACATACTTTCTCGAAGGACAAGGTGAGCTCTTGAACTTTGTTTTCTTTTAAAAACCACAATAGTGCTGCCATGAAACTTCTCGGGACAAGCAAATAGCTGCTTATATAAGCCGTGTTTTTTTGAGAGCTGTAAAATTTTACACACAAAGCAATAACAACACACCAAGTGGCGATAACTTTCCCAGTAGCAGCAAGTGAGGATAGAACTACATAAGTTTACCACCAAAGCGCAAAAAATTAGCCTTTAGCCGATCGTATTTGTTGCTTTTGCTCGGTTTTGACATTTAAGAACTGTCAAATAAAGAAAAGAAGTTCGAGCGCAAACCAATTGGTTAGTGCGGCTGCTACTGAGTATGAATCATTTTTTTTCGACTGAAGTGAATATAGTTCTCAAAAAAACACGGCTCACATTTTCACTCAGTTTATCACCCTTAACGCGCAATTTTTTAAAGTTTACATAAACGACGGGATCTGAAGGAGTAATTGACTATAAAAAAAAAAAAAGGAAAAGGTCCATAATCTGTATTTGAATCAATATAAACAGACCGCCCCTCTTTCCACATGTTTATTCATCTTAATCTGTATGTACCTTTTACCTATGTTTCCGGCGAAACATTTCCTTTTCTAGATTTATCCTGTTGTCATTATATCTGAGAGTTTGAAACAACGAAGTTGTGACAACATTACCCTATGATACTAGACTACATAAACGAAGATGCACTCTTTACAAACCAAAACTAGTTTTCCTTGGCTACACATTGCAGCATATTGTCTGACATTTTTCTTATTTCCTTCATCTTTATCTTATTACTCTTTCATTTATAATGTTTCACAACAAACAAACAAAAAAGAAGAAGAAAGGATTAAGAAATAATGCAGCATAAGGTCGGTGTACTACACCTACACACCATACATCGACACAATAAAGAGGATAGGGTTTTTTTGTTTTTTTTTGTTTACGGAAACAAAGGGATGACGACGCCTTTAACATGATATTTAGGTGAAATATCGTCTTTGGGTGGTTCTGCGGTTCTGTGGTCTTTCATTTTCTTCTTCGAATTGAGATAATTTTTCCAAGAAAAATGTTGCAAAGAACACAAGTTTCTTTTGTTTGGGTTTTGTTCCTTTATTTTCCTTGGGTGTGAATGTAAATTCTATAAATGGAAAATTCTTTAAGATATCGTTGTGGTAGGACTTAAGTTTAAGTTTAAAACAAATTTTATATTCTTTTGAACCAAAATGTAATAGAATTTCCTTGAACGTTTTCAATGGATTGACGGCACCCCAATTCTGCTAAATGGTACCTACAATATTATGACAGCTTGACTGTTTGTCTATGTGAATTTTTTAAATTACTCACTTCGCTGATATGAAAAATGTATCCACACCATTCTTTCCAAATATGCACATTTCAACTCTGTGCTGTTCTTTAGTATCAAAAGTAGCAATACTGGGCACTACTGTTTATTTGATTTTCCCAAAGATGATCACTATCTTAAAATTTCGAAATGTTTAAAGGCCCTTAAAGACTTGGTAATCCACAATTCTTTGAGTTATGACAGCACAAATGTTGAGAGGAACTATGGAAAGGGGCCGCATGTATAAGGAATAAGCTATGAGAAGAACTCCCAATATTAGGGAAAGTGTTGCAACCGATCCTGAAACATCGACACGACGACGTTCAACACAATAAGTCATACCGCGTAGCACGATTCATCGGATTTTAAGGAAAGATCTGCACCTATACACTTACAAGATCCAGTTGGTCCAACAGCTCAATCCTGGTGACCCAGAAAAACGTCTGGATCGCATTATCTCAAAAAACGGTGAATTTGAATGGCCGCCGCGATCGTCTGATCTGTCGGCTCCAGACTTTTTTTTATAGGGTTACCTGAAGGAAAAGGTTTACATTAACAAACCACAGACTATACAAGAGCTGAAACTCAACATTCGCACAGAAATCGCTCAAATTACGACGGCAACACTTCAAAAAGACATGGAAAGTGCCATCAAAAGAGCCCATGAGTAGTGCATGCATTCTTATGGTGACCACTTAGCTTCCAAAAGCGAACAAGGAAACTGCGAGTTAAGGAAAGAAAATGCAAATTCTCCAGCCATGCCGAGACCTCAACAGACCCAGTTCAAGACTAAGGAAAACTAATCTAAAAAAATAGAGCTCACCTAAAAGATCCTTCTTACTTTCAGAAGCTTAACTCCTATCGTTAGATTCCATACAACAATTCCCATTCCTCAAAGCAGTTCAACTGGAGGAGGTTTGAGAATTGACGTCATCGAATCCTAGCCAAACAATTAAAGACTATAGAACAATGATGACAGACCGTGCAATAGAATGATACAACAAAAAATCTTCTAAACATCACCCTTTTATGTAATTTTCATACACACATACATACTACAAGCTTCCAAATAAATTTTTAGGGATAACATAAAACACTTTCCTCTTAAAATTTAGAATCCCTGACCCACAACCAACTACTGAGAGAAATAACATACAAACATACAATACAAAATCTAAATCCAATAAGATTTCACATTGATCCTGCATATTATGTACTCAACCAACACACCGTTAAACCAACATCCTTTACGACTTTATACCTTCTGAAGGGATTAGACGATACAGGTAATGATGTCGATGACAATGGTAGATGAAATATCGATCCGGACATAATGAAAACGATAAAATGTTGACAGAATGTGTGAGAGTGTGTGCATTTGCAACTGCACCAGACGAATCATTAAATGACTCTTCCTCATCTTACCCTCTTCTTCGTCTATCGACGAAAATTACTTCCCGAATTCCCGACAACTAAGAATGAAAATAAATTGAAAATCATCATCATCATCATCACCACCATCGCGTCATCGTCATTGCTAAAGAAATCACCCTCCTTTGCTGAATATCAAACAACAAACCATGTGCATGTGCAGCGTACAGTATGCCCAAGTCACATGCACCATCAAAAGGCGAACAGCAGTTGCAGCAGGACAAGAGAAACTACACGTAGTCTTTCTTCCCTTCTCTTCATTTGTCTCCTGGTTCCTCTTCTTCCGTTGTGTGTATATTTTTAGATAGAATCACGAAGAAGCGAAAATAAATCGAGAATCCCGGCAGCAGTACCAGCAGCAGCAGCAGCCAGACGGTAATATATTATGTCCACAAGGAGGAGAGAGTGCAAGGACCGGCATTATCCCGGCATGACCGTGGTAAGAGAAATGATTGTGTTTGTGTACTCCCTGTCGTAGGGTACCGAGTACACAATACTATAGCTGTTCTTGTTGATGACGATGGTGCCAGTCAAAATACAAGTTACTCCAACGAAGTAATAACAAAACACACAAGGGCTGGAAGAATGAATCGATATAACTTTTATTATACAGTCAGCGACAGAACTTTTTGTCGTTAAAGTTGTTTTTCAGCCACTTGTCCTAAAATCTGAATTCATATTTAGGTTCTAAGGTAGCAATATCGTGGAGAGCTTGGCATAAGTTTATAAGCGCTGATTGGAAGAGCAAAAGATAGACTGATTCTGATGAAATATGCTTCACAACTAAACATCAAGACGTTTAGATGGTAGACTGGTGGTTTCAAAACGGATAATGGTGACATCATTACGATTGTCATACATAAGCGCAATACTTGGGACTGTATTAATCTATTCTAAAGTCTGACTTAAAGCAGCACGGTTACTATTGCCTAGACACCAGTCCATAAGTGGTTTTAAAGGCAACAACTTGCACAAAGTTCCTAGCGAAAAAAAAAACACTTGTCGGGTTCTGTTTATTTCTAAACCCTTAACACGTTGGAACGGAAGATTACAGTTTTGCTGCCATATACGAACAAACAATTTGTCAATTCAAGGCGTAGCTATGGAGCTACTGGTCGTTTTCTATCAAATACCGGAAGCTACCGAGAAGGTTATTGATAAAGAGTACTCCGTAATGGAGCTTACTTTTAACGGAAACGGTAGGATACGTTCCTAGGACGTGAAGAATACCCTCCTCCTCCTCTTCGTCTACACAGCTCATACGGCAGTATGATGACACCTTTTGGATGGTAAAGTAGTATTCCTGATATTTGTAATGGAGGGGCACGTGCAGAAGAAGTATACAACGAAATTGTCCCCTTTCTCGTTTCTGCAGCTCCTGCAGAAATCGTTGAATACAATACCCAAACGCTGGGCATGCATTACTTGGATACAGTGCCCTGATAAGATGTTCGTTGGTTTAAAGAGCTAATCTCTTCTGGATCTCTAAAGATCGAGGTCAGTCCAGATTAGCCAAGCATTGTTGCAGTAGTTTAGATGTTGCCATCCATCATTTGCCTTCGACAGAGTAATGGTGTAAATCAGATGTTTCACAGATGACAGGCACTTTGACATGGTCGAGCTTCCAACTGTCTGTACCTTAAGAGGTAATTTGTCAAAACCTATTTTCGAGCTTTCACTAGAAATCACAAACCAAAAAAAAATATTAATTGTGTTACCCTATGACAATGACACCAAGTGTTACTTGCAACCGTTTTGCTTACTTTTCATCGGTCGTCGATTTGTGTATAGTCGGAAATGGCTACCGCAAAAGAGCGCCAAGCCCTTTCGCAGCTTCGGCACACACATGTATCTGATAGAATATGTCTGAATGGATTTAGGGGATGTAGGGGTTGTTGCTTAGCCAGACGACAAACGAAGCACAAGAATACGTCGTTGTTGTCCTCATCATCATTATCATCATCGTCATCCTATGTATATGCAAGTATATGATGAAAATATCCAGGATATGTATAGGTACCCCATCTCCCACCGCGCCGCATGTAATTCCCAATGAATGGTTGGCTCTGTTCTTTTTTAATATATTTAGTTACCCGTGTGAAGGGTAATTTAGCGAGCATGTGCGATTGTGCTTGACGATCAAAGGACAGACGAACGACCTAATGCAATTCCTTAAAAAAAAACTTCATTTTTTTTAGTGGTCCTTTGGTCCCTTTGTTCTTTTTTCTACTCCTACCCCTCCCACTTTTTAGATTTAACTTTAGATTGGCTTATAACATTAGATACACACATTCACATCGATATCGAAACATGTATGCAAAAAGGACGACTTTGACAATTTCCCTCTCTCTCTCTTACTCTTTCTATGTCAAATGGAAACAAAGAAAGGAAGTGGAAGTGAATCGTGGTTAAGTGCGATATGTGTGTATGCACCGCTCTTTAGGATGTGAGGATTCGGATGGTCATGCTATTGATAGCCAGTAGAGTGGAAAGGGATTTATAGAGCATCCATGTACACATTTCCTTTTTGTTTTTATTCCCCCATCCTGTGTGCAGCAGCATTGTTGTAAAAATCGAATACGTTTTTGTTTGCTTTGAAACCACCTGTCTGTGTTTTTTTTCTGGTATACCTACCTACCGCCACAACGTTCGAAAGTTATTTGAGAGCGAGGAAAAGTTTGACGGATTTTTCGTTTTTTGAGGTAAAAATCACGCAGAGAGAATGAAAGGGAACATTTAAAAAAAAAACCTGCGGTTTTGTACTTTCAAGGTTGTGCATGGGATATGTTGTTTACTTTTCATTTCTTTTTGTGCTACCGGTGTCATATAATACAGGTGCTAGATGGTAACCTTGAGGTACATCATTTGAAAATGATACACAATTGACTGTGCCGTGAGTCAGGGACAGAATGGAAAGAATTTAAAAGATTAAATGAGAGGAACAGCGAAAAGCCTACCTATACATAAGATTTGGGATCATAATGAGTTACGAGAAAAAAGATACACGACCCAGAAAATCCCACGTGGATGATTACTATGACGGCCAGAAATGTCAGCTGACAACCACGCGTTATGTGTGACTCATTCAAAGATGTAAAGAAAATCTTAAATTAAATTTAAATTGGTATTTACAACATTCTGTTTGTTTTATGCTCTTTTTGTTTGTTTAAATTATTATTTTATTTTATTTTTCAATTTCGAAACAAGTTGTTCAATTAGAACTCTCATTCTGACACACATTTCATGGCAATGATGCATGTTAATTAAGTGTTTTTTGAATGAGATATGCTAATTGGATACAAATTAGTTTATAGACAATTTCAGCATTTCCTGCTTCTGTATGTGCGGATGTACCTAAAGCATTTTCGGGGAAAAAAAAGAAACATGACTGATGACTTCTCAAGTGGGTGACGATGGGATTGAAATAAATTAAAGCATCGACATGCCTAATGACCAAATATGGTGAATGGGTCATTGTCAGTTGGTGATGGTGTTCCTCAAGGTTCTATGATATCATCTACACTTTTTTCTTATAAAGGGACTACATATAATCAAAACGGGTGATGCGATGCATGTAATGTAATAATGCATGCGATGTAATAAGGGTGATTAAATATTCCACATTCTTGTTCAAGAAAGAATCTCAGTATTTGACAGGTTCAAGGGTAGACTGATGGGATAATGTATTTTTGACATCGTTTGAGGGAACCAAGACATTTTGCAACGATCTAAGCAATATGGGTTTCTCCAATTGTAGTTGTCGTTAAGAAAAGTACTAAGAATGTGAAGCTATAGGTATAATTTGAGCAATGCAAGTGCATATGTATATTCATGGATAATGACTGAGACAGCTGGACGACTGTAGTTTTTCATCTACTCGAACGGGAAACAAAAATAGCACAGATGAAAAAGTTTGCACAATGGTTGTTCAGCCTACTCCTTGGCTAGCGATAGCAAGTATGAAAGTATGATACCCTTAACGGTGCCTAATAGAATATTGACTTTATCGCGTTAAGCTGGGCATCCACAATTATTCATGAAAGAAATTCCCGGCGCAATGAACATGCACTCTGACACAAAGCCTCATCCACGGGCATTTATGAGTGGGCTTACGCCTGGAATGTCTTTCATGAGTGATCGTGGATACCCAGCTTTAGGTTAAGTATGTGGGCAGACGAAGAAGATTTCCTCTGCACTACACTCAGGCCTCTATAGCCATTGCGAAACCTACTGGGGACCGCATTACATCATGCAATGTTTCTGATATATAATTTACATAGGCTAAGAGTAAGAGGAATAGAAGACCTGTTAGGGCATCGTTTAGACACAATAGCAGAGTTCTTATAAGTTTTTCAAGACTGAGTTTCTATATGTGTACATCCATAGAGTCAACTTTGGCTGGATTCCCCATATCTTGTCAAAAGGTCTGCTGCTGGTTCGGAAAGCTATACTTTCTTGGCCCATTGGAGTACGTTAAGTATGACACCAGAATACCTACTCAAGCTGACTATTCAGACGGCGAAGGATGAAATCCGAAATTTTCGCTTTTGTAGTTCAGTTTAACCGAGACTGACATCGAGTCCGCAGCTTAGAACCTCCTTTAGACCACAAATTGGATTTTAAAAAATTCTAGAAATATGTATTTGGAAGATCACGTCCTTCCAATCCTTAGAAGAACTCTTGCATAAACATCAATTATGTTGCAAAATGTACATATACAATGCCGTGTTTCGTTTTTTATTTTGTATTTATCGCTTTGTGTACATAATCCTGGTCCCAGCTCGTCTGTCAAATTACTCGTATGCCCCTCAAAAGATACATCAAGTAGAACCAGATGGATGGCTCCTAATAACTTCTCGTTAAAATTAACGACGAGTTGTTCATCCTGACCGATCCCATCAAAACCACTCTCGTCCTTGAATTATAATTCCATCAAACAACATGCTTCTCTTCTTTCCATTTCTCATAACCATAAACCTGACTACGTCTATGTCTATCCCCCCACAACCAACATAAAATTACAAGGAATAGGTGGTAGCTAGGTAGGTAGATATATGTACATATATACAAAGAAATGAGAACGAAGAAAAAGGAGAAAAATAAACGGCCTCTAACAAGTTCCTTCAAACAAACAAGGCGCATTCGCGTACCGCAAATACCCCTAAATCCTATTATTCCCCCAAGCCCTCTCTAATCGGACATAGAACCAAATTATGTTCTACACAATGTTTACACAGAAACATAAGAAATACAATTTAATAAAAAGGAAGAGTGGGCAGAAGCAGAGGAAGAGCCAAGACAAGGCAAAAAGAAAATTCGTTGCTCTAATCAAGTTTTGGTCGGATCCAGTGGATGCTAATGATGATGGGTTAAGTTTACTCTGTCCCTCCCACTGCTATTGTTACGCTTTGAGGGCATGCCCTCTTTATTCACTTTTTTTTTTCTTGTCTTTTTTGAGCCCATTATAACCGTATTTTATGCTTCCTTATGTAAAAGGAGCATACTTACTCTTGCATGCAATTCGTCATTTTTTCGTTAAAGAGAATGGAAAACGGTTGAAGAGAACGCTCTCCTGTCTCTTCTCAAACTCCGTCTCTGGGAGTAAAAATAATAATAGAACTTTGAAAGAGAAAATTTCCTAACATTAGAAAGAAAATAGAAGAAAGACTACAAAGAGGAAAAACCAAGAGAATGAGAAATAAGGGAGAATTTACATTTTGTGTGCTTGCTTGTGTAACTAGTTACAACATCGATGAAGTGTACAACAAATGGCAATGAGAGGGAACAAAAACGGTGTACGTGACTGCGAGGGAAAAAGCAAATAGGGAAATAAAATGAAAAAAATAAAAATAAATAATGAACGAAGCAAATAGAAGTGAACGATGAGAATGACAACAAAACATTTGATAGGGGGGGGTAGGTAGGTGGTGGTGGTAAGGAATGCACTATTCTTTTTTCAAAATTGATTTGTCTACGGTACTTTTATTTTTAGGGGTGTGCTTCGTTCATGCGAAGATTAGGGTGTAGGGCGGGGAGGAAAAAAAAAGAGCAAGAGGGCATAGCTATATCGGTAACCTTTTTGCTATCTGTGGAGGGAAGTTCGTTTGAAATTTATTAATGACGTCAGGGGTTTCTGGTGATTTGTATTGTGAAACGGTGTCCACCTTGACAGTAATCAGCTTTGTGAATGCTGAGCACAAAAAAAAACGAAAGGAAAATGCGGGCGCCATATGTAAGGATGTATGTATATCTAAGGCCTACAAAGGATTTGGAAAAAGAATTTGGATTATAACACCAATATAGCAGGGGTTCAGTCATTCCTTCTAGCACAAATAAATTAGGTCACAGTCGAATGGAACACATGGCTGCCCCTCCAGTAAGAAGAAAGGTGGACGAATTAGGGCTTTTTCGGAATATCTGGTCAGGCAGACTATGCAACATGAACGACCTAATGGTACCCCTTTTGATGCACCAAAAGAAGTATACTTTTGGCCTATGATTGAACTTAATCGCCAGTGCTAAGAATATCAAGAGACTTCACTTCCGGAGACGATACAGTCCGGAATGGATAAGGGCCTCAACCAACAAACATCTCCTTAGCTAGCTGCCTCCAGTTTAGCATACCGAGGGTTTTTCTCTTCTGCGGTGTCCCCCTCCAAAAAGGATGCAAAGACTCTCCGGACAGTGGTACTGGTATCCGTATTCTTCCTAAATATCCTGGCTATGTAAGGCCACTAAGGCACTAAGTTCAGTTCTTCTTTGATACCCAAACAGGAAGTTGATTCAGCAGGATTCGGCGGAATCCTCTTGAGTTCCAGTAAAGCTTGTAATACAAAGAATCATTGAACCTTGCTGTCAACAACATTCAGTGACGTCTCTAATAATAGAATCACACTTTCTAAGTGGATTAAATAATGCAGTCTTACTCCAATACCAAAACCTTCGAAAACTGAGTTTCAATCTGTTCAAGTTCTGTTTAAAATGTTTAAAACAAAAGGCTACGTCAACAATCTAAGTAAAAGTTCAAAGGCTCGTCTTTTTTGACGAGATGACGCATGGAAAATAATTCGGAAGTGACGATACACCTGCAGCTAACCTGTTCATCAAAGATTCCAGATATTTCTACCAAAGATTGGAAACATTAAATTCAATGCGCTACACCTCCATCGAATATAGAATTTTGTGTTGACAATCAATCACCGATCAAGGCTTTAGACTGCGGTCGCGCGCAACCTTTGTTACATCTCGAACTCTACGGTCTGTCTTGAACTAACAGCTTTAGCAAACTGAACATCGGAGGTCGCCGTAGCTTAGTGGTTAGAATATTATACTTCGGAGCAGGCTGGCTTAGGTTCGGCTGTGAAAAGAGAGACGAAAGGGGATCCAAAATTATGGTCTGTTTCGATACCTTTTTGGAAACGTGCATAAGACAATATAATATGCAGGTACATCCGACTGTAGCAAGGTGCAGAGACGAGGAAAAGCAAGAATCTGTATAAAAAAAGAAAAAAAAACCTAGCTTCGCAATTGTCCTGCACTTCAAAGACAACGACTAAGCCACTTGAGGGAGTGCGATTCATTAAGGATCTAGACTACAGAGTTTAAGAAAGGTTCAGATTGGTTTTAATTGAATGACCCTGAAGGTATTACAATATTTCAAAGGAAATAAAGATTGCTCATAGTGACCGGGTGCCTTCTTTACCAAGGTGAAAGATGGATGGAACATAGACCTCATCCCAAAAACTTACTTTCCCGCCTAGACTGATGAGACCAACTGCCTCTTAGTACACCCCAAGTATGTAGTAATGTCCTGTGATGTATACAGGTACTTTCATACTCCTAAATAACAACAGTCTCTCTCAAATCTCAATTCTCTTTTCAATCAAATATTGCTTTGAATGTATGCAAACCTTTTGCTCTCAGGAATATCAATTTACCGACAGAAAACGAAAGAGAACTACCATCTTATAGCTGATATAGGGTATCTAACACAGAAGCTCGACATCGTCATCGTTGTCGCACTCGTTGTTGTCTCACGTATCTCACATCACATCTTAGCAGCAATAGGTATACCTATTCTCTTTCCTTTTATTCTTCATTGTCTACACAATTATTTATAGTTTGACATTAGTTGGTGAAGGCAAGCAACTCTAAGCTATGCCACAGAGCACACATGGAGGAATAGCAAAAGCGACAGTCACACCGTATAGCATAGCAGCGCAGGGACAAGAGCACACCCAATAGTAAAGAGCAGCAACAAGCGCAGCAGCAGCAAACAATTCTGCGTACGTGATTTCACGTTTCAGTACAATGGTCGAATGATGTAAAACTGAAAAAAAAAATCACAACGAAACGAAGGAAGATGAAGACAAAATGAAATCGAAAATAAAAAAAAAAGAGCGACAAAAACCGTTCTAATTGTGCAAATAAATTAATGGCATCGAAGTCTCTTGCTCGAACGGATACTGATTAATTACACCTGCGTGACAGAGGAAAGGACTCAGAAGTCTCAGAACTTCCTGCAACAATGTTGCACACACTGCTGCAAGTGAGTTCTGTTTTCCTCCTCCACGGCTAGCAGCATCATCATCATCTTCGCCTGGAACATCACGGGAAATAGATTGTAAAGTGGGAATTGAAGAGGTCTCTTCCCGATCTAACTCCCCACGGTCGTGGAGTAATTTTTTTTTTCTCTACTTTTACTGCGGAAAGGTTAATGGCCTCGACGGCAGAGTCATCACCGCGAGACGACTAGAGAAAAAAGATGGGACACCAGCACCAGCGCCAGGCAAGCAATTCAAATGGCATTTGTTGTGTTCTGCGGCGCGGGCCGGGCCGGCCGTTGAGGTAATGTGTGCACACGGAAGATGAGAGCGAGAGAGAGAGAGAGAAGGGGAGAAAACAAGAAACTCGCTCCATAAAGGTTTGTAATATCAACGCACAAACACAAACTAGACAAAAATATTTCCTTGTTGTCCTCTCTTTGTTGGTGGAGTACAGTAAGGGAATGTCTGTGCGGTCACAAAAGGATGAAACAAAACATTAAAGGGAAAGCTAAATCCCTGCTTCTACCTTCGATCCTTCTAAATTAATAAATCTATTCCTGGTTGCGCGAGGATTATCATTTTTTATTTTATTTTTTTTTCATTTTCTGTCATTTTAAAATTCGGTTATGTGTTGGTATGTGTGCGACCAGCAGCTGCAAGACTGTTCCACGCATTAGAAGATGATGGCATTTGAATGAAGAAAAAACACTAGGTACCTACATACCTACTCTATCGATATAAATATTCTTGGTTAGATATACCTTTCTTCTCGAACCGTTGGCTGACAGGTTTTAGGATGCCCCATCAATCGACTTGGATTATGGTGTAGAAAAGTGGTTTCAATTCAAACTGACAGCTTTACACGTTGCTTGAATATTTTTCAATTCTATATCTATTCATTCGACAGGTGAACACACAATGGTGTGTCATAAGGTAGAATTTGAACGCCTTAAAAAGGTTGTTAGTGCCGGCTAACGAGAGAGCGTTTAAATTAGACTACTCCGACAGGTAGGTAGGTGGTAACTCACATAGGCCCCATAACACGATTCCGAATTTATTAGAGTGCATTCAACGGTGTGATGACTACAACCTGCCCTGTTAGACTAGATAAGATAAGACTGACAGAGAGATGTGATTATGTAGGTACGTTGACATTGACATCGCTTTCCGTCTTCCGATCTGTATACCATGCTCCAACCGATAAAAGAAGCTATGTCTTCCCTACTTTACCTAAAATCCTTTTACTGCTCGTGGAGCATGAAGTGTTAGCAACCATCTTATGCGGAGTCCTAAAGCGTGTTTCAGCTCAGTGAATTCACCCTTCTGGCTACCTGGGCGAATGGATTTCCTTGCAAAGTCATACACTTTCAAATTGAATTATCTTTGCGCCGTATCGACGTCCTATGTTTAGTTGTGCGTTTGAGTTCGATGAACTGACAAGGAAGAGTTAGATCGAAACTATTCTGTGGGCTGGGAGCGGGACAGAAAGGGAACAAAGAGGAAAAATAAAGCAGGCAAAAGAACTTCTCAGGATTTTTAACCAAAAAAGATGCAAGGCCAGCTCTACATTCTTAGAGGTTTCTTTGCTGATTCAAAGAACTTCCACAGGAAACGAAGGGTAGATGAAAACAAATCTGGAAATTTTGCAGCGATACCAAGGAGACCACATCCTACCATCATAAGGATTTTAAGACTTTGATCAACAAAAGAAGAGTATATCTTGGAGCATACAAACTTTCAGACACTGCAAGTACTCATGCAGGTATGTTGGTACCTTAATTCTTCAACGCAATTGCACTGGAGAATCTCAGCGACTAACACGAGATTGAGGGGCACAACAAATCTCTTAAAGTTGCACAAGAGCACTGTCTCACAGGGAAGTACAAGAAGGAAACATATGTTGTAATTCCACTTGATCTTCCCTGTATGTTTCCAGACAGCTCGCTTGAAAAATGTTATAGTCTCTTAAAAATCTCGAGAACCTGCTCTTACAATGGTTAGGCATCGACGCCCTTTATGGGCTTCTACCTAAAAGACTGAAACAGAGTTTTCAAGGAACCAAATGCTTTAGAAGCACTTAATACGAGTTACTAACCCACCAAATCTGATCCCTTAAGTCGAGAGCAGTGACCATTTGGACAGTGTCTACTAGAGAGTCACATATCTGCGAAATTTACCTAAAACCCTTTGTGACATAATTTCTTTAACCACATAGGTACTCGTAAGACACGTGACAGATTTCAAGGCAGAAAAGGCATTTCTTTTTTTGAATCTTCCCATCTGTCACGATTCCGGAACCATAACCACAAAAAAAAATCTAAAACATACATCGACCGGAAAAAACCACCTGGCTCATCGATTTTATTAAAACTTCACCGCTCACAACCTACAGTACCTTACGTAAGCTTACCCGTCGTAGGTTGGTCTAGGCAAATGTCATTAACCGATGCTGTATCCACGATATTAGTCTATACCTTCCGTAATAAATGTTGGTTAACATTACGTGCGTTTAGGTGACGACTTACTACGACGTTACTATGACGATGTACTAACCTACAATGCGCCTATGTGTGTAGGTATGTAATAAACGAGCACGTTTTCCTGCATTAAAAAAAGGAGATCACCACCCCCAAAATACCCAAGATTACATAAGATCTTATACATAATAAAAGGAAGTTCGTTACACAAGCTACCTGACTTTGAACTGTTTTATCGATTTATAATCGGGAAGAAATGCTACTGACATTGAACCCTCATATAATTTACGACATACGGAAGCAGTGTAGGGATTCTTTTAAAGGAAATATGTAACCATATGTTCGGATGCGACTTTTGATAAAATCTTTAAAATGTTATTCAAGTGAACAGTGGAAGATGGGAAAGTGTGCTAAGAGTTTTGCATGACGCTGGCTTCGTGGTAAAAGTTAAACTGTGGCTAGCACTCTTTCAGGATCTTTAAACCCAAGTTTAGACTAGAGTTTCGTTTGATAACTCCATATCTCAGTTCTTTCTATTCTTGACTATGCGGGAATTGAACAGCGATTATTTTGTCGGGTGTCTAAATCAGCTTCAGACTCAGCCTCAAAGCCCCGCACGACTGGAAGGGATCTCCAGCTTTTACTGCCCCAACTTCGAATGTCGGTGAGAAGCCATTTCATGACAAAAAAAAATTCGACTGGGGAGCCAGTCCTGTACTTCCCACCTCACATTGCGTTATATCACAGCGAAAATTGTTTCCGATATACACCGTAACGGGCTTGTGTTGTCCAGCACACCTTTCTTTAAAGCATTTCTTCAAATATCCCAACATCCGTTGGACCAATTTTACCCAAAGTTCTGTTCTTCACATATCGAAGGAGAAAATTTGTCACATAAACACACAGACATTACTTCGAAAATGGGTGCAAATAAAATCTCGATCTTTTTTTTTTTTTGACGATTGCAATACTTCCCCTATGGAGGTAGAAAGAAATTATTCTCTGGGAGGTTTGTCATTGACTACGGTGACAGGGTGCTGCGAAAAAACGATTAGCTCGCTTAGCAGTTCAACGCCCCAACCTCTGAACCACAGGAAACAAATAACTCATAAGCAATAATAATTTTAAAAAGAGTTACAAAGAGCTACGTATGCGTACTTACAATATGAGGCTTAGAATACATTTTTCAGAGACTTACCTGAAAGAAAAAAAAAAATAAAAAAATTGGTTGTAGTGTCAAATTTAAAGATAAAATTTAGATTAACAACTAAACTTGCTCTAGTGATCTACCTACTGAAGATTAAAGATTTTATGAGTCTTTTTGTTTAAATCTTATAAATAATGAACGAGAACCCTAGAATGGAAGGTTACAAAATGATAATCTCTATTATGTACATTCATAGGAATGTATGTATGTAGTTCTCTAAAGAAAACAGAGCTTACGCAAAATGTCATATAAACTGATGGGAGTGGCTATATAGCATAAGCTGTCGCTGTCACTGAGACAAAAATTGGAAAATCTAGACATGAAATGAGAACCCCATCTTTGGTTGAAGTGAACTTTTTATCAAAACCGAACTCAAAAAGTGATTCAACCGATACACTTCTTTTAAAATTGCTACAAGCCAGATATAACATCCCTGATCACTTTTACTTTTACTTCAGGCGCCATTTTTGATGAATTTACATGTACACAGTGCGAGAGATCAATTGTTTCTACACAACCCTGAACTATGACAGTGAACTCTTGAAGTCGATAGCGTTTCAACTGAGCCAGAGGTAGAAGAGAGTGAACCTATTGATATCGTTAGTGAACCAGAGGAGCCTGAACGAGAGAAGTTACACCTGAGCAACCCGAGGTTGCAGTGATTCAGCCTGCATAGCCTGAGGAAGTCGATAGCGTTTCAACTGAGCCAGAGGTAGAAGAGAGTGAACCTATTGATGTCGTCAGTGAACCAGAGGAGCCCGAACTAGATGAGGGCCAACCTGCGGAACCCGAGGTTGCAGTGATTCAGCCGACAGAATCTGAGGAAGTCGATAGCATTCCAGCTAAGCCAGAGGAAGAAGAGAGTGAACCTGACGTTTAGGCGTCAGCTCATTGAATGGTTTACAAAAACTCCATAGGGTGGTTTACTATTATTTGACTGTTTGCTATTTACCACTAACAATAGAAGTCCGAAGGGGATAACAACGACTTGTTGATAAAATTCACAAGGTAATCCGAAGAACGTGTCGAACTGAAATATTCAACAAATGCAAGACTTAATTGTAAGTACATGAGTAGACTGGAACCTCAGCATTGTTTGTCCGATCCTCAAGAAAGGAGACCCTCTAAACTGCGCCAACTACAGAGGTATTAGTCTAATTAACATCGCCTACAAGATCTTATCTGCCGTATTGTGTGAACGTCTGAAGCCGTTCGTCAGCAACCTGATTGGTCCATATCAGTGTGGCTTTAGGCCAGGAAAGTCCACCATCGACCAAATATTCACACTACGGCAGATCTTGGAAAAAACCCATGAGCTCCAAATCGATACACACCATCTATTCATCGATTTTAAGGCCGCGTATGACAGCATTTATAGAGACGAGCTATACAGAGCTATGTCTAGTTTTGGCATCCCTGCAAAACTCATCCGTTTGTGCAGAATTACGATGGAGAATGCACGCTGCTCCATCAAGGTCGGTAAAGAACTCACCGAGACCTTTGATGTCAAAAAAGGATTTAGACAAGGCGATGCGCTGTCATGCGACTTTTTTAATATCATTCTTGAAAGAATTGTGCAAAACTCGCGCGCCAACACAAGAGGCACAATCTTTCAAAAGTTCGTCCAATTACTCGCATACGCCGATGATATTGACATAATCGGAAGAAAGCAGCGTGATGTCAGTGGCGCTTTCGCGAGTATTGAGACGGAAGCGGCAAAGATGGGTTTAACGGTAAATGAGGGCAAGACCAAGTATATGCTGTCAACAAGAAAGGACACTCAACACCGACGTCTCGGACAGAACGTCTCCCTCGACAGATATAACTTTGAGGTAGTTAAGGACTTTGTCTACCTAGGATCCGCTATCAATTCAGACAATGACACCAGCGCTGAGATCAGACGAAGAATAACCCTTGCCAATCGCTGCTTCTTTGGGCTAAGAAGGCAATTGACTAGCAAAGCCCTCTCTCGAACAACAAAAGTGACCCTATATAAGACCTTAATAATCCCAGTCCTCCTCTACGGCGCAGAGGCATGGACTTCATCAAAAGTGGATGAGGGTGCTCTTGGCTGTTTCGAGAGGAAAATTCTTCGGGTGATTTTCGGTCCCGTCTGCATAGACGGTGAGTGGAGGAGGAGATACAACGACGAACTGTACGGGCTGTACAGCGACATCGACTTAGCCAGAAGAGTGAAGGTCCAACGACTGAGGTGGCTGGGTCATGTAGAGCGGATGGACACCAATGCTCCGGCCCGAAAAATCTTCGAATCCGCCCCCGAGGGACAGCGCAGTAGAGGAAGACCGCGACTCAGGTGGCGCGCGCAAGTCGAAGGGGACCTCAACCAACTTAGCGTGCGAAAGTGCAGGCAGCTAGCTAAAGATCGAGCTGGCTGGAGACGCTTGTTGGTTGAGGCCCAGGTCCACCCCGGACTGTAGCGCCGCTTTAAGTAAGTAAGTACATGAGTAGACTTACGAAAAAATACTCATCGTTTAATTGGAGAGGAAGTCTAACAAAAATCTTAACCAAAATGCAAACGATTGCCCTAAGTCAGAAAGCAAGAATCAGGTTCTGTCGTGGACTACAATTATTGTACATCTCAGTAATTTCAGAGGCTGAGAAAAATAGCAATAAGTTTGACACACTTTACTAGGACCCTGTTCCATCATAACCGTAAAAAGATGATTAGCTGAATTTAAACGTAGTCATACCAATTTGGTTTATGATGATTGTTTGGGACGGTGGACAACAGAATACACATTGGGTGTCCGCTTGTGCTTACTTTTGACCAAAAACGCATTTGAGTGCACATTTTCAACGTCCTGTTGGAGCAATTTCAATGATTCATAACTTTTGGTGAAACTTGGAACCACTATTACACTCCAGAGAAAAGGGAACAGCTAAACAATGAGTTGCGAAGGTTGAACCTGGGAAGAATGCCAAACAAGGTTTCATCTTGAAAAGGCAAAACAATAACGGGGAAGTACTGCTAATCATTACTTCGAAAGCTAGAGGCAGAAATTATGAAATATCGGCAGCTTTTGAAGAAAAAAATCGACCTGTTCCATCAAGGAAAAGCACCGTCTTACATTTCGGCGGTCGCAGTGGCCGAAATTCACAACTTACAGTTCGAACTGATAGACCATCAACTGCATTCAGATCAAGTTTCCTTAGCTTAAAGTTTGACTCATAAAACAGAGATCTGTGTTTTGCAGAGAAAGGTGACAACTACTTTGATGAGTCAAAGAGGTCGGAGTATTGATGGAAAAAACGTGTATATTGTAACAGCAATTGTTTCTTTCTTTCTTTTCAAATTACCCTCTAAAAAATCCCTTAAAATAGCGTCTTTCCCTTGGGAAAAATCAATCCAACTACCATCGAGAAACCAAAGACGTAAACAAGCCCCACAAAGCTTATCCATCGAATATAAAAAACTACACACATTCTATTGAATTCCATTTCTTTTAATTTAATTACCCCACAAGTATCATTATTTTTATGACTACATCCATGACAACGTCATTTACATTTTCATTTAGTTGAAAATGTTCTAACGTCTATTTTAAGAAATACCATGGATTGCATATTAAGTCGTCGTTGATTCGGTTCCGGTATTTGTGAGTCATTAATTAATAGCTTCTACATGTCTGTTACGACACTACCTGCTGCTGTTGCTGAACGTGATGCTCTCCCAAATAATTCAAATTGAAAAATGTATCTAATTTTCATTTCCTCATTAATACGTCAACAATTTCGATTATTTGTTTTTGTTATGCGCGCGGCAACGGAAGCCATATAAAACGCCACATTCCTCCCCACAAATGAACACAAACTTTCATTCGTGTATTGGAGGAGAGAACCCCCCAACCGCTTGAATAAAACACAAAAATTCTTTAATTATACACAATTATTTTGTCTGGTGGTGTAAAGCCTACTTGTTTATGTATGGGGGTTATCGACCAAATATTACCCGCGTCACCTGAGTAGGTATATGAATGCGTATCTATGTTTTTGTTTGCACGCTAGAATAATGACGATTCCTCGTAATCACACTATTCCTGGTATAAACCTGTGTCTGCGAGGCTTGATAACAAAATCTATACACACACACACACAGAGGGTGGGGTATAAAGTGGCTGACTGGCTGGTATCCACCTTCTTGCGCTCGTTTTCCCTTTAATTCAATCAATCACAACAAAGTCAAGTATAGTAACAAGTCAAAAGAAGTCCAACAAACTATCACATGTACTCGTACATACATTTAAATTATTCAAATTGGACTAGATACATAAATGTACTCTTATGTCTGTATGTATCTGTAGACGACGCGACAGAAGCCTAAACCATCCCATTATGGGTCTGGGGTTACGTTACTATGGCATGTGCTTAAAGGTTGTCATCGGAAAAAAAATAAAAAATAAGCATGTTCAAACGGACATACATATTTGTGTGCGCGTAAGATATGTTTGTGTGTGTTTATATAATTTGATTTATTCAGCAAAAGGAAAAATAAAAACATTTTTATTTTTTATATTTTTAATGAATGAATGGAATATTAAACAAAAATTGTTGGCCCCATACGAGGAGCTCCCTCAGATGGTGGGCCGTGCCCACGATAGTATTTGGAATGAATTTCTTTTTTTTTTGGGCTCGTTCCAGGGGTCAATCAATGAAAAAATAAAAAATCTTTAATGAAAAATAAAAATAAATAAACAAATGGGGGGAGAGACAGAATTAGAACGAAATATCTAAGCTCTGATTAATTTCAAGGTCGGTCAGTGTTACGGCCTACTCTGTGACGTTCTTGGTTGATAATAACGTAGAAGTTGTGGTGAATTTCACATGAGTATACGCGCAGCGATAAGTATAACATTTGACGTACTTAGATCCGCTTTTACAGCAGTGCTACAGAGTATATAGACACTTGTTGTTAGTTTACATAGATAATCAAGCGTGAGGGAATATTGATAGAATGTGGTTTACAGAGGCACGTGTAGAAGTGTACGCATGCTATGATTTCATAAAAGTGTTACGACACATGTTGAACTTTGGACGAGAGCTTTATATGTTTGTTTTTAAACATGTAGGAAATTTTAAGTTTCTCAAGACTTCCACTACACAACACTAAGACTTACAACATTTGGTAAGAGGCACATTAGTTAAGAAGCAACATTTTTGGATCTACAGCTGTGAAAACCCCGAAAGTCTTCAGAAACCAATTGGTTCAAGAAATAGTCCGCGTTAACCACCACCAAAACAACACAATAAGCCGCTTTTTTTTTTAAAACGTTTTGAGTCTATCCAAAACCAGCCTTGGCCTTGTTTTAGATCAAGAACGATTACTGTCCTCCAGCACACATCGATGAAAACGAAAAGGTTCAGGTAATAGAGTCAAAGCTGAACCGCAGTACAATCGCACAAGGTATGCTCGACCGTCTGTAGGTTTGATATGCAAAATCGGCCTTTGTTTGTTAGGTTTTCTCCAACGTTTTTGGACGTAGGAATTCAGTGGGCAATGAAGTCTGTCACGAGCTTGGCATTATACACTTGCTCGACGCAAAGATTTGTGTTTGGCCTAAACGCAGCCGTGGGATTGAGTTAGACCGTGAGAGCTCTTCTAATAGTCCCCAGGAATTGAGCAGATAAAGGATCCCCAAGATATCCATGAGGCAAGCTTAGAGTTTACAAGATACAACTTGAGAAGTTCCTGCGTTCCCTGACTGTCGAAGGTATCTGGCAAACAGTCGATTGCGTGCACCTGTAACCTTCTTGTTCTGTCGCGAATTGACGAAGTTGGAATGCGTGAAGCCTAGGTTGCACAAAGACAGATCAGAGAGCAACTGCTTTCATTTCGAACTGAGAACCCTCTTTCGTTGCTGAACGAGAAGATATCTAGAAACTGTCCCACCAGAACTTGATCACAAGGAAATTTATTCTCTACGACCGTCTTCAGTGAAGCACCTTCTCACTCCTTTATATCCCCAATAACTCCTTTGAGTCACTCTGCTTTTAAGAGTTTTAAGGGCCTTTGCGTTGGGGCAAGAATAAATTCAAAAACCGCGCCCTGGATGTAACACATCTGGCTGGTTGTGATAGGTAAAAGTGGTTGTCTGGTAAGGTCCTACCAGAAACACAAGTAGTGTGGTTGTGCCGTTTTGATATGACTGTGATAAGGGTCTAAAGCTTTAGCTTTCCAGGGCATCCTTGAAAGAAAGGAGCGGATTTGCTCCAGATGGAGACTTTTTTTGAAGAGACTCGAGGGAGAACCTACATACCACCAGCCTCTGCGACAGTGCGGTAGCCGCCTTAGGTTCTCTATCATTATTAGACAACTTTGAGTTTTAGCTATTAGTTTAGCTTCCTCAGCGCAATTCCCTTGTGCGACTAGGCAATTGCAAGCTATCGCCGATTGCGCACAGTTTTTTGTTACTTACACTGAGCTGGGGTTGGCTCGCTTAAAGATGTGAACGTGAAGCAGCATCAAAGCTCTTACTAAAAGATGAGTACCAACTTCCATAGAAATGAGTACACTTAGAGCAGTATCACTCTTTTGTGTTGCTAGTTTAACCTAACCTAACCTAGTTTATTAAGTGAAATGTTGTTCCCAAGAGTAGCTAGGGAAGGAAGGTCACCGATGGCAGTGACCCGCATTATCACCAGAAGAGACCCAAATTGAAACAGGAGTTCCCTTTTTCTGTTGTTTGCACCTTCCAAATGCATTAAGTCCCCTCAACCAAAGGTTCACGTAAGTTCAAAAGGCTTTACCCCCGTTAGCTTCAGAACAAGAACAGATTTAACATCGTTTAACCAACCATCTCACCCTGCTAACGAACCAATAATGCCATCAAAATTCTTTCCTGAACATCACTTGTCTTGTTGGCCAACAAAAAAAATAACCGTTATGACGATTCCAAAAAAAAGGACACGAAACCGAAAAACTCTAAATAATTTATTTCAAATGAAACCGAATTCTTTTAACTACTTGTTTCACTCAACATTTACATGGTCTTCCTGTGAGGCGCCCTCTTCTCGTATTCTGACTCTGATCAACCTAATTAAGCTGTATCGCCCAAAGGGGACCACAGTGGGAAGTTACTAAATCTCTTGAGTCTAATTGTTATGAAGTAAACCATCTCCTGCGGGCCATGGAATGCAGTTTCAAATATAGGAATTCAGCTCGTTTTTTTGAAAGCATGAGTGGAATCCAAACGTTCATACTCTGGATTCCACACACACATACACGTGGAGATATTGAAAATATCGCTTTTAATTCATTTTACAGTTTTTTCTTCTTTTTTTGCTTTTGCTTGCCCCTCCACTTCCATTGACTTCTTTCCTTTTTGTTTGTGATTTCACGAAATGAAAACAAAAACAAAAGCAAAACGAAAACAGTGTCTGTTTGGGGGGAACTGGTGGTTGGATTGCACCACGACCGATGGCCGAAACCGACCACGATGAATCTATTTGCGAAAGATCGATGCGCGCACACAAAAACGACCTCAAAGACGGCAGTGATCGTCGCAGACAAACATCAACCGCTGAGAAGGGTCGGGTTTTGGTTTTGGTCAATGGCCAAGCATTCGGTCATAGCCAACAGCAGCAGCAGCGACACAGGTAGGCAGATAAGGTAACGTGAAGTATCTTCTTCTTATAGGCTAAGCAGACGTAGGAGAAACATATTAACGTGCCCAGTCGTCGTTTTAAAGTTTGTAGACCTTTATAGCTGGGGATGTAGTGGACTGTGGTGGTTTCTCTCTAGTTGTGTTGTATCATCTCCTTGGAAGTGATCGTCATCGTCGAAGTCGTCGTCGTTGTCGTCGCTGTAGTCGTTGTCTGTTTCATTTACGTTTGTACAGTGCACACCCAGATTAAAAGCTAAAATAAAAGTTATGAGCTTTTTTTTTTTTTTTTTGTCTAATTCAACCTCCATTTGGCCGGCTGTTTGAGAAATGAACCAAGAGAATGCAACACAACAGCACCAACAGAGTATGACGACAGGCAATGAATGTGAATCCGGTTTTGGTTAAGAGATGGTTTCAAGAACTCATTTTAAGTTTAAGTTTGAGATTAATTTTTGTTTGGTACTGCGTTTGTAAATTTGTTACTTTGTGGCAGGTAGACGATTCGCAACACGATGATCTTTTGTTTCTTACTGCAGCGACCTTCAAAAAATGCACAGATTTACCCAAAGAAACAACTGTGGCGTGGAAGAATTAAACGTTAACCTGTGTTTAGATTGCTGAATGTAAAGAAATCAATAGATTCGTTGAGTATGAAGAGTTTTAACTGGCTTCTGAAGGAACAAAGTCTGATTAAATGGGCTAAGAATGGTAAGAAGACACTGATTTCTGAGAAAAGAATCTTCTTTTGTGACGTACGTCAGAGTACGTAAAGAATCTTTCCTTTATGACTTCTTCAGATTTAGAGCAGCGGTGCTGAGGTTATCCTAAGTTACATAGACGACGTCGATATTATCGCAGACTTCCAACGAACAACAGCAATGATTCAGTCAAATAGTTTCTCGCGACTGACAAGCCTCACAGGTTCGATAAGGAATGCTGAATCTTCGTTTTAATGACCAAGCGATCGGGTATGAGCGGGAAGTTTGGTTTAACGAACTGAAAGCAATAAGCCTGATGGATTAAAGAACATAAAACACTACGGAACCTCTGGCACACACTCTATATGGCTCAAGAGCTCATTGAGCAAATGAACACTCAGAGGTAGGTATCATCAATTTCAAAAATAAAGTGGTTTCTGGCAGTACCAGACTGGCATAACTTGCATTGAAGTTTAGACGACTGCGGGACGGTAATCCTATGACCCCTGTCTCATAGATATGCCACCTGACACCAAAATTACGACTGTATTTAGAATTGGCTTTAGCCAGTGTTCTAGATGAGCCAGAACTCTTAGACCAATGATAAGCCAATGTCCTAACCTGAAAAGGAATGTGCTGACGACTCCAAAACTAGACAAGACCTCTCGTGCTAGCTTATTCGTGGAATGTCACAACATAACGCGTCACAACTCATTGGAAAATATGGGTCTTTTAAGCCAGCGTCCTCGGTTAAGGCTTTCATTGACGATTCTACCCATAATTCTAGATTGTTTTCTATGATACAAGCATCCGCGTGGGCGTCTTAAAAATGGGATCCTCTCTAAAGAACAAAGGAATCTATTTTACTAAGTCTCAACTACAACTGCCCATCAGACACCACTTCTAGGCGCCATCAATAAATCAATTTACATACCAACATAGGTATTTCACGCAACGCCCATGCAGATCAAATCCGTTTTCCTTGTTCTTTTTATCACCCCCTATAACAAGTCTGACGTTCTAATCGAATGAACTTCACCACACAAATCATATCAGTAAATATATTCCTTATCATCAATCACGTCAGTCCCCGGCCTATACGATCAAAAGAACTCTACCGCCCTAATCGGGTTTCCAAAATTTATGTGGAGCCATGTTTTTTTTTTTCTTCTCTGTTTTACGCACAACAGTGCCTACTCCCTAGACTGCACGTAGGCGCGCATTAGAACACCTGATACATAATACCCATAACCAAACAAGAATGCATTCCTCCTCCTCCCTCTCCGCCGCGCACTTCAACAGAAATAACACCTGGGGATCCCGAACCGTTTTTCCATTGAAATGGTCAAATGGTGGCTTTATTGACTTCTCACACGAAATGCGTTTTGACACATTACCCCACGGACCAGGAGGGGGACGACTCTGCTGATCCCCCCCCCTACCCCCTGAAAAGACGAAAATAAACACTCGATATCTACAGAGAGGAGCGGCTCTAAACGATAAGAAAATCTTCCGGCATGGAAAAAAAAACGAAATAAAACAACACGATAAAGAGACACCATAACGTATACGCATACGTATCTGTAATAAAGTTGACTGAACTTTAAGTTGTTGTAGATGAGTAATCACGTGAAATGAGACAAAAGAAAACGTAAAAAAAATATGAAAGAAACTCCACTCCAACAACTACAAGGAAGACAACAATTTGAATATGAGAACTAGTTACGAACAAACGGGGGAGACAGAGGAGCAACATATGCGTGCCATGCGATACGTAAACAGAAACAGAAGTAAAAAAAACCCGTTTGGCGAGGCGAGTAGTCTCTCAGTGTCAGTGATGATGATGAACGCACATAAACGGTGTAAATTGCAATGTAATTGCTTTCAAGGGAAAAAGAACAACAAAAAGAGGATTCAGATCCAGAGCAGACCAACGAAGACGGAGAGAAGGGGAAAAAGAATTGCACTGTCAAAGATACGGATATCAGCTGATTTTCCAAGGAAATTGAAAATTGCCGGGAAGAGCTATGCTATGAAGCAACGTCTAGGATGATTGGCATTTGATCTGAGAAAAGAGAGAGAAAGAGGACAAAACAAACCGACACGACAGGAGTGGTGTGGCGGTGTACGACGATGATGACACTCTTGTGAGATGATGATCTCCGGGTGGACACCAGACACGTCCACCACATCCACATGTGCGCTGATGGTATTTATAGGAGAGACCAAGAGTGCACTCTTTGCCGACAAAGTGGTGAGCATGGACATTCCCAAGTGCACTTGGGATAACAATTTTTTTATTTTTTTTTTGTGCTCCTCCTTTCTACTCCCGGTGGTGATTTGTTGTCAAGTGCGAAATGAAATGTTGTAAGCATTTTTGTTTGCTTTGTCCGAGTGTCAGGTTGCATGATCATTGTCAGGTTCAAATTTGCAGAACTACATATGTACGTGTACTGGGTGTTGGCATTAAAGGGAAATGTGAACAAGCTGTTGGGAGTCTTAATACATTTCTTAAATCCTTGTCAACACGATAATCAAAGGCGAGATGGTGCAAATTTAATGTAAACCACTTGACTTTACTGTAGCCAGTGATGCCTAACCTATTCTAGCACGTCCGTTGTTGGTGCAAGTTTTTGTATGTTTTTCAGATGTTTTTGTTTGACCATTTGTTTATTGCGACTTTTATGGTACAGTGTGTGGTCCTTTGTCAGCACACTTCCAATTCCCAAACGTTTATTTGTGTCAGATCGCGGAGGATGTTGAAGAAGAATGCACCCAAATGAAGCTCTCTTTTGGGGGAGAGGGCACGACACGCACATATGAGGTGTCTAGGCGGTCTGTACAGTTCCGACAGAAATCAGGTCTGGCCTTGTTGTGTGCTCGCCTTACAAGGCAGTGGCTGGTGATGATGCTATTGTTGTGCTAAGGTGCAGTCTCTGATAAGCGAGATCGAATTCTTAGGACGTTTCAGATTTAGTTTCTGGCAAATCTGCATGGCAGTCTGCCACGTTCGTATGCGGCAAATGCCAAACCTAAATTTCGCATTTTTGATAGAATTGGCATTGTAGTATCGTATTTGGTGATCAAATCAGCCTTACAGTTCCCAGGTATGGCTCAATTGCTCTGCCATCGCATAAAGAATCTTATATAAGCTTGTTTAGCTTCTCAAACAGTCTATTTCCCATGATGACGAGTTTCGATTTTTTTCTGAACATCTCCTGCAGACCATTGTGCCGATAGAGCAATGCCATGTCAGTACATTCGTCATGATGAGGATTTCCTTTTTTCCCCAATAGACTTCTAGTTCTTCTTCCATTCAATTGTGGCCATAGACTGTGAGATACATACATACGTATGTCTATGTAAAACAACAATCATCCCTGAAGAGCCAGGAGGTTTTAATGAGTTCTTTCACCTTACTGACTCTGTTTCCCTTCACTACAATTATAAGAATGAGCCGTAATACTCGTATGTGGATGTGTTCTTTGCCTAATACCTACTGATCCTTTTCTTATCAGTTTACACATTCCTTTCTATGTCACCCAGGAACCCAGCAAAAGACTAAAAACGTATTGTACAACTTATTCAGGATTAAACGACAGTTGACATTTTTGATCTTATGACCGCACTCTCGTAATTAGGCTTATGGCTGTTCTTTTTTAGTATAATAACGCGTCCTTTCTCTCCTCTTGCTTGAGCTCAAATTAGCTAGTGTATTAATCTCTATACCAAGAAAAACTTGTCTATGAAACCAACTGCAACCACCCTGTTTTACAATCAAATGTACTACACTGTACTGTCCACAAACCCCTCATAATCTCCTCATAAATAAAAAGTTTTAAAGTTAGTTAGGTACTATTTCTAATCAGTGATAAATGACCAGCAAGTTTCAATGTTTACCAAAGGCGTGGCATACGTAATCGTTTTTTTATTTCGCAATAAATTACGACTAAGTGCGTTGATTTGATAGCACATAGTCCCATATCGCAGCGGATATCACTTAACGAACTGAAGTGAAAGGGTCATGCAAACCTAGAAAGCAAAAAAGTCAAAAGAAGTACAAATACCTTCGCAATTGAACAACCCTTCTTTCTGAAAACCAAATTTACAGAATCTCAACCGACTTCCTGGATGGTGGTGGGCTTCTTCTTCAATTAAGGGTTTCTTTTGAAAAAATATCTCAACCCAACTACATCCAACTTACAGCAAAAATTGTAAGACTCTCTCTATCAAACTACTTTGTTTCCTCCCTCTCTTAGAGGGCAATTGGTGCGTGACGATTGCCACAACCACAAACTTCCTGGTGGCGCGGGAAACATGTAACACACGAATTAACACAACTAACCTAGTTTCGATATCACATGCATTTAACCGAGATAAGAATCGTCACCATCGTCGTCCCCATTGTAAATGTGATCAAAACATGAAAACCTATCGAAGTCGTTGGGGCGGCAAGACAACACCCCCCCCCCCCCTAAATTCTTCGCCGTCCTTTGAAATAACGTCAAGTTGTCGTCTAACATCAATATTTACATTTCCTGAGCGCGGTAAGACAGCAATAAAATGTTATCCACAACGTATAGTGCAACAATTGCAATGCGAAAATAATAAATACACATATGTAGCTGTATGTGTTTTTATCAGCAAGTGTGTGTGTGTTTGGGTTACGCAAAAACTGGGTCAACCATATATACAGCGCCATCTCATCACTGGCCGAGGAGTGGTGGCGGGATGGCAAGTGCATCTCCATGATAGTGAGCCGTGGCTTATCACTTTACACCTCTTCCGCCCACTCTCCGAAGGAAAGCAAACAAAATGCATGGCCATACCAGAGAATGCACCACCACTACCACCACTAGCATCGACCGGCAACAGTGCTGCTTTTGTTTTTAATGATTTTTCAGTTTTTTTTTTTTTAGCTCAGCTCTTGGAAATTGGAACGCAGCGGCAACAGCAACTCAAGAACAGTGAATCACAAGTGTTCTTAGAGAGGAGGAAACGAACACAGCAAGCAACAACGACGAAAAAAAATGAGTTAATTGCATGTGGCCTACTTTTTCAAATGGTCGGCTTCGACTTGGCAATGTACATATGTAGTTGTGTTGTATGTCGGTTTAGTTTAATCAATTGAATGTGTAGATGTAAGTGGTTTCTTTTTTTTTTTTTCCTAAATTATCGTGTGTGCGTTATAATGGTCTGGAAAAGGGGTGGTAGAGGGCAAGTCCCAAAATCCAAGTATGTAACTGTCAACAGCAATGTGTTAGACGACGGTTTTTATTCAGTTTCTGGCTTTCCTGATTTCTATGGTACCTATGGTGTGAATAGTGTGGCGCCGCTATAAGAGTTGTCTACGTGACCAATAGATGACGTCGCCGCCGGCTATGGAAGTTGTTTTGGTTTGTTTTTTGTACAATCAATGACAACGTTCAATGAAAAATTCAATTTGTATTTATTCATTCAAGTAGTAGTTGGATGAGTAGACTTTACATGGAACAATGAATGAATGAAATGGAATTGTGACACAAGTTAGCCCTGAAAAACATTGAAACTGACATTCCTACTTTAAGTTCTTGTCCAATTTGGTATAGATTCAACCATTTGATTCCGGAATGATACAATTTAATAGTATTGACAGTTCCTGTCATTAAATGAGGGTTCTTCTAGTACATTCCTATCACTGGAAGCTTTCTATGAGTGAAAAAGGTAAATGGAGAATAAGGCATAACCGTGAACTACTATTTAAGTTGTACCAGGATGTGGATATAGTCAAAAAAAAAAAAAAAAAAAGGAAACAAAAACTGCATTGACTCGGGCAAATCGAACAAATGGGCAATAGTGCTTAAGTCAAGAAAATATTTGACTCCTCAGCTAGCTGGCTCAAGACGCCAAGGGAGACCAAACATCTGTGTTAGAGACCAGATGAGGAAGACATAGGTCAGTCATGGTATCAGTAATGGTTCCGATTTCTTTGCAATTAAGCTTTCGCTTATCGAAGACTAGTCATAATCATCTAAATGTAGCACATCCATCTAGCACGACGGATTATATGTCTACTTCCCTAGACTTTGTACCTACTGAACCTCGATTACAGCCTTTAAAGAATTCATATGAAACCTACTTTAGCTAGTTAATCTGCTTGCTTTTTCGCTTCCAGTATAATCCACATGTTCCGGCACCCAGTAGAGTATCACCGTGCTGGTTTTTGATGTCTCCTTGTTTTATTTTTACAAAGTTTTACAAACTTAAATCTCTTCGAAGTTGATTGCAGCGCTTTAATGACAGTTTGAGTGTCAACATATATTTTTTCTAAAATATTTTCCTCTACAACAACTTCGGATAAAAAATTGTCCGTTAAGAACTAAGGCCTAACTTCTCACAATTATTAATGTTGCGCGCGTTAAACCTATTTTTGACACGAATGGAAGGGACCTGCAGTTGTAATTGCCGACTCTGAACGCGGAGTTAGAAGCATTTTCATGACAAATTATACTCTCCGAGGTTTGTCATTGGCTGCCAAAAGGGGGTACCGCGAAAAACGTTTGGTTGTTTTGCTGAGGCCAGAAATAAGTCAGTAGTTTGTTAAATTTTTCAAGATACCTTAAAAGAAGGGATTAACTCAGTTCAAATTCCAATTCATTCAAAGCTGATTACTCAATAAGATTGTCCTTCAAACGAATTCCCTTCAAAAAGAACCCAAGGACGAGGAGGATCACAAGAACCTTGGAGTCTACTTCAATAGAGGTAGCCCGTCCAACCCCCACTGTCGTAGTTGCGACAATTCACACGAAAACGAAATGGCACTAGCCAGAGACAGGCATCGCACACTTGACAAACCCTTTTTTATGGAATTATCAGAGATTTCTGACATAAAATTCTGCAAAATTATTACATTTCTGAGCTCCACAAGATGGTTCTAAAAAATCACGCTCATACCACCTCAAGTCACGTGAATTGTATCAAAACGGGTACTTGTGTTTCTGGCAGGACCTTACCAGACAACCACTTCTACCTACCTGGAGTCTAATAGATAGACGTCACTTTTAACGTTTTATGACTTGCGTTGCTTAGACCAAAAAGTTATATTCCTAGGGTGTATGATAAAAATTGTCAAAATGTACCATTTCCTTGCAATATTTTAAGGTTTTTACCAATATCTGTCAAAGAATAGGCCTGTCAGAAGATCGTCCAAAAAATAATTCACCACACCCCTAATTTAATTCAACACAGTAAAGTTTCAAAAAATGTTTACCTGTTTTCCGAACTTTATAAACGAAATTCTAAGTACTAGAACTAAATCTTAAGATAAAATAAATACTTTATTTTTCAAAACTTCGAAAGATGCAATTAAAAACAAATTTCCCAACCCAAAATAAAAACCTTATACAAACCTTCAAACAAAAATCCACACAAATGTAAATAATTGAAGCAAAAAAAAAGAAGAAAATCCAACCAAATCGAATGAAGATTTTTTTTTTTTTGATTTCCTTCCCTCTCTCTTGTTCTTCTTTCGTTGTATCACTTTTTTTTATTTCACACATACACACATATGCTCTTTGTCTTTTGCTCTTTCTCTCGCTCTGCTTATTGCATTATTTATTCATTATTACATAAACCCCGCTACACAGAGAGCACTCTGGCATGATGATAAATCATGCACCTTGATAGCACGGCGCGCACAGAGAACAAAAACACACAGCACAAAAGAATACCGTAAAAGAACATATAATAAAACACAACACATACGATGATGAAAATGAGGAGCTAGGTGGAGCAGTAAACGATCAAAACGAATTCAAATGTACAAGGGGGGGAAACGCGCAAGAAGAAAACAAACGAACACAGGGAGTCTATTTTCTTGCGTTTGTGTACAGTTTTGTTTTGACTCTCTTCGTCTTCACTTGAACTCGCTCTCTTAATTTAAAACTTATCGATGACGATGGTATGGTGTTTTAAAACAAATTTAACGAGGAAAACAATTTCCCAAAGTTTTTTCTAATAAAAAAAAAAAACTTCCCCTCTTGGTTTTAAGAGAAACCACGTTCTATTTCGTTTTTTTTTTTATTGCTTTTTGCTTCTATTCACAGAATATACAATACAGACACATAAGGGGGTAAACACAATGCACGTACTGTACAGGAAAGTGCAACTCTTGGAGTTTTTTTTTTTTTTCGTTTTTCTTCCAAGTGTGTATATCTAGTTCAATATTTATGTATAAAAAGATTTTTCTTTTTATTTTTCTCTACTTCTACTTAAGATTTTTGTTTTCTATTTATTTTGATTGAACACAATTTGTTGGCAGACATACGAAAATACGAGATTTGATTATTTTTTATATTTACGCGGAAAAAACACTAAACTACATATTTTAATTACACGACGACGACGCGATGATGTATATTTTTCGATTTAAACAAAATTTGTTTTACTGTTTTTTTGTTTTTTTTTTCGCACTATATATATTGCTTTACAACGGTTAAATATGTTAACATGTAGAGAATTGTAAGTTATAATGTATAGGTGTACTACGGTATATTTGTATATATAATAAGTCCTTAGAAAAAAGGCAGTGATTTGTTTTTCTTTGGGAGATCTAACTCCGGGACCGGGCGACACGTCCACCAATTGTGGCCGAATTCTGTAAACTAAAAATACAAGAGTTCAACAGAAGAGAAACAACCTTAAACGCACCACTCACTGGTCACTGCATACACCATTTGGATTTTGTTTCTGTTCGTCGCGCAGCCACACGAATACAATAAGAGAATTGAGGAGGCTCGACTTTGTTTGTGGTGGTTGGTTTCGAGTGAAAATGAAGAGAGTGCTCATAGCAATGTGACAGGGATGTGCTATAGTGATTATATTGAATTACGTTATTAGATAAACGTATTAATGGATTAGTATTAGATTTAATTACGAGGGTAGGTATAATAAGTATTAAGTTTAGCTTAGAGTGCCCGTGTAGGGCCAGTAAGTTAGAATCACGTAGTTATAAAAATGCCTTTAAAACGAAAACGAAGATTTTAAATTTGAGACCATGTGGCCCTGCCATAGGGTACAATTAATACACACCATACTTGCTTTTAACATTTACTTTTCTATCGTAAGAAATTCGCTTTTATATCTTTGCTCGACATTAAAGAGCTTTAAGCTGGGCATCCACGATCTCTCATGAAAGACAGTCACAGCGTGATGGTATTTTCAAAAATGTTTGAGTTGTAGGTGGTAACTCTTAAGTCCATAGAAGAAACTTCTACCAAAAGTACTTTATCTTCTGGTATCTAGTGCGGGACAGTTGCACAGCAAGCATAGTACGGATTCAATTTTCTTTTCGTCGCTAAAGTTTGTACAGTATTATTTGAAGAGTAATCTGAGTCGTTCTGTATGCGTTCCTACTCTTATTGCTATTGCACACATGTCTAGATGACAATATCGCGTATTCTTTCATCTATTTCCGGTCGCACAGGTCTGATATTTCACACCAGGAGCAGAGCTCCGAAAGATCATCGCTTCAGCTATAGGAGATCATTATAAGGTAAACTTTGATACCGCTTGACTGTAACAGTAGATGTAAATGGATTTCGGAAAAAAAAAACATGTCATTGCTACTACATCCCGATCGACATGGAGTCCTAAAATATCCAGTGTCTTGATGAGCCTCTGCCTGCATGCTCTAACACAACACCATTACTAAATAACTTTCCATCCTGCAGTATTCCTAGCTATCTTGCTCTAGTGATAGCCCGTAAAGGGCCAAGACCTAAGTAGTATCTCGCACCATTCAGATTGTGCGTGTTCTATTTTAAACACGAAAAAAAGAGACCTACAGTTTTATTACCAACTCCGATCGCCGGATTGAGAAGCTTTTTTATGACAGGTTATACTCTAAAGAGGTTTGTCATTACCAGTCATTACGCTGTTTTGCTAATTCGGACCTGTGTCAGCTCGCTCAGCAGTTCAACGCACTTACCACTAAGTAACAGCGACCACGACTACAGCGAAATAGCCAGTTGCATTCCGCCACTTTAGCAATTCATCCGCAATACGTATGCGCCTCAATTTTCCTTTAAACCTAATTTCGGACGTTTTGTCAAATATAGGATTTAAACATTCAGATAGAATACAAACATCCGATTCAGCACTGACTTCCGCATTCGCTTGGTCTAGAAAATTTGAAGCAGAGTTCCGGGGATCAACGAGAGTGGAAGGCTACCCTGTCTAAGAAAGAGACTCTTTATAGATAGACACTCTAACACTACCTAACATCACGAAAACCAATTCACCTGCGAGAAAGTACCAAACCCTGCCTTTTAATCTCGTTGTTGTCATTAACCAAGTAAAAGTCGACGATACCATGTTTGATGACACTACTACCCCACAAGAACTACCGAGACAAATCCTGAAACACACCAACAAGTGCAACAGAATTTGTCAGAAAATTGTATTCTAAACTTCCATGACCCACTGCTGTAAGAGGGAGATAGGCAAGAAATTATACTACACTCATTTCAACGGCATGATTAAACAAGAGATATAAAAGTGAAAGATGGATTAATAAACTCACTTGGCTTGGTACAACTTTAAGAATTTTATAAGAGAACGAGAACGTAGGTCTGCGGAATGAAAATTAACTCCAAATGACAGTAAGCTGAACCAGAAATATTCTAACAATTCTCAAACCAAAAAAAAACAAACAAAAATTACTTTCAGTTAAAGGAAAAGTATTTAAAGACGACAAGAGAAAAGAAAAAATTAACGCTCTCCAAGCGGTCAATAAATCCGTCGTCCAAATTCATCCATCACATTGTCAAAAAAAAAAAGTTTCACTTTCATTTGTTACTGTTTATCAATCTGAATAGGACAAAACTCAGTTCATTTTTCATTGAAAGTGAATTAAGCCGAGCTTATAGCCAATCGAAGTCTCCTCTGTACATGAAGTATATTGAAAACAAAATGAAAACCATAGATACTATATACATTCTCGTATAATCTGATGGAAATGGGTACAAAAGAAATTGGAGTAACGATGTTGACCAGAAACATCGAAACGTCTGCAAAACTAGAAGTAAAAGCACCATTAATACGGTTGGTTGAGAATAAAAAGTATAATGGAGTCGTGAAAAATAAAAATAAACTGTAACACGTATAGTATCTTAAAGCTACAGTGAACTGCTTTGTCCAGTGTCTAGTCGGACAGTCAATCAAGAACTATGAAGTTTAGTGTTCGTGTTAGTACCTTGTTTGTAAAAAAGAGTTTATTGGTCATAAAGAAAAATAGGTTAGTACAATTCAAAGTGAGAAATGAATGGCATCCAGCAGCCGTTAATGGTGGCATACAATGAATATAGCAATCGGTATGCATCCCGAACCAGCCCATGGCACATGTAGAACACGGCAAACACGTCGAGTATCTAGTAGTTCGATCGTTGGTAGAACTTAATGACAGATTATGTAAGTATGTGTTTTGAAAAGGCACAACATACAGATAGCAGAAGATGAATGGTTTAGACGTAAGTAACGATGCTAAGCGAAATTTAAATGGAAATGGATCCTTAACACTTGCTCATGTATTCTGTTTCGTTCTATTATTGCGAAGGTTTCTACGCCCAACACTTGGAAAAGAATTCCTCATCGAGGTTAGCAACAACGGAAAACGACAATAAAACAAGCGCTGCAATGGAAAACTAAGAAAGTGGGTAGAATCAGAAGATATTTGTATACAACATAAGCAGTCTGTTGGTAATTCTTATAAGCTTAAGAAAAATCCAAATGCAATTCATTCTCTCGGCGTAAAATAGGTCGATTCTAGAAGTGGGACTTTCTTCAACCAAGAACGGGTGAAATATCAGCACCAAATGCAATATCCCGGTCAATGCTGGTGTTAAATGACATTGCATGAGAAACAAAAACGGCAACTGTTCTCAGTTTTAGACAAAATGACTAACAATGGTGTGGTTAAGAGGAAAAGGTTGTTACATGCCTTTCCACTATGAACTTCTGCGATCGCTGACTTAGTCGATGGTATTGACAGTTTTTAACAATAATCTCGTAAAACTAGTTCGGCTATCTACATATATGTATCCAAGTAGGACTCTCAACAGGTTCTTGAGCATATTGCGCACAATGTTTTCTGTTTAGACGAAACAATTTAAAATTGCTCTGTACTAACCGATGTACATACATCATCTATCCAAAGAAAAAGCCTTCTTGTGCAATCAGACTATATACCGAAATCCTTTGCTTCTCTCTTTTTCCCAACTCATTTCAAGCGAAACTAGAGACAAATTATTTCAAAAGTCCGCTCAACTGTAAGCATACGTTGGATATAATTGAAAGAACACAAAGAGCACACTGCCCAACATAAGCATCGAAAATTCAGTACAAAATGTATGCAAAACGCCGCGATGTCAAGGAAAAAGCAGAACTTTTCAGTTGATACCATCGTTTTTGGGAAAATAGAAGACTAAGTCTACCTAAGCTTAGCAGTTAACGTTGAAAACAACACCAACGAGCACCGATATCTAAACGAAAAATTAATCTTTCTAATCCGTTTCTTTGTTAGGAAAGCTCATTCGCGTGGAAGATTATAATTATTCCAAACTTGCACTACAGCGTAGAAGCGCATTATCAAAGGCAGATAAAACTCCCCTGAATATTCCGAATATAAACGACAGATTATATTTGTATAGCTGTACGGAAACTTAAAACAGGTTTGAATCCACCGCCCTCGATGGCATAGATGGAATGAGCATCAGCTTACGACCTAACACGATCGAACAAAAATTAAAAATTGTTTTGCTTTAGATACAGAATCTTGGTTGCATGAACTCTGTTGTTTAAAGTGAGACTTAGTAACATAACTTCTCCGTGTATAAGCTTACAGTTTCCTAGATAAGAATAGGCTCGGATGTGTACGCTGAAGATATTTCCGTGTCTGACAAAAAATGTTTCGCACCTAAGTCGTTTTCACTAAACAAATCTCTTTTACTGAACCCTATCCCATCTTACTTAAACCTTATTACGAAGTAAGTTGGTTTTTGAATAAATTATGAAACATTCATGAATCTATATAGGATATGCAATCTTAAAACTATTACTCACTTTTTATAGACGTTAAAATGAAAGTACACCATTCCTAATCCATATAGAAATTCATGATTCTGCCAGTATTCCGATTCACATAATGCAAAGTATCTCTGATACGCTGACAGAGCTGCAAAAAATTAAACAAAATCATAATTTAGACATGTTTAATGATTAAGAACAACTATCTAACAACTACTTACATTTATCATACTCCTCCAACAGCAAATGTAAATGACCCAACTTGCAATATGTCAGCGGATTCAATTCAATTTCCTCATCTAGGAAATCTTTTGGAATAAATTCCTTTTCTTCTTTCTCATCCTCTTCGCCTTCTTGTTCGTCATCGATAGCGGCTTTCGATATTGCCTCAACTTCTAAATCTTCAGGTTCTGGTTTAATTTCCATATTTTCAATATTAATTGCTGCTGGAGGTGTTTTCTCCATCATATTTGAATGCTGTGTCCGTGAGTCATTGTCATCATCGGTGTCCACTTCGAGTTTAATCTCTTGTTGGTGCGTAAATGATGGCGGCGGTGGCGAAGGTGGTTTTGGCGGTTGTAACAACTGTTGCTGCAGCTGTTCATGAGTATCTATTTTCATATCGCTAATAATGGCATTTATAGCACCAAGTTTAGCAGTACCACCGGCTTCATCATCACTATCTTCATCGTCGTCCCCATCCTCATCGTCTGACTGATCCTTTTTAGTTCCTTTACGCTCACGTTCCTCCTGTTGACACTGCGCGATTATAAGGATATCCTGGAGGACACCTATCACTTTATTAACTAGTTTTCTTTTTCGGCCATGTTCTGGTTCGGTCAGTCGTAAGAAGCCATATTCCCGGCTGAAAATTTTGTATAAATTAAATAATTAGTAAATTATTGCTTAGACATTTATTTGTTGTGTTTGTTTGCATGTTCGTACGTCCACTTTGGATATGCTTTTGCTCATATTTTACAGATATAGGGAGCTTGCTGCAAAATCTCAATGACCAAAAACTGTGGAAAATCTATGAGTCGGACGCCAGCTAAGTAAATGAGATGGGAACACATCACTCACGCTGGCACAATTATAACAATTTCAATGAAAAGCGATGGATGGAAAAGAAATTAGATTTTGAAGTGTGTTTGCTGAACTGCGAAGCCAACTAACACAGGTTCGAGTCTGTAACCAGGTTTAGGATGAAAAATCGAAGATACATTGTAGCAACTCTAACGTATTCTAGAATGCAAATCAACATTGCCTAGTTGTTGGTGATATATCTTGGGCCTAATGTTCTCCTGTTTATCAATCCTAGTCTGTTCTTACTATTCAGGCTCAACTTGTGCAGTTAAAATAAAAGATTGTTGCTTTAAAGCTAAACTTGGCTTAGACTTTCTGGCACGTGGGTTTTTAAAACTCTCTAGATTCCTTTGATCCTTTCATTCGATGACTTTGTTCTTATTCTCCCGAAACTGCGGCTTCAATTTGTTTTCAAGTTTTTATAGTAATTTTTCATGGATTTTTGCGGTAAACAGTTACAACTACAACCTACATACGTATTTACTGAGACTATATTTATGACTAGCGTTCAAAGGACTCAAAGTGGCACCTGTGATGACAAAATAACCTGCTACTAGCGCGTAGCGAATTGAAAACTGCGCATGAAGTTTTATGCGTGGGCTACATGCACAACTGACTTTCGATAGGCAATTCAATATATACGCGCATACGAGCGATTAAATAGCAATTGTCATGTGCTTGACGGCTAGTTGGTTACAAAAATCCGCATTTTCATCTTAAGGCACCAGATATTTTGCTGTAGAGAGAGCTTAACTCTAGGGACCCAGACAAATTTCAATGTAGAACTCAACACAAGGGCAAGAGAAGCGAAAAACTTGTCGCACTCAACAAAGGCGGTGAAAAGCTCTTCTTACCAGCGACTGTTTCAGTAAGTACCATATTACAAAGATAAGAAATTGAACTTGCAATACATGCTATAATGAAAGGCACTTATTCTAGGATACCAGTGTTTTTGTCTACTTTGAGCTATGTCTCGACATTCACAAAAGATGTGCTTTTGACTTACGCCTTAATTGTTAAGATGGAAGTTAAGTGAGCAATGAGAAAGTCCGATAAGAGCTTGGCATCACTCTCTGTTTTGACAAACAAGCGACTGTTAAACATATTTCGTACGAATTCCACGCTAAGAAGTGACTCAATTACTACTTAGAGCTAAACATAGAAGATATGTTATCAAACTGTAGTTCTGAGTGAGCTTGAACACTTATAGCCTCCCGAAGAAATAGAAAAAAACTTAACACGCTGCGTTTTGCACATGAATTTATCGGAAATTACCTAGAGCAGTCCAGCTAGTGACCTATGTTATGTTTTTGGGAGTCAATAGCTGTACGACAAGCCGCCAGACAGGCTACGCAATATAATAGAACCTGTTAACTCAGCAGGTGATGCAGAACATGGAAAAAAAACATCACGAGATACGACGGGTTACGATATAGAGAATACATCGGTAAACAATGGGAAGTCCTAAGACTAACAAGACAGAACATGGAACAAAGTTTAGACGCCCGATATTTTAGTTGCGTTGAAGAATATTCGCCTTCCGGTTGTGAATTTTGTCACCTAGAAAGAGCTAGAAAGTACATGATGCATTGAAACACAATTACAAGGGCAAAGGTCTCCAACGCTTTTCCATGAGCCAATCAGAGATCAAAAGCTCACAACCTTAAAATTACTTTCGCAATTTGTATATTGCAAGTTAACATTAACTTGCTAAGTACTTAAAGAATGAATTGCTTAGTTTATGCAAATTCTAATTTAATGATTAGCTAGCAACCTGCCAAATATACAATCCACAAGCGGGAGGTAACATTTACAAACAAAAAAAAAACCCTAAAACCTTTGGTTGACAATGTTTTTTTTTTCTCCAAAAGCTTACAAAAGATTCTAGCGTAATTGTACTGGTACTTCCCCTCGTAATTGCCGACGATGAATTTATTTACACGAGATGACAGATGAAAGATTAAAACGCGCAAAAAGTTGGAAAACCAATTAAAACATTCATTAGCACCCAAAGTGCAGGAATTTCGTTGCAAAACTTAACTATTTCCAACAAAATCCATACATTCGTCAGCCCAGGATCTATCTAAGACCCACCATCTATAAGTAAAAAAAAAAAAAAACGACGCGCGTCCCAAAGTCACCCTTCGGCTCCCAATGGCATTTTCTAGTGTCCAATTGCAATCAGCAAGCTAGACCTAAGCGTTTTCAATAAGCAAGTGCAACTTGAAATCCATTCTCGCTCAGCAACACAACAAACAATTTTTCTTGTGAGCTCTCCAGACCCACCCCATAGACAAGTTGACCGTGCGTGCATATTTCTCTAAGTACCTGCATACTTAAACGTCAACTTAGCTTACGAACTAAAAAAAAAAAAAAAAAAGAGAAAAATGATTTTTTTTTCCTGTGCTCAGACTCCTACTGGAACATTGTGTATGGACAGAGTTCTACCTAACAAAGTGGACATACGAAATGGATTTAGATTTTCATTAGCATTTTATAATGAACATTTAGATTGAATAAATGTTTTATTTCTAAAAATTTGGCAAAAAATCCGCGCGTAAATGCGAATGCAAATGAAAATGAAAAGTGAAGAGAATAGAGTTGTAAGAAGAAATGTCAAACCTGTCTAATTCTGACAGAAACATAAGGTCCTCGATGGTTAAACCTATTTCGTCGCTATCAGCGTCCATTGCACTTGTGAATTTGATTCGGAAGGTGGATTTTAATTAATATTGTATACGTATACGAGTAAAATGATTTAGAAAAATATACTTTAATTTGTTTAATTTACATAAGAGTAATTCAGATAGATAAACAACACAACTTTTCACATTTTAAATGACACGTCCCGCCATATTGAATTTCGAGTGAATTTTATTTTTATTTTATTGAGTTGGTAGTGCTGTGGTGGAATGCTAATGATTGGATGTGTTCAATAATGTTAAAATAATACATGTTGGGGGAAATTTGTAAATGAATTAATTAGGGGAAATTTTATTTTCATGGAATCCTATAAGATAAAAATATTGTTGTAATTTGTATGACTTGTCTATTTCCAATTGTGTGTTCTAATAACCACAAGCAATTTATAGTTACTCAAGAAAAAAAAGGGTAGGGCGTGATTTGAGTAGGAAATTATCAACTACAAAATGAAACAAAAAAATATTCATTCGTAGTTTATTATTTTATAGGATTTTCCGTCTGCATAATCTGCAAGTTTATTGTACGAAGAAGTAAGGACATTTTCTCTTCAATTAGCCACCATAGCACACAGATCTGAATGAATCACGACTTTTCTCTACACTGCAAGGATCGAACTTTGACATTAGTTATCACTTATGCGGGAACATCCATCTTATCCTTTTGTCCTTTCATTATGTTTAAGCTATTGATGCAATATTGGAGTTCGGTTGATGTTTGTATGTAGCTCAGTACTAGCAGAGGAACAACAAATATCAATCAATCCTTCATTTGTAATCGTCAAAAATCTCATGGGAATACATAATCTAATCTTTGCAAATAACTGCATGAAATGAGAGGTGCTCTAATAGTTTTTAAGGACCTTTATCAAGTCGTTTAATTTTAGTAAAAGTTATAAATCTTATTGAATTTGGAATATTTTGTGTTAGTCCATGAACACTACGTTATTACGTGGTGAATATTTTTTTCTGATGGATGTGTTCAGTAAACATGTTATATCATTAGATGATGCACGAATTTTTAATTAGAAATGTAAGTTGTGCAACACAGTTGGGTGAAATCCTTTATACTTTGGATTTGTAAAATTAAACCAATAATGACTTATTCGACACAATCTAAGCTCACTAGGTTAAGCCACGGCTACTATCGTTTTTTCCTTATTCAAGGTAATTTAGAAGACTTCTCGTTAGATTGCCTTGCCATCAATCGTCTTACTTCTTAACACTGATTGCGTTTAAGGTTAAAGTAAACTAAGGCGCAAACAAGCCTCTCTAGTTAGCCCCATTCTTAGCTCTTATGTTCTTACGTTTCTTCTCTTGAGAAGATAAATAGAAGGTCTTCTTTTACTTCCACTGTTTGATGTAGCTAGACTCCATAGGTGAATTTATATAGAAAGTTTAAAATTATCTATTAACTTACTAACTTTAGTATTTTCATCTCTCTTTGACAACAGCACATCGCCACAGAGATGGTGAAGATTAGGGCTGAATCGATAAGAAACCGCGATTTGAGAGTTATTTTGCCATCGACAGCCGACATGTCATAGATATTTCGTAGATTTTTCCCTTTTCAACGATCAAAATCAATTTGTAACCACTTTGGTAATATTTCTTTACCAAGCCGTCAAAAACACGAACAATTCCTACATACTCATTTAAATTCTGATAGTCAAAATTACGTAAATAAAACTAAATGAAAATAAAAACACTTTTCCACAAGCATTTGTTTCATTTTTTCCTTAAATGATCTCATCATATATTTGAAAGATTTCTTTTTTACTGTACTCTTATCGAAAACAGCAACCAGGTCGCAGCAAACAAATGGCCGCCGTAATGAGCAAAAAAAAAAAACATCTGTCACCTGCTGCAATCAATTTATTTCTTGTCGATTTTGAGTACGCAATTTGCTTCAAACCGTGCGAAAACTAAACGAAATCTCTTCAAAAAACAACCAGAAAGTACCTTTAAACATCAATTGATTTTACCCAATAACGAGGATACATAAATAGTGAGTAAAACAAGTAGAAAAGGCAAAAAAAAAACTTGAAATTAATTTGCCACTCGTCATGTTGAAGAAAAATAATAATTCACTCGGCTTTCGAAAATGTTTTCGAAAACAGTCATTATTTTTTTTTATAAATTCAAACGTGAAATGAAAATTTTTTTATAGTCAAACTCTACTGCGTGGTTTAAACTGCTTTTCTTTTCTCCTCTGGAGGATAGGTATGAGCGATTGGACCAAATCGAAGAAGGAACTGAGTAACAAAAAAATCGAAAAAATGTCTGACGAGGCTTCGAAGTTCTTGGGTGGATTCCTGGGTGATATCAACTCTCGGTCGGCTTATTCCCAAATGCTTTTTGGTGTTGCCACAGGATGGTGAGTATTTTTTTCTATTTCTTTGATTAGGTAACCAAAGCAGACATGATATTTCCACTGCATGTGAATTCATGCGTGTGATTTTTTGGGGATATATTTGAAAAGATTTTCTGTGCTTTTTGTTTTTTTTTGGGGCGGTGACGTAAGATGTTTCTTTACCGCCGGGCTAGGGTTTGTGTTTATCGTGAATCTCTCTGTCTAGGAAAATTTCGTTGTTTTGTGTGCTGTGGATTAGACGTCTATCAATGGGTGGGGTTGAAATAGGTTGCATGTGGAAAGTTTCCTAGTTTGTTGTTATCATGATTAATCAATGCGCTTTCCTTTAAATTGGATGACGCCAGGGTGACTGTACTTACTTGACACTAGTGTCGGGAGGTCGTACTACACAAGGTGAACTAGTCGACTAGTTTGATTTTGCTTTTACATTGTTTAGAGTGACGAAATCAGAACAAAAATAGCATTGAATTCAATTGAAGAAAATTAAAAATTCATGTTGTGTTATGACGTTATGAGCATTGTTCAAGGCATATTTTTAGTTGTACATATAGGTAAAGAAGGTTTACGTTTAATTCTATTTCTAAGTCATGTGTAGTCTTTATGTACATATCTTTTTTCACAGTGTAAGATAACGGTGTCTAGAGGTGTCTGTTTCAAGATACAATCAAGCGCTCAAGGTCATTGTCTACGTAGAAAATTCGAGATTAGAAATAAGTTTCAGTTTTTAGGATACAGAGTGGTCAAGGACTGTTTAAGAACTCTACGACCAGAAGAGAGGGAAACTAGGGAACAAAAGAAGAACGATATCGAGGAAATAGGGAGATGTTACTGCAAGAATGAGGCTCTTCAGTTTCACCAAAGTGTTAAAATACCAGTAAAGATAGTTTTATATAAATTTAAGCTCAATGAAGCTGCTGGAGCTGACGGTCTAGCTGCTGAGCTGTAGCGGAGGGGGATGATTTGGTAAGCTTACACTAACTTATCATCAAAATTTGGTCGGACAAAAGCGTACCCGATGAATGACACCTCAGCATAGTTTGTCTATTCCTCAAGAAAACAAACCCTATAAATTGAGCCGTCTATACATGGATATATAAGTCTCCTTAATCTTATCTTATCTGCAGTATTTTATGAACTTTTGATAGCAAACTTGATTGTGGCTTTAAGCCAGGAACATTTAAACTGCGGCAGATGAAAAAACTTAGGAATTTCAAATCGATACCCATCACATTTTTATCGATTTTATGACTGCATATAGCTGTATTTGTTGAGACGATGCACAAAGATGGTGATGAAGGAAGATGATGAAGACTGCGAGCTGGTCGCTAAAGACTTCACCGAAACAAAGTACATGCTGTGCAGCGTCCAGACAACGACATCGGCGCCGATCTTGCCAATCTGTTTTTTTTTGCTAAGTTTTTTGCAATTGAGTTCCAACAACCTCTCCCAAATAATCAAAACAAGACGCTAATCATCGCAGTTCTACGCTTTTGTGCAGAACGCAGAAGCATGGACTCAATTGTTTTGAGAGAACAAATTCTTTCGGTGATTTACCGTCGCTTCTGCATAGGCGGTGAGTGGAGGAGGAGATACAACTACGAACTATCTGGGCTGTTCAGCGACGAGATGCCTGGAACATGAGGACGGAACCATACTTGGGTTACGGGCCGGAGAGTCTTTTGATCTACTCTGAAGCAAGGTGGTGATTCGGGTGGAGCGCACAGGTAGAAAGGAACCTCTGGCTGGTCGGAAACGTTAATTGGGATAAACTTTTTCAAACGACAAAAGTTTCTTTAGTGGATTTAATGGAATAAAAAAAAGGCTTGGCATGACAAATAGCAGCTTCTTATGAGGTAGGGTAGTGTAAAAAATATCACAATTGGGAAAGAGTTGCATAATAGCATCAGCAAAGATAAATTGTTATTCTCTGTTCACTCAGATTGTTTCTCTATGATGACCGATTTTGTTGTGTCTTGTTTCTTTATTAGTATTTTACAAGACTACATTCTTATAATTTTTTTTTTTTTCTTCAGGGTTACTGGCTATGCCACAGGTAAACTTGGCAAAGTGGCTGCTTTTGCTATAGGCGGTGGCATCATTGTAATGGAAATTGCTCATCAAGAGGGTTTTATAAAAGTCGATTGGTCGAAAGTGACAAAGAAAATTGATAAAGTTACCGAAACAGTTGAAACAGCAGTTACTGGCCACGAACGTAGCTGGGTGGATAAGGTAAGTTGATTATTTTTTACTCTTAACGTCGAATGCCTAAAGTATTTCAGCCACAATATTCATTTGTTCATAATCACAATTTCATAAAATGACAAAAGAAAGTCAGCACTTGTACTACGAGTATTTTAGGTATTCTTCTGAAAAAAAAAAAAAAAAACGATGTGCTCACTGAACGAAACTTTCTTTATCTTCTACTCTGCAGGGTAAAGCATATATTCCCGACGATTCAAACACGTTTACAGTTGCTTTAGTTGGGGGTGTATTCCTTGGACTGGGGTGCATATAGTTTCGTTTATCCTCCAGCTTATTCGCACGCACTTCAGTTTAAAGTTTTATTCCATGATCCCATTCGAATTTCAATTGCAGTACTACTTCCATAAAATGTACTGTTGTCTCTTGAAGAATTCAATGTCAACAAACAATAATTGGCTAACACAATTAGAGTGGAATTTCCTTCTATCTATTTCTTTTGTTCTTTTTTTTATTTAATTTTGTATGCATATATTTTAATTGAAATAAACAAACATAACTTACAAATTTTTCATTTATTGTGATCAGTTCTCGTTCAATGTGTCAGTTGTGATAGTGTTCTGTACGTTCATTGTCTATGTAATCATGATTGTTTGATGTTATTGCATTCCATGAAACATGAACAATTTTCCTTTTTAATTTTGCATTTGCATCGTAATCTACGCTTCCTCCTTGATCGCGGTTTACCATTTGATTGACAGATATTTGGCCAATCGTCTGGGTTTGGTAGCCGAAAATACAAAATTTGTCTCCTGGACAGAGCCGGACACTGACACAGTATATGTGCAGCTGCCTTCCCGTTTTCTAGACACAGCCTGCATGTATCATCTTATAGAAGAACCTTCTTCTTGATGGTTTTATTTGCTTGATCATACTTCTGTTTGTAGTACAGGCGTAGTCATTTATTTACCTCTGCGATTGATGCCTGTATTAAGACCAATATTTTCTCTCCTCCGCGTGAGTTCACGACGACAATCATAAATTCATATTCTCCTTTTTGGATTATATATTGACTTGCAGTTCGCACATGAGTTCGCTGAGACGAAAAGGAAAACATTCCGGAAGTTGTTTACGAAAATTGCATTTTATGACAGGAAACGTGGAAATAATTTTAACGGCGTAGGTATTCGACAAATATTTCTTGAAACCTAGCCGTAGTGAAACTGTAGATTTGAGCGAAAGTGAAATAAAATTTTTTCAGTCGCGTGAGGGCTATAATTTCGGAAATTAAAATTTCAGATGTAAGAGTAAAGCGATCTTAAACGATTTTTTTCATTTTACTTCTTAAGAAAACTTCTATTGAAACTAATAGAATTATTAATTATTTATTTTCAGGCCGATCGTTTTGTTGATCGTAAGTTAGAGCGCGCTGAGGAACTCCTTAACAAAGGCACAAAGAAGGGAAAGAAATGGTACAGCAATCTCATTGGGGATGAGAATGGTGTAAAACTGAACAATTTGCACATTTTTTTGACTGCCTTCGGCGGTGGCGTTATGATTGGCCTGGCCACTGCCTGATTGTTGACGTCAAAATAAAACAAAACAATATTTTCACCTTAAAAAAATATTACAAACCGATATTTGCATTCAGGTATTTCCCACAAAACCTCGTAAATGCATCACAAGAAGTCATCAAAAATGCTCGATATAAACCAATCTCAAATGTCTTTCGTTAATGTTATGTTAGTCATTGAACTTTCCTTCGATTAATTTTAAATTTTCCTCTCAGTTTTTAATAGAATCGCATGCGTTTAGAATGTGTAGAGTTTGAGTCCATTATCCTTTGCGAACGTGTACATCTTGTGAATGTTAAGATTGAAACGATATCCAATAAATCATTTTGTTTCTGTTTAATTTAATATTTTTTAAATGTATCCCTGAGTTTTGAAAACGAAGGCATCGAGAGGAAAAATGATGCGATATTGCCGAAGTGATTAATATACTTAAATTTTTTTTTCTTTTGTGTAATTTTAATTTAAATGATTAGAATTATGTTTTATTTAAAACATTTTATATTTATTGTAATAAATAATTAATTTGTAATAATAAAAGAAAGTTGTTTTTATCGAAACAAAAATAAGCGTCAATGGTGTGCACATTTATTTACAAGTCTTAGATGAATCAGACTCGACTTCGATTCATTGTGCTACTAGCGCGATGCCGACTGCACGTTCGTGAGTATCCAGAGCAAGAGGCTGAGCTACGATATGGATGCACACACCCACTCGGCTCCGGAGAATCTTCCAATCCACACCGGAAAGTTGGCGCAATAGAGGAAAACCGCGATACATAAGTTACGATCGAACTGGCTGGAGGAGTTTTTTGGTTGCGATCCAGCTCCACCCCGGGAATCGTAAGGAAGTAAGTACCTATTGAGCCTATTATGTACCTGTATATTGTAATTATTCTCGAATAAATGAAGTCAACGAAGCTGGAAGTGCGCTCTCTATAACAGTGGCGACGTGGATACCGAGAGAAAATCCTATCCAGAATTAGTCGCAGTCCTGCAGGAGCATTATAATCCCAAGCCACTAGAAGTGGCAGAGTATTATAAGTTCCACCATCGCGAACAAGTGAAAGGGGAGACCATTCGCCGATACATTGCCATCATACGGAAAATGGCAATTAACTGCAACGTCCTCTCGAAATAAATATTAATTTTCGTGGGCCTGGTGTTGTGAGGCGCTGGGTCTTATTCGAGGATTTATGACCTGTCCCCGAATTTTCTACATTTGCATGACCACGATAATGATTTCGAACACATCGAAGCGGTAAACAACCACAAAGGGAACTAAAAGGCCAGAAACGAAATTGTCTACACATAGAACTCAATTTTATTCAAAACCACACACACAAATTAATAAAATTTATTGCGAGGAACATTTCTAATGTCCTTTCTCGTCGAATAACTTCAAATTATCGTACTTCGATCCCAAGTTTGTGTCATCAACTACACTTCCAAAAGGATTTTCCTGCTCCTCAACTATGGTGTTCTCAATTTCGACCACTCCCACTGGATTTCCATGCTCATCATGAACATTAATGCATGCGTCGAGTTGCTGCAATGTCTGTTCCGTAGCTTGCTGTTGTACACCAGCACTAGATGGCGTCGAAATGGTCAAAGACGATTCCATTGATCGAGCATCTGTTTCCAAAATAAGTTGTCCATTTTGAAAAATAAAATTGGGCTCTGGTCGGTTATAGGTTCCATATAACTCTTTTAACGTTGCCTTGGTTAAGTTAAGCTCTTTGAATCCAAAGAATGTCTTCTTAGAACCTTCTGCATCACGAATATCTTGTCGTTCTGCTTTCCTTCGTAAATGCTCGGCTAGTTCCTTTTTGTCAGTAAATTCTTCTGAGTTTCTTCTCGAAGACATCGAACTGGATACAGATTTTCGAGATCGTTTGATAATTTGACGACATTTGTTCGTGAAACCACCGATAATTTCGGAACCCAAAGCGATACCGCCAAGCATATATCCAATGCCCATGAGTAAGAACATACCTTCAGTATCGGCGGTGGTTAGTTGACGTTCCTCTTGGATACGCTCACGAAGAGCGTGTGATGAACTAGCTTGGAGTAGTTTTCCTGTAGCAGATCTCTGCATTGCCCAAGACACTTCATTGCTTATTTTTGCAACAAGTCCACTTTGCTGAGCTAATAGGATGGCTTGATTGATCTTTCTGGCATAGACGGAGTCCTTTGGATATGCAAAACCAATGTGAAATGGTGCAAAGCAATCTTCACTAAGATGCAAAGCAGAGCGACGTCCTAGAACTCTGTTGGAGAGAAAGATAGACCCAATCAAATGGATTTAATTTCCAAAATTATAACTTACTCATTGCTGAAGTTAGACTGTACTAAGTATTCTAGCTGTGCTCGAGATCCAAGGAAGGCATAGTTCCAGAAAAACGATTGAGTCACGTTGCCGATTCCTTCCTCCAGTGTACCAACAAACTCCATTTTCCTATACAGTTTTGCTGTGGATTCATGGGTAGAATTCTGGAACCATTTCTCCCAACCACCGCGATCTAAGAGTTAGGGAAGATATGTTTTGAATTAAACCCCAGAAGACATGTCTTACTTACCTAGTGTTCCTACACGAAAGAATAGACCAAGTAGGTCATTCACTGAATCCACTGTAGCAGGAAATGCGGGCAACGTCACAAATGCAATGATAGATCCGGTATAACAGGAAGTGATGATTATGGTAAACAGCCAATAGAAACCAATCAAAAGTCTCGTGGAGACCCGCTTCGAGTTACTCCATGAGTATTTTCCCGTGAATGTAAAACTGTTGGTAAACATGCCGAAGACATACCAAAACATGTTTTCGATCTCACCCCAGTTTCCTATTAGATGCTTGAGGGTCAATTGATCTGTGAATACGATGGGTACAATGCCACCTAAGTAGATTGCCGTAAGCGCCAGCCACACAGGCCATTGGAATGGACCCAAAATAGCTCGATATCTGAGGAAGAAGTGTAGATACTTAAAAATGCCTTATAAGGAGTCTAATTATTGAGAGCCTAAGTTTGTGTGACCATGATACATGTGACCTTTCTGTTTCTATGTTCCTATTAGACCTAACGCTGGTCGGACCTAAATACCGAATTCTGTTTTGTGGACGCTGAGGGATGGACTTTGTTAAGAGGGGATTAGGTTGCTCTTTGTTTTTTTGAGGAAACTAAGGATGATCTTCTGTTCCGTCTTCATAGAGAGAGAGAAAGTGCAGGAGGAGATACAATGACGAACTGTATAAACCTTGTTAAAGTCTAGGAAAACAATCCTTCGACCTGAAGAGTCCTTAAATCCACATATGTAGGTTGAGGAAGACCGTAACTCAGGTGAGGCAAATTTAAAGGGACCGCAACCAACTTATTATGCGAAACTGGACACAGAGTTCTACTTACTTTGGCAAGGCTTTCGATGCCAGTGTGATAAACGCTGCACAATCTCGAGAATGTCCGTGAGACATATCGATTTCATCCAGACGATCTTCAGTTATATATACTCCAGCCATTCCCAGATCAGCTTTACGTAGTCTTACTTCTCTTACAATCGAATCTCCAGACCTATTCAGACACTGTAATTTGTTTTTTCTTTCAACAATAGTCCATAATGTGTACTTACCCTAAGGATAACGTTTCTCTTGGTTCCACAATATCAAAGGAAAAATTCATTCGTTTCGAAATCATTTCGATTAATCTGTACTCGATACCTTCCCATTGGACAACACCCTGACCGGTGGAGTCTAGTTGACGAATTCGAAATATAAATGGCGGCTGATTGACAGCGGATATAGTAAAACGATGTCCAGAGAAGCCACCGTAAAATTTTTGTGGGAATAAACTGATGTGTGGTCGTGAAAGGACATTCTTAACCCATGTGGTTAGGACAACTGGTGTATTTGTACCAAGTCCATCGGCATAAAGTTTGTGCGTATAAAGGACATATGGACGTTCCTGGAAACAGAAGAACCCAGGTAATGTTTACAAAAATGAAAGAAACTTACCCTTTCTGGATCTGCTACTATAGACTCTCCTACAACCAACAAGTTAACGATATTTGAAGACTTTTCTGATGCTAGAAAATCTCTAAGCTTCCATTGACTGGATCTAGAGACAACCAAGACACGTGACTCCACCTGTGCACCTATAATTTTACGAGTCATCAACGGGTCAGAAAGGAACAGAATGTAGCTTCGGCAATTATCGTCCATTGTCGAACGAAATCCGTAGTTAATAGCTTCGTATCTTTTGTTGATTTGACCATGGTAATAGGTGATTGGAAGGCTCTGTAAAGAATAAGAAGTATATAAGTCTACGAATCATTGGAATACGAAGTTATTGTAAGTTTTAAGGCTTTGGGCTTATGGTTTTGGTTTTGGTTTTGGTTCTTTCGAACGTCAGCTTATTGCTTCCAAGCCTTGAGTAAATGCAATGAGATGTGTTAAGTGCTTGAATTAGTCTACCCTTAAAGCGTTATTACTAGGGCTGAATCCGAAGAGTCGTTGTCAATTTGCATTTCACATTTCTATAACCAATCGTTGCAAACGAGGTGTTGTACAAAGCAGCAGCACAAATCCATTCTGGAAGGAGCGGAATTTTAGGCAAAGCCTCTTTAATTCGTTATTCTAAGCTTGAAACCGTTTGGTCCTAGTTGTGGATTGAAAGAGTTGCAGAAGGTCTTCTGTGTAATTAACCATCAGTTACACAAATGCATTTTAGCAATAGTAAATGCGCTTTCAAATGTTGGAGGCAGTAGGTCTTGAATTAAGTCAAAACGATAGGGAGTAGCGCCCATAATGCTCGTGAAGATGTAGGTTAGGTCAGATAAATGAAAATATGTCGAAGCTATACACTCAAAACTGAAGCGATTGTAATATTTAGTACGATGGATAACAACGATCTCATAGTGTTTTCGAATTCTAGAACATTGCGCTTGAAATCCCAACGAAGACCGAAGACCTCTGTATTGAATATCAAAGATTTTGAACTTCAAGTCTTTGATTCTTGTTGAATGCTAAGTTGGAGTGGATTCTTCACGGGTTGGGATTGGTACGCAGCAATCTTCACTTCACCTATCGTTTATAGATCTCAAAAAGACTTTTGAAAGAGTTGAAAGGTTCCCATAGTATAAGACGCGTTTTTGACAAATAATTGGCTTTTACGCGTCACATGCAGTACAGAGAAAAATTGTAAAATGATTTGATATCCAATGAAGTGCTGCAAGGTTGCACACTTTCACGGATACTATTTCCATCGGCAATTAGTGCTGTTTCTGTAGTGCCTTCATTAATACATACATACATACCTTAAAAAGTTTCTGCAGTAAAAAACTTTCAGATTTCTCCACAAAACTATCGTAGTAAATAATTGGTGGACATTTGCTAAGATATTCAACTGCGATTTTATTAACAAGATTTATTAGCGAGTCCGTTTGTTTCTCAACTTTAGATAATTCCATGTGAAACTTCGTAGCAAGAATTTCACCACGCATCTTAGGATGACCTCGAAATCTCGGATCAATGCGACGTTTTTCAATATAATGCTCATTGCAATTGTCAAATAGAATTTCGTTTAAATTATATCGACGAGCAGCTTCAAGACCCGGACGATTATCTAAAGTACAATTTTCAGCTGAAATAGTTAAAGCGAATGAGAATAGAATTAGAAGGATACTGGCGGTTAGAACCATCTTAACACGATATCCTGACTACAATGTCAAAAACGATGTAGACTATGGGTTTATAGTTTTATTTAGAAGGTTGCCTAGTCGTTGGACGTTAATTAAATGCTGATACCAATCTAAATCACGTTGTTAAGGTGGTGAACTGTATTTCTAATTCAAGAGGACACCTGCAGGTAATTGTATTTCAATTGCTCGAAACTAATAAAGATAGTGTGAATCGGATATTTTACGACCTTTCATATGAATTCTACTCTATTAATTTGTGAAAGAATTGATTTTTATAGGCGTGTGCATAGATATGACCAAGGGTGCAAGCTACTATCGTACGGTGAAATAAAAAATAAGTAGGGTCACTCATTCAGTTCCTACAATACACCGAATAGGTTGTCCTCAAAGGAAAGATGTGTTGTGTTCTAAAAAGCTTAACTGCTTCGTTCATATTGAAAAGTATTAACAAGTTTTGTTTAAATGGAAACTTATGAGGACCCTATTTGATTTTTAACCAAATCTAAGAATTCTTTGAAGGGTGAATTGAGGTAATAAATTTAAAGAATACAAACATCTGTTTCTAATAGGGTGTGATACATAAAAGCTTGCTATCGTTAGGTTTGATTCAAAACCAAGTAATATCCAGCCAAGATACGAGAAAGCTGAACTCAAGTGGTCTTCAAAGAAGGTGTTCCTCAAGATCAGTAATCACCTACCTCGAAAAAACATTTAGACAAGGTGATGCGCTGTCATGGGGCTTCTTTGACATAATACTTGAAAAGATTGTGCGAAATTCACAAGTTAAAGGTAGAATTTTTCAAAAGTCTGTGATATGATATAAATATCGTTGGCGGAATTCACCGAGCTTTCACTATTGCGGTTGCGAGTATTAAAGCAGAAACCGTCGATCTGCTTTCAAAAGGAACACCCTTACTGGACGAATCTTACAGAACGTCACAGTAAACACCTATAACCTCAAGTTAGTAAAGAACTTTGACTCTGCTATCACTTTTGACAGCGATATTTCATCAGAAATCAAACGAAGAATAACTGTTAAAAATCGCTGTATCTTTGGGTTGAGAAGGCAATTGAGTAAAGGCCCTATCCCAAAGCAGGCTCTATATAGAACTCTTTTTATTCCAGTCTTATTCTATAGCATTAAAATATGGACTCCATCAAAGGCGGTTGTTTCGGAAAAAAAATTCGAAGTAAGTATTTGGTTCCGGTTGCGTTGGCAGTATTTGAAGAAGGAAATTCAACGACGAACTATACAAGCAACATTAACCTAGTCAAAAACTGCATATTGGACATTTGAGATGACTAGGACAAGTAGAGCGAATGGACACTGACGCTCCGGCCTACAGAGTCTTCGAGTCCAACCCGAATTACGCATCTGAAGGAGATTAGCGAAGGATCGGGCCCATGTTCAACCCGAACTTTAGCGCCACCTACGAAAGTTAGTAAACTATCTAAAAAGAAAAACTCACACTCTTTTATTTTTATTATTAAAACATTTTATTTATATCATTTCATTTATTGTCGTCCTTCTGCTACAACGCAACACAAAATACGCACACTCACTATTATTTTTTTCTGCATTTCATTTAAACAAATAATAATTATAATAATTTAGACTAACATTTGTTTCATTTTTAGTTTTTTTTCTTTTCAACTTGTCTATTTGTTATTTTCTTTTTTTTTCATAATTTTACTAAAATATTTCAATTAAAATTAACCAGTCAATTTTGACAATTCCAATTTTATATTATTCGTATATTTACTTGTTTACATTCAAATTAATACTTTTTTGTTGCTGTTGTTTGATTTTTTTATAATTATAATACAGTGAAGTTAAAAAAAAGAGAAGAGTTTTAATAAGAATTTAAAAGAAATTTAAAAAAAAATAAAATAGTTGTATAGGAATATTCAATAAGCAAGCAATTAAAAACGAAAACATTGTGCATAAAGAAAGTTAAAAGTGAGAAAAATAATAAAATATGTAAAATAATATAACAAATGGAAAAAAAAAATGTCTAAAATGTACAGCATGCGACAAAGTGGTCAGAGGTTTTGTTGAAAAACAAATTTAAGAACAATTGAAGTTACATTAGAAGCTTGGTCGAATAGGTCGATCAAATTTACAATCATTGATTGAAGACGTATTTTGTTAATTCAAAAACATTTTTCCGAAAACTATATCAAAATTAGGTTAAGTAAAGGTAAGTTAAACAGTAGATGGTAGACTTTTAAGAAATTTTAATGCGAGGTGAGTTAACACAGTGTTTACGAACAAGGTGCTGTGAATGATAGGTATTGTACATGACATTTTTAAGGCCCTGTCGTGCTATATCAAGTTGTATATTAAAATCGAAAGAATTCAGTACAACAGAATGAAAAAGAAAGACGGTTGCCTTTTCAACATTTGAAAAATACAATTTTGAAAATTAAATTGAACACGAAATCAAAGTAATAAACAAGAGATCGTTGCATGAGTTCACTTAAGAGCTTGTTTGCCGTCGACATTGTTGAAAGTTAAGCCAAAATGTTAATAGAAAACCTATGTAGGGTTAAGTTTAAGACTTCATTGTCGCACACTGCGTGCGTTAGATTGTGTAGATAAGCAACACTCAGTAAGCATATTTAAAACAATTGACATAACTAGACACTAATCAAATTTTCTTCTTAAACTAAAAAAATAAAAACAAAAATAGTAATAATAACATTACACCACCCTGTACACTCTAGGACTCTCACAATGTTTTGTTTTCTCTTATAAAAAACATGTATTTTCTTGAACTTAACATTTTTCTTTTTTAAATTACATTTACAACTAGTGTTAGTGGTTCTATTTATTTATTTTTATTTTCATTTTTTATTTAAAGAAAAGTTTAGGTAATAAAATGCATCTTGGTTACATTTAGCAGATAATTTATAAAACAAAACATGGATCATTGTAACAAAAAAAAAAAAAAAACTAAATATTTGTGACTTAAAATATATAAAAAAAAATAAAAACCATGCAAAAAGAATTTTAAACAAAAAAAGAAATAATAATTCATAAAACTTATAAATAAAATGTGAAATATTTATCACAAATGAGGATGAATATCTATTATATGTGTTAAACTATAAACTATAAACATTTATTAACTTTTTACACAAAACAAACATTAAAATTCTTATAAACAATTAATACATAACCTAATAAAACATTTTTTTTTTGCTAAAACTAATTGACAAATGTAAAATGTGTTAGTGAATGTATATATATTTTGTTTTGTTTTTTCTCTAAATTTGTTTGCCTATTTCTTTTTTTGTTTTTAAATAAAAATAATAAATATGTGTATATATAGCCAAAACAAGGGCAACAAATTGTTCTTTTTACTTTTGTATAGAATTATTATAACAAGGAATGAAAAAAATAAAATTAAATCCTAGTGAGTGAACGTATTTCGTGTTATTCAAGTCATTGAATTTACAATTTAAATTAAAACTTTTTTGTCATGTTTTCAATTTAAATTTAAATTTAAGTTGTTTTGTTATGCCAATTTAAAGTTAAATTCGGTTGTTGTTTATGTTTATTTGTTTTAGTTTTGCTGAATGAATTTTTTTTTTTTAAATATTTATGATTCTTCAATGTCGTTGTCAACGCGAGACGATCGAATTCCGGTCTTTCCTGTCCATGGATAGATGTCAGGACATGGCTGACATGTTCTCATGTATCGTACACCGGATTTATGCCACAGATTGCACACTTTTGGATTGTTGCAACGTTTTGGTCGATCCTAGATAGAAAAAAAAAATTAGATGAGGAAGATCATTGGAATATTTTTGATGAAACTTACCGAATAATCACATTGAAATGGCTGGAAATTGTTCAATCGGGAAATCGGTGTTGGATCACGTACCCATTGTAGGGCTTGCCAATTCGTTAGAATCCAAACATCTTGCATTGAATTGATTGCATCGAGGAACTTGATGAATCCTTCTTTATGATGTGGCTGTGTGAACCAGGCGGCATGATAGAACAAACCAAATGGAGCTCTACACCAAAAAAATAACTCCGTTTAGAATGAATCTTTCAAATATAGTTCAACAATCGTTACCTGTTTGTTGTGTAATGTCTTTCAAAGTTCTTCATGATCATTTTGTAAACATTCTCAGCATCTGCTGGATTCGAGCATGCATCGCCCATAGAACAACGACCACCGTTCAAGTCTTGCCACATCACCATTGGTACTTGCCAGACACCAGGATAACTCTTTGTCGGACAGGGTGGGATCATGCAGTCATGGAAGATCTTATAGTCTAGTGTGTAGGGCCAACTTGGTGGACGATTTTCGTAGACAGGCATCGATGAGTCATAAGTGAAATTGGAATCGTACAACATTTTGAACATTTTATTGCCACCAACTGACAAGAATGGTGCTCTCATTCCACGAACATCGGATAGTTTAACTCCACCGTAAGCAGCGAGAATCTCACGCTGTCCAGCGACTTCACGAGTCCATTTCTTTTGCGAGAATTGTTCACCGAAACTGTGACTGTTTATTGTCGAGGGGAGGAAAGGTCAATTTGTATCAGATTTTGGAAAGTCTTATAAGGCTTTGGAGTTAGTAAGCATTTTGTGGTGTAGGTTTTGCAGTATGAATTGTGGTTTGAGTGCTTAGCATGAATTCGAAATAAGGAAAGCTATTTAGTTCGTATTTTAGATGTAGTTTTTGTACAGTGTGTACCTATAGTTAGTAAAATATTTACATTTTTTAACAGAATGTTTGGAAACCTTTTTTAGGTGCAGTTTTGGCAAACGAATCGAGAAATCAATTTGACGATATACCATCGACTCATATGCAAACGTCAAGGTATTGTAGTCAAATCTGACCATTTCCTGATCCTATCTTATACCAGAGCTTGATTGTACAAAAAAGAACGTTGTTGTTTGACATAGCTAGAGACCGTCGGTAGTTCCTTGGCTTTACAAGTTTCGTGGGAATACTGTTTTGCATTGTAATTGTTAGGATGGTGTTGTGTAAAACTAAAGAAGAATCTCGTAGTAAGGCATCTCATAGATTTCGAAGGATTTCATGGTTTTTTCAGATTGTCAAGTCCTTGAAAGCTGTGCTGGTTCTTCTGAGAAAGACAAGATCTTATCTGTCATATTGTATGTATGATACCTATCCTTTCGGAAACAATAAAATTGGGCTCTACCAGTGCGGTTTTAGGCCAAGAGAATCTACAACGATGAACGAAATTGTCATACTTCGGAAAACCCAAAAAGTTTTAATCTATGCTCAGCATCTCTTCATCGAATTTAAGGCCGTTTACGACAGGAATGAACTATACAGGGCAGTGTTTAGTTTAAGCATCCTTGTCAAACTCGGCTGATTATAAAGGAAGACCAATGGGGACTATTCGCTGCTCTATCTTCTAAGGTCGGGAAGATTCAACCGATACTAAGATAAGGCGACGTAATGCTGTAACATCTTTAATATCTTACTTGAACGGATTATGTGAAACTCTTAAGCCAACACTAGAGGTACAATTTCTTCATAAGTCGGAACTGTTTGCGTAAATGGACCATATTGGCATTAATGGCAGAAATTAGCTAACTATCATTGGTGCATTCGAGAGACTGAAACCCAGAACCGACTGAAATATGCTTAGCGATGAGTGAGGGCAAAATCAAGAATTTGCTACCAATAGAAAGAGACATTCATTTGAGGTTGTAATGAACTTTATCTAGCTTGGCTCTGCTACCACTTCAGGCAATGACATGTTCATGTCATTTTCCCAATCGCTGTTCTTTTGGCTGACACTTAGTAGTAAGGGCTACGCTTACTCTATGGCACTGAAGTATTCAGTCTATCGAAGGCGGATGACGATATTCTTTGTCGTTTTGAACAAAAAAACTATTCAGCTACATTCGCGTTGATGAGCTTTACAAGCTGTACAGCGGGAAAGCAGAGTCCTCAAGACCTTCGCACAAGAAATAAAGGCCTTCAAACAGTTTGGAGTGCACAACTTGGAAGTAGTTAACTATTGGTCGGGGTTTTAAGAGATGCAGCTTGCGCTATAAAACTTTATCTTCCGTAGTTGGGTATTCTGATTGCACATCTGAAGCAGCTCAAAACGATTCTTCTAAATCCGGCTTTTAGCCCCGAGGGTTAACTTTAAGAGCTCTTTCAATTCTATCATCCCTCAACGCACCGCATGGAATATCGATGAACCAACATTTCGACTCCAAACTTGCTTGGAATTACCTAAATATGCTCAAGAAGGAATATGCTTAAAAGGTAATTACCATCTTTTGACACTGAGTATGTATGTATATTCATAAAACTAAGGGTAAACAAGAATCACATCATTAGCCGAAAAGCGCTTCATCTTCATATGAGTATCAAAGCCTGAAGAAGTGTAGAAAGTCTCTCGGAAAGGGTATATTTGCCTAGGTCTAAACAATAACCATTCAAATGATCACTTCATCTATCCTATGACAATCTCAAGAGTACTAAAACCATTTTAAATCAAAAAATATAGACATCAGTCTTGTTGTTTCCATTTTTAACCCAAACAAACATCCGGAATCCTCGGAACTATTTACCTTGATCAACAATTGTATTTAAAGTGTTAAAAATCATTTTGTGTTTCGTAACTTTTGTGTAATTGTTTTTTTGTTCTTGTTCTAAACTACTTCAAATTCTACTTTAATTTTAAATTAAAAACAAAAAAAAAAAATACTTACGATACTGTATGTGAAGCTATTTCATGGCCACCGGAGTATAAATTCTGAACCTGACTATAATCTGTCCATTCGTGTGATACATAGAATGTGGCAGATATTGGGCAACCGTTTGGATTGACACGACCCTTTTCAAAAAGATCAGTGTACAGTTGCTTATTCAGATCATTAACAGAATCGTCAAATGTCAAAAGGACAATTTGTGGGATACTTTCGACAGGTAAATCAGCTTTTTTGTTTTTTTTTTACATATAGATCGCAAATGAGTTATAAAACATTTTATGTACATTTACAAAAATGGATAGCACATAAGAAATGATTGAAAAAATAAAAATAAAAATGAAAGAGAAAGAAAGAGAAAAAATGGTTAAATAAATATTTTCTTTTTACAAAAGTTGATAAATTATAAAAAAAATTAAATTAAATTAGAAAGAAATTCATAATTTTTAATTGAATCTGGCAATGATGATGATGCTGAAAGCAAATGCAAGTTATCTGCTTGTCCATTATCGTTTGGAAACTTACGATACTGTATGCGATGCAAATTCATGACCAATGGAATATAAATTCTGGATCATGGAATAGTCGGTCCATTCGTGTGATACATAAAATGTCGCCCGAATGGGACAACCATTTGGATTTTTACGACCAGATTCGAAAAGTTCCTCGTAGTATTCGATGTTAAGTTGACTGACAGCATCATCGAAGGTAATTAAAACGATTTGTGGGGTTTCATTTCTAGCTAGTCCTCCTGATTTTTTATTTTTATTTTATATATTTATTTATATTTTCTTATTTTAGTTTTTGTTGGCAACATATTGTTTTTTTTTTTTAAAGAAATTAGTACTTACCGGGAATATCCTTTCCACCACAGTAGCAATCAGGTAGTAGGCAAACATCCTTACGACATTTGGCAGCTGTCTTGTCTGGTGTTGGCTGTGGATACAATGGTTCTGGACGGCTGGGTGGATTCCTGTAGATATCAACAAATTCTTGGGCTTTGGATACGATCGATCCGGATGGCTTGAGAGTTGGACGAGTACGGCTGGAAATTGGTTTAAAAATTATTTAAAATGTTTTTACTGTACTGTAGAGAGTAGGCCGATTTTCAATGTTAAATTTAATTTTAATTTTGTTATTACTTTTTCGATGCAAAGTTATTGACGCTGTTAGTGAGTCATTTATTATTATTTTTTTTATACAGCATATATATGTAGGTGGTTTATTTACAATGACACTCTTGAGTGGTCTTTAGAGAAAACATACCTTACCTTCTAAAATTTTGAACAGGGTGACCTACTAAATTAATTAAATAACGTATTGCTATGAAATATTTTTTAATTCAAAAGGGGAAATTCTTACAAAAAATGTCTATCGAAAATGTCTAATGAAAAACGAAGTCAGAAGAGGTAAAAATAAGCAGAGCTCACGAAAAAGCAGCAGTGAGATGGGCTTACATAATTTTAGAGGCAAATAGAGATAAGCCCTTTCGATAAAAGGGACTTCCTTCCCTATCTTTTCGGCTACCCTTTATATGACAAGTCACAGTGTGAGTTTAAGGAAAGGTCATAGGGAGAAGCAAAAGGAGGTTCCACAGCTCTTTGGCTTTTAATGATTGAAGATTGTAATGAAGGGAAATGCATTTTAGATTCAAGATATGCGGGTCAGAAAGAAATCTGGTGAATTTCACAGTTCGGCTGAAGATAGACTTGAGGGTAAACTGATATGGATTTCTTGCCTGGCAAGTATTACGGGAGAATTCTTGAAAGAGCCACGGATAACTTGTTACTTTGGGGTAGAAAATGATTGGTCTCATCGGTGTCGCAATTTTAAAGGTTTTTCTGTACCTTTTTTTGACTTGAATACATTTTTATTTTTTAATTTTTATAATTCACTAGCGCTGAAGGGGTAATGAATTCTCTTAAGGCGCTGACGGCTCAGTTACGTAGCCTACCGTTTTAGGAATTTACAATAGATGATGGAGTTGTAGGAAACGAAATAAACTCTTCACAGTTTACTTGCTTCAAAGGCCACTGGAAGCTGTTAAAGAGATAATGGCCAACCACATATCGAGTAAGTTAAGTAAGGTGTGGCCTGCTTAAATTCAGGGCAAACAAAATCTTAAACAAGACTCGTATACGATACCTCTGACATTGTCGAGAATATTAAAAAAAGTCAATGAAATGATTCAGAATCAGGCCATGCCCTTGATTACTTTGAAGGGGATGAGCATAAGCGACGACCTTTGAACAACCTAATAGTCTCAGTTTGAGTCTTCTTCTACGGATAATACATTTTTCAATTTCAATTCGAAAAAGGTATTTTTTTTTAGATTTCATCGTTACTACAGTTTCCAGTGACTTAAAAATGCAAATTGGTTGAAAGAATAAGTAATTTCGTCCCATCCTAGCCGAATTGAATTGAGATGTCGCCTAGGTGCTTATTAAAGTTCAAAATATTTTGCAAACGGTTGAATTTAATTGTACCATCTTTCGTCTGAAACAACGGATGATAGACATCTAATCTACTCATTCTACCTAACAAAATATGTACATAACCTTAAAAATACTCTCCAGATCAAATTTAACATCAGCCACGAAAGGAAAGGAAGTTATATAAATTCACTGAAAAATTTACTAATATATTGTAGTAAATGGTTTAAGCATTTTGTAGAATGTTTTTTGTGTTAAGCCATTATTTTTTTGTTCCGACTGTACTTACGGTGGATGTGTTCCACGACTGTTGGTAACAGTTGCTGGTTGTTCACGTTCAGCACCATTTGAATATGCAGAACCACCACGATTTCTATTAGAATTTGTTCTATATTTTCAAAGAAATTCATATTAATTAATTTATTTTTTTTTTAAATAAATTTTTTAAATTAAGAAAAACAAGGTTAATTTCAAACCAAAGTGATTTTATATCAAACTTTTACACCGTGCGTGATTTGCTTAAAGTTCTCTTAAAGTGTTAAACAAAATTTGTGTGTAAAAAGTAAGTAAAAGCTAATAAAATATATTACCGAAACTAAGTGTGACAGATTTTGCTTTTTTTTTTTTGTTTTTTTGAAAATTTATTTCATTACCAAGCAGAGAATATAAATTTTTTAAAGAAATTCAAGTAGTGAGTAGTTGTATATACTACACCAACAAAAGAAGCCAATTCTACTGGAGTGCATTACCATTTTTTTTAAATTGTATTTTCTTACTTCCAATTGATATTTAGGATCACTCCAGTGAAAAACTAAATATTATTAACTAAAAAAAATTTAAAATGAATGTAAAAGCATACTCAGCAACCCAACAGATAAAACAGACTCGAGAAATAATTTTTGTTTTTTGTTTTTTTGGTTCAAAAATAAATTTTGTGTGAATAAATTTGGAAGGGAAAGTGAATATAAAAGGAATAAAGGATTATTGCATTAAAAAAAACGAAATTCTAGGAAAGGATAAAGTGAGTCCATCGAATTTTGACGAAATATAGATGAAGTGCCTTGACCGTTTATAGCCATTGTTTTTTGTTTGTTGAAGTATTGAAGTTAATTTAAAAAAAAATTGTGCAAAATAATGTAGCCGTCGAAATAGTGCACTAATAAGTATTGAAAATTAAAAGAATATAAATAATAAACAAATAGAGTTCTCTTCTAAACAAAACATTAGTATTTTACGCTTCCAACATTTTGGGAATAAAATTAATAAATAATTTCTTGGTGTACACTGAAATTAACAAATGTTTTAATATCTTAATCATTTTTATTAAATTTACTACTAAATAAATAAAATTAAACTTAGAAACTTAAGAGTGGTCCTTACAATAAAATAAGTATACAATGAGCCAATAATAGATTTAAATACACAGTACACAGATAAGCTTTGTGTAATAAGACTTGCAATAGGGATGTTGTAAGGATTGAATTCGTAAGTTGGGTGTTTCGTTAGCCACATGAATCTATTGTATCTTCTTTTCTAGTATTGAATGCCTTGTTTAAGTTTGTCGCAATAAGACAATTTTTTATTTTGTTTCAGAGTTAGGTAAAGTTCAACAATTTTATGAAGCTAGACTGACGTAAAACAACATTTAGTACTGCGTGGCCTCTAGAAGCTTCCTTTGAAGTGCAAAATTAAGTCATACGTATATCTTATGCCACTTTTCTTCAAATCTTGACCATTACAAAAACCTAAGTCTATGCTTAAGTCAGGTTATTGAAACAACGTAAGTAAACTATAGCTACACCAGGGGTACCACAGGGTTTAGTGCTAGGCCCCATTTTATTTAAATGATTAGATATCTGTCTACCTTTTGACATATTTTCTTAAAACATAGTTTCGTAAAGGACATTTTGACTATGTTCTTCTCTCCAAATAGAAAATAGTTTAACAGATAGATTGAAAGTACGAACCAGGAAATTGATTCTGTCTCCGAAAGGGACATTCTATGGATATTTTCTGATATTATGATCACAGAACTTTACTTCGGCAGGAAATTTGATGTGACCATTATAGATCATATTAACTAGTCCAATGTTTGTCCATTACCGGATCCTAGACGCCTGTTATGATATAGGGATGGTTTAAAGATGGAATCTGTAGCTAGTACATCCGTGGTCTCAATTGGATTCAAAGCAAAAACGTCTCGGGATTTAGGTAATCCAAAAGATAAATCAGGGCGTACTCCTACAATTTGTAAACTCTTTAAATTCAATAAGAAGAATGGGCTTTCCCTCTGGCTACTGCTGCTAAACAATAGCTTTACAAATTAAACGTGTGTGTCAATTATATTTCAAAGAGGAGGAAACTGCTAATGATATTCTCTATGAGCACCCGGTCTTCATTTCAAATAGATGGCATGGCGTATTCTTCTAAAAGGAAGTTCTTCAACTTAAGGATGTTAGAAACAACTCTTCCAGGGGCTTACTAGAAATATTGGTATGTCTCCTTCGAAGTACAACGAAAACAAAACATTGACCAAAACATTGTCAAAATACATACATTCAAATACAAATCTTGGCCTAGACATATATACATCAACCAAATAGAACCTAGTGATCTCCATGATATTTAGTTGCTTTTAAGGTCTTGAAGTCTCTCTATTGTGGAAGAGCCCAAGATAATGGCCCTATCAAACTTAGTGGCAATCCATCTGGGATTGGAGAAAATTGAACAAAGCGTCGTCAGAAGTTCTTTGCGGGTCAAAAATTCGTTAAAGAAGAATATCGGGAGGCGCATGTCGGATTTAAGAAAGGAACCGTGAAATTTTAAGCTCGGTAAGCAAACATTGAATTACTTAAGTCACTATTTTGTCTTAAACTAAAGAAGAAGAAGGAAACAATATAACAGCGATTTAAAGACAGACGTCCGACCAAACATTAGAATTTAAGAAATTTGTGTATGTCCACGCGTTAGGTTAAAGGTAAATTGAATAGAAAACACGAGGATAAAACAAAGTACATGCTGTCAATCAAAAACCGATCTGTCGAACCCCGTCTAAGATAGAATCTTACAATTAACAGCTATAATTTTGAGGTAGTGAAGAAGTTTAGCAAGTACCCTAGCGGAGATTCGACGAAGGATAAGGAACCGCTGCCACTTCGGTTTGTCCAAACAACTGGGATCCACTCCTAACTCGAAAACTAACAAACTAACTAACTCGTCCAAAATCATGCTGTACAAAATACTGTGAATTATAAGCCAATTATTCTCCCCAGTCATTCTGGACACGATCCATGGAGCAAAAATACTGAAACCTAATACCACCTGAGTTTCAAAAATCACTACACCAACACTAGTGCTGTATGAATAGCATCATAAGGGTATTCACAACCCCTAGTAAATTATAAAACAAAAAACAAAAATAAACCCTGATCTTGCTAGTCCTGCTTTATGGAGCTGAATGCTGGACGATAAGTAAGACAACGGAGCAGCTCTTGGGATCCTTGGAAAGAAAAATTCTACGTCGAATATTTGGTCCTTTCTGCGAAGAGGGCGAACGGAGGAGAAGGTATAAACGCGAATTCTACGAGCTTTATAAAGATGTGGATGTAGTCTGGAAGGCTCGGCCACATCGAGCGAATGGACGAGAATGCTTCAGCTAAGGGAATCTTTGAAGAAGACCAATCGCGGACCCCAAAAACCTTGGTCTAGCAAATTGGAAACAGCGTGCCCGGGACCGTGAAGGATAGAAAGCGGCATTAGTTTAGGCTCAGACCCTCCAAGGGCTTCATAAGTAAGTGAGTAAGAATAGAAAAAAGGCCAAAGTCAATGATTTGCTTAGCAAATATCAAAACCATTTTCATGTGGTGAAACTTCGATATAAAAGGCTTGTTTAACTTATATACTGACTTCTGCTTAAGATTATAAAAAAAGGGTTTTGTAGGGAATGATAAAATAAGTAATGTGTCTTAATTTTAACTGATGTGTTGCCGAATAACTAAGCACTTAGTGGAGATGGCATGCTGACTTATACATAAGTACGCTTCGGTTAATATCTGTGAAACTCTATATTTTATCCGAATACAACTTTTTATTTTAAATAATTGCGTGAGTTTTATTTTTATTTTTAGTCGCTACGGTGCTTGTAATTGTAACTAAATTCTACAAATTTATGTAAGAAAATCTAATTTTTTTTTTTTCGATCTAAAAAGCCACCACCAGTTAGACCTGTCTGAAGAACCAGAAAAAAAATATCATCAACGTCGTTCTAATTGTTTTTTTTTTTTCAGCATACACCAACGAAATGCGCTTTTTTTAATTAAATTTAAAAAAAAAAGTTGTTTTTTCTTTTGTAAATGTTTAGCAGAGAAGATATAAAAAAAAAAACTCCAGAAAAAAAAATTATATAAATAAAATTCCCTCGATCCGAATTATAAAATGATTGGTAGGCTTTTGGTTTGGAATAAGAGTATCTATGGATGGTAAATACCTCGAAGGGATTTCGTTGCACTTGGCATTTGGCGTACTGTCGGCACATTTGGGAAACGCGGATGTCGCTAGACCTTTATTCCGATTTGAAGCGGCAGCAATCGATGTCTTGATGGCTGTATTCACTCGAGATGCTCGAGGTGGGATTATGGCTTTAGTGGTAGGGATTTGGGATGTTGTGGTTGGGATTGTTGTGGTTGTCGTAGGTGGCGTTGTGGTTGTCGTGGTTGTGGTGGTAGAAGTAGTGGTTGTGGTTGGGACGGTAGTAGTTGTGGTTGTTGTACGCGATGGCAGTGTACTTGTAATTGGCAATGGAATGGTGGACGTGGTTGGTGCATTTGTTATTGTGGTTGTTGTACTCGATGTACTTTCAACGATCTCTTCAACATCGGCTTTGATTTCATCATCGAAACCTAGATCTCGGTATTTTCCTCTACTGTTTGCAAGATAACCAGCATTTTTGAGTGACTCTGCTAGAGTACGTTCGGGGGCGGCTGTAGTGCGGTATTTGGAGTAGTACTGAACTGATCTATCGGTGATTTCGACGACATTTTCTGTGGTTGTACTTGCGGTTGAGGTTGAGTACCGTGGTGGTTTGTCAGTGTAAGTATTTTCATTTTTGTTTACTGACAGGCCTATCAGGGCTTCAGTGCGGGGTCTGTCGTAGGATTCATTTTCAAAATCTGAGATCGGTTTTCTGGCTTTTTGGAAGAATTCTCTTTCGCTGATGGTCGTCGATTTAGGTTGACGAACGGCAGTAGGTCTAGTTCTACGTCTGTATGCTGGAGTATCTGGGCTATATGTCGTGCTATCATAATGCGCCGTTGCAAATCGGTATTTTGGGGAGTAAGTCGTTGGTTCATCATCCAAAGCGTTTGAGAAGGAAGCTGTATATCTCGATCGTCCCCTTGAACGAGCTTCAGAGTTGAAGTTTGCAGCTTCTTGTCGCATTTTTGCACGGAACGATGTAGACGGTAGCCTTATGGTGGTTGTTGGAGCCACAGTTGTAGGAGGAGGAAGTGTTTCTGGTTCCGGTGTATTGGTGGTTGTTGTACTCGTAGTAGTGGTTGTTGTAGACGTAGTTGTGGTTGGCTTGGGAGTAGTGGTAGTAGTTGTTGTGGTTGTTGTACTCGTCGTTGTTGGAAGTGTGGATGAAGGCCAAACAACAGAAGTGGTCTGATTTTGTCTCAAGTTCAAAGTGGATGTGGTTCGAGCTGTTGTTGGCTTATTTTCATTATTCAAGATCCTCGGTGAGGATGTGATAAGGAAATAACTTCTAAAAGGTTTCTGTGTTGTTGTTTGATATGCTCCTGTTGAGCTTGATGACCTTGGAGGCGGCGTGTTTCTAATCGAATTGAATTTCAGTGAGTCTTCTTTTTCTTGTAGAATTGTTTCTAAGCTCTTGTATGGCGACACAAACTTGGTAGGTCCTGTAGTTTCATAGGTTCGGCTTAAATTGTCCTTAAATAGTGAGGCACGAGCTGTGAAACTTTGAACTGGTTCTGTGGTTGATCGCTCAGTTACAAGAGTATGTTCACTACCGGAGGATGCAACATAGTCTTCAATAAAGCTCTCCTTTGTTATAGCCACAACCGCATCTAGTTCATGGCTATCATCTGAGTCTTCTACATTTAAGGCGTTTGAGTCATGTCTGCCAAATGGTGGAGGGCTCGTCCGGGAAAATCTCCAAGAACGGATTGGGGAGTATGTAGTTGGTTCAGTGTCCTCTTCTTTCTCATTAAACTCGACCTCCTTTCGGTCTGATTTGGATCGTGATCGAATAAAAATCGGCACCTCTGCGTTATTGCCTTTTTCCTCTGACTCTGTCTCAGGTTCTGGTAATAAACTAGGGTCGGCCTCTTCACCCTTCAAATTAAAGCCTGTATAGCCTTGTGAAAGACTAAATCGGTAAGTTCTTTGGCCTTTTACATTATCCAATGGAATATGAATCGCAGTTTCCTCCGTAGTAGATGCTGGTTTCGGTGTTCTTACCAGAAGAGGCTTGAAACTCTGTGGCTCTACGTCCGATATTATATAACTAAGAATCTTCTTCCTCTGATATTCCGTGACAGCTTGCTCTTCCTCCTGTTCATCATCGTCTTGGCTGTTGTCACCTTTTTGTCGATTAAGAATTTGCACTGATCTAGGAGTGCTAACGCCAAAGCCTGTTTTATATGTTCCACTTCTAGATTTCGTTGAGTTTCCACGGGATTGCCTAGCCGGTAATCTGAATTCTGAAGTTTTTGCGGATTTTTCTTCAGAACTATCACGTTTCAATTGATTTTGCGATACAACTTGCACTCTGGGAGTAGTTTCGGATGGGGATTGACTTAGGATAGAGTCGGTTATCGTTTTATGTCTGTTGGATTGATTGGTAAGACCCACATTCGAGGTGAAGGTTAATATGATAGATTTTGGGGTCGCCTTATTGGTGGTAGTCGTGATACCATCATCTGACAATCTGTTGGATCTGTTATGGGGTTTTTAGAGTGATATGATAAAAATAATGAATGCTCAATGAAATTGGTATTTTTTTTTTGTTGTTTTTTCTTAAGGAATAGGATTTCAAAATGTATTTGTGTAATTCACCGAAACATAGGCGTTGAGGTATATCAGTAAAGAAGGCAGACGATGAGAAGTGAAGAGAAGAAGAACAAACACATAAGTGTGTGTGAAGCGATGAAAAATAAGTTTTAAATGAAAGTATTCATGTAAAAGAAAGATTTAAAGGACAGAGGAGGTTCAGATGAAGTAAAGAGACGAGTGACGAAACAAGGATCAATAAGTGTGAAATTGTAGAACCTAGATGGCACAAATAAAACTGAGATAGTTCTGAACAGAAAAGACTTTCGATGACTATGTTTAGGGAAACACCTAGATGTGATAGTAATGAATCACTGTGATTTGGAAACATTTAGTATACATTAAAATTCCGAAGAAATGAAGTTAAAAATATTTCATACAAGTTGACAAGTTCTAAAGATACGCGGTATGAGCCTCATCGGTGTTGGCTGTTCACGATAAGTATCAGTGGAAGAATTTTATCGATGAAGTCTGCGGTCGTTTATTGAGAGTTCGAAGTAAAATGTCACGACTACAGTCACGGATTAATATCGGAGAAATTAATTACGAAATTTCATATCCGGAAAGTATGCAACGATTTGATGTAAAAAAATAGTTCTGAGATAACTAGGAAGATGTCTAAAAAAGCTGTTGTACATGTGATCAGTAGGAAGGTTTTTCTTTCTGTAATGAAGCTCCTTCCAAAATCTTTCATCTTAACTGCTCCCAAATTAAAAGGAATAAGAGAGATGATTTATATATCGTTACACTGAGAAAGAAACTCTGCAATCTGAGCGAGATGGCAACGTCACGAAAATTAAGGAAATTAGAATGGTGGTCGAATCGCCAAGCATTGCTTTAAGTGTTATTGCAGTTAAACGGATTGCAATAGCGTTGATTTCAGTGTCCCGGAGTTTATATTTAGCTATCGAACTCGTGGTGGGTGTTGCGATAAAAAGTAAGTTGAATTTTGTTAAAGGGTGTGAAGGTGGATCATTAGTATAAAAACATCAAAAAATGTCAAAAATGTCCAACGCTAAATAATACAAAGATCGAGGACCTGAACTAAGGAGGAAGGCAGAGGGTTCTGAGAAATCAAAAAGACCAACAATGATGCATGTGGATTTAAAGTGTGAGCAGGGTGCTTGAGAGAAGACAGCCCTTTATGCCATAAAATTGACTAAGGCAGCCTCGAAGCCAAAACTATCTACATGTCGGGCAATCGACATAGCTGTATAGCATACGTTAAGCAACAACCGGTCAGATATCAGTAGACGCTGATGAACATCGAGTAAGAGGCTTATTATAAGCATATTGACAATCCATTCTGCACGTCATTCGACAGCAACCTGTTCGGATATATCGGACGGGATGGGAAATACATCGAGTACAGATCTACGACTTTTTCTTCAAGAAAGCTCTTGATTTCGACAATCTTAGTCTTTGAATCGATATTTTATCTGATGTGCTTTGCAGAAGAGAGGTATCTTCAAAAAAGTTGTAAAATGCCAAGGGGCCGCAAGACTTAGATTTTAAAGTCTTAAGCGGTGTCACAGCTGTTATCTCTGTGGTGTACTTTGTCTCTTACTTAATGATACAAAGAACTATGACAGCCTAGATCTGGACTAAGTTGACAATGTTTCGTACCTTGCACAAAGAACAAAGAGAAATAAGACTCGTTAATGAGTTGCCGTGTGGAAATCACGACTTAAGTCAACTTAAGCCAGTGTCACATAATATTTGTAGACAATCAAGGCACTAGACAGCAAAACAGTTAAATCTAAAGCAGTCTTCAGCTACAGAAATCCCTAAACAGAATATGTGTTACGTAGAAGATCAATCTCTGATGGGTTCTTGGACATAGCAATATAGAACCGAATGAGATAGCAGATAAACTAGCCCCGGAAAGGATCAGTACTACTTAGGCACAAAAGATATTCACATACAAATAAATATATGTATGTACATACCTATTGGAGTACTAAAAAGAAACCCTGCCAGAGGTGACTATGGCCAATTCCTTCCTTTCGTCGTAAGGGAAGTTGATTTTTTTGAACACTAGAGGACCTTTCGCAAGTTTCAATAGTGAACGTGATATATTTATTTTAGTGTATAAGTTGGTTTGGGAGCAGATGAACAAACGCATTAGTAATGGAACCACAACGTAAAAGCGGAACACAATGGACCAAGCGGTCCATTAGTTAGTGCCTTAAACAAAATTTGTGAGCCTATATAGCTAATATTATTGAACTTAAAAATATGAGAGTTTTTGGAGGTTTCTTTGTTCTGTCACTTGTGCTTTTCTTTTGCAACCGTGCCTATTGCAAATTCTGACTAGAAACTAAATTCCAAATCCGAATTATAAACCTAACGCTTACAAACTCTTACAACTTACAGTTAGTTGCATGTGTACAGTAAAGAAAGGTAAATATGAGTACAATTCTATAATTTTTGACCAAAATTTAGTGTCATCCGATACATTTTCTATACTTTTTGACAAAATTTTGAAAAAACTTGGAAAAAAAAAAATTTAATAAATAAATAAAAAAATTAAAAACTTAGTTTTCGGTAATTTTCCATTTACCACTTGACTCATGCGTGTCCATCATGCTTAAAAGAAAACCCGTATATGGAAAGCTAATGCGCGAAAACTTGTACTTGTGTCATGCTTCTATAAGAAATATCCCATGCAAATGAATAATGTAGCCGTAGCCGGTTTTGGTGAAGGTATAACTTGGTTGGTCGTTCGAATGGTGTCACATGTATATGTAACGTACCGAGTCCGAAATCGTTTTTGTACAGTGCGAAAACGGTCATAACTCGGAGTATAATAAAATCCTGTTGCAGTGCAATTTTGCGGTCCAGAATTTCGGTGCTCGTACTATGCCCGGGACTATACAAAAACAGCTGTATCTAGGATTATACAATTTCGGACTCGATACGCAACAAATAGAAATTTTCAAGTAAGACTGAATTCGTCTAGGTTTTCGAGTTCTAGACAAATGACCAGTCTTGACTTTGGAAAAGCTGTTGTTGTCAAACATTTTGTAAGGGTGGGGTGTAGCGTGCTGTATTGTGTGCTAAAGTCTTGTGCAAATGTCTAAAAATAAGTGTTTTTTTTTTTTGTGTGTTTTGTGTATGTGGATGTGTGTTATTTTGTGTATAAATGATATTTTAGTTGGCAAATGAATATTTTTTTAAAAACTTTTTTATTTTTAATGGTGACAAATAAAGCTTTCGATGGATTTTTTTTCAAAAATTTACTTGTTAGGTATTTTTTATAATGAAATTCTTAAATGCAGTTAGACATGCCAAACATATATCTGTTTTTTTGATTTTTTTTAAAGGCAAAACTAAAGCTTAAAACATTTATTTATTTGTATTTTATTTTTTTAAAATAAGAAGAAAGCTTTATTGTACTACCTTTTTGTAGTTGTTATGGTTTGTGTTATTTCATATTGTGGTGGTGTTTGTGTTGTTGTTGTAGTTTTAGTTGTTGAAGTTGTTGTTGATGACATTTTAGTTGATGTTGTCGTCGATGGTGTAGTACTCGATGTGGACAACGTTGATGTTGACAACACTGTTGTCGCTTGATTATCATTAAAAATACTATATTCATCAGAGGGTTCAGTCGCAATGACTTTTGGTATAAATGTCGTTGATAGCGATTGCGATGGCGTCGGTGGTGGTAATGGTGTTGGTTTTCTTTGTAAAAATGGAATATCAAAGGGATCCTGCTCGTCTAGGGGGTCAGTTTGAGGAGCTAAAGTCGATGACAACGATGCATAGAAAGGTTCATCGTCGATGTCAACAGTTGATGATACCACAATTGGACGTTCACTGATCGAATTGATCGTAAATCGGTCTCCCCTAGTTTCGGTTATGAATAATAATAGAAATTGTAAATATTTTTTTTTGTTCCTTTTTTTCAAATTTTGCAATTTTTATTTTTGTTTGTGTATGTGTTGTTGTTTTGTGTGTGTGTGTGGATGTGTTTGTAATTTGGTAGGAGGATAAGTCTAATTCAATGCTTGTACAAAGCGCTTTCAAACCAAAACAAGTCTGAATCCTAAGCTGTAAGTTGTTTTTTTTTTTTTTTTTGGTATTCACTTCGAGAGATTATTCTCGTTTATTTGCCAATTTTTGTTTAAGGAAAAAAGTTGTTAACGGTGATAGAAAGTAAGAATTATATAATACATCTACTAAGGAGAAATTGAAGTGACTTACCTTATGGGAGCCCTGGTGGGTTGGTCGTATTCGTTGTCTTGTTCGATCTATAGGAATGCGAATGAAATATTATTAATTGAAAAACAAATTTTAAACAAAAGGCTTTGTGTTTTCGAATGTTGCATACTTTTAAGTGTTCAGGGGAGGTATACCTAAGTTACCAATGGAAGTTTATTTAAAAATAGAAAAATACCAAAGAATCAAACGTTGAAAGTACTGCGACTTGAGAGCGTTCTACAATGTCCATTAGGAAATCCTGTTTTTCTGGAAACTAATGCGTAAAAACAAATTCGGCACACTGCATAACGGCGATGAGAACCATCTCGCTGATAGCCACAACTTCCCTCCACTTGATCAAAAAGAAATGGGAATGGCAATGTTCAAACTAAAATCCAACAAGGCTGCTGGACTTGACGGCTTACCAGTCGAGGTATTCAAAGCAATTGGAAGTGACTTATTGGGGAGCATACAAGATTAGGCCAGAGAAGTGTATGCCCGATCAATGGGAACTCAGTATCGTTTCCCCAAACCATATAAAAGAAGACCCGCTCAACAGCACCATCTACAGGGACATCAATCTTCTAAGCAACGCGTACAAGATTATGTGTGTCACGTCGAGTAAACCTTTGAGAACTTTTGTCAACAGCAGACCAAAGCAGACCAAATTTTTACACCTTGGCAGGTCCATTCATCGATTTTAAGATCGTCAACATCATTAGTTATAGGGACGTGTTATGTCTAGTTTTAGCATCCCTGCTTTACTCGTCCGTCTGTGCAGGTTAAAGCCTTGCAAGCCAACACCAGAAGCACAATCTTTCAAAGTTATGCAACTATTTGCGTATGTCGACGATATCGATATTGTGGACAGAACTCAGTGAACCGTCACTACCAAGTTTGCATATATTGAGACAGAAGCGTTCGAAATGGGAATAGGGTTGAACAAGGAAATGAAAACGAGGTACTTGCTGTCAACAAGAAGGGATGAGTCGTACAGAACGTCACAGTGGACAATTATTATTTCGAAGTAGTAACTTTGGCTTGGTTATCACTAGACTGGGAGGTTGTGGAAAATTCTTCGTAAAATATTCGGTCCTGCTGGCGTTGACGGTATTTGGAGGAGGAAACGACAAAGTTTCGACCCGCAGGGTCTTCAAATCAATCCGAGAAAGACAATTGGGTTTCTTGTGAACATAACCACAGAGATGGCATGACAGACGCATCCCGAGATTCAAATAACCTTGTTCTTGATGTCTTTCAGGAGGGAAGACTGCTGACTAATGGCATAGAACATTTTTTGTAAAACTCATTTTGCAACGATAGTGTAAGTTCGCATGGGTGCGTAACGAAAAGTGAAACGCTTATTGAAGGTAGAAAGATTGCGAAGTGTAAAGAGAAACTGAAAGAAGATATTGGATCACCCAACTCCTTACAACTTAAACTCCTGGTAAAGTAAGACTGGAGTCAGCATGTTCAACTTTTGATGTTAAGTCCGAGATGAAAATGGGAACGTTACGAAAGATGTAACGATTTGATGAAGCGGGCTCGTTAGTAGAAAGCAGAAGCGAGTAACGATATTTTCACGACCATGCGGCCTTTGTTGAAGAAAGTGATGAAGTACTTATGTATGTGTAGGGCAATGGGTAGGTAGATAGAGAGAAAAAGTTTGTGAAACTTCTTAAGTCGCATAAGGAGTATAAGTTTTTTTTTTTTTTAAATTGAATTTCATCCATTGAAATCGGTGGCTGTCAAAATTTTAAGACTTCTAAGTCTTTAGATGATAGAAAGTGACAGAAAATGCTTTTTTTTATAGTGACAGACTGTTGTATATATAAGCTTTGGGACGTTATACCCCTTCAGGACAACTATCTACTTTTGCTTACCTGTGCAATGAGATCCTCATCGTAGTCCGAATTGTAAATCAACGATTGTTGATTGTTAAATGGCTTACTCTCCTGTTGCAATGGCTTCTGAATTGGCTTACTAATGTAAGTCTCTCGAACAGGCACTTGTTGTGGACTTGGTGATGTTATGATCTCAGGACGATAGGTTGGTCGTAGAGGTTCAGCTTGTTGATGATGTTGTGGTACCTTACCGCGCAACTGATGTTGTGGTTGTTGTTGTTGTTGAACTTGCTGTTGTTGTTGTTGTTGGTTACTATATTCAACATCCCTGTACAGATCAATGTCATCATCATAAACCGAATAATATGGATCATAAGATTGTTGTTGTTGTTGTGTCTCATATGACGTATTATAATAATTCCGATTGCCATTCGGATTGGTTTCAACGATTTTAGGTCGTTGTTGCGATATGAAAATATTCGCCGATGGTTGTGGTGGCGGTGGTGGAGGTGGTGCTTGTGAACTTGATTCAACTCTGATTTTTTTTTTTATATTTTACAATTTTGTTTTTTTTAAGGGTTATTCCACAACAAATGTTACGGTTACGATTATGTATGTATATAAAGAAAAAAGAAAAAAACATATGTACAGAGATAGAAGAGAGAGAAAAAAAAAAAACATGGTTAGTGAGGGTTAGGGAAATGATCTGGTTCGAGGGACCAGAAATGAAAGGAGAAAGAGATGAGTTCCATGCTGTAGTGGAGCAGAAGTTGTGTTTTTTTTTTTTTGTAAATTAGTCACAGAGGGTGTGGTCGGTCAAATCAAATTTCTATTTACATTCGTTAGTCTCAGGTGTTGAGAAGGAGGGTTTTGGCATTCCAGAACTTTTGTCAGGATACGCAACAAATACACACACACAAAACAAAATAATTCTCTTCGCTACCTGTTTGGGTCGTCCTGTTCAGGTTGGGGGCGCTGTCCAGATGTGGGTCGTTTCATTTGGTCGGTCTTTGTGGCTTCTGAAGCCTTGTTGTACTTCCATTTGGAGTGTCCGCGACTTGGACGAACTGTGTAGACTTTTCGTGTGGTTGTCGATATGAATGGACGTGTTGTGGTTGTGGTCGATTTAGTAGTCGGTCTGTGGAAGGGAGTGTCAGTTGAACTTGGGTTTTGTTGGTTCCGTAGGTCTTGAAAGATGTCTGTTGGAAAGTTGATGAAGGATGGTATTCCACCATCATGCTGGAAGTGAGAGGAGAATACCGGACGTCGTGTTGTCACGTCAAAGTATCCTGTCACGCTGTTAGGGCGTATCTTGTATCTTGGAGTTGAGTTTTTAAGCGGTCTTGGAGCCATGGTCTCTGAGTTAGGCATATATGGAGGCTTCTCAGATGGAGGATGACGGATTTGATACTCATCATCTTCATCGTAGACGTAGTCTTCGGTCGATTTCAGGGTCCTCGGCGTGGTTGTTTTGACATTCTTTAGAGTGAACTTCGTTTGAGACTTGTATGACTGATTGGGAATGCTCTTTATGAAGCTCTCGTATCCCTTGGGAGGCTTTGTATTGACAGTTGGTTTCTTGGTTTTCAAATCATCATCTTCGTCATAGTATTCGTACTCCTCATTCGTTGTGGAGGTAGCTGGGGAATTTGTAGTCTTTAATCGATTGCCAGCAGGACCTGTAGTTTGTTTAAAATATTTAAACATGTCCACGATGGCTGGCTGCATGTGTTCCATATTTGAGTACTTGATCCCTGACATAAGCTCTCCAAAGTTGAAGTTGCTTGATATGGTTCCAGGTTTCACGTAAGATAAGAGCTTCTGCGGAGGCAATGGGGTTGTAGTGAGATTTGTGAGCTTAAATTGATGAGTTTGAGGGGAGATCTTGATCGGTAGTGATCCACTGACGAGGTTAGGGGCTGAGACAATCTGGAAGTTTGAGGTCGGTGGGGCTGGAGTCGTTGTAGTTGTCGTTGATGTGTAGAAATTTTTCATTTTCTGATTCTGGAGAATGTTGTACTGGAAGTAGTTGCTTTCCGTTGTCGCCTCAGCGGCTGGCGACGCAATGCTGTAGTGAGAGATAAGCTTTGACTGTTGGTAGCCTGGAGTTGGCTTGACTAAAGACTGTTGGTTGTCAAAATTGTTATAGAATCCCCCAACAGTGCTGAACTGTGAGTAATGAGAACTTGGAATGCTCTTTGTTGGTGGGGTTACAGAGTTAATTGGATCATTTTCCAAATGAAAGTATGAAAAGTTGTTACCCTCTGTGAGCTTTTTCTTCTTCTGCTGTTGGATATCCTTCAAGCTTTGCAAGAGGAAGGGAAGAACTTCAGAATGTTGGAAGAGTGGTGGTCGAGCGGTCGATGTGGGGAAGTAACCTGAGAATGGTTTATACGATTCTAGGGGCGACGGTGTGCTTGCAGTGATGCTGTAACCCAAGCCTGCATAATGCCCCTTTGGCTTCAGGGGATTCCCCTTAAGATCCTTCAAATGGGGATTGAGTGGTGGCGTCAAATACGGATTGAAAGCTCCAAATGAGAAGCTCTGTTGTTGGTAAGGGTTCGAATCGACTGCCCTGTAGTTTGACGATGACAGTTGCCATCGGTTAAGACGCGGATTGAATGCCAACGGACGAAGTTGACGTGTGGATCTCACTGATTCATCAGTTTCAGCATCGTCTGCATCTGTGGTGTAATCGTCAGCGTCAGTGTCAGTCTCTGTCGAATCTTCTTTATCATCTGCTTCGTCGATAGCAGCTGCAGTTTGATTTGTAAATGTCAGTGAGTGTTTTTCCGGCTCATCGGTGCCGGTTGTGACATTTTGTGCCTCGCGTCGTTGTCGGTGTAAGTCAATTGAATTGCTGTCAACGTCTTCGTCATCGTCATCGTCGAGTCTAAAGCGTGTCCAAATGGTCGCATGAATGAAATGGCAAACAATTTTCATTGTAAAATGAGAAAAAGGGAGAATGAGGAGACAATTTATTCAGATTAAGGGGTTGAAGCGGTCCACTTACCGATACTGATTGATCTGTGCCCCATAAGAGTACGAACCAATTTTACCATGATTGGGAATGGCGTTAATGCTTGCCTGGTGGATGATACCATCACGATCTCTCTGCACCTGACCGACGGTACTAGGTTGGCCACGATAGACACGTTGTTGTCGGTCGCTCTCCTCTTCTTCGACGGGTGGTAGGGTGTCATGAGCATCGGCATAGAGCTGAAAATATCCCAAAAGAAGTTGTTTGCCCATCTGCCATGGATGTGTAACTTTATTTTTTTGACTAACCTTTGCAATATCCTCGTGTGAATCAAGCAATGGCTTGGGTTGTCCTCTTGATGTAATCACTGGATTCGGAGCCACTCTCAATTCTGGTGGTGGAGGCAATGTCTGAACCTGAGCCTGAATCACTTGCTGTTGCTGTTGGCGTGGTTGATACTGTTGCACAATTGTTGGTTTCGATTGTGGCGATTGGGTGGAGCTAGAGAAAGCTGAACCGAATCTTACACGATGTGGAACATGTTGAGGCTGTTGTTGTTGTTGTTGTTTGATTTGTGGTACTCTGGGTGTAACATCACGATAGGATGATGATCCTCCAGATGAAACAGAGATGCCAGCACCACCATCAGATATATCACAACCAACATTTCTTGGCCAATCACATGTTTGCAACTCATGACTGTACATGAGGCCACCGGTACAGCTTTCGAGTAGGGCACCACCGAATACACACACATAGTATTGAGTGCAATCACTGGGGTGGGGATAGTAGCCAAACTCTTCGGGACAATCGAAATTTGTTCCGGTTGTGGAGGACGATGACGATGATGAGCCTTTGATGTTTGTGCCAAACGATCGGGAACTAGTGATGCGTGAGGAGGAACGTTTATTTTGGGCATGCGTTAGTCCTGAAAGAGGGAACAAATTGTGTGAGAATGTGGTAAAGCAAATGAAAAATTTAAGAAGCGAAAGAAGTTGGCCTTGTTGGCCTTCTATTACTTAACTTCGAAGAAGTTAAGGAATTCACATACGTCAGAGCCAACATCAACTCTACGAATGACACTGTAGTTAAGATTCGACGAAGGTTTATCGTAGGGAATCGCTGGCACTTCGGTTTACCAACCAAAAACGGAATGCATGCTCTACAAAACATTGATCCTGCCAGTTCTGCTTTATAGAGCCGAGTGCTAGACAGCCTCCAGTAGAAAAGCTGCAACAACTTAAGGAACTTAACTTGATAGTGCGTGTCGCTTTAAAATGTAAGCGCTGAGGCTGTAGTTCCCCAGAGGGACGGCGCAGTAGAGGAAGATTGGGACTCAGCCTGCAAAATTAGGAGCAGCTGCTTTGCTGCAGATCGAACTGAAGAAGAGCAGATATTGAACACTTTCGGAAGAAAAATTCTTCTTCAAATATTTGCTCTCGGATAAGGGGAAGGCAAACGGGGGAGAATATACAACCGCGAACTCTATGAGTTATATCGAGATGTGGATGTAGTCCAAAAAGTCAAAACACATCGACTACACTGGATCGGCCACATCAAGAATGTTCCAGCCAAGAGGACCTACAAATCACAACCCCCAGATTCGAGATGACAAGGAAGACTGAACCTACGTTTTGAAGATGAAGTTATGGCGGATGCCAGTACACTTGGTCTGTGTATACCGATCGCTACATATAAACTTAAGTTCAAGCTGGATGCTATCGAGAAAACAAATTCTAGGTGGACAAATGGTATAACATGTCTATACACAAAGCGGATTTGGCCACGGCTGTATCTGAAACGCTCTAAGAATTTAATTTATCTCAACAGATCGCATATCAGATCCGTAAAAGGTGTCATCACGAGGCACTGTCTAATAGGCAAGCATGCAACAAGGCTTGTCGACCATTCAAACGATTTCTGCAGAAGCTGCATGGACGAAGAGGAGGAGGAAACTATTCTCCACCTTCTTTGTAACTGCCCAGCTCTCTCCCGTAAAAGAAGGCTCCATTTAGGGGAATTCTACTTTAACGACTTAGACGATCTGATAAACACGGATATCAGAAACCTCCTTCGCTTCATAAAAAGCTCCAATTGGTTTAACGAGTAGGTATGGAGATCTCTTAAGATCCATGTGGTAGCACAATGGACTTATCACTGGTCTAAGTGTGCTGGCAATAGCTGGTAGCCACTTCAACCTAACCTTGGTCTGGAGAACTAGAAACAATGTGCCCTGGGATCAAAGATGATGGAAGACTGCAGTGTTCCTGTTCTGAACTCCACAGGATAGATTTGAAAACTACGCTAAGTCACACCCATCAACATTAAGGTCACGTGGGTTGTGGTACCAAAACGGCGTGTGTCCATGCTACTATTGTTTCTGGTAGGATCTTATCACACAACCACTTCTATCTACCTATCTATCTGCAGATAGGCAGAGACCTTCTTCGGATCGGGAGGCATTGCCATATGTGGATTAGTCAAATGTCAAATAAAACCAAAATGGCAGTTTAAACACCTCCCTCTGTCATTAATTTCAACCATCATGTATTTAAATGTCAGATTTGTTCAGAAGTCATCTGTCAGTGAGTTCAGTTTTCCGTTTTACTCATCCATCCTTCAATGGGTTCAAAAAATGATGTCTAAAGTCAAGTGAAACAAAGATAGACAACCAACTAAAGCCGACTAAATTAAGTAGACCACGAGAAAGTTAAGTTGTCACTTCATTTTGTTTTAAATTATTCAACGATGCATCTTCTCTACAACTTCTGTTGCTGACACCTTAATGTGTCTTTAGTCTCTTAAATAATAATTTCAATCAGTTTTTATAGTGCATAATAAACCAATTAATAGATATTCAAAGAATAATATGTTCAGGTGTCAGCTATTTATCGCTTCATCGTACAGTCAATTGCTCAAATAAAAAATAAAACAAATAATGTGTAGGCGATCGAACGAAGATAATAAAGATATTCCATTAGAAGATCTTTAACGATTGTAGCCGTAAACGCCTTCCATCTATGGAATACCGTGTGAATTTATTTAAAAAAAAAAATGAGACATGACTCACTGCGGGGGGATTATTTATGGCAATGGCGATACTTTTTTTTGAGGTTAATAACTAGGCCACAGGTGTGTTAGAATTCCGTGGGAATGACCTTAGTTTGGATGTTTCTATTGAATGAAGGCACAAAGTAAGTACTCTTGACATTTTATAAACAATTTTAAAGAAACAGATTTGCAAAGTGGTCACGTTGGAAATCGGGGGCGTTTGACAAAGTTAAAGGTCAGCGATCGGAGAGCTTTCGAAAAGACACTTGAAATGTTATAACGTGTGAACTTGTTGGGATTTAATTTATAAGTTTCGTTTTGTTAAGACAGAGTACAGCAGAGAAGACACGAAGTAGGAATTGAGGGTAAAAAAAGCAAGTGATTGGCCGGGCGAGAGTTTTTCTTTGACAAAAACTCATTCCCTGACATGCCGTTGTGGCTTTTTATGAGCTAAATTTAATTTCATTGGTTCAGTAAACGATCAACCAACACCCGTACGTCGACGAAACGCAAGATCTGCCGAAAACATCACCGCTGTCCGGGAGAGTGTGCAGGAGAATTCGAGGCAGTCAATTTCGCGGCGCTCAAAAGAACTCGGCCTTTCGCCGACCACAACTTGGCGAATTTTGCATCGTGACTTGGGCCTGCACCCGTACAAAATTCAACGGACCCAGGAGCTGAAGGTAAACGACCATAGACAACGACATGTGTTCGCTGAATGGGCTCTGGAGCAGTTGGAAACTGACCCTAATTTTCATCGAAAAATCATCTTCCGCGATGAGGCCCATTTCGTACGTCAACAAACAAAATTGTCGAATTTGGGACGATACCAATCCACATGAGATCCAAGAGGGTCCAATGCATCCCGAAAAGTCACTGTTTGGTGTGGATTTCGGGGTGGCGGCGTCATCGGTCCATACTTCTTTGAGAACGACGTTGGCCAGTTCTATAGGGTGATGATTACCAACTTCTTTTGGCCTGAATTGGATGATATGGACACCAACGACATGTGGTTTCAGCAGGACGGCGCTAAGTGCCGCCACATTGGAAATTCTGCACGAGCGATTCGAGGGCATGGTCATCTCACGTGGAGGTGATGTGAACTGGCCACCAAGATCGTGCGATTTGATCCCGTTAGAGTTTTTTCTTGTGGAGTTTTCTGAAGTTGCAGGTCTATGCGAATAAATCACAATCACAGCGGCCCTCAAAGCCAACATAACCCATGCCATCGGTCAAATTCAGCCTGAGATATGGAAAATTGGACATTTTGGATGCGCGCCACCCAGAGAAGCCGCGGTAGACATTTGAACGATGTAATATTCCATACATAATGGCATCGATAAGCCTTTCAAACGAATAAAAAATATCGATAATATCTCACACACACTTTGCTTTATTTAAATTTAAAGATAGGAAGCGCTTAATGAAAGACCCTTTATTAGTAAGTTAAAGGTGCCCCAGGAAAATCCTGATGCAGACATTGTTATGAGCCATGGTCAGGGCAAGGAGACATAATCGGTGTATGACTGAGGGGAGACAAGAACTACCCCTTGCGACGAGTTAAAGGGTGCAACCGCGAGCATGGCTCCATCCTTCTGTGGGACTTCTGCCTCATAACACTGTAGATGTAATCCCACCTTCCTACGGCCCCTTTGTGTTCAATTTCTCTACCTTCGAATCTACCTTTCAAATTTTTCAAATTCAAATCATGAAGATGCACTTGTGATCCCAAAAAAAAACCAACTCACGATAAATGTTTATCAACTCATTTCACAACACTATGATGGTGTTCCAAGAAACCTGCCATTCCTCGTGTCATTCTACAATTTTTCCTCAAAGTTATTCTCACAACAAATGTAACAACAATCTATCGGATACACAATACCTTGCAAAAGGGAGCACATTACCCATAGTGATTGCAAAATGATTTGCTTCTACATCAAGTCAATAGCGTGCGCCTTTTTCCTGAACGACAAACACTTGTTGGAGTTTCCATAGAAATAGAGACACAACTTGTGTCACACTATTGCACTGATTGTTGTACTGCAGGCGAAGAGATTTCACAATATGGCGGGCGCTTTCAAAAGATTTTATATGTATGAACCTCCACTATGATGTTTGGTTGGCATAGAGCCGGTTTTGTTGCGGTAAAGCGGTGTTGTATTCCATTTTTGTGGGTGGAATTGTGATCTAATTGACGCAATGGTAGTGAATTGTATTAAGAGGGCAATTGCATAAAGGATTTGATTTCTGTTGTTGACATTTTGGGAAGATGAATGGAGTAATTGGAAGGGCTACTTGCATTTTGCGTTCGTGGAATATTCCATATTTTGAACGGCAATACTTCACGATGACAGCTCTTAAATATGACATTTGTATGACTGACAAAACGTAAATGTCAATAACAACTACAGATACTTTAAACCGATTTGACAGCAGAAATTTCCGTCAAAGTAAAGAGTCTTTCATTAAGAGCCTCTTATCTTTAAATTTAAATAAAACAAAGTGTGTGTGAGATATCATCGACATTTTTTATTCGTTTAAAAGGCCTATCGATGCCATTATGTATGGAATATAACATCGTTCAAATGTCCGCCGCAGCTTCTCTGGGTGGCGCGCATCTGAAATATCCAATTTTCCATGACTCTAGCGCATAAATCAGGCTGAATTTGACCGATGGCATGGGTTACGTTGGCTTTGAGGGCCGCTGTGATTTGTGACTTATTCGCAAAGATCTGCGACTTCAGAAAACCCCACAAGAAAAAGTCTAATGGGGTCAAATTCCACAATCTCGGTGGCCAGTTCACATCACCTCCACATGAGATGACCATGCCCTCGAATCGCTTGTGCAGAATTTCCAATGTGGCACGTAGTGTCGTCCTGTTGAAACCACATGTCGTTGGTGTCCATATTATCCAATTCAGGCCAAAAGAAGTTGGTAATCATCGACCTATGGGCCTGGTCAACGTCGTTCTCAAAGAAATATGGACCGATGACGTCGCCAGCCCAAAATCCATACCAAACAGTGACTTTTCCGGGATGGATCTCATGAGGTTTGGTATTGTCCCAAATTCGACAATTTTGTTTGTTGACGTACCCATTCATCCAGAAATGGGCCTCATCCCTGAAAATGATTTTTCGATAAAAATTAGTGTCAGTTTCCAACTGCTCCAGAGCCCATTCAGCGAACACACGTTTTTGTCTATGGTCCTTTACCATCAGTTGAATTTTGTACGGGTGCAGGCCCAAGTCACGACGCAAAATTCGCCAAGTTGTGGTCTGCGAAAGGCCGAGTTCTTGTGAGCGACGCGAAATCGACTGCCTCGGATTCTCCTACACACTCTCACGGACAGCGTTTCATCGACGTACGGGTGTTGGTTGATCGTTTACTGAACCAGTGGACTCAAATTTATCCACCACACTGCGAACAGTCCTCTCGGAAGGACGATTATGGCGACCGTCAAATGGGCGAAGTGCGCGAAACGTTGCCCGAACAGAACACCGATTTTGATAAATCAATTTTATTATTTTCACGTTATTTGGCAAAACAGACGAAATAAATGACAGCCAATTTGACAGATGTAGCTTCAACAATATGGCCGCTATCAACTGTCAAATTTCGGAAGTCCCTATTGGACGGCTCTTTATTAGTCAAATCTATGTATCTTCCCAGATTTTAAGGTCTTCACTTTCAATACTAGAAAAACAATTTACAACTGCTTGGAAGAAGATTCAATCTTTTTCAATCTTCGCCTCAATGCATTCCATTGTTAACTCCATTTCCCACATGAGTCCAGTGTTTCGGTCAATTACCAACTTCGTCTATAGGTCAATTGATGGAGACCTTCAAAACAGAAGTCCATTCACAGTTCAGCTACTGTTTTGTTCCGATCAATTCTTAGTAATTGCCTGTCTGCAATCAGATGTGACCACAACTGACTACATTCCAGACACTCACATTGTTCATCAAAATCCTAAGAAAAAGTTAATGTCACGCTCACCAAAATGACAACAACCCCTTAAACATAAAAACCAACATTCTAATGAACCACTAGCCAACTAAGCCGCATTCAATTATTCATAAGATTGCCGCAAAAAAAAAGGAGAAGCCCCCCGTTCCACCATCCATCCATAGACACAAGTTCAATTCGCTGATAGAAAACAACATTTTGAACCTGTTCATCTTTTTTTTTGCGCACGGATTTTATATTCGCGTTCGCCATTTTTATAAGGTCAACTGGAATTGGTGTTGCCACCAGCGCCGCCGCCGCCGCCATGATCATCATCATCATCACCGACCAGCAATTGGAAATCCATTATTTTGCATTCAACTTGATCGATGATCGTTCCCTCCTCCTTCTTCGGTGGATCTGTGTGCCTCCTCCGATTATGCAACGCAAAAGTGCATAGACATGGCTCCTCTTCAGTTGGCACGATCTCTTCTTCGGTTGTTTACACAGCCAAATATGGTTGAGGCAAGTTTGCACGCCGCCGGAGATAATGACCGACCGACCGAAAAACTGAACCCACAAGTTCAGTGGAACAAAAAAAGGAATCCGGTTTGGATTTTCGGCATCAGTGGCTTTTTGAATGGTTTCTCCCCCTACTGACACTACTGACACAGATTCGCACATCAAGCTGGGTGGACTTGATGTGGTACTTGATATGTGGCCAAGTTCGTTTTGGAAAATTCCCCAACTCCAACTGAAGTGGGTTATGTTCTAATGTATCTGTGAAGTTCTTGTAGTGTTCTGAATTTTTCTCATCCCTGACATCGATATTTGGTATCAAGACGGTTGCATCTGATTTATAGTCGGGTCGGTGAGGAAGACGCGATGCCTCTTATGTAAGCTGCGGTACTCTGCTCTGCTCCGATCTGGATATGAGATACATTCTCATGTTTCAACTTCTTTCGAGATCATCTCTGACAATGTGATGCCGTGTGGTGTCGTCAAGCTGTCCGCATTGTTGTAGGTGCCATTTGTGGGTATCATTTGTTGCATCGTTTGTAATACACGTACACCAATTTTAATGTGACACATCTTCCACGATGTCTCTACGGCTGGTTGGATGCATTCATCCCATCGGTGATGGCTTCTTCTTGTGGTGAGTTATTATTTAACGTTGCCGTTGTTACATAAGCATATAAACTGTTATTGGTCATAACTCAAGGTTGGATGGTTCTGTTGATTGTGCATGGGAATATTTTCTGCTTTAGTTTTGTTTTTACTTTCGTCTCGGTGATGGAGATCTTCCTTGGATCGTGGACGGTGACCCATATTATGATCGATATTTTCTCGTTTTTTTTTTTTTTTTTTTGGTTTATTGAGCCGTATTATGGCCAATTATGGTCGGATGCTTGAGACTTGGTTGACTGGTAAAGTCGTAAAGAGCTGACCTTTGTGATAAATTCATTGACGTCTTCGTGTTTGGGTTTTTGACATTTGTACTCTTTGTGTAAGGCATAGACTGTCATTAAACTTTAACGCGCAGATGTTTTAGGCTCAAGTCTTGCTGTAGACGCTTATAAATTTCCCCGATAAGCTGAATTTCGTGCTTTTACAGCATGAGGTGCAGAGGTCTTGCAATCACCATTAAGTCGGTTGATCTATTCCCAGACTGTTAAGCAAAGACTAGTAGAATGTCATGCGGTAAATTTATGGGGTCAAGTGTATCAGGAGACCACCCTGTAAGTCGTAAATATTTGAAATTGTCTGAGCATGAAGAGTCAAAGATGTTTAAGCTGTCAAACTTTAGCGGTATAAAGAAAGATTTACTTGTTCTGAAACCTTCCTTACAAGGGGCCTTCGCAATTGGCAAGGTATTTTGGACTCCAAATTGAGTTAGAAGAAGAACGTAAAAAAAAGACTTTCTACGCGTGTAAAACAGCTTTCAGGAGATCGAGCGTGGTACATTGAATATACACTGTGGGGAATACCTTCATAATACACAAGCGCAAAATCCCCAAACCCCAAAATCCCCAACTTTTGAAAAATCCCCAAAGAAAATCTCCAAACTGTCCTGCGATTACCGCTCCGCTTTTCTGCTCTATTACTTGCTTGGCGAAGGCGATATAAGGCCATAACTCGGAATATAACAAAAACCTGTGCTTCTAAACGATTTTGGACATAAAAAGACCAGAGTAGCGAAGCGAAGCGGTAGCGGAGCGAAGCGGTGCAATACATATTCCCAATATGGGAACTTTGGTTTTGGAGATTTTGGTTTGGGGATTTTAGTTTGGGGTTTTTAGTTTTGGAGTTTTCGTACCCAACCCACACTGTGGTTCTAAGACCCATTTTGACATACATTGTGACGGATTGGTGGAAAGCCCTCAAAAAGAAATGCCATTTTCTGCCAAAAAGTGAAAGGGTAGCCTGCATTGGGATATCTGGATCTCTAAAATCGAAGCCCACAGCAGGACTAGAGACAATATTAAATCTCATTTCTTTGAACCTATGCTGCAGCAGTAGAGCTACAAGACTGGAAGCCTGGCTGTCAATAAAGATTCCTATGCTGTTTGAAGTAGTAGGGTTGAGGCTAAGTGTCTTGCAGGCTTCTCTAATCGCTAGTACCTCCGCCTGGAAGACACTCGAAGAGTCTAGGAGGCGGTACGATTTGGATACGTTCAGTTTCGCTGAGAACGCCGACGCCACACTCCATCTTGGAGCCGTCGGTGAAGATCGATACTTGATAGTTTGATAGGGGTAGGGTTTATTGAATTTAAGTGTAAGAGTCGTGTAATCAGTCATGGTTGAGGCCAAATCCCTAGGCAGCAGGTCAAGAGCCTTACTATGGCCATAGGGCTTGGGGGACCAAAATGCAGATTCTCTGAGTCTGATAGCACTACAAGAAACGATTTATTTGATGTGCAAGTCCAGGGGCAGGATATGGAGGTGCACGTTAAGAGCTTCTGACGAGCTTGAACGAATTGCTCCTGTGGTCCCAATACCAGCTGTTCGTTGGACTCTACAACCAGGAGGTCGTCAAGATTGGAACGAGTTGTCAATACCGTGTTGGGTAACGTGTCATAAGGTTGTCATCGGCATGAAGGAACCAGCAGTAGTCTCTTGGTTTTCAAAGTTGGCACATATCCCAGGGTCTTCTAATTAATAGCTTAGTAAAAAGGTTCCACGCTGTAAGAAGCTTAGCACCATTCTTTATAAGTTTGAGAATAAGCCTGTCGGAGACTTCTTGATGTGTGGAATATAAGTCCGACAAAGATCAACGCCTTAAAGTCACGAAATTTAATTCATTCTTAGTGTACCCATTAAAAATCTGTACAGCGGTTGTCAAACTAAATGTCAAACAAATTTATGATTCAAAGTTTAAAGTTTACTAGTTCAAACATACCCTCTTCCGTTCAGGCTATCATTTTTAAGACAGGTTACAAATTTCAAATTCTCAGCATTACTTCATCAACTCATGGAATGCGGTGTCAATCAACTTCCAAGTTACAACCCACCCGTCTTGAATCGCACCTCCATTACGGGCAACATTACAAATTATTCAACTGACAGATACTTTGCACTAAAATCTCAGAAAACAAGATGCCAACTGACTATTACATCTTCTCGTAGAACCACCAAACGCATCCGCCGGCAAGCCGGTCATACCGGTGCAACTCTTGCACGATGAGTAATAGGCCGAAGGCCACATGACCACGCTTAAATGCTTTGACTTTACGATGGCACTCTTGTATGCCATTTTTAGCAGATTCGTTTGAATTTTATTGTAGCGATGGACAAATGGTTGGACAGGGCTGTGTGCGGAGACTTGATCGTATTTGACGGTCAAATGTTTAGCACTTTTCGGATGGTTTTTGTTTTTACGAGCATTTGATGCCCACCGGGTGAGCGTTTGATGAGCGATCATTAATCTTCCGACTAATTGCTGGTCTCCGCAGATTGTAATTTGTGTTTGACAGTGCGGTTCCATGTGAGTTACGACTTTTTTTTTTAATTTTGGATTTATCGGCTTAAGCCGATTGAATTGCTTAACATCCTTTTCCACTTGCTATTGGTACACCTGCCCCTGTTGGCGTTTTTTGTTGAGGTGTGGCATGGATTAGTGTCGCGTTCAATTATAGCGTTTGTTCTCAGAATCTGACACCTACTTAAAGCGTCAACCGGTATTGATGGGGGCCATTCACCTAAGCCAACGAGATTATGCCAAGGGCGCTGTCAAAGTGTGTGAAAATTTAAGATCTCTGATAAGAACACTGGATTACTGGAAGTTATGGTTCAATCATTTTTGACACATTAATGACAGATCGTTGGACACAAACATTGTTCGTGGTGATTATGGAAGGTATTGTTGAGGACGGGTATCTGGCATGACAAAGGTTAAATGAAAAATTAAATTGAAGCATTGTTACGGATGCTTGCGGTGAACTAGTTAATTCTTGGAAAAAGACACACGATAAATCATGTTCGTTTGATATAATAGCCGGCGTTGGCCTTGATCTTAGCAAAGTTGACGTTACGCGGTAGCTATTAAGAACTAAGGTGAGTCTACTGTCGATCGTGCTATTGTGGTGTAAGGTTTATTCCATTTTGAAATACGTGGGAAAACTTTGATTGAATAAAACAGATACAAAAGTGGAACTTAAGATACGGTACGGTGGCCAAGAATGCTTAGATCTGAGCTAGCTGATAAGTAATGAACTTGTAAGTGGTTGTTATGTACGTGTTTTTGTATAACTTGTGAACTCTCGGAGTTCATGACATTTAGATAGTCCGCCGATGTACGTCAGCAGGGAAAGATGTCTCAGATATTTTGAGAAATAAATGAAGCTACTACCAGATTTGTTTTTTTTGTAGCCAAGATGCAACGCAGGCTGACTAACGATGCAGAATATGACCAAATGATCGATGTATACACAATCCATAATCTAACACCTCAAGACATGGGTGTTTCAACAGCAATTAATGGATTCATTTGTACTGCAAAAAAAAAAACGTCCACTCATCTCTTTTCAACGTCTTATGGGGTTCACGTCTACATATTTTACCGTCTGATCTCCTGCCTCTGGCGCTAGCTTAATTGCCACTTATTAATGTTTATTTGAATTCATTTGGTCATTAAAGCCACATCAGCAAAGTCAGGCCATGCCAGGCCATGATGGGCAATTGAATTTGTAATTAGACGCATCTGTCAACTTGACAATTTCTCATGCCTTTTGCATTGATTTGGCGTGTTATTTACTTTCCAACGATTGACACTCTGTGGCAATCAATTCGAGCATAAATTTGTATCTACAAATGGGAAAAAATGAACCAACACCCATGAGATATTTTATGTGTCTACGTACGATCTATGCCGTGAGTTTGGTTGCCCGATCCGCTGCTCGGAAGTTAAAAACTTTCCTCCCATGACTCTGTAGCACCGGATAGGGTGTGTGAATGTTGACTACCTGGAGTTTGATGATGCTGTGCGATTGCGCAATGGACTTGAACTTGAGGCAAGGTCTTGTTGGGTTGTAATATGATGACGATGGTGTTGCTGACAAACTATACTTGTACATTGGGCTGTTGTGTTTAGTTGGGTTACACACTTGCCCGGGGCTATGCAAGTTTGACATGTCCAATGAGTTGGTTGGTACGCGTTTTTCTTGTAAATAATAATTGGTTATGGCATTTCGAAGAACTTGAATGTAAGCTCAGATGGGCAATCGATTTTGTAATACCGATGACATACATACTAAGGATACCAGTTTCTGAATAAAGTCGGCTTGGAATGGTCGCTCAAAATTCATCGAAAAAGGGAGAACCTTGCGTAGAATCCTTATTGTCAAATCTGATGGCAAGAGATTCACAGGAAGAGTACGACGTAGATGGAAAGATAACGTCATAATGGATCTTTAAGACGACAATCAGGATAGCGGATAATGAATGTCCCTGGGCGCAGAAAAGAAACGAATGGCATGAGCTTGTCAATAAGGTTATAAACTATCAAGTTGAAAAAAAAAAAACAGAAGTAGAGGGAACGGCCCTTTCTCTCTACGAAATCTGGGTTCTTTGGCCCTTCTATTCAAAATATCAATACCTACAATCAAGTCCGGACTGTCAATTGACTTTAACAGTTTATGCTGTCAAAATAAGAAGCTGTGAGCTTGATAAGGTTTAAGGCAGTTATAGTCTGTCTAGGCAACTTTGATGAGAGGTCTTAAACAACACTAGTGAACATACATAGTTTCCTTACTTGTGAAGTGTGAAAGTGGCTTTATTGTCTAAGTATAGTCTAAGTGACGAATGCACCCTTACCACAGTATCTTCAAATTCAGTACATAGACTCGTAGGTTTTGTCGTTGATGCTGCTCGTTGGACTGCTTTTTCACTTCAATTCTTGATTGTATCACTTAACTGAAAGATCACTCTTAATCCCATGCGAACTGATCGTCATTTTGAAGTCCAGTCCAGTCTAGCAATATTTACAATCACCCTGTTCTCCAGACGATTATCTGAATCTAACATCGCTAACAAAATAATTTTATTGGCATCATAAATTCACTGGGAGTCATTATCATTCTTCGTGTACACCGTGTCGTAAGTATGACATAACTTGTTGCTGTCAAAAGTTCAACAACATTCTTGTATAAAGTTCAATGTTTCATTTATAACCGACAAAAATCCTTTCTACATATTATTACACAACATCCACGACAATACTTTGACAGCGTGTTGTCCGCATTCGAGTCACGTCGTCATCCAAGTGATCTTGTCAATCTTATTTGGCATACAAGCGGCATATTTACATTCGTTTCTGTCAGAAAAAAATCGTATTAAGGGGTAGTAATAGTGACATGTACGCGTAGGTTTTGCCGTAAAATGTCAACTCAAAACGTCAGACGTCACACGTAAAGTTCAGCCCACTTGTAGGAATTTCTCAGTTTTTTACTCAAACTTCGCCCTTTTTCATCACTTTACAGAGTCCAGCCCCCATCATAATCGATAGCCCCAATTCGATTATAAATTACAACATCAAGTTGGCCCTATCCATTGTAGTAATGGTCATTAGATGCTTAGATACAAATAAAGAGCGCTTCCAGCCAGAGGCGGTTTGTTGACTCGTGAACATTTTTCTTTTCATTTATTCCATGGTGGGTGCAGCCGGGACTTGAACAATGTCCGCCCAATTTTCTTTTGGAATTCAATAGGCTCACGCTATGAATGGAGGGCAAACTTGCATAACCTTACCACAATTGTTAACGTATCGTGTTTGAATGAACCAATTACTTGTATCCAATATTGTGTCTACATATTGGTAGGGTTTGCATGTCTATCATTTGGGAGGCTTGGTGCAATAGATACTTTTATAGCTAATTGGAAGAATGTCTTGTCTCGTGTGTGTGTATAGCGTTCCCGAAATAGGCGCGTTCTCCATTCAAATTACGTGCGGAATGCGGCTTCCATTGGTTTGTACTGTCAGTTTTATACCAATTTTATACAAATTGAACTCAAAATTTATCTCCCTAGCTATTTTATTTAAATTTTGTCTATTTTTTTGAGAATTCATTTACGTAGTGACAGAAGGAATGAGACAGACTTTAGGCAAAATGAATTGACATTTTGATCAGGTGTCAAACGATTTGAATGAATTTTTAAGTGAATTTTTGCAAATGAATTTCTGAATTTTATTGACATTTGCGATCGCTATGTTTGGTCAAACTGACTTTTTGTCTGTTCCTTATTATTTAATTGGACAATTTGCATTAAATAATCACTCAACTTGTTTATTTATTGATAAGTTTAAGTAAAAATAATTTAAAAATCACAACGATGATTGCATTAGGATTATATTATTTGCATTTTGGAGACTGGTTTACTCGATATTTAAGTGTCATTGAGAATTCAATAAACGAAATGTTACGTCACAAAAGTCGAATCTGTTGGATATAACGTGTTATAATTTATTAGACTAGTCTCTGTTGGAAGTATCATCGTGGGGGATTGTCAGTGTGGGCGGTAAATAGGTGCTCGTGCTAATGGACTCAGAGGACATGAAGCGTGTTAGAGTGGATCCGATTTTTATACCGTTAATGAGTAGCTATCATAAATTTAATTATCGAGCGCCTTTCGAGGAGCTCGAGTTTTTGTACTTAGCGTCATGTTATTCGGCTAATCAATGCCATTAATATGTAAAACGTTTAAGCAGCGCGTTTGCAAATTATAAACTTGCTAGCGAATTTGGATGTGACAGTTGAAGTGACATTTAAAGCTATTATACGGGTTTAATCCGAATTTAAGACATGAAGGGTCAAGCAGAATTCCAAAATGGCACGAGGACCGGTGTAACATTAAAAATTTGCTGCATAAAAACAACATATCGCGTTTTGACATATAAAAGGGTGACAACTGTTGATTTGGAAATAGCATCTCACAGATTATACTGACAGATGGTGACAGGTTATTCTTTCAGATTTGCTGTCAATGCCATCGGTATCTGGCTGTCAGTAAGTTGGCACTGCTAAGTCTTTTAAACTTTTCGGCAAGTTCTACATGATATACTGAACGTTAGGTAAGGTTGGCATAGGCTCATTAAGACCAATAGGTCTAATCGATGGGAGCTTGTAATAAATGTAAGAAAGCTGCTGATGTTAATTTTAATAGAAAAATTCTGTTGAACAGGGTTGAGTTGTGGGTCTCTCCAGCTTATGTACAAGTCGTTTTTAGAAAAGGCTCTACCTTCTGACATAAAAGTCTAACTGACAGTATCGCTTGAGGATATTAATGATGGTCCTTTTCTGTGACCACTATGATCGATCCAGATCTACGTAGCTTAGAAACTTGGCAGGGCTTCCTTTGTTATAGAATCGCTATCAGGAGGATTTTGACAGATGGTTACACTGACGAATGTCTATACTCATGTCAAAAGTATCTACCGGCAGATGGGAGATAAAACTTTAAGAGACGTTCTTTTTACTTTCACAACTTAAATACAAAATGAAAGAATAGCTGCAGGACTGTCAACTCTATCATCCTATTGTGGTCCAATGATCAATTATTCCCATCCAGTGTGGCATATTGACGTATCAAAAACCAAAAACGGAGTTGGCCCGAACCTCAAGCTAGTAGTCTATCTTGGGTGTTCCTTGTTCCTTTCAGGCAGAGATATATGCAATCGATCTGTGCATGAGTGGAAATCTCTGTAGAAAACAGATTTTCATCTTCTCGACAGCCAGGTAGCAATATATGTTCTGAGCTCCTACCGATTCGACTTAAAGGTTACCGGGGCTGCTTGATGTTATTCACAATCAAATCACGATCTATTGCATTCCCAGATACAAGTGCATTGAGGGCAATTAGGTTGACGAAGAGCCCAATCAAAATCTACAGGCTAACTTCCCTTGCCGACTAGCCACATAAAGTTGGAGATCAACTCATGAGAAGCTCACAAAATGCAAATCAGATTTGAGAATCTAAGTCCTGATGGTCTCCTGTATTAAACATTTCTCACTCCACAAGCTGGGTATGAGTCCCACGGACATGTCTCGATTCTGCGTGGATAAGCAAGAAACTGTGGCACACATAGCTCAAAGTAGACGAAAACATTTCGATAGGGGGTGCATCACTTCAGCAATAGTCTGTCATTTATCTGCAAGAGCGACCCTGAAGTTTCTCAATAACGGCGATCTTCTTCAGTGTCTCAACATTCTCCAGTTGAAGAGGAACTTTGCTTCGTCCAAAAGATCTTTTAGATCGCAGTGCTAACCTGGTCTACGTCAAGTAGGTAGTGAGGCCTTCTAACTGAGGGCAACCCTGATATCACTGAATAGACCCCTTCAAGTTCTGTTTGAGAAGATAGTAACTCATTTATTGACGTCTTTTCTAGAGCCTTCCTGAGCCATATAACAGACATGCAAATTCTGTCAATTGGCTTGCTTTTGAAGTAAAGAGCTACAATGGAATTTTTTAAACGTGTTCTAGACTATTAGCTTTCCAGTTCAGGTTTTCAAAAAAGTCTCAAATATTTTACTTTGTCTGTGAAGGTAAGACTGGTTTCATTTAAGATCTGTAAAGAGATCTGAATGAGACTTTCCTACTAACGAGTAAAATGATCTAAACGAATTCAAATTAATTTTTTCAAAAATTATAGTAAGCTTCATCTGATTTAATTTTGATTACCCAAAACTTTAATATTATTTCGGCACCTGGTCCTAAGTGACAGGATAGCATATAACAATGCATTACTTGTAGCTGTCATCACGAAAAGCTTGAGGCTTAAAAGTATCCATCATCTTTATTCAAAAGCCACTTTCCTTCGATTAAATATAAATTCATTTCGATATTTTCCCTTCAATCCAATTTATTTAATCACTCATTTCATCCGATAAATTAGGGTTGCATTTACTAACTGAAATAACAACCAATCATCGCTGTACTTTCACTCTTAAAATGGCTTCAACTATTTTCGGAATTTTTTGAGTCTCCCACTTTGTAGGTGTAATTTCCAAACTCTGAGATGTCATCTGAAGTCAGTCCGGCTTTGAAGAGTCTCAAGCGATGCCCTCACGACGAGTGTCAATCAATCATTTCGTCACTTGGATTCGCCCTATTAATTACAAGGCACCGCCACAGCAGTCAACTCCAACCATTCACCAGAGATGCAGATTCGATCCGCAATTGGAATCAGATGCCAACAACAGTAGTTGTACCGTAGAACCCACATCAAACACGATCGATCGAAAGTGAATGCACTTGTTGTGCTCGGTATTCCATCGACACATTGACAAGGGCTTCTCTGGCAGCCTCTTACTTTAGATTTTGTTGTTCGCAAGAGTTACGTGATTCGGTATCTGAAAGTATGACAACAACATCTGTCAGAGTTACGTGCGGTACACGCTACTACTGCCATCTATTGACCTTCATGATCGAAACGATCAGTTTGTTGTGTTGATCCAGGAAAGCGAAACTGACGTTTCACTTTCTTCTTCGGTGGCTACTCGTAGCCCTCTATGATCACCATCAGTCTGGATCGAAACCGCAATTAAGTGCGCAACTAATAAAGCGTGAATGAAATCCGAAAGATCGATAAGAAATGAACGCGAGCAATCGATTAAAATTCTTCAAGTGTCCCGCTAACGCGTTGTCGTGCTTCATTGACTTGCAAATAAAGTTTTGATTCATCGTGGACTCGTGGTGGAGGCGGACAAGGAAGAGACAATGTGAACGGATTTAAGGTCGTCACTTTCTTTTTTTTTATTTTCGGGATTTGACAAGTTCAGCGGGGCAGGTGTGAACGTAGGAGATCGGTTTTAAGTTTTTTTTTTGTTTGGCCTACTTGGGTACTTTGGACGGTTATTTTTTGACAGAAGCTTGCCCGAGGAGCCACAAAATAATCACGAACCTGTATTGCATGTCAAATTGAGTAAAAGTTATGAATGCACAAACGTGTACTAGAAACGTCAGGTTTTTGTAAAATTTATGGATTTTTTTGGGGTAGGCCTTACAGTTGGAAATTTATTGTGCCACAAGCTCAGTTGACAGGTGATGGCGGCCATTGGAATGTGTGATGTGACAGCCGAAAGGCAGTCGAAGAGAGTTATGTGAGAGGAGTACTTATATGGATTCGGTTTCGACGAATATGGTTCAGGATTCTAATTAAATAAAGTTTTCAAATTGTTTTATGTACATCGATGAGGTACTTATTCATGGCAAAAGGTATGCAAGACCAATAAACGGACTTTGAGCGACTATGTGAATGTGGTAATAGGTTATTTTTTTGACGTTGACAGTTGGATTGAATGTGAGTGATGGTTTTCGGTTAAAGATTCAATTGCAATGTTTAGTTTACACCGTGTGACATGTGTCATTATTAATGTCACTCAAATGGCCACGTGTCATTATGGCAATAATTCTTATCTCACATGTGAAGGAGTAACATTTATAAGAAAGATTGAACAGTTTATACACTTTTAAATAGATAAATAATTTATGTTGTAAAGTAAAGCGATGCCAATGCTGTTCTATTTGTTGGACCTTTCCATCGAACTGTATGCAAATGGCACTGGATATGATTGACAGATAGTGTACCAGGAATGGGCTTTGAGTTAACGTTGAAAAGCATTTTCATTACTATGTTTTTATTTGAAAGACGTTTCATCATTCACAAGGACCACGATTGGTTATGATTGCTTCTTGACTTGAAAAGTCCAAAGAGGCTCAAAAGAGACGCAACATCAAAACGCAACATTGCTGTATGCACTGAAAGTCAGGCTGCCATCAAGGCCTCCGAGACAACAACCACATCTTTTCATCGCTTTTAGACGAATTTGCATCTCGGTAATCACTTTTCCATCGTCTTAGTCTGGATCCCAGGTCTACACTCCACTCAAAGCTGTCGCGGGAAATATCGTTTCACACTTTCTATCAAAAGTTTGTAGATCGCCTAAGGAGAACCTGCACAGACATTGTACTAATCGTCCCAACTTATAAGGGCCATTGAGCAGTAGGAATCCATGCGACTTCACTTGACAAGAATATGAACGAATATAAGACCAAAGCATCGTGCAAACTTAGCAAACCACTCTTTGACATCCTAAACGAAATTTCATGGACAAATTGTTGATAAGGCTTGATTTGAGGCCAACAACCACCCTTGCCCACTCAGAACATTTTTTTCTTTTATAATTTACTAGCGCTAAAGGGGTTATGAATACCCTTATGATGCTATTCACACAGCGCTAGTGTGGGTGTGGTGATTTTTGAAACTCAGTTGGTATTAGGTTTCAGTCTTTTGTTCCGAGGGTGGTGTCCAGAATTACTGGGGAGAATTATTGGTACTTTTGCCATTGCTTATAATTCACAGTAGGTCTCGAAAGGCGTGGTAAAAATATGGCATAATCAAACGCTAGTTGATTCTCAAAGGTATCTTCTAAAACCGGCACTTCGAGAAGCTAACCAAGACCGTTTGTATGAAATTTGGAACAATAAGCGTGGAGGATGAAATTTGGTGTCCAGCAACAGAGAGATTTCGAAGTAACTCGTTCATCTTCAACGTGGCGTTCCTGACAGTTTTTGACCCAATTGCACGAACATTCTATTTCGTGACATTTTTGGCATGAGGACTAAAAGTGTTTTGTCTTCAGTTATCGTCTTTTAAAACACAAGTACATGTGAATGTTCTTGCGCCACTATCTGTAACTACTTTAATAAATGTACCAAAATGCTTTATCCTACCTTATAAGACTACAGAGCTCTTACAGGAAAGTTTACTAAAATTTATGTCTTGGCTTTATAGATAAACTCCTTTGATCCACTCCACTCTACACTGGTCAGAGGAGAAAAATTGAAAGGATGGTCGAGTTGTTCAATAGAAACGCTTTTGACTGTAGTCTTTGGATGAATGAAAAGTCTTGAAAGACGCTGTTTGTTACGAAACTGTCAAAACCATTCAATTCTGACAGCATTCAGCTGTCAAATCCGAGCTAAGCCAAAAACTGTTTATTTCAAGCTTTGAAGGTTCCATTTGAATGAATTGAGGAGCTTTAACTCTTGAGGTGAACTACCCTACACCACCTTAAGGTTGACGGTTTATAATTACATGCGTAGCGACAAAGTCAACTCGCAGTTATTGTGACAAAATACCTCATAACCTTGCTCAAGCATATTTTAAGAGCCAATTAATGTCGCACACTTTTCCTTTTTCCACTTCAGTGTGTATGTGTGGAAAATTGCCAAAACTCACTCGACTACTTCATGTGTGTTCATTAACAAATTGCGGCAATTTGCCATTGTTAGTCACGTCATTCCGTAATTCCGCAGGTATCACACTCAGCAATCGTAAATAAGATCTCAACCTTCGATAGACGGGCTTTTAGTCACCACCACTAACTAAATGCCGTTTAAATCGAAATTAACTACTTTTCGAGGGCAATGTGAGCTTACACGAAAGAGTCTTGTCTTGCCTTTGACGGACATTTTAAGATTAACAAGACTTTTGACATTTTTCTGATCAGTTTTTGGAACAAATTATCGAAACCATAACAAAATGAGACCGAGGTATGTAGGTCACAGTAGTATTTCGATAAGTAACGCCTTTCAATTGAGTAGACAAAAACAGACGTCAAAAAAAAGTTCGAAAAAAAAAAAAACGAACAAACATTCAAAAGGTCAAAAAAGTATACAGCGGCGCCACTCAACAACAAAGCCGCGAACTAAGTAATTTAGTAATTTGTATCTCAATTATCCAAATCCATGGGAAAGATCTTCCAAAAACCATGGCACGAGTCATTTGCCGCGCAGTAAAACAAACAGTCGGAGAAAAAAATGCCAGAAAAAAAGGTCAAAAAGGTAAGAAACCCCCCTCTTGGCCCATCTGTGAGTTAGTTAAGCAGGCACACGCGAAGGTATTCCTTTAATCTGTTTCTTCTCGTCTTCCTCTTCTTCTTTTTCTTCGTCTTTTGATGTATTTTTCTATGTTTGCTCTGTGTGCTACGTGCTGTCCGTCTAATTATGTTTAAGACCACCATCACCTTTGGATAGCTTTACCCAAAACATATGGTAAGCCTGACTTAATCTCCAGACAGATAGTTACCCTTTGGCGGAAATGGAGTCTCGTCGTAAATCACTTTATGTAATATGGATCAGTAGATCAATGTTTGGACACACAATGGAATTGAAGGTGCATTGTCTTGGTTACATCGCAGGCCATGGAGGACACTGATGGCGCGACGAAGAATGGCCAATGCATTGAATGTTAAGTAGGTTTTGTGGCACGTGTTTTACCTGAAATCCCAGAAAAAAATGAACAAAAAGAGACACACTATTGCCATGGCCTGCAATGAGGTGTTAGGAAATTCTATGCGATCTGCATTGCTGATTGGGTTTCGCGAAGGAAACCGAAGAAACTGAAACCAATTTGAATTGCAGTGGAAAAATTGTGAAAAATTCCAAATGTGGCGCTTTTGTGGGTGACATAAGTCTTGAGTGCAAGAGTAACACTTTAAGTTAAGTCATCGACTTGGGTTTTGGATTTTAATGCAAATCGGTGGCAACGAGGCAGAATTATTCAGTGTGCTCCATATGTCATGAGGGGGTTAGGTGATTGGAGAGGAAGCAGATATTAATCCTTTGACTTTCAAATGATGATTGAAACAGGCAGACTTTCGTGATTCAAGTTACAGCGATGATTCTCGTTCCAAAGGAGCTGCCAAAAGAGCGGATTTCAAGGAGCGACTTGTGTCCGATTAGACCTGGTTTAAAGCACTAAAGATCCTGTCAAAAGTTTTATGTGAATGTCTCAAGGCTTTTTGCCACCATAAATAGGCATCTCACCTCAGGACGACCATTAAGATTGAGACCATGAAGTTCGGCCTGGCAAACTAACAGCAACATGACCCGGATCGAGAGAATAGAAGGCTGCGGTTTTTTTTATTTTTTATAATCAGCCCGCGCTAAAGGGATTATGACTTCCCTTAAACTAGAGCACGGGCATTAGGGAAATTAGAGGAGACACGAAGGAGGTACCGATGCACGTAGGTTTTAAATGGTTGTGGGTTGTAGTGATGAGGGAACACAGAGCTGTGTAGATCATTCCACATTCGTGTAGTACGGCTAAAGAAAGAATCTCTATATTTGACAGTACGTCCGAAAGTAGGCTTGAGGGTAAACTGCTGTGCACTCGAAGCATGACGAGTATTGCGGTTGAAATGTTGCAGGGGCGGAATGCAGCTGGCTTTTTCACTAAAACACTTTTTGTAGAAGAAACGATAAAACAGTGAGAGGCAGGAAACATTTCTGCGGTGTTCAAGTGGGTCAATTGACACAATGCTTCTGTCACCTATAAGTTTTTTATCACGCATTTTTGAATTCTATCTAAAATGTGCAGGACGGTTTTTGGTGCACCAGACCAGATGTTAGCGTTGTACTCGAACTTAGATTGAAGCCATATCAGAAGGGGTGAAGTATTTTTTGCATCGTTTGAGGAAACCTAGACATTTCGCAGCATTCTTGGCGACATCGAATATATGGTCATTCCAACGAAGATGGTTGTCAACACACTTACCGGGATGGAAAGTTTTTCGGCTTCGGCGATGTAGCTACCATTTATTTTGCTTAAGAGACAGGAGGCAGCATTGAGTTTTGGAAGCATTAAATTCCACTCTATTTGAAGATCCCCATTTTATTATGCTGTCAAGGTCGGAATTTTTCATTAGGGAATGAAAAAATGAGAGTACTGTCATCGGCGAAGGAATGAATTGGATTAGAAGTTGCAGACAAGAGATCATTAATAAAAATGAGAAAGTGAGTCGGAGACAATACAGCGTCTTGGGGGACAAGAGCATTTATATGGTGGATTGCAGACTTGAAACCGTCCAAAACAACTTGAATTGAACGGCCCGAAGAAGAGATACGTCGATGCCATATACACGCATTTTCGACAAAAAAACTTGGTGGCAAACTCTGTCAAATGCTTTTGAAATATCAGGCGCAACAATCCCACTTTCACCAAGGTGATGTAGAGATTCGTTCCACTTCTCGGTGAGATAGGCCATCAAATCACCAGTGGACCTGTTGCTACAGAAACCGTACTGCCGATCATTGAGGAGTTTCCGTGCGTCGAGATATTTCATAAGCTGACGATTTATCAGCGTTTGCATGACCATGGAAAGAAGGGACGTAAGTGCAATGGTTTGGAAGTTGGAGGGAGAAGAAGATTCGCCTTTTATGGGCACGGGCTGGACAAATGCAGTTTTCCATCTTCTCGGAAAGAGACCTGAGGAGTAGGGCAGATGAAAAAGCTTACGCCGTGGTTTTGCCAGGGTGAAAGAACATCTCTTTAGAAGCAACCTCCTGGGAGTATTTACCTTCCTTCCGTTACATTCAGAAATACAAACTGTTCAAGGCCAATACGAAATGTTGGTGACAAAGCAGCTTCAATCTTTGAACCTTCTAAGACAAATGAATGTTCTTCGTTAAAAGTTCGAATAGGAATTTTCCCAAAACAATCTATCTAGCAGGTCTACCCTAGCCATGTCTAGGCAAATTAAAAGACGGAAAACTGCGCTATCTTAAACAAAGAATTCTGTGGTTCTATTTCAAGCCAATAAGTCATAGAAGCCATGAACTACGCCACCAAATGTCACAGTTTTCTCATGAAAAATTTAAGTCTCGTCAAACCACTTGCCTTTGGCATTTCGGGTGCTAGAGCTAACTTTTGTAATCAATTAGGTACTGCATTAGATTCAATGTCAAATAAAGTTGTCATAATTGTGATGAGAACATCAAGGCAAAGGTTTGTCATTGAACCATTGAACAATAGAATCTCGCCGACCGAAATAACAACGATGGAAATAAGTAGATTTTTGATTAATCATCCTTCTTATAGGTCAGTTCTTGTGAAGAGACAGGTTAACCAAATTGATTCATTTATCATTTCAGGAGTTCTCTGTTGGACGTCCAAAAACAGTGAGAAGCATTTGTTTAACATTATATAACAGAAGACTATGTACGACATCGATAGACTAGATAAGAGAGACCATAAACTCCATGAAGTGCGGAATGCTTCTATTTTAACCTCTGAAGATGAGAGTTCTTAAAGACAGATTGGTGGATGTAAAGCTGCTATTGCTTTTATTCCAGTCCAGCGTGGCAGATCCCAATATTTCAGTACACTATCGTATTGTCTGTAGAATGAAAGGGCCCAACCAGAAATTACGACAGTACGAACGTTTATAGAACCACAAAACAGTTGATAGCTGGGTCATAGCTTCATTCATCAATTGATGGATATCCTAGACGTTTTCTTCTTTACTTCCAAAGACGATAAAGGCACTTTGGGTATATCGATCGCTACATGTAAATTCAAATTCAAGCTGAATGCTATCGGGAGAACAAATTCTAGGCGGACAAGTAGTACAACGTGTCTGCCGAAAAATCAGATTTGGTCGCGGCCAGTTCAACAGATCGCATATCGGAACCATATCAGGTATCATCACATGATAAAAGGCAAGCATGCAACAAGGCTTGGCATACATTCAAACGACGGTTGGACGAAGAGAAGGAAGAGACCATTCTCCACCTTCTTTGTAGCTGTTAAGCTCTCTCCTAGGAGTATTCTACTTTAACGACTTAGGCGATCTGATGTCAGAAACCTACGTCGCTTCATCAGAAGCTCCAATTGCTTCAATGAGTAGGTAAAGAGATCTCTCCAGATCCATGTGTAATCGCAATGGACCTATCACTGATCTATGTGTGCTGGCAGCAACTGGCAGCCACTTTAATCTTAGCTAACCCAACCTAGTTTAGATGATGGAAGAAGTCTTTAGCCAAGGTACTAAACCGATGTCAAAAATCCTCAATTCTTATCAGAACTGCCATTAAGGACGAGATCCCTACGTTCCACATAAATTTGTTGAAGAAAACCTAAAAAGAAACTAGAGCTGGCAAAATCGCGGTCCAATTTTAGCACTAAGCCAGATTTACCAGTGTTCATCCGTATGGTTTTAAGTCGGTCGTAGCCTATAACACTCCCGAGAATGTGCTTAGTAAGGAAATGGAAAATGTCAAGAATGACGGAAGTACTTTCAGAGATTATCTCGCCCATAAAACCCGCTGCACACACAAAACACCGAAATAAAATGTGAATCCAATTAATTGTGTAAATGAATTATTCTCAGGCGTTGGTCGTGAATTCCCTCAACTCAGACTTCCCATTGCCTTTAGTATAGCTTCTACCCACTAGGTAAATAAAAACCTCTTCAAAAAGTACATCCGCTCAAGGCTTAGAACTAAAGAGTAACCTTCTTAATCTTAATCTCAAAAAGTATCTTTCTTGTACGCGCTTACAAAAACTTAACAAATCACTCAAAACTCCCAATAAGCCGCACATCGACAAACAATGTTAACACCTTGTTAACCATTAGTCAAAGGCTTGTGCAGCTTACAATCAAGCCTAAGCAATTGAACCCATGTTGCGACTGCGATGTATGTATGCCTCTGACCTTTCTCTTGGGTTTTTATTTGAAGGTCTTGTAAGCCACTTAGGCACTCAAGTCAAAGACAATTTTTTTTTTCCTTCGCCGTTTGTCTTCCAAGTGGCATCTTCCGTGTGTAGACAGGTAGAGTAAACTCTTGTCATCATAACCAAAGTGAATAATGGGAAATAACAATCGCATTTGTGTGAGTGTGTGCAATGATGGATGCAACCAATGAAGTGTGATGCACACTTGAGGTGTATATTTGTTCACCCAAAAGAGGTACAGTATTTCAAAATCCCCTGAGCAATTGATTTGTTAGTTTTGTTGTGTGTAATTGTTGTCGACTTTGAACAATCTGTTCTGATTTGTCAATCGATTAACTACACGTCATGGTCCATCGGAAATGAAAGACTTCAGGTGAACAGGTGTTTAACTAATCCAAACCAGATTTTGTTTTTTAAGTATAAGTGTGTCAATTGTAACGCTTCATAGGACAACACCATGCTAAAATATATCTTTGACGAATCGTAGGCGATTATGAACGGTCTAGCAGACCACCTGGCTTAAATAAATTGCAAATGTACTACTTACAGTTACAGATAAAGTCTTGAAGATGTAATTAATCACTAGAAGTGTGACATCAATTCGCTTACCTGAAAAAGATAAAAAAAAAAAATTTAATTTGTTGTGAGACATTTTAAGAAATGTGTTAAGTTAAAGTCTACTACTTGTCTCGTTAAAAATTAAGAAACTTAACAACGGCTTTGTCACGTTTTAATTTCTAACGGTCTAAGTGTATTTTCACGCCTCAGTGAATAGGTGAACGATTGCGTTAGGTTTGATCTCTGTAAAGCGATTGAAATGAAAGGTTATTCGAATCCGAATTAAGGTTGCAGTATCCTAATCTAAGATTTGTATCGATGGTTGAAAGGGCATTGAAATGGCAAACAAAATGGAAGTTGAGGCAATAATTAGGATATTCGTTATGGGCGAGGTTAGGTTTACTGTGAGATGGTTATCGTCAATTGGATTTTGGATGGAGTGAGGTTAATTTACAACTTTTGGGATTAGAAAGACCACAATTCGTTATTCGACTAATCGCAGCGTTACGAGATTTTGAGGGTATAGCTTGTATCGATAAACAACGAATATACAGCCAGGTTGACCACCACAAAATTGTCCTTTGGATGCCCAAGTGAGAGTAGAACAGGCAAATCGTTTCTCATTCACTTACTCACGATAGAGCGCACGGATTTTCGCCAGCTTGAGTAGCTGAATAAGAGGTTTTCAATCACGACAATATATTTGAAACGAAAGTCTGAGAGTTGGACTTTCTTTCTTCAAGTTGTGTTAAACTTGGATAGCTTCCACTGCTTCTTAAGTTCCCGAAGCCACTGTGGTCCCTTCTGCCAATTCTGCCAATGTAGACGGTAGCATGCCGCGCGTTGCTACATCAGCAGGGTTAGCTGCAGAGCGAACATGACTCCAAGATTTGACTGGAATCGAAGTCAGTATTTCGGAAGTTTTGTTACCTCTTGAATTGAAGAAAAGCTCAGATAGGTCTCTCCACTCTTAAAACAGAGTCACCAGCTCGAATCTGATGCAAGATTCATGCGATGTAGATGTTTGTTCAGGCAGCAGTGTTTGCTGAAAATTCCATTAAGGACTCGGATTGTTTCAACCAAGATACACAATAAAACTAGCGCTTCTTTGTGATGAGCTTCCAGGCTTCTCTCTGGATTCTTGCAGGCAAATATCCTTTGCATGTTTTATGAAAAGTAATGAAAGGTTCGGGTTCAATGAATCTTGTTGAAGCGCTATCTTTTATCATGTGAGTCGGCTCGTAAATCCGCAGTTAAGGATGACCATGTTGTTCTTAGCTAGGTCAGTGATCAGCTTGTAGGTTTCCAGGACTAGCTTGAGTTTGATGACAGTCAAGCCAAGCACTTTTAGGCCAGCTTGAGATAAATATGATTTTCCCCAAGATGTGATGGGAGGCTTGATTAAGTCAAACGCTGATTGAAGGCAAAAGCACGGCTTGGAATATGAACAAGTAAAGGCGGACTGAAAAGTTCGCTGATAGTGATTCCTCGGAAATTCGGGATTCAGATCCTAAGTCAGATGGTAATGGTTAGAGTTTGTGTCTCTCTTAATTCTTTCTTAACGTGATAACTATTGAGAAGTATTTACTTGGCTGGCATTCGGCTTGAAACTGGGCTTCAACCAACAAGCCCGTACCTTAACTTAAAGCTTCCAGTTGCGCACTTAGAGTTGGTGAAAGTGCCTTTTACCTACGATGAGGTCTTACTGTATTGCGTTATTTCTCTGAAGGATTGATTGCCATAATCGTTATAAACGGCCAAGAACGTCTTCATTCGCTTTCATAGAGTCCACCCTTCAGCGCTATAAAGAAGTAGGTACTGGGATGACAAGGATTTTTTATAAGGTCTCCTTTGTTGTTCGGGATACTGACATACTACTCAGTTGGTTTCTCACCCCAGAGACGTAGTTTTCAGTGATAGCAGAGCCAAGGTAAACAAAGTTCTTTACTACTTCGAAGTTTTAGCAGGCCACTGTGATGATCTGTCCAATTCGTCGATGTTGATAAAAAAAAACATACTTGGTTTTTCCCTCGATCCTTTCTTAACCCATTTCGGTCACTTCTGCCTTAATACTCGCGAACGCATCGGTGACAGCTCATAAAGTTCCGCAAATTATGTCAATATTATCATCGTTAGCGACGAAAGATTCATATGGTCTTGGCTTGTGAGTTTTATCCAATCTGCATCCCAAGAGCATCACTTTTCCTTCATCGAACTTCTCGGTGATGTCGTTACCGACCTTGATGAAGCAGCAAGCATTCTTCGGCCTCCTTGTACAGAAGAATGAGCTTCAATCAAACATTCGACAAAGGTATTTCTTTCAAGGAAGTTGGACGTTTGCTCTCCTGCTTCCAATCCAGCACTGAATACGATTCGTCCTTAAAATTAAGAGGAGTTTCATACTCGGTTAATTTGCAAAAAAGAAGTAGAAGCCTTATTCCGTCTTTGTTGAATCATTAGGAGGAAAGGCGAACTTATTTCAAACGAATAACTCACAGATTAGAGGTTAGTGCTACCTTTTCACAATTGTCTGCCCTAAGACTCACATTTTTGCATGAAAACATTTCGCATTAAGCCCACAATTTCAGTAAAAGTAAGACACTATATCACATTGAGGGGTTATGTAACGCACATTTTGTTAAACATAAATTTAAACGTTACCCGATCAAATAAAATGTCGGGTTCCGCAACAAGTCAACACTATGTTCCTTGTCACAGTTTATTTCCCATCACAATGCTATACACTGCAAAGTTTTACACATAAGGCCTTAGCCCAAAACACGGTATTAACTACCGCTCTTATTGTCCAGAAGCCTAATCCTAACAAACGATGGTGATTCAAATGGTAAAAACCGCATCTAATGTACAACAATAGAGCGCCGACTAAACACTGGCTCTGGAGATTATGTTGTCCAAACGCAATTTGATGTCCTCGTTGCTTTTTGGTACACATACAGAAATGTTCATCTGAACCTCTGGCGTTTGAACTGTGGATGCATTCAAATTGGTAGCTCAAGCTATAACATAATTCCCGTGGCAAGACTCCATGTAAACTCCGGCAAACTATGCAAATCCGCATAGTGTTCTGTTTCGAGACGCATTCGCCGCCTTCAGCTGGGCGATAGCACTTAACGTCACATAATGTGGTCAGGAGTGCTTGTAATGGTTTGACTTGAGCGTTTAATTTATGAATTTCGCTTAAAATGGAACTCTTGTCCGGGAGCGGTTGATGCCGACTAAACTGGCACACAGAGGTACACATAGTGCTGTTAAATAGTGATGCCTAAATAATTGCCTGACGGCAAACCTACCCAGGCCATGTGCACGTAAATTTGGACTTAAATTTGACTTCGCCGCTGATACACTGATTTAAAGATAAGCCGCGGAAGGCTTCAGACTTTGTTTGGTGTGAAAAAGAGTTTTGCGTGTCGGCGTTGTGGCGGCTCCTTTTCATCAGCCTTTCGTCGATTAAAGTTGAGTCCAATTGGTGGAAACGGAAAGTGGCTTGTGTGGACTTTATTGGGTCATTTAGAGTGTTGGGTTCGGACCAATTAAGAAATTTAGTTTTATGATCCTAACACGTTGCTTGGGAATAGCAATTTAATAGCTCCTGAGGTAGGCTACTCAATTATGACTGCTTTGTAGCGAATGAAGATCAAGCCAATTCGCTGTGCATTGAAATAGGAAACATAACAGATATTGCTTAAGGATCCATCCCACCGAGCCTTTCATTGGAACCTGTACACTTGTCAAATTTCCTGCATGGATCGGGATGAAACTAATTTAGCTGAGACATACATCCAAAAACTGTTAGCGAAGACAACTAGTTGTTGTAGGACCAACCAACAGGGATGTTAAATGGATTTCAGTGTTAAGCCTTGTCTTGTTAAAAGTAGGTTCATTGATTCGAGTTGTTCTCGTTTAATTTCTTGTCGGTTAACCTTGACCTAGAAAAGCTTACAAATATTTTCTAGTTTAGTGTCACATTAGGTATAACAATGCCTAAGACAAAGACCGTATTCAATAAGGTTCAGTCTCTAAACGTGTTGATCCATTCAATTTGTTTTGAATAAATTTGTTAACAATTGAAGATTGTTTCGGAAGACATTTTGTCATTGAAAAGTTTTGTTTCATAGTTTTAAGTGCCAACATAATTAAGTCTTGACTTGATCCTTATCTTTTTGATTAACTATTATCTCAAATGCTTTGCGGTACATTTTATCAGGTCATGTTTTGAACTTCTAAGCTAATGGATTCTTTTTAATTTGACAGTTTTTCTTTTAATTAGCTGAAGATCCTACACCGAGGATGCAGAAACGAAGGTAATAACCTTGTAGAAGAATTACAGTGGACCGCTCGTTTGGTAGCTCATCTTAAGCAAAGCCTACAAAATAACAAAACCAAGTAGAGTTCAAAGAACAGCTGGTATCGGACCCGCAGCTCTTAACGTGCTCCTAAACATCCTGCTCTTGGACCTGCATATCAAACATATCGTTTCGTGTACTCAGTGCAATTAGACTCGGAGAAATTGGGTTCTGGTCCGCGAAACCAAAAGGTCACAGCAGTGCTTTCGATCTGCTGGATAGGGCTTTAGCCTCGGTCGTAATCGAGTACACGATACGTTAACTAAAATTCAATAAAAACATCAAGCCCACTTTCCGGGAAGGACGGAATGGAAAATAACTTACTCCTATCGATTTTTACGAAATGCGGAATTGGAGCCGGTGTCTTCTCAGCGGAACTGAACGTATTCAAATCGTACCGCCTCCATAGAATTCTGAGTGTATTTTAGGCGGAGGTACTGACAAGATACTAAGTCCCAGCTCCACAATCAAAAACAACGTTGGAGTCTTTATTGACAGCCAGGCTGCCATGAGAGCTGTGTCAGGATCGGTTTAATATTTTTCTCTTCTGGGTTTCCGGCCATAGTAACATAGAGAGGAATGAGAGAGCCGACGCGCTAGCCAAATATGGTCCAACCTTTGATGGTTCACTTGCGGGGTTAGTCTGCTACCCGATTGGACCTATCAAGGGAAGAGTTCTTCAGCATTTTCTGTTAATTGCCAATTCTAGGGTGGAACAGCCTAGAAAACTGTGCCTTATGACGGATAATCAATAGAACTCGCAACAAAACAGTAAGAATTTCAGCAATTAGCACAGGCTACTAGCTAATTGGCTCACACGCTGCCAAGTTAGGCATTGTCGTAGCTGCAACAATACACAAGGAAAGACAAGGTGACTGCCTGGCACTAGCCAGAACCAGGTATCTCATACTTGACAAAGCCTTCTTTAGATTGCCACAACTTGGATGAGAGTTAATGATAGGCAATGGAAGCTGTTATTTCATTCAGGCCACGTCGTCAGGTCTATTCTCTTGGCAGAAGGACGTTGAAAGTATTTTGAGATCCAATACCTAAAGTGATATTGACAACTGACAAGGTCAGCAAGGCCGACTATCCCAGAGCTTACTATGTACACATACTTCCAAGAACTGTGCAACAGAGCAGAGTAATATTGATGGAATAGGAAGCATTGTTGTAAGACACTAATCAAGGCACAAAACAACTTAAAGCTGACATTTCAGTTACCTTAGGAATGGATAGCGGCTAGCTGGAGCTATTATAGCAATCATGTATCAAAGGGATGACAAGAGCGACCAATATAACGAGTAGATTCTCAGCGTAAACTGCTTAGAATAACAGATTCTCATACCTTCCTTACAGAACATCTTACGATGACACCGATGTACCTTGATGTATATGAAGTCTTCAATAGAACCTATTGGATGAACGAAAAAGTCTCTATAAGTCTATCAGCCTTTTCTTCGTTGAGTCGGGTTAAGACGAAACCAATCAATACTTCAACTTCCAACTCTCGATTTTTAAAAAAAAAGTAAAAGTTAAAACAAAACCCATTTACCCCGTGTCGAATACGTAACAGAAAACAAAATAAAAGCAAGTGTATAGGTAATTAATACTTGAGAGTGAACAAAGTGAAAACTTTATAATCGTTCATGGCTCATAAACCCTGTGGCCAATGGTTTCGCGAATTGAAAGAGCACAAGTCTACTTCCACAAGCATTCCCCCGAAAAAATCATACGTAACACATCGAGCTCTAATGCTAATTACAGACGCCAAACCACATAAACTAATCAAAACTAGCTCATAGATACTTCATTAAGTGGCCGATTGACAAGATGAACTTCAATCACAGTGCTCTCTGTGTCTCCTGAGGTAATCGACGTAATGCCAAACTATCTAACACTTTGGTTACAATTTTCACCTCTCACAAGTCGCTTGGCTAATTGAATAAATCGTTCACATATCACCACCATTGATTGATCCGTATCTGTGAGCTTAACAAGCAGCAGAATGGGGAAATGCCACTGAGCATTGGTTGTGCCACTGTCTTTGTGTGGCACTCCTAGTTAACATTCGACTCGATGAAGGAGCTGATAAGGAGCGATAAGAGTAGAGAAACAAAAGATACAAATTCCATGAGAAGAGAGAGAGACATCGACACTGACAGAAGCTATGAAGCTGGAGCCACTCCAGTGGTCAGTCAAGTCGCGACCAAGGAAATGTATCGAGATTGCAGCTGCGATTGAAACTGAGATTGAATGCAGCATTGATGTGTCCATCTCTCGTGAGAGTTGAACTGTAGGTACACAAACACTCCTCAAACTGCAGCCTCACTCCCGTAGTGGAGTATGTTTTACAACGTATTTAGCGCACTCGGTCCGAATAACAAAAGCATGACCACTGATGATGGAGGTGATTGAAATGTTTCCTAATCAAGCAGCAGCAGTGTGTCAATCAGAAGTGACACAAAGGCGGCGAAACTCTTTGTTGTGTCCGGACTGCACCTGTTTGGAGCTCCCAAAGTGAGGGAAGTCTTTGTGAAGAAGTCAACGGTCAGGTGATGGCATGTAAAGCATTTAAATGGATGGAGGTGTTGGAGCGCCAGATGGCAAGGCAACATAATATTTCAAAAAAAAAGAGAGTATCCTTTCCCCAAAACTCATCCATAACCTTTTAAACAGTTTTCACTTGAAGTACATCATGTAGCACTTCATCTACTCATCGTCTTCATACTTAAGGTCTAGCTGTTCCTTGGCTTGGAATCCCAAGTGTATACCCTCCAGTTTGACACAAATAATTGAGTAATGGCAATTAACTTTAAGATTTAATCATTGGCTGGCGATTAATCGAACGATTACCCATTAATTATCGTCCGCTTCAGTAGACATTTAATGCCATTTGAGCCAGAGGCCTGATGACTGACTTATAACTCCGCATACCATACCGGAGATTGACTCCAACAAAAAATTGTTTGGTTATCATAGTGTTTGGCTAAATGTTTTGTCGGGAAGTGTTTAACACCTAGGCATACACTTAAGGGTGATTGCTAATGGCTTTCTGGCTTGTCACCACTATGAGAGAGCGGAAAGGTCTTTGTTTGTGGTGTTATGGATTGAATTGTTGAAGAGTGTCTAATGGATTGAGCTGAACGAAAAGGTTAATTATTATTCACTTGATTTGTTATGATTTGGATCCTTGAATATGGATTGGGCTGTTTGAATGAAAAGTAGCTTAATAACAATCTGAGTGACTTTTACTTGAAAGTTAGTCTGATACAGGAAGAGTAGAGTTCAATGGGATTGAACTTGAGCTACAGCGAATTATTAAGATTGAGAATGAGTGTGAACTTAAACTCATTCAGTGACTGACACCGGTCTTGACCTCATAAGTTTATAAGTAGAGCACTAGCAACGCCAGTCACCTGTTTAGCAAAAATCTTACCACAGACTAGAAACAGACTTATGCTCTATAATAGCCTGAGGCCTTGACATGATTTTACAGAGATTGATGCAAGAAGTTTAGATTTTAAAAGGAATTGCAACCAAGAGCGACAAAGTTGCAATGTGTTCAGCCTAAGTATTTTCATTGACGAAATGGGAATCTTGAGAATTTTGGTCCTTCGAGCCGAATAGCTAAAATAACTTGTGTATATGGGGTAACAGCTCCTAGATGAGAATGCCGGCTCAGGGTTTAAGATAATGGTTCATGTACCTTTAGGCTAATACGAATGTATTGGTGGAAGGATGGATTACACAGCAATGACTGTTGTACAGTCAAGAAGGGAAGTATCTAAAAAAATCAAAACCGATATTGAATCGAACGAGGAAGACTTTAATTTGCCTATTCGGACTTACCTCATAAAAGAAGATGGTATTATCAAAAGGCTTTTGATTAAATCAGATAGAGTCAGAATAAGCTAGATCTGACTTTGTATGCGTATTTTTGAGATTAAAACTCGATCTTCCACACGCATATCTGGACGAACTTCAACCGAACAAACCGACCGAGGTCTAATCTAAATGTTGACGTGCAAGAGTAGAATTGAAGGCAAAAGGTTTGGCGGTAGCAAAAGTAGTCTTCAGATGAAATCACCGGTTTATATTAGCGACTCTAGCATAATTAGATATGCGTATAAGTTATGAGCCTCTTTAGTTGTGTAACTGACATCAATACAAGGACTTGGCCCCCTAGATGGGGATTTTGCTCGTTCGAGTTACTGCCCGTCAGTTTAAAAGAAGAACTATGTAGATGCCATAGAGATGTCTTAAGCACCAGGAAACTTTTGCGTGTACGCCGGAGTTACCACGACGTGGAAGAGGACCACACTTTAGGTGGAGTTCATCGTTGGAAAGGGACCTCAACCAACTCTGTGTAAGGTCCTATTGAAGTCTAAAGAATTGTTTGTCACAGATATGCTTCTTTTTCCCGACATTTACGCTCACGAGAATCAGACGCAGTAGCTTACTGGTTGGTGCATAGGACTGCTAAGCAAGGGCGCACTGGTTTGAGCATCAAAACAACTTAACGTTTTTTTCGTGAAACCAACTTCACTTCATCAGAAGTTCCAATTGGCTCAACGAGTAGGTAAGGATATCCTTGCAGATGCATGTGGTATCAAAATGGACTGGTCTAAGAGCGCTGGCAGCTACTCCAGTCTAACCTATCCTTTCGTGTGACACCACTTCTTCCCAGCGAAGACATTGACAAACATACAGGAGTATAATTTGCTATTAAAGAGCTTCTCAATCCATCTAAGAGCTATCGCGTAGACAAGTCCTACATTTGGGCATTCTCCAAACTTTGCAACAATGGGTTCTGAATTCGGCATTCGACTATTTCTTTCTGATGAGTGGATGTAATTTCATAAAGTCTATTCACTGAAGCAATAAGAACATTGTTTGGCTTTCCGGCATTAACCAGGTGTTTGCAGTTGGTAAGTCAAGTTGACGAAAGCAGATCCTTTTTGTTACAAATTAGAGGATAAGTGTCTTTAAACGTTTCACACAGCCTTCTTCCTTTTTTCTTCTTACTTATCGATTTCAACTATAAGGTGGCTGGGTCATTTAGAGCTTCGGTTCGACAAATTTAAGAATCCACCCCTCGACGGACGGCGCAGAAGAGGAAGACCGCGCCAACTCTAGGTGGAAAAGTCTTGCAACTTGTGCCATATCTAGACAGATTTGGCTCACCTACAATAAAAACAGAACGAATGACCTAATCAATAGAAATCGCATCGAGACAGCTAGAATCTCGGCAATTAGCACAGGCTACTGGCCAATTGGTCCACACGCTGTCAAGTTACGCATCCTGTTCAACCCCCTCTGCCGTAGTTGCGATAATTCACAAGAAAAGGAAACGTTATTCCACTTTCTCTGTGACTGCCCGGCACTTGCCAGAGCCAGGCAGTGCACTCTCGGAAAACTCGCAAGGAACTATCTGATATTTCCCACATAAAATTCTGCAACATCATCTACTTTCTTAATTCCACAGGATGGATCTGAAAACTACACTCTCAGCTACGCCCATCAACATCCAGGTCACGTGAGTTGTGGTGTCAAAACGGCGCATCAGAGCTACTTGTGTCTCTGGCAAGCTTACTACTTTTTCCTACCTACCCTAAAGGAAGACCGCAGTAAAATTGGCGCACGCAAGTGAAAGAGGATCTCATCAAATTAAGCGTGTGAAACTGAAAGCAGCTTGCTAAAGATCGAACTAGTTGAAGACGCTTGTTTTTTTGAGATCCAGGTCCACCCCAGATTGCAGCGCTACCTTAAGTAATCGATTTCATAGAACTGTCACTAAAGACGATTGCTACAAAGAACAATTTCAATTGTTACCTTTCCTACTACACAGCGTTATCCTTTCAAGAGTCCATGCCTTTAGATTGCTACGTTCATATATAGTTTCCTTTAGCAAGATGTTCGGAAGCATTCAATGATCACTCACTGAATGCTAAAAGCAAATTATCTTTGCAAAGTTCTCTTGCTTTCATACATTACGCAATGGATTTTGCAACAACCTGAAACCATAGATAGTCTAGTTGAAGTCCGACCTTTGCCTGCCATAACTCAAAACAACACTCCTATGACCACCAATGAACCAACCCATTAGGCTGCCTACAAAATAATCACATTACCAAGACGAAGACATTTGAAAGTGTTCCAAATTTGTTTGGAACCTGCCCACTCCAACTGGTCTATCCAGTCTGGTACATGTGCTTTACCCAGGCTCCATAATTAAGCCCACAAATCACTCTGATCAAATAAATTTATTTTGTTAGCATTACATCTCGATACACAAAAAAAAAAAATTGAATTCAGATGCAACCAGGTGTATGTAGGCCGGCCTCTGGCTCTACGCCGAAACTCCATAGCAAAAGATGAAATATTTCGATTTTACGTGGCAACTCATAGAGTTTCCTTGTGAAATCTCATTCAACCTGAAGCACCAGTAGTTGTTGATTTATGGAAATAGTTCCTCCCCGGGAAGCTACTTGTTTTTCTGTATCTTAAAGGAGCTCCTCTGCTACTGTAAAACTGCCACAAACCTACAAGTTAATACTTAATGTCGATGGAATTTGATTTGTGCGGTTACCAACTGATTGCATAGCTCTCATAGATTTATCTACTTTTTTGTCAATACAAATTGATTGTTATCGAATCTGAAATAGATTAACTGTTATTAACTTCGATACCGCTAGACAAAGGTAGCCATTTGTAATGCAATATCTGTGGTTATTTGATTTATAACCAAAATGCTAAAAAAATAAAAGAAAAGAAACAAAAATGATTGCTGTCTTGAGAATAGATTGGATTTTTACTCGACAGTCCAACCTATTTTGACATACTTCGGGACTTTTTAATTGAAATTCAAGGCAAGAACTTTGTACAGCGGTTTTGTCATCAAAACCTCACCCAATCCCTGCCAACTTCACTCATGTAGGATTAATCAAAATGAATGCAGACACTTGATACACGTAAGCACTTAATATTTTCGACTTCGTAACACTTATTTCTGGTCCTCATGCCACCTCCAATTAACCGGCTTTAAAAAATCAAGAGAGTCCGCTCACAAGCTCATGTAACCAAAACCGTGCTCCATTTTAAGCGTTGGCAGGACTGTCAGTTTTATTTTTATCACCATCTACATGCGAATGTGGTCTTATTTTGGAGGCAAATCTTATATTGAATGGAAGCAGAACTGGTCCTGGTCGGTTCGGTTCGGTTAGTTATGGGATGCAGGCCACAAAGTGAAACGAATGTGTCAGCGAGGTAATATTAGTCGAAATTTAAAATTATTATTTAATTGCTTAATTGAGCGAGATTTTAATTATAGAATTGGCTTGAGAGCGTGTGGACTTATTTATTATGTAAAGCAGCTGAGTTGGAGATTGAGGTTATTTACAGTGAGGAAGTGATGAAGGTATTAATTTGGTCGACTAATCTACTGACATATGGGACCGAAGAAGTGTTACATAATGATAAATTGGTGAGGAAAAGTTTGTCTTAGACTAGGAATAATCGGTCAAACAGTCAACACCGTTCTGTAACTTTTGGGAAAGATTGATGGAAAAAAACGAAAAGACTGACCTAAGATTGGCAACAGCAACATCCTGGATTCGTTACCTAATGTCATGGTCACGTTTCCAACCGACTACATCACACCCAAACTAAACTTCAAGAAAAACTTCAACGTAGGACCGGAGCTTAGTGGAAGAAAGACGAAGTAGTAAAGAACTTCGACACGGTCATCTACAGTCTACACCAACGGATCAAAGATGAAGTGTGGTGTGGGTGCCGGTGTCAACTCGGAATCACTGAAAATATCAATATCATCCTGTTTTTCGGATTTTGCCAGCGTTTTCCAGGCGGAACTACTGGCAATCGAGAGGCTGACACAACGCACAAACAAAACATTGTTATCCTCATAGATAGCCAAGCCGCTTTCAAAACTATTGACTCAGTTACCATATCCTCCAAACTGGTGCAGGAGTGCTGGAATGAGCTTAGGTAAATGCTTCAGAGTCACACTGCTTTGGGCACAGTTACATAAAAGAAAATGAGTGTGCTGATGAACTGGGCTCAGCTCTACACGGCCCATTCCCGGCAAGGGTTTATATCCCACTAGGAGTGGTTAAAGGACAAATCCACTTACACTTCCTGCAGAAGGAAAACCTCCAATAGAGGGGGTTAACCAACTGCGCCATATCGAGGAAGATAAGAGTAGAACAAAAGACCTAATAAACAGAATCCGTCCAGATACCGGCAGAACAACGGCGATATCGGTATAAGTATTCCATACAACCCTCACTGCTGCAGTTGCGGGAACCAAAATGAAAAGGAAGCTCTCTCCCATTTCCTCTGCAAATGTCCGGTAATTTCAAGTGCCAAACTGCGCACACTAAACCCACTATTTTTCGACGACCTTAACGACATCTCGGGTAAAGGGATATGGGATCTTATCCACTTTCTTAACTCCACAGGTCGGATCTAGGCACCGACTCTGTCACATCTTCGACAACATACATGACCAACCAGGTCACAAGAGTCGTGGTAACAAAAAGGCACTTCTAGTCCTACTTGAGTTCATGTTGAACTGCCACCTTTACCTACCTCAGATTGGAATCATTGAACACTTTTGGAGGCTTTTGTCTAATCTCTTATCAACTTACTGGTGCAGAGAAACAGGAAATCAATCTGTGTGCTAGTATTACCCCTGCTTTTGGCACTCAGAGCTCTTAAGTGTACGTGAATAAACAAGGTCCATCAGATGTGTTATAGTATCGATGCACCTCTACATTTACGAGACCACGGAAGTCTCCTTTTTGTGATCCATGGGAACCATTGCCATCTTCTCGAACTAAGCCAGAAGTCACTTATCTTTAAATACTAGAGTTAAGCTCCGTGGATCTCCTACCTACCGGAAAAGCACTGCGGCCTAAAAGATGTTTTATGTAAAGCAAAGTTCTACCAAAACTGGATACGGCTGGAGTGCTGAATACGATCGAGGTTATGGAAGACCTTTTGCTCCGTTTTTGTCTCCCGGCGAAGCATTTACATTAGATGTGCTCCGCAGTTTCTTAATCTTTCAAGCAGAGTCGGCACATGTCCAGTTCATGCTTATTGAGATGGTAGTTGAGTATGACTCAGGTGGCGCACGCAAGTTGAAGGGGACCTCAACCAACTTAGCGTGCGAAACTGGAGGCAGCTAGCTAAAGATCGAGCTGGCTGGAGACGCTTGTTGGTTGAGGCCCAGGTCCACCCGGACTGTAGCGCCACCTTAAGTAAAAAGTTGAGTATGCAATGTGTAGTGGAAAGTCCAACAGGAGCTTAGCTTGTTAAGTGCGAGACAATTCACAAATTCAAAGGATCTAATCCTCCAGTGGCCTTAAGACGTGATGTAGAAGCCATTTGATGGCATAAAACACCCAACTAATCTCAGTCCACTTGCGTTACTAAAGAAGACAAAAAGTAATAATGACCTTCGTCCAACCAAATTGAACAATACATCCAAGTCTCAACAGTTTAGTGATGCATGGCTCCCGTACAGTACATAACACACTGAACTATATTTGTCACATTAATCGAACCTAATCAGACAGCTGTTTTGCACTTCATGCTCCAGTTGTCAGTACCACTAGTCTTCCACAGATCGCTACCCGATACATTTATTGTATAAACCAGTCGTGGTCTACCCCTGTCCCGGTTATCTGTTTCAGGAAATATCAGTCTTAATGCTGATGGTGGTTGGACGGTTGGTTATGCAATCACCAGCCACCAGAATGATCCAATTCGGTTTTTTCAATCCACCAGCACACACTGCCTGCGCCTGTTATCAGGGAGACGGCTGCTCTTATGGTCCGGTTTGAATCTCACACAGATTTGTATCTTAAACTCTTGACTTGTACCGTTCATCATCATGCCTAGTCCTTTTGGGCCTCCTGCTGAACATGCAAAGTTCGTGCGTCGTTTTTTCCAGACTTCTCGTTTCTGTTACAGATACAATTGGTCCCGCCGCGCTCCAGAGTATCTCATCTAGTTTGCTTTCGACGATGATTACACACATTGAACACGCCACAGCAAGTGTGCCACCATAGACCGTCACTGGAGGTAATTTTCCGTCGCCCATAAACGAGGAAATTGGCGCTTTTGGATGAAAATCCATTTGAGCGGACCGTACAATTTGACGATTTTCCAATTCTACTACTGAACGCTGACCAGAGAGGTATACGCTGAGTCTTCAGATACTTTGTTGAGTTTTAATTTGAATAAATTTTCTTACCGTTGTTGTAGTGAAAGTGCAAGTAGCTGCAGTCCGTGTGCTCTTGTTTCTTATTACCGAAATGGTTTGCAGTTAAGTGCAGACATTCGGTATAATTTTTGCCGAGTATTTTACAGTTATGGGCAAAATTTTTATTACAAGATCGCCGGCGCACCAGAAGACCTTTCTCATTTCGAATGGATGTGCATTGGTGCATGTGGTATACGGTTTGGTTTTGACAGGAAGGAAGCTGGATACCATGAGTGTATCTGTGTATCTATTAGTGATTGGAGCTTAGGTATCCTACTTTTACTTTCATTGACCAGATTTGAAGGGTGCTCACTATTAGCTTTGGACACGTAACCCAAAACCCGTGGTCATATGGCTCATGGTGTGGCGGCTAATAATGAAAGTATCGTCGAGCGGTGGTTAAAAGTGGTTCACTTCCTTGAGTGGTCATTTTATTGATTTCGATTGTTGAAATGTTATTTATTACCTGATGATGAGGTATAAGGTAAAACAAATTACGCCCACCTCCTGGTGAGAGATGGTAAGGGGCAATGCAAAAGGGGCTATGGTCCACTTGGTGTGATTATGTAAAGGAAATTGAATTTAAATTGTTTGTCCCTTGTTCAAGCTTCATGTGAGGTTCTGGTTAAAGCATTTCCTAGGCGTCCTATGTGTTACCTCATCAGATGTTGAATGACGTCTCCTGTCAATTTAACGATAGCAATCATTTGTCTTACTATTGCTTTGACGAATTTCTCCTGATTGCTGTCTTGCGATAAAATCACCAACGATGTCGTTCAAAGTGACAGCTATCTGACAAATTTATGACTAATGAATGGTGTGGATTTAATAACAACTTGACAACGGTGGTCAATTTTAATGGTTATAAATTTAAATGCCACATTACAGGTGGTGTTATGTTGGGTTGTGTAACGATTGAAGTTGGCATTTTGAACAAATTTCATCACAGTTTTAAGCACCTAAAAGGGTAAAGACCTTTATGGACTGGTTTTGTGCTCTAACAGAAAATGAGGCTGACAATATGATTGTCCTTTGGATGAAATTACCCTATTTCGTCGAGTGATTCAGTCATAATAATCGAAACGTTTGGGTTTGGTAGACAACTGTAATTTTCATTAATGATCTTGTGGGGTTCAGAATAAGCCACAAACTGCCAACCAGCCTGACAGCTCATGCTTATACCCCTTCGATTGTAGCTAAGAGTACCTTATGGTTCCAAGAGTCAATTTCTTGGAAAAAGGGCTAAATAGGTCCAAACTTGGCAAAGGTTGAAATCAAACGCCATAATTTGACACAGAACACAACGTTTTACTATGCTGGCATCAGTGGCAATAAAACCGTCCAAGATAAATTGCATTGAACGGTTCGAAGTCCATTGGAAAAGAGATACCTTGATGCCATATTAATGGACTTTCGACAAAGGAGCATGGTGCCAAACTCTGTCAAATGCCTCTAAAATATCAAGTGCCATGGTAGTATCTGTTGTTGGCTTTGCCGATAGCATCTTAGTTAAGTAAGTGTTTGCATGTAGCGATTAGGGACAAGGAAACCTCGACTTTGATATCCGGAAGTTTATCCGAATGAAGTAGAAGGATGGTTTCCTGATATTTAAAAGGGTGGAAAGCCTCATTGTTTGAGGTATTCACTTCTATCTATGAGACCGAGATTTAAGTCTTGAAAGAATACGGTTAAGAAATTCGATGGTTCGGGGCGTGCGCTAGGGATGAAGAAAATCTGGAAGGGGTTTGCTGTCAATTACAAATTTAAAAGTTATACATGGAGCCCTATGATTTGAATTTGAGAAAGAGGAGGAATCACAATAATAGAACTTCTCAAAACTAATTTTGAAATGAGACTCAATTTTAGGAGACAAGTTGTTTGCTTTCTTCTGCCTGGAAGAAGTCCTCAGATTTATAGACGTCTATTGGTCCATTCGCATAAAGGCAAGTGGTTGCTTCGATGCTAAAGTGCCTTCATTAGCTGCGCTCACCAGCGCTCGCCAAGAATTTGTTACATATTCTGAGATCAAGCCAGACATTCGCAGAGGGTTTTTTTTTTCTCTCTCTCGGGGTGTTGGAACACTACGCTGGAGCACTCAGACACAAAAACAGGTCCATTGTACTACCAGCAGAGTACAGTCCTTTTACTGTGTTTTCTTCGTTTTTCTAAGAAAGTCGAGTAAGAGCTTCAGTGATAAGGAGCCTAGGTTACCAGCACTCATCAGATCAGCCCTAAAAATCTGCCACCTGATACGAGTAAAGGCATGACAATCACATAGGAAATGTTCCGCAGTGTCGTCGCCATCTCCACAAGCATCACAGACAGTGGAGTCACTTAAACCTAACACGTTGAGATGTTTGGCAAAGGAGAAATGTCCCGTAATAACGCCAATAAGTTGTCTGCAGTCTTTTCTGGTGAGAGACAGCAAGAATGCCGCGGATTTCGTACAGACGTCGGGAAGGATCTGTTTAGTCTGCCTGTATCCTGGAGAGTCATGCCATCTGCACTTGTGTTTGCTAGAAATCCAACCATCGATAGAAGCCCTAACTTAAGAGAGGCGGGCAAACCTAACGTGGGTTCAGGGCCGGAGAAGTTCTTCTCTGAACCTTGCCTGGCAAGCTCATCGGAGACCTCATTTCCGGTAATCCCGCTGTGTCTAGGGACCCAGACAAGTCTTAGCAAATTCAGTCTTCTAACAGAATTTAAACTAGATCTGCAATCTCGAACTACTTTGGATTTAGTATGAAGATTGAGCAAGACCTTAAGCGTAGCCTGTGCTGTCGCTACAGACGCAGATACTCCATCCCCTCCACTGGTTTTTCACACTAAAGTTCGTACCCATTGGAAGATAGATGCATAAATACCTATGGGAAAGTGCAGTCTAATGTTGTCGCTTTCCACAACGGTCGCATCATGATGCTCCATGGGGTCGTCGTCACTGTAGCAATAAGCATTGCAGTTGATGGTTACTTATGTTTAGTTTCCTAAGGTAAGGGACCTTTGCTTGCAGGAGACAGTACAAATTTGTTAGCCTTCTTCACTAATTAAGTCGGAGTTTGTAGAAGAAAGGGCTCTAAACTTTTCGTGGACGGCGGATATGTTGAGTCAAGGCAAAGCTATGTTGTCATTAAAACGTGTAGTCATACAACTATGTAAGTCTATCCAAGCAAGTTAAGTGAAGTGTTGTGTTGTAAATTTATAACAAAAATAACAAGGCCACATACCATCAAGAAGGATTTAAAGTGTCTCAAAACAAACTAGACACCAAAACCTATTCACAGATGGCAGACAGGCAAAACCCACTTAAGACTAAATCCGTTTACCCTTATTTGTTGAATGCGCCACCAAAAAGTTCAGCTAAGTAGACAACGTCATATCTATTTGGAACTTGACCAAAGTCTAAGCTTCCCAATCGACTTGTTTACACAAAATGTGTCCAAGATTGAGCAATTTCTTAAATTCTCGAGAGGGTTTCATGTTTGTTTTCGACTTTAAGTGAACTGATATGCTCTCGACACAAACGCATGCGCATAAACAACAAGCTCTAAGCCTCCTTCAACGATCACATACAAAGAGCGGAAGTAGAACTGCCACTTACCGTCAAATGTAACCACAAATACGAGTACCTATCGATTACAATAAGAATCAAAATAAACCATTTGACTACGGTATTCGAATCGATTAATCAATGTCCACTTCGAGTGGACCACGGTAAGTAGACCTCGTTTTGGCTTATCCCCCTCAATTACCATATCGACACGAAGTGCTTCTGACCAAACTATGACATTCCAATGGCATTACCAGTGCTCTGTCCTTTTGGAGTATTGGACATACAATCAACCTCATCAGTCGGACTGTCGACATGGAATTCCGTTCTGACCAGCCAGCAGCGCCACCATGGATTGCACCATATTTCGTTGACTTATGTCAGCGCATTTGGGGCTCATGGTTCAATTTAAACTGGGGCCTCCCCCACGACAAAAGACACTCCAACCGCGACCAACTCATGATTTCCACACACACAGCCCATTATTTTGGTTCCAGAATTTTATGCCGATTGCAAATGCGGACTAAATTGCATGCGCAGCCGCCGAATGATTTACAAGAGGTCGCTGGAGGTTTCGGATCTTGGCTCCATGAATGTGCACGGTGTGCCGGTAAGCAAGTGCCCTGCCAACTGAAGTTTTGAGGAGGCAGTGCAACATTAGTCGATTGACGATACGTGCCGCATGGCAAGATATGAATATGTCCTCCGTGCGATGCGGTTCGATCAAGAGATCGTGCCACGCTTCTCGGTCCGGTGAGTAATAGACAGAGAGAGGTGTGTCTGTCAGCGCTGGTGACTAACAAGGAATTTATGATTCGGCGGGAAAATTTTGAAGGTTTCCTGCTCGCACGAAACTCCTATAGATCAGTGGACTGATATATCGGTGGACGGTTGACAATAGGAGTAGGTAGATGGCGACATAAGTCGTAGGAATTTAGATGAGTGGTTTGATGAAATTTTAAAGGGTTTCTCGTGAAGCTGTGGAGGTGTAAAGGTCACAATAGGGAATGAATGGAGCCGTAACTCTTACAGAGGCGGGCAGATTGAATCATAGATTTGTTAACTTACTGAAGTTTATCTTGTGGGTTAGGACACTGGCTTCGTCGGTGGGATTACATACCTGGAAGAGAAAGAAGAAAGAAAAATTGTTAAAATTGTACTCAAAGAGGAAGGGTTTAAAGAAGGGAAGGTAGCGGTGGAATTACTTAGTTTTTATTTTACACGGTCTGGAAAAAGACATCCTGGCTTTAGAATTGGTGCAAACCGCAAAGTTATCTAACGCAGTAAAATGTGTCGAAAACGTGCTGTCGAAGTCTTAGAAAACACGAATTGGAACAATGAGATGCTAGAAAGTCCAGTCACTGCTTCGAGGTTTCCTAAAGAAAGCTATGAAACTCAAATCTTGCTTTCTGAAGGCTTGCCATTTCATTTTTCTTATAAGTTGCAGACCTTTGTCACCTCATCTAACCTAATTGTGGCTTAAAAGAGCTAGAGATAGAGACCTGGTCAGGAGACATGACAATATGGTGAAGCATTGATTGAAAATACGCCACACAGTGGAACACACAACATCTAGCAGAGATTTAAAATGTGTTGCAGACACTTGAAAATAGTGGCACGCAAGCGCTGTTAGGGGGCCAACAGAACCTAAATTAGATGAAAGTCTAGTCTCTTGAATGACCTCAAAAGCTTAGACAAGTACTCAAGTAATCTTCAAGTCGAAATGAAAAGCCCTTATGTCAGCGAGTTTGATCCAGCGACCTTGCATCTCGATAATCACAAGGGAACTTGTCCGTCCGTCACTCAGACTGATTACATTGTGCTCGACTCAAGGCACTCTTCAAGGATGATAAATGTCTGAATGGATCGATGAGCGAACGTTGACTTAAACTCCACCCTTCTTGAATCCAAGGCACGACTGGGAATATACCGAACGAAGCAAAACTGTCGGGAAGTTTTACATAAGAGTGGTTGACATCATCTTCGATTGTTTTGAGAGAACCTGATCTTCGGGTCCCTTCTATATAGACTGTGCAATGCCATCAATCTAGTAAGAAGAGTCAAACTAAAGCTATTAAGAGAACTGAAACACCAACACTCTGAGTACAGCATAGGATGACCTTGCCTCAGGTAGGGTGCGTAGGTGGAAAGGAACTTCATCCAATGTGCTGGGTGTAATTGGGTCTAAAAATAGAGCAGGCTGGAGAGCCCTGTTCATTGAAGTCCAGGTCTGTCCTGGACTGGATATTCATAAGGAATACGTTACGTATTAAGCACAGTAAGAGAATGAATAGAAGATAAGTAAACAGGCAACATGGAAGTCAGGGATGTGACCTGTGCATACTTTTTCACTTAAGAAGTCAACCAAGTCGTTTCTGTAATGAAGAAACGATAGTGTATCATGTAACCATGTCCTACTGTAGATACAGGGAATCTGAGTCAAGCCTTAGGTTAGGTTAGGTTGAAGTAGCTGCCAGCTATTGCCAGCACACTTGGACCAGTGATAAGTCCATTGGGATACCACACGGATCTGAAGAGATCTCCATACCTACTCGTTAAACCAATTGGAGCTTTTTATGAAGCGAAGGAGGTTTCTGATATCCGTGTTTATCAGATCGCCTAAAGTATAATAGAATTCCCCTAAATGGAGCAGAGCAGTTACAAAAAAGGTTTCCTCTTCCTCTTCGTCCAGCTTTCAGCTTCTACAGAAATCATTTGAATAACGCCAAGCCTTATTGCATGCTTACCTATTAGACAGTGTCCCGTGATGACACCTATTACGAATCTGACATGCGATCTGTTGAGAGAAATTAGATTCTTAGAGCGTTTCATATCTAGCCGTGGCCAAATCCGCTTTGTCGCTAGACATGTTATACCATTTTTCCACCTAGAATTTGTTTTCTCGATAGCATCCAGCTTGAGCTTAAGAAGTTTACATGTAGCGATCGGTATACCCGGAGTGTCTTTTTCTGTATGCACGGGTGCGGTTGTTTCATATCTGGCAAGTTCATCAGCCGTGCAGTTCCCTGGAATACGTCTATACCCCGGCACCCAACAAAGGTGAATATTGAACTGCTCCGCCATCTATGTAAGAGATGATCGGCAATCTAGAGCTACTAATGAATTTGACGAGAACGATTCCAGGGACCTGATCGCTGGATACGTATATCTGTGGAAGATATCACGTTTTTCTTCAGCTAAGACCAGACTTCTTTGATTTGGAAGACAGAAAGAGAGGCTGAGATTAAGCCTGTCGGAGAAAACACCACCACCTACACCCTCGACACGTCTTACAAATCGAAAATTAGAAGGAAATACTTTTAAGAGGCTAGGTAGCATGATTTCATAAGGCTTTTTGAGCTAGAACTTGTATTTATAGACGATTGATTGTTGGCTTTCAGGCTCCAAAGATCGTATTGTTTGCAAGGAATATGGCTTATTGAGTTGTATAACCTTTTCTTGCATAGACTACTTCCTACGAAAAGACTGCCATTCACTACCTTTCAAGGTTCAACAAAATATGATTAGCTTTAAACTTTCAACCTGCATAAGCTTGCATTGATACTCATTAAGATTTCTTTCTCTTACTAGATCTTTCTCAGCTCTAGCATGCCAATTAATTAACTCCTAGACATGATCTCATGACGATTGGTATTTGAAAACTCTTATGAATAACAAAAAACCATGAGAATGTATCCATTAAATACTCGTTATTACCCTTGTTTTCACAACATGCTCTCCATAAAACCATAAGTAATCACGGGTTCACGACATTTTTATTGGTCCATACCCTTCCAGGCTTGCAAGACAAAATTCATATTCACAATTTCTTAGCTAAGTGCAAACGTTCCCATATGAATTATTAATCCAAGAAGACATTCGTTGCATTACTTCGAGTAGTAGATACATTTTTCCATCATTAAATATTATAGAATGCACTGAAGGAGAGAGAGGTAGAAAATTATGTGGTTCATCTAGAATCATTACCCCACCTTAAATGGCACCGGACTTCTCAGACCAAAGACCACTGCTTCACCCCGTTTAGATAAGGTAGCAAACGAATGGTTACTTTTTGTATCTTTTTTCGTTTCTAAATTGCATAACAAGATCGTTGGTTTGATTTTAATCCATTTCTTAGCTAACTTCAACTTTCAGATACTTTTAGCTGCACAAATAGATTTGCAATTGAGGTGGTATGCCTGTGACCACGCCTGATCAATCGATCACCACATACAAAAAAAAAGTGTTGTAATGCCCCAAAGACCAATGGATACTTGTGTGTATGTCTAGAGTGGCGTTTGTCCAGTTTTGTCTTTGAAGTCGTGTGCAACATGACTTTATTGCAAGGCCTGATCCAGTGCATTGGGTTGGTTGCATCCAGTAGATACAAGTGTGTACTTTCATTTTTGCACCACTGGACAATTATTCACGACTAAAGCTGGGTGAGATAGTTTGTGTTTTTTTTTTTTAAGTGCTACTATACCGCTGACACTGTCTGATATGAGTTGTGTTGATCAGCAACCCACCTATGGTAGCCTGGTGTGTGGTGTCGTTTAGAATGGACAGCGCTGGTGGGTGAGGGCGGACCATAAATGTCAGAGGGACACTAGAAAATGCAATTAAAATTGATTGCTTGTAGGTGAAACTGAAGTTACATGTGTCAAAATGAGCGACTGAAAGTAACCTTGTAACCTTGGGGGTGGTGAGTTATGAAACAACGAATTGTAGACATTTGTAGCAAAAAATGTTTGCCTAAACGGTGAATGTTAACCTGGTGGCTAAGAACAGCGATACGAAGAGCTGAATGTGACCAAATTTGAAAACATTAAAAATTGAAAGGTCTTCCAACTCCAGCGGACGTCAGAAAGAGCATCAGCTCTTCATATCTATCAAGCAGGGTCTTTGAAGTGTGGCGATCGAACTTTGAATGTGCCCATCGGGTGAGTTCAAATGCCTTACTTTCTCGGGGTTCATAACGACTTTGCCTTTTGCAGAGCTCCACTTGGATAATTTTGGAAAGTACTTCGGCAAGTTGACGAAGGAGCTTAAGCTGAACGAACACTTGCTGCGCCCACTCTTCACAGATTGGACCCTAAACCATTTGGAAATTGATCCTGATTTTGATAAAAATATCGTCTTAAGCGAATAAGTTAAGAGAGACTTGGAGAGAGGAGTAGGTACAATAGTACCAATCATATCCCAAGTAAAGAACTCCGTGCGAGAGCGTGTCAGGAACTAGAAAGTACCACCATACGACTAAAGAAGTGGATCGGTCACATCTTTAGGTGCGGAGGTTGCCATGCACCAAGTCAGACAGAAGAGCGGGTCGCCCAAGTAAAATATAGCGCAGAAGAGTTGAGGATGAATCTAGGTCATTGGAGATGAGTTGGAGGGAGCTGAAATGCATTGCCAAACTCCAAACACGATGGCGTACAGACATTGTTGCCCCAGGAAGCTTACTAGGGCTATCTATCAAGCATTGTGGTAAATCCACATCCATGCGCTTTGCGTATCTTTCCTTACAAACAATTCTGTTGTTGTCGCCATAAGTCATTCCAGAACCACTTGCATTTTTCAATCTCAAGCTTCTTCCGCAAGCTATTGACATGTTCTTGGTCACACATGAGCATTAGAATTTCTACAACTGCAACCAGTGAGTGTTCATTTACGTCACGTGTCCATTGTCCATTACCTGCTTTACATGAACCAATTATATCACGTCAGGGAATGCGGAAATCGTTTACGCTGAACTTGTTTTCTTTTTCTTCAGCGATAGCGACAGGAAAATCGTTTTAATTAATCGAACCGATCACAGTGAATGGCATTTTTTTTGACTGGAATTATAGCATGATTCACCGAAATGATGGCTTCCACCTAAAGGCACGTCCAGTCCATATGTCGATCTCATTAATTTCAAATTATCTCCGATGAGATTCGATTCAAGAAAAACTGAAGCTTGGTCAGAGGTTCACCGCCTTTTGAGGTACTTTACCTACCACTCAGTGGTAAACGTTTTTTTTTTTTTTCGGTTGAGTTGCACATTTATTGTCTTTCGGTGTCCGGACAAGATACACACTTTCACTTCAGTGGCTGTGCCGGTAGTGCAGTTGGCTGATCGGCCTGTCGACGTGATATGACAACTAAAGAAGATTAATTATGTTAAGACAGTCTCGTGCAGGAGATGTGAATAATGTCCAATTTGTAGTGAATCGTACGTGTTTGCACTTCAAATGGAAACAAATGAGAAGGAGGTCTTCGATTTGACAGATGGTGTTCGAAGAATGGGCGTGCATTATGCTGATTTGGTTGATTATGTACGGAGATCTTCGATTGATCGATGGTGGCAAGTGCGAAGATTTTCATTTATTGATGCGTTTTCTTATGGACAAGGGAATTAGGAGTAAAGAAGTGTTATTCCTCTTCCTCTTGTACCTACAATTTCCTGCTTACGAGATTCATCTGATGAAGGAACTTAAGCTGGTGGAGGTTGTATGAAGCATGCTTTTTGACTGGTTGAGCCAGGAAGAAGGCATGTCACTAATGCAACCAGAATTGATCATAAGAACATGACACAAACTTGTGCGTTCGAAGTGATTCTCGGAATCATTCAGAGAGCAGCAGCAACCACGAATGGCACTGACGCGGAACGGTCTATGGACCTTAAAAGATTTGGGATCGAGTAAAGAATGAGATTAGTAGTCTTTCCATACCTATGGACGGTAGAAGGAGAGTCATAATTGCCGAAAGGTACCACAGAATAAATATTAGGGATGAACCGAAGAAGAAGCTTAGCTCGATCCATTAAGGATCAAAGAGCGGGAACAGTTTTCTTTTGCAGAATGTCGTCGAGATCACGACACTGCTACTATACCATTTGTGAAAGAGTCAGATGGAAGGTACATGCTTGGTTGCTGATATAATTGACCCTGGATTGGGTAAAGCACATAAATATCGAAGAAAACAAAAAAGTTGGCAACCTGTCGGGGCAAGATTTAGATTTGAAATTTGTTCGTCCTGAACCAGTCGCAGCTCTAGGTAGAAGAAGAGTTAAGGAAAGCAACGATAAGTGAGCCACTAATGAAGCTGGAAAAACATGGAAACAAAATGACTTAAACTTCTGCTGGCTGCATCAAGAGGGAAGTTCTTCTAACTTTGATGCGAAGAACTCTCAAATTTCTCAAATTGGTAGAAGCCTTGCCTAAAGGACACGAAAACAATCTATCTACACGTTGTTATCTGCAAGATGTGTCTAGAGAATAAGTATGTTTCGCACAAATCCAATGTCCGACACTGGTTAGCTGCTTTCAAATCGAGAAAAATTGCGGTCAGGAAAGAACTGGAGTGAGGATGGATGCATTCCCAGCGCCTCACTGTTTGGTGTAGTTTTAATGCATTTGTTACGTCAATCGAGTTTTTGTGACCTCAACTGATCGGTATAGAGTTTGATAGCATAGAGTTCTAGCAAAATCTCAAGTTTATATGAGAAAATATGAACAATTCCCGAGCTCAAATCAAAAACAAGACTCAACGCATTCTTTGTGAGATTATGCCACATCTCTGCGCAAATGAACACAAGTGTGCAACTGGAGTCACGAAGGATACTTGATGGACATTCTTTTCGAAAATAAATCGCAGCTTGTCTTCTTTGCAATAAAATAATGAATATCGTCGTTCAATCAAGAAAATACGCTTGTTATTGGAAAATAATTTTGTGCGTCTCTAATGGGACACCCATTACTTCCTGGATAGTAATCAATTACAGAAGCACCTACACAGGCTCAGTGTCAGCCTGAAGGTAGAAATATGCATGTATTGGCTACTCCCACAGTCAATTTACATGTCTCACAACCAACCCACATTCAGAACTGTCTTCGCAGACAGAAACTTCTAACATCCAGCCAAGGTTACCCATTTAAGATTTCTTTTTCTAATTCAAAGCGTCACTTCCAATAAACGCGCTACTTGTTCAAACTAATCGTTTTTCATTGAAACGTCAAAACATAAGCAAACACACAAAACTTATCCCAAAAACAACAGAAAACTATCTAAACCGCACGCCTAATTTATGTAGACATCGACTCAGCTGATAGTATCCACTCTCAAACGAGATGACCAACGAAGGCCACCATCGAAAGCCAGTACCACAAACTTCAAACACCCATAAATTCATCACCATCATCATCATCACCAGTGCGGTCCATTATCATCTTCATCATAAGTACTTGTATCTTGCGGATACTCCTCTCGGTTAACATAGCGCGCAGTATAATTTGTTTGAAGAAAAACAATCAACAAATAGGTTATGTTGCCGTCTCCATGTGCCACCGCCATCATTATCAACATCATCTTTGCTTTGGAAACAATCGTGGGATTCACTGGACCACGAACCGTGGTCAGTTGGACTGGTTCAAGTGGAACGCGATCTTTGTTGGGGATTTATGAAAACCTTGACCTGGGATATGTTCCGCCACTGTTATAAACTCGCCTCGAAACAGCGAGACCAGAGAGATAGAGAGAGAGAGAGAGATTTAATGAGCATCCTCGTCGGTACTTGATGTAAGTTCAAGATTTGTCTTGGCTGGTGTAAATCACTTTTGAGGTTGTTAGCCCTTTTGATTGAGTGTCAAGCTGGTGAAATGGAAAGTATCCGGATTGGAATTGTAGATTTCCCATGCATGCATGCAAATCAAAACTCTTTGACACGTTACGTGCTGACATCGTTATGGGATGGAGAGTGTGGTAAGGTATGCAGCTCTGGTTTATAAAACCGTCATCACCGTGAAGCACTTTTCCCCATTATATTGCCCCCGCAAAAGAGTGGCAAAATAATAACAATAATGATCGATGCAGACAACAAAGTTGGAGCGGGACCGAACAAGATCAAGATGGAGATCTGTATTTGCAGTGAAAGCAAGCGGGACAAGTTAATTTAGCCGTCTTCTGAGATTGTGATGTTAGACGCGCGCTGTCGGAAAATTGCTACAAAACGCTAATCACAGTCACGCTTATCATGTGTAAAAATGTTGATAGTCAGGGCGGTCTAGCTGGTGCAGAGAAGGTAACAATTTTGATGGGTGGATGGAGAGGCGATATCAATCGTTGGGCGGAATGCAGATTAGATTGTGATTATGTGAGATGTGCCAAGGAAATGTAAAAGTTAGCGATGACAGACGATGTTATGGTAATCTGTGGTAAGTTGAGGAAATTTCAAATCAGAGAGTGCTATGAGAAGACTATTATCAGCCAAGTTGTTGATACCGCCTGTTAATTTGTTAACATTTGCCTTGGCTTAGCCCGTATAGGAGTTGAAGAGATATATACTACACAGTGGCGAGACCGAAACTTCCATTGAATGCTATATCCACTTCCGGAAAATTCATCAGTAGGCCTGGAGTCAAGCCGCGAACGTCGCCCAGCTGGTCGCAGTAAAAACGAGCGTTGGCTATCTGTATGGGTATCACAAGAGCCGGGTCCGATAGACTCTCCAACAGTTCATTTGCACCCTTGATCTACAGATTATTATCTCACCCATGGAAACGAAAAAGTCCATACACAAGCCAGGCGAGGATGGGCCTTAGAGAGCTCTCTAGTGGGAAGGCTCAACACTCCACTTGGAGCTATCAAGGGGTAGTATTCCTCACTTTTTTATGGCTCTGAGACTTCCTATAAATAGCTGCATGCACCAGCACTCTTCATTAAACTTAGGACGGTTGCCCAGTGAAACCTAGGCACATTGCCACTGGTCTCTTGCACTTGATGCTGGTGGTTTAGGCTAGCAGTTCCAAGATTTTTAATTTTAAGAAGTTTCTCGGTTAAGCGCTCTAAAACTGATATTTCCGAACGAAGTAAGCCCTAATTATCACGTTCGTTTTTATGCCTTTGGACAAAATCAGCACGAAATAAGCTCTCGTTACGAACATTCTACGTAGCTACTTGTAGATTTTGTGGTCGCCGTGGCCTAGTGGTTAGTGCGTAAGACTGCTAAGCGAGAGACATAGGTTCGATTCTCAAAAACACCAAAAGTTTTTTCGTGGCACCATCTCTTCCCAGGCATGGCAAACCTGCAAGTGAATCTGTCATGGTAAAGTTCTCAATTCGCCATTCGGAGTCGGCATTAAAACTGTAGGTCCCTTCCATTCGTGCGAAGAATATAACACGCACAACATGAATGGTTGTGAAAAGCTAGGGCTTGGCTCTCTATGAGCTGTCGTGCCAAATATACATACATATTTATAGATCCAAAAGTCCTTGCCTTGGTTTCATTTGTCAGGGTCATCAACAGTCTTCGGCTCACGGTGGTCAAAGCATCTCATAAAATACGTAAAAAGGGAGGGGATCATGTCAATAATTCTTTTCCTCGACATTTCAGCGGCAGCCTTCTTCTTACTGTTTGACCGTTGCGTTCGGCTTCTAAGGACCTACACTGTCACTTTATCTATTCAAAAATTCAGAGTCATTTGCATAAAATCTTCTCCGGAGTGGGGTCAGAAATATGCTAAAGTAGATCTGATCCATATTCTCGTTGTTACATCGGAAGCACCTGCTTCCTTACCCAGGACGTGTTCCTAATAACCAACATTTTACTTAAGACCACTTAATCCAAATTCAGTAACAAAACATCGGAGGAAGATACATTTTCCTTCAAATGATTAATTTTAATGGGTCACTCGGGCGAATACGTAACATTTTTTCTAATTTTTATTTTTTCTCTTTCAATCCCCCATCCATATTACTGTCATTCATTGCAACTGTATCACTGGCTAATGTAATCAATTTTCACTCAAATTACGTCGTCTTTTCAATTCAATTCTGGAATCAATGAAACCCCCAAGCCAGTGCACAATTATTCTCTTCCTCTTGCCACTAGACTAGTGGCCAGCCATCGAAGCCAACAAAATCGCGGATCAATGAAGTATAGACACTGATACGGAATAACACACCAATTTAGTTTGAATTTCGCTTTTCTTTTCCCCTTCGCCCCCCCCCCGCCTAATATTATGTATTAGATACTAAATAAAATAAGACAATCATTGGACGTTATCCGAGCCAACCGGGACTTCATTTCACTTATGCATATCGAGTGATCGGAATTTTTCCAAGTTGAGTAATATCGCAAACGAAAATTTACTTGTGTTGTTATGCAAAGCAGAAGAAAAACCATAAGAAGGACCGAGAAAATGGGTAAACGAGGAGAAAAAAAAATCAAGAAAAAGTTACACAAATATACACACACTGTGTGCTTCCAGTTCCAGATACAAAAAAAAAAAAAATGCAATCACCAGGTTATTAGCGCCGTTATATCCAACAGTGAATTGGCCTATGCTATGCCTTGGAAATTAAAATCAACTTTATGGATGTAATTATATTTTCGAGTGGCACGAGCGAAAGGACATGCTTGCGGTGATGTAACTTCAGGTTACAAAAAAACAAGAAAGAAATTGTTATAAATTAGTTCAGTGGGGTGGTAACACCCACTGTTTGACATATAGCCGTTCGCAATGGCAAAACCTAGTGGAGTGTGTGCTGGTTTCGTTACCGATCGTCAATATGTATCGATTGAAGGAAATCCAGGCGCTGGCGCTGTTGCTAGATGCAATGCTTCGGTAGCAATCATTTCGGGTTGGTTAGCTGTGCAACGATGCAAGTGGCATACGATGTTTCCGGCAACGCATATGGACAGAGAGCATATGACAAGAGGTTTCGTTAATTGAAAACTGTCCAATCAAATTGGAGTTTCTATTGGAAGCTGAAAATATGGACTTAGGTAGCTCTCATGGAGCTCTTACTTGGTTGTGTATATCTGACACCATGTCACAATTAAACGAAAAGTTTTAATTGAGACGAAAGTGAATAGGTTGTGCTTCTTGATTGCGTTCTTTGTGAGTAATAGGAATCTTTTACAATGTCTAATGCCAACAGCATCGAGTATAGAAAATCTGGCACATCTCTGTCTCCACAGTCTCTAGAACCGCAACTCTCACATACATTCTTTTATACAAAACAGTGGATCTCGACAACATGACGAATATACACATACACCTTCTAAGCTTATTCTTTCAGACTCCAGACTGTTCGAGTGTTTGCCAGGCGGAGGTACTAGCGATTGGAGAGACCTGCAAGATACTTAGCCTTAACCCTACTATCATGTTGGCCAGGCTGCTATCAAAAAGCTCCACTCTCACTTCATCTTCCCAATTAGTTGAACAGTGTAAGGAAACTCTTACGCAAGCTAGGTTAGGCTAGCTTGGTAGGCCACAACCTTCTGGCGACCCACCGCAGAAGAATGCGGCTCTGTACAGACGAACTTTGCAGAGGGTGCGGTAATACAGACGCGGAAGAGAATACAACCCACTTCCTATGCGAATGTCCCAGCCTATATAGAACAAGGAAGACGGCCCTCGGTGAATATAATTTCAACGACCTGGGCGAGCTGTCCAACAAGCCACCAAAAGCCATTTTAAAATTCACAACGAATTCGGGATGGTTCAGGGAGGCCGAACGTTCGTAGCTGCACTCATCTAGACCCTTCCTTCCTTTCTTATCATTTCCGAATGGTCACTCCACGACAGAGGAACACAATGGATCCATTAGAGATCCAAGTGAAGGCTGCACCACGCGATGCATCCACCTCTTTAACCTAACCTAACCTAATCTAGGCTGGGCGGCAGGCCCCAATAAGCAGTGGGTCCCTGCTTAAGCCAGAATGAAGGCCCATTGTGATACCGCGTGTAGAAACCGGAGACCAGCCTCAATAACATCACATGCAGAAATTCCCTGTAGAATGAACGTAGTAAAGGCTCTGGGTAACCGTATCGGTGTGAACTCTATACAGTGCCGCTCTTAATTCTAAAGATGTCAAGTCTGGATAGGTCGCTAAGGTCATTGAAGAAGTACTCTCCTAATGTTTTCCTCTTCAACCTTGATTGAGCAGGGCATGTGCAAAAGAGGTGAGTTGTTCTTCCTCCTCGTCTCTGCAGCTTCTACAGAAATCGTTAGAAGATACACCCATTCTGATGGTATGCCTGCCAATAAGACAATGCCCCGTAAGGGCTCTTATTATAATTCTAATAAGCTTCTTGTTCACGGACACAAGTCTTCCTGTTCTCTTCAGATCTGGCCTAACCTGGACAAGTATTGATATTATTCCACCTGCTGTAAGCTATTCTTCTAGCTTCACTATCGAGGCGGGATTTTATCGATTCTAAAGAGACAAGTGGTTCCCCCCCATTTTCAGAGAGGATCGGATCCGCGCCTTCCTTCGCTAGTTCGTCCGCACTGCTACGCAAGCTAACGCTCGGTTCAATATCACTCCCCTCTGGGTTCCCGGCCAAAGTAACATAGATGCCTCTCTTGCGGAGGCAGTCTACTCCCCGATGGGAATCGAGGGTAACATTTTCCAACACTTTCTCTCCATTGCCAACTCAAGGTGGAAAAGTCCAACAACTTGTGCCATATCCAGACAAATATGGCCCGCCTACAATAAAAACAGGACGAGTGACTTAATCCATAGAACCCGTACCGAGACAGCAAGAATCACAACAATTTGCACGGGCCACTGGCCAATTTGTCCACACTTTGTCAAGTATGGCATTCCGTTCATCCCCCACTGCCGTAGTCGCGACAACTCACATGAAAGGGAAACCCTATTCCACTTTCTCTGTGACTGCCCGGCACCAGCTGGAGCTAGGCATCGCACCCTTTTTTAAAGAATTATCAGAGATTTCTGAAGTAAAAAGTCCAAAAACGTTAAGGATATGACACTGCGTCGATGTTTCACTTCACTGATCGCCAATTGATCTACAATCATGGAGTAATGATGATCTTGTGACTCGACATCCTGGAACACTCAACTTAGAGGGGTCAAGAAAGTAACTGAAACCAAGAGTCATCCTTAAGTCAAATAATGATAAATATCAGGAAAAGCATTTTCAATGGTCGGGAGCTTGTTATAAAAAAAAATGCATATCTTTCTGCTACCTTCCGCAAGTTCCATTCCTACGTATGTCTCCACTAAGTAGGTAGTTGTGTTATCATTAGCATAATTGGCAAATACTTGTCGCTGATAACAAGCCTCTTTCCACGCATTTCCATAAAGACATTCCACTTGGCATGCATTTCACAACAAAAAGACGTTCAACTGTCAGCAGCCAAGCGACGTGCTTTCCCACTATTGTGCTGCTGCTCGCCTGCAACATCTCTCGGTGGTCCATGGCATGCGAGTACTTGTCATCAGGTTCGTAAATATCATCGTTTCGATGCGAAGGCATCTCCACATACTCTCGTAGTGAATGCACGTTCCTCCATGGGTTAGAGATGTACCCGTTCAAAAATTACGCACCCCAGCAATTAGTCTAATGCGAATGCTAACAATGACGTGAAGTAGGTTGAAAGATTCATGAGGCAAACGAACCTCAAATGAACTTACTTTACATCCATTCTTGCCGCAGGAGAGTAGACAGTAAATGTCGTTTCAGATGCCAGGTGCATGGTATATTCCACTGATGCGGATAATTGTTAACCGACTCCGCGTACAGCCTACACTCACAATAAGTTTCTTTTTGGCAGTTGTCGTGCCACAGAGGAATCGTCATCGGAGTCGTAGTAAATTAAACGCTGCTGAGCTGCGTCTGTAAATTTGCATGCCACCGCGTAAATCTAGGGCTACTTGTGCATGCGACACGAAGGATGCGGGCGTTTAATTTGCTGTCATTAATGGATTACGTTGGAAGGTGTCGTTTATGGTTTGAGAGTGACTGTAGAAGGCTCTGTATAAGGCAATGGGGAAACGTTTGAGTTGGGCAATTGTGGAAAGCATCAGGATTGGAATGGCATATGGTAGTTGGTTCCAAAATTAACATAAAATGTGTAAGAATGGTGAAAAGTTACGACTTGGAAGGCACCGGTCCTTTTTTTTAAAGCGAATTTTGAAGCACAATTCGGCGACTCTACATATGATACGTTGCGTTTTATGAATGTAAGCAGTTGTTTAGGCTAAGGCCGGTATGACACATCTCAAAGTCAAGACTAAGATGACAACAGTTCATGAGAACATAATCCTGGGTTAGGCTGTTCTGTAGGTTTCGTCAATTACTGCCTTTAGGGCTTGGTTCACCGATTCATCTCAAATGACGATCCCTTGCTTCTCTAAGAAAGGCTGCATCTGAGAGAATCATTCTAATGACGAACGCGGATATTCCACCAATGGAACTCGTAGGGCCATGAACTACCTCAGTGTGGAAGGTTGTGGACGATCCTCCCTGTAGTGTTGTTAAAGTGGGGTTTTCCACTGCTTCCAAGCTCATTCAGGACGAAGTAATTTTATGAGCTATGATAGCTTTTGATTGCATTCCTAAGCAAACGTTTAAGGATGTGTCTGCGAATATCTTAAACGTCAACATAGCTGAAGGGGATCGGGAAGAGTTTCAGAGCATGACCTTCACGTTAATGGCGATTGTTTCGGTAGAAGCAAGGCGATGATGCTGACCAAGATATAACTGCAAACAGGTTGTTGTACATAAAGAGTGCTATCAGGTAACTCATGGAAAAGGGCCAGGATGAAGGAAAAAACCTGAAACTTTTTGGTGTCCATCCATCTCGTGGAGTAGAGAAGATTTTGAGTACATTATCTGTTCAGTTCATCATTAGGTGTAGTTCAGATGGTAAGCGACTGTTTGACCTGAGGAAATGCTACCCAGCAGGTCCAGGTTGACGCAGGCAATGTAAGTAATGAAAGGATGTATGCAGTCGCCGATGAGTCATGGAAGCCGGAATGACTATGTATACGTCCACACATCTTTGCCAAGCTTAGAACAGATCTGTTCTGAAACTTAGCACGTCTTGCTATCTGATTCCTTTCTGTGGTTGGCTTTTCTGATCAAATCTACCAAAGAATTTCAATGCCCCTCTGCGACTTTCAGAAGACAATCATAGAATTTGTAGTTCAAGTCAGGGCGCAGTACGTGATCCAAAATTTAACACATAAAATCTTAACTCGTGATACACAAACCATTGCGATCTTTAACTTTAACAGTTCGGCATTGAAATTCATCTCGCCATGCCACAGATATTCCATTTCACAAACATCTCAGACAGGCTATCCACCTCAGGAATGGATAGTAAAATCTGCAACGCACCTCGAGAAGATGAAACGTGATAAAAACACGTAAACCGCAAACAAACCATAACCCCGCATCAGCATAAGGTATTTGAATGAGAAACGGCCTTCAGCGAGTGTCTTTGCATCGCGCTACGCCTTAATTGAGATCTCATATTGTATCTCTAGCTACGGGAGGGATCGAATTTTCAGTCCACGCAGAGTTAAGGTAGCAACAACGCAATCTAAGACCTTTTTGCGTTCACTGAGATTGCGCAACAGTAACTGCCTGACGATGACAGCTAAATAGTTGTCACTACCATATTCCAGAAGTCAACCAATTTACTCTCCAGCCATGGGCCCGCCATGTTACTGGTTGATGATATTGTTAGGTCGACGATTGGCAGTTGTGTCGAAATTTTTCAACAGAAATTGTCAAACTCCCGACGCCACGACGACGCATGGGGTGAATTGTAAACCGGCCTGGCGACGAAGAAAGTATATAGATATTAGATACCGGCCCCGAGACTTGAACTGTTATCGCCAAATGATAGATGACTAGATCCTAAGCGGGTATCGGTGGGAGATAGATCACTTTGAACGCGAAATTCCGATATCGAAAGTCATCGACTTTACGCGTTCGCGTTTTCGGTTTTAATTGCGAGATTTACAAATGTGAGCCATGGAAACTGGTTCACGCTGTGCGTGTATCTCGTGCCATGAATTTATCACACTCTCAGGTAACGCGTTCAGATATAGCAACTGAGACTGGTTGTTTACTGTTCAAAGGGGGATGTTCTGGAACTGGTACTGGTACTGGTAAGGCGTAAAAGGTGTTTTTATGCGAAACTGGAGCAAATGCCATTCAGTACATCTCACAGCAACCGCCAATGACGATCGATGGCTACATGTATCAATTAATGAAGTACGACTAGGCTTTTGGAAAATTCGGACTTTTGATTTGACTAGTTGAGACGGAAACTAGAATGTCTGTTAACTAGGCTAATGGGGTCCTAAGTGACGACAGAAGTGGTGTGAATGCTGTTTTGAATGGAAAATATGATGTCGGTGCCGTATAGGGTTAAAGACACGTTAAAAGAACCAATTTAGTCCAAAATCAGTCAGAAATGGTTAAATATGTGTTTTATGATGCCGCGATCCTTTCTAAACTTAAGTCAGGATAACCATAGGAATTAATTGGAAAGTAGAGCAGGAAGGTATTCCACATATCTTGCGAAAGTCAGGTATCATTAAGGCTACGTGCTCCAACAATCTGCCTCGATTCAGTGGAGTTCTTAAAGCTGCGGGAAACTATGGACAGATCTTAAGCATCCCCAAACATCGGAGGATCTGGATATGCTAGGAGAATTCTGCTATCCAGAGTAGTTAGCTCGGTGCTACTATATAATGCACCAGTTTGGGCGGCGGCGTTAGCAACTAAGGCGAAACGGAGAACATTGTCGGCAACATACAGGCTCTGCGCGATAAGAACAATCAGCGGCTTTCGAACAATATCCGATGAAGCGGCTTTTGTTATAGCCGGAATGATCCCGATCGATATGTTCGTACACGAGAAGCAAAGGAGAGCCTCGAGCCAACGAGAGGCAGGTGTTGTCAAGACGATAAAAGAAGAGGAGAAGGCAACGTCAATAGCTATATGGCAAGCAAGGTTGGAGAACCCTACGAAAGGCAGATGGACATACAAGTTGATCCACATTATCGAAGCCTGGACAAAGTGGGTGCATGGGGACTGCAATAAACACCCTACGCAGTTCCTATTCGGTCACGGCGGCTATCGCAAATACTTACACAGATTTGGACACGACAGAAGACATGGAGCACGCAGTATTCCATTGCAGTCGCTTCGCAGATTGCAGAAATAACCTGCCGAATCTACAGGTCCTCATGGACCATATGATGTGGTTAGGGGAGAATTGAATGGAAATTTGCACACTGGTAACGAATGTGCAAAAAGAGCTACGAAGAATCGAAATAGCAAGAAGAGCAGAAACGGAAACACACCCAAAGGAGCACCCAAAAAAAGGTCTTTAGCATCTGAATTCTGTTGACAGTTCTGCTTACTGACACATAATAACTGCGAATCAATTTTCAAGAGAAAATTTATAAGCCACGAGCACTTCAAAGTCCAAGTAAGTGTTGTCGGACAGTTGACAGCAATTGATAGCTTATGTTGAGAGTAAGGTAGACTCTGCCTTAAAAGATCACAAAAATGACTTATTTAGCTCGCAGTTATAGATCTTTCCCCCCGACCAATGAACTTTCTTAATTTTCGTATAAGTTCACCACAAAACAACACAAATGATCCTAACTGTAGACCCTAGGCTAAGATAAGTGTCCAAAAGATTTAAGTCCATACATGGAAGCTGGACTATTTTGCTAATTTTTAAAGCTGACACTTTGGATCCCCAACTGTATGCCCCATTCAGATCAACTTTGCAAGCGCGTTTAAAGTAATAAGCTCGAGATGTCAACCTAGCAGTTATCAGTCAGGGCTTTATGTTGACGGAGTTGGCTACGAGGAGCATCTGTGGCTTAACTTTAAACATGTAGTCTCTCTTCGCTGATCTATTTCTTAATTTTTTGGCAGAATTCTGTGCAATTGAGCTTTGCCCTAGAAAACAGATAGTAAGGCAGCCCTAAACTGCTGGCTTTTGAGTCTCAGCTTATCTAGAACTGTTTTACCACCCTAATGCGGTTTCTTGCAATCACTTCCCATTTCGTAAGGACTCGCTAATTCACGGTCAAAGTCTTCATTCGTAAGCCCACTTATTTCCTGAAGCTTAAACATCAATCATATCAAGAGGGAGATCAACCTAAAAACGCAGAGAAGTTCTCAACCTAGGACTTAACTGAGAGCATATGTCAATCCACTAAATTCATCAAACTCTTCAATAAAAAGAAAACTGAACTGGACAAGGTGATGTTTAGATTCCAACAGACTTCCTCGCTAGATATTGCAAACTTATGTCACTACCATCGCAACATAAGTCTTTAGGAGGCATACTGACTTGTTTCAGAAGATTGATATACAAGCAATGGTAGGTTGAAGGTACCTTCCAGTTCAATGTGAGAATATAGCAATTTAATAAGAAATTTGGAAACCATACGTTAGCGAGAAAGATCACAAAGTGTAAAGGCTAAATTTTCATTCGTTTTCAAAGATCTTTGGGACGATATCAACGACAAAATAGGCAAAGAGTCAGCAAAATCTAAGAGACCTCTCTAGAGACTTTCTATTTCCTCCACTATTCAGGACACACTTTCATATTTACTTTCAAGTTCATTGTAACAATCAAATTGGTATGCAACAAATGAATGCCTAAAATTATACAAAATCGGTTCCAATTATCTGCTCCTCAACGAAGGTCACCTAAGACTGATTTGGTCTATCAACTTGATGCTCTCTAATTACCTCGATTCCTCCTCTACGCCCATCAATACAGAAAGTGAAACCAATAAACTCTTGTATACTCTATGCATTACCACACCGAAAGACTTCTTGAAGGTCTACCACACCGTCGAAGAGGTTCAATGGGAAACCAAATTCAATTTCAATTCATCGACAATGAAAGTGAATCCGTTCATATACATGTACACAAACGCTATTTGATAGGAAGCTCTCTACCGTTCTCTATTACCTGTTTGCGTGCTGCAACAGTTTAATTGAAACGCCATTTAATTGGGCCATTCTTACACGGATCGGGGCTATAATTTGATACACACCAAGAACGTTGAGAATTGTTAATTAGCATTTGTTCTGACCATGAGAAGGTGATTTCCGTGCTAGAAACGAGAATTGGTTTCCATGCAAGTCGCTGCGCAAGCTGTATTTCAAAATTTTACACAAAAAAACACCGTAAGCGGGTAATTACTTGGTATATTAGCGCTGGGGGGCTATCTTTGCCTTGCGAAATGTATGCATTCAAAGACACCCTGGCCAAAAGGCAATGTCCAAGATAATGGCATACCAGTTGACCTGGTTAGTTTAATCTACTTTATAGGGTGGCTACATAAAATCTAAATTACTCGAACCCGAGGAGAAGGTGGTTTGGCATGGTCCGAATCCAGCCTAGTCCTTTCGAAAACAATAAAAAGTTATGCAAAGCTGTGGTAGTTTTGTTTCACGATTTGCTCAGGGCTACCTTAAACTGTTTCTCTATCTAGTTTTGCGTTTCTTGTTCCGAATAAAATGAACTTATAGACAGTTAATGTCACTAGACAAGGAAAAAAAGAATGAAATACTTGATTTAATAAGCTTAACTGAACGAAACGCTTTGGTGGGACATAAATGTGTTCGTCATCAAGAATGAACTTAAATGGAATGAGAAAAAGGCTTGAGAATATGATTCGATGCTATAGAAGAAGGCCAAGCAAGATGCAGCCGACTTCAGAACCATAGTCACCGATGCATAGGAAATCGCATGTAGACGATGATGGCACAGGTATCAAAAAGCTGAAGAACTACAAGATCGCAGGCTCTATGGGTGGATGAAGTTAGCTCGATGACAGGAATATCAACTTCATATGCTCCATCCAAACGTTGGCCTGATGAACTCAAAACTCTTACCAAGAACCACAATGTAATACTCGGGTAGGTCCCGGGGCACAATGTTATCCAAAGGAGCCAAATGACAGATGAGCTAGCTAGGAAGGGTTCAGAACCGGACTGTACAGTACTGCCCACCTCTCCACTCGTCAAATCCAGAATAGCACTTTGATTTCCAAAGGCAGGGCACAGTTTCATGCATCTTGACATATTCTAGGGCTAGGCAGATCAATCATAACCCTTTTCATAGGGATTATCACAGGACACAACCATTGACGAGCCACGAGAGGTTGCAGCGGTGCAGAGAACACAGCTCACTTCCTATTCGAATTCCCAAGCCTACAAAGAACAAGGAAGATGGTCACTGATGAATACTTTTTCAAAAACCTGGGCGACTTGTCATGAATTCGGAAAGCCGAATGATCACCAATAAACTAACCCAGACCTTTCTTCTTTTTCTTCTCTTTGAGACTGTATATTCGATCGTAGAAGAATACAATGGATCTGGATTCGAGTGAAGACTGCGTTATACGAGACGCAGGCACTTATTCGTCCTACGAAACTCTATGTAAGAACTATCGACGTATATCTTTGCTACTTAAATGTGGCATATAAGATCGTATCTGAAGGTCGTTACGCAATACACTAAAAGGCATGTACCAGCTTGACTTCCGGCCCGGTAGATCAACGACAGACCAAATCTTCACACAGCCAAATTGTAGAAAACACCAACGATTTTCAAGTCGATACTCATTTCCATTTTATCGACTTTAATGCCGCATATGATAGAGTTCATCCAGCTCTACAGGATGATGGTTGTCGGTTCGGGTTCTCAGCAAAACTGATCCAGCTATTTGGAAGCAGCTCTTCTGAACTTTCCAAACTCTTTCCAAACATACACCAGATTTCAGCAAAGAATTTTGGACTTTGGAAGTCCGCATCAAATCATCAAAGCCTTTGCCTGGTCTAAGAAGCAGCATCAAGCTTTGACAAAATCACCATCATAGCATTACCAAGGAGCAGATATGTAGGTGGGCAAAACTTCAAACATCATCAAGTGAGTGGTTCCGGATGAAGATCAGCTAACAAGATAGAACCTTAAGTCTTACATATATTGGAAGGTATCCAAAGTGAAATGTGAAAAGGTTGCAAACTGTAATTTTTTTTTGTTGTCATCAGTGATGTTCTCCATGTACCCTTGACAGAAGATTTTTTTTTTCCGAGTTTCTTCATCTCAGCACGGAAGACACCCAGTGATTATGCTCGGCTGGTGCGTAGGCCAAGTTCTACGCCTGTAGACAGAGATCCTACCATCCTACTGCGATTTAGTCTCTGGGACTAATGAGCAATTTTTCTTTCACTTTTGTTTTAATGAACATGTGTATAAAATGAGAGTTCTACCCACTGGCGTCTCTCATGAGCTCACGAGAAAGAAGTTATGCACATACATCACTAGGCGAGTGAAACATAAGTGGAATTTAGGCCACTCAAGACGGTGGGGGATAGAATTCACTCCGAGCGCCCCTACGCTCGTTGTTGTCATTCCATAACGCTCGTATGAATGTGCATTTTCTAATTTCTACGATTTCAGTGCTGCGCTAATTCAAAGGGTTTTCGTCTTCTCAATCTTCTAACTAGGTTTGATTCGTCCAGAAGCTGGAAGGCCTCAGGATTCGTGTGAAGTCGGAGCCGCTCTCCATGTTTCTTAGCATTTCTTTTGACTTCATGTTTTACAAGTTCCATACCCAAGTCTCTGTGAAGGTCTTCATTCCACACGTTCCAGGGTGCATTGACGATATTTTTCACTACTCTGTATCTCTTCTCTGGAATCTTTCGATGATGTCCATGTTGGTCTGTTTGGTATAATCCCAGAGTTGAATCCCATATGTCCATATGGGTTTAATAACTTGTCTATAAAGTAGAAGTTTGTTAGAAATTGATAGGCAGGAATGTCTTCCTAGCCGCCAGTAGATCCTTCTAGATCTGATATCGAGCTCCTCTCGTTTTTTCTTGACATGAGCCCTCCAACAAAGTTTTGCATCCAGTGTCATACCAAGATATTTAGCTGTATTCGCGTATGGAGACAGAAGATAGCTTCGAAATAAAATGAATGAAGATACCACACTACTTGCAGCACTTGGACTTAAGATTTTCTGGTCGAAGACTGGTTCGGTTCAAGCTAACTTGACGCAAGACAGCTAAGGAGGAAAAGTGCAGAGAGCGAACAAGATGTCATGCAGTTATGGTTGACGCCCTATGCCCCACGAGGAGTAACAAAATCGAACTTCACTTTCAACTACCTCTTTTAAGAAATATAGAGTTAGTTAACATGTTGAGAAATGGAAGCGTAACGAAAAGTGAAACACTTTTTAAAGAAGAAAGCAGGAACCCCGCGATGTGCTAGAGTAGGAACATTATGAGCATAACGAAAACTGAAACACTTGTATTTGACAAGGGTTGACTGACTCAGTGCGTCAGTGGTTTGTGTCAAAGCGATTGCCAAAATGTGACTACTTAGTCACCATTACAAGGTGAAAGAGTTTACAATCAAATAGTTACTCCACATGCATTAACGAAGAAGGATTTCATACAATTTTCAACCGAGAAATCTTTTGACCATCAGTTGACAATTCAGAACCTGCAAATTGAGGCACACTAACATGGTTCCTTATGTCTAGATGCTGATACCTCCACTTCCTACGAAGGATTGCGAAAATTATTCCGAAGACGAACTCATAGTACGATAAAAAGTCTAGAAAATAGGACGAAGAGTGCCATAATACAGTGTTTCACCCACTAGTGACCTCTGTGCAAAGAGATAGTAAGACCAAGCCTCGCATATATTTTCTTATTTTGGTCATAAATCAAAAACAACAAAATCTTAACTTACAAGCAAAACCTCGCTTGAGTTCGTTCACCTGACTTTGTAACCCACACAACCAAACCAGACTCCTTGTGTTAATGCCTCTATAAACTACTAACACAACAATTCATGCAGAAATACATAGCCCTATAACGTTTGCTATAAGAAAATTAACTTTTACTTTTATCAGACGTTTTTTCTTTTCCACAAGCCTTGAGCTAATGCTCCGTGAGTATGTATGTATTTTTTCTCAACTCCTAATCGAAGCAGGTGATCCCACTCTACATCTACCACCTGTTCACAAACTTTGTATCTAATACAAGCACGGTGTGGTGGGAAGAAGCAAAAAAAAAAGATACAACTTGGTCTGTCTTTTAGATGCAAGTACATAGAGCGATTACAAGTGCATGTACCGCTAAATTGGAAAACTGGAGCAAACGTGTCTGTACAAAAAAAAACTTTCTTCAATGCACAACCCGCCAGACTATTGCAGAGCAGAGCAAAACATAACAATTGCTGGAACCATTGCAGGCAAAACAACGAGAAAAAAAAATGAATTCACGCCACGGAATGCGCTGTGTACCCCATAAATGTAAGATACAAGTTCCATGGATTAAACGACAGAAAAACTAAAAATTTCTGTCGCTTTTGCAATTTTTGCCATTAGTCGAGGGTTTTTTTCTTTGACAACAAGCCCGTGTATTTTATTGTCACTCATTTCGTTGAGTTATTCGCAACTTCATTGTTTTCGGTGGAAAAAGTGGCGAGTATACGCCTACAGTTTATGACGACTGAGGGTTCCCAGAGCACTTTCAAATATGTACCCAGTACTTTACTGGAATTACTAACTTAAAGACTCTTCAGCCAAATAAAGCCATCTTAAAGGTTTAAGGATGACTGGTGCCATCATTATTTTGATGTGATGCTTAGACTGTGGGATTTTTACGAAGGCTTTGAATTAGTTGCTGCCATTAGCTGACCTCTTAGTGAACACACTATCTCCGTGTTTAAAGGCGCAGTTACCTCAATTTGATCGCCAAATTTTCACTTCTAGTAGAGTCTTTCGCCTAGTACTGGGAGGAATTTACCAAATATGGACGGGGTTGTCAGTGTATGCCATCTGTCTTTTTTTTTTTAAATCCCGTGGACTACTAAGAACCATATGAGTGGTGACAGGATTCCATCTGTCTAGGTCTCCTGAGGTCGAATGAATAACTTAAGATCACAGTATGAATCCAATCTGGTGATAGAGATTCGCGTTGCTTTGAGCTTTGTACAGACTGTACCTACGTTGTCAAATGTCCAATCAATATCGATCAAGGCACTGAGAGTAAAAGAAATAATTGGAGCTAGATCCGGAGTCTTCTTTTCCAAGAAGTGGGACAGTTTGCACAGAAAGGCCCACGACAATTAACAAGATTTATGGAAACCCATTGATATCGACGATCCTCCAATACAAAAAGTGCTTCTATTCTCATAGCTCACGAAGGATACTGAAAGCAAAGATCGTTGTTCTGAAGAAGAAATGTCCCTAATAAGAAAGGATCTTTAGATGGTTTTCCCTGTCTAAACGCTGAACCGTTTGAAGCTTTAAATTAAGTCTAAGAGGCTTCCGATATTCGCAAGTGATTTTGCAAAAACCTCCTGGATGTAGCCGTTTTTTTAAGAAGAAAGCTGGACATACGCAGACAAGATGAAGCTCCTATTGGAGTCATAACTCTTTAGTCGAAAAGGAGTCAATACTTGCTAGTCTATCAGGCAGTTTTCCGTGATGGCACACTACTGTTGCAGCCTTAGTGTTGCAACCGCATGACTCGCACAGTAAGGGCAGAATAAATAGTTTAGCCGACGACGACGTAATTCTGAGCTCCAACAATCCAAAGCTATGTTTCTGAACAGAAACAAGGCCGTTGGGGTTTAAAGCAAATCCATTAAGCTATGTCATACTGCGCGGAGGTTTTGCAGTCACTCGTTGGAAAAACGTGCCAAAGTGAAGACTTTCCAGACGAGTTGATAGAGCACTCAAGCTGAGAATGGGTTTGGGTCCAACCTGCGGTTGTCATATAATCAGAACTATGTCGAAGCCGTTTAAAATGCAGATTAGCCTCCAAAGCAAAGCCGCTGATTTGAAATCACACAGAGAGAGATATGAACCTCGGAATTTTCTCCAGCTTCGCCTCTAAAGTTTCCTAGCTCGCACAGGAAAGTGACTCTCAAGACATTTATAGATGAAGGACGCATTCAATTTTGTCTTTATCCCTGCAGCTTCTACAAAGACTTTTTATATGACCCCTAGACGTTCTACAATAGCGCAGTTCACATTGAAAATGCTGAATACAACTCGAGATTAAGGCCAACCAGAGAGAGTAATTTCGAAATTTAGCTACAGAGTTTCTCTCAGCAGTGCATGTTTCCAAGTAAATGGGTACCTTTCTGTACAAGTTCACTCGGTTTCGGCTGGTTTTCAAAGATATCCCTGTACTATGATACTCAATACATTTCCTTTTGCATTACCTATGGCTATGAACTCGGCTTGAAGTTGTATTTGACTATGGAAGGGCGATGAATTTTGGAGCTATCGGTGTAGAAGGGCATTGCTTCAGTCACTAAGACTAAAAATGTTTGTATATAACCACTGTTGTCAGACTGCCGACGGTTAAAGACTTATTTCTTTCTCCTGTCACAAAAACTGTTCAAAAGGGTAAGGCATACCATGGTATCCAGTGCTGATATGTTCATCGACGTTTTGGATTCTCATCCTAAGGTACATTGGCCTGTAGAGCCGTTCAACAAAATGTTTACAAAGAAGAAGTATTTTGAGCTCAATTTGTTTGCGGATTAACTACGTTTCACTGATTTCGTGAAGAAATTTGGCTCTCTTAATCAGAGAAGCTCTCTTTTGACTTTAGAGTCCGAAACAACGCCCCACAGCTGCTTGATCTCAAATAGTCTGTGGGTAAGAAATCTAACGTGGTTTTTAGTTGATCTACTTGCATCAAATTGGAAAGGGATGAGATAGATTGGCTACAGCCCTTGTGCTTAACCCAAAACTACTGCTATGACTAAGAAGAAACCCTGTGGCACTTGCTGGAAGTAATTTTATGCCAAAGTCCTCCGATGATATGTTCATTCATTCCTTTATATGATTTGGAACTTGAAAGCTTTAGTAAAGGGTGAGTTGGAAGAGAATTGTGAATAACCGGGATAAAGACATAAGTGTCTATTGGGCTTCATTGCCTTTTGCTAGTGCTCCACCAAAAAACAATAAAGGTGACAGTATACTCCTTGAGGGACTCAATTTGATGTCTGAGATTAGATGTTTTGTACCAGAACTTTACAAAGGAGATGCACATGATCTACCTACACACTGCCAAAGATGACAATACATTATTTTACTGTGTGGATTAAATCTTTAAATGGAAATAATTCTAAAGGCTTGAGACTGTCAAGATACTTCTAAAGCAGAACAACACCCCCACAGTGTTAAGGTATAAAAGGTCAATCATAATAAATTCCAAAAGATTTAAGCTCACCCGAAACAAGCAAATCCCAACAAAATCGATGTCAGAACATAAACGTTTAAACGCTAATAGCTCGTAAAATTTCAATTATATCCAAATCGTGCACTCAAGCAAAGCTTAACGCAATTTACTTTGATGAATAATACTTCAACGTCTAGCCCGTAAATGGATGCTTTCCACTGCATTTAACTTAAACAACCACCAACACATTGAAAATCATAATTCATTCGTTCAACCGGCTCACAGATGCGGTTTGTATAGTCACCTTGTTGCCTACTCCTCCTACTCACCGAGAGAGTATCTATTGCATGAAATAGTGTAAATGCTAACAAAAATCGACATAAACATTAGAAATAAGGTTAGGTACAATCGGGAGTGCCACCACTAGCTGCACCGCCACCGTCAAACTGTCATTAGGTTAAATTTTCGTACGATAGCATGGGTTTCCTTTAACCAGACGAATGGTTAGAATGCTGGATCGGATTTTTCAGTACAAGTGGCGCTCCATTTATGGGTTAGGCTAGGAGGAACATATGTAACTCATGAGTGAATATGATTGGGCGCCATTGTCCGCCTTGGTGAAGGTACAAATTAATTTACAATTGACTTTAATTGATTCCGACGTGAAATTTGTGTTCTTGTTTGATGTGAAATGTTGAAAAGATACTCGGTGCGCTGTGGGAAAATTTACAGCTCTGGGCTTGGGGTCGGTCTTATGCAACAAGTCGACATGTGGATATTAATCTAGATGAAGTAGAGCAGATACTAAGAAAGTTGCTAAAGAACTTGCTAGACCTGTCCAAAGTATAAATGAATTCATTTGGCGACGGGGAGTAACTAACGATGGAAAAACTCTGCGGAAAAGATGATTAATGTATCTACGTGCTTCTGTGATCGGTTTAGAAAAAAAAAAAAATACTGTGGGTTGCCGGATGATTACGTCCAAAGTGAACACATGTGATTCCATTATTCATTGACGTGTCCAAATATGGTGATTCGTGGCGCACCAGTTGGCATTTCTTTTTTTTTTCTTAATTGTGTTGCAATTATTTCAACCCACCGATCAGCAGATCACAATTGATTTACTTCAAAGAAAATGCCACCGAAAGACGGATTTAAGTGCTTAAGATACATCGAAGGTGGACACAAATTTAATTTCTGTGTTCCTTTGATTTGGTCGGCTTTGTAAAAAAAGGCGTAATTTGTACAGATAAGCGTATATGGATTTGTTAAATTGCAAAAACCAATCATTGGAGGGATTAGTGAGGAATTTAGACATAAGATACGTTTTAGACAACATTCGATGGAGCCCCATATAAGGAGGATATGAGGTCAGAAGCAATTACTTCATTAGTTTGTCAGAGATACTAACCTTAAATGTGCGTTAGACAAGAAGTTATGTGTAAACAATTACCTGCAAAGAGAAAAAGAATATTTTTAAGTATTTTTTTTAAGTAAGAGTAAAGTTATTGTTTTGAAAATAAGATAACTTGTTCAAATGTCAGTTTAGAACGTTTCCTTTTGTTCATAAAGGATTCGAATGAATGGGGGCACTACATATGTGTCTCGCAAAGACCAAAAACGTTTAATTGCATCAAGGCATTGAATCTTCGACCTTTCTTTTGAATCTATCCTTTCGGTTAAATAAAGTTTCCAACGTCCAAAATTTGCTCTTTTTATGGAGTTTCATGACGATTTTCAAAACTTATGGCATGAAGTTCCAGGCGAATTCAATGTCAAAGTTGGTCCCTTCGGTTTAATCGGAAGCATCCACAACAAGACAACAAATACTTACATCTAGTAAAATGAGTTTGCAGTAGCTTGCAATACGGTGATAAGCAGACCTAAGTTTCCTCATAAGCAAGGCCACATACTTAGCTACCTGGCTTTCTTCAAATGGTCGAACCGACAAACAAGTCCACTACATGCTCGTTGATTTGAAATTATGTATGTTTGTGAACCCTTTCTTAAAACTATTGCTTTCCAATGAAAAGAAACAGCCACTCGATCAGTTAATACCGCTTAGTTTTTTGGGTTTGGTCTTAAAACGTTACTCCCAATATAAGAAGTTTTACTCGAAAAAAATCGATGAACATAAAGTTGGCTATCAATCTATGAGTTATACTCTCTCTTTCTCTCTCTCCCTTTGCATTAAAATCACACCTTCGTTCATTTCTATGTCTACTTATGAGCCTTTTTCTCTAACACTATCGCCACTACTATCATAAAAGCGCCTACTTCTTGGATTTTCTTCATCACTAAACAATCTAACTTACACAATCAGCATACCCGTCAATTTGTTTGCACAATCATTAGACTGTGCATTCATTTGTTTTCATCAAAATTTAGTTTGTACCTACGGGTATGTGACAAAAATCACTTTTCGTTACGCTCCAGTTTCTTAACGATCGAAATAACGCAACTGTGGCATAAAAATCTTCATGACCACTCTGAGAATAGAGAGGTTATAGAGACCGTCTTAGAGAGCGATTGTTCATAGTTTCACTGTAAACCACAACTCAGTTTAGACACTGTCCTAGCTCAAGTACATCGAAGTTTTTAGCTATTGCCACCAAATGCAGAAATTTCTTAGGAACATCAAATAATTGGTAGTTGACTTTAAGCACGATATATAAATTCTTTTAAAAGACTTAAAACTATTAAATGACTAAAGAGGCTTTCTAAATGGAACAAGGTTGGTCCTGCATGAGTTCTGGGTCACATCGGGAATTGCTGGCAATAAAATGGTCTAGCTTTACTTTTTGCAAAACCACCAAGTGTTTCGTCAAAAGGCCTCATATAAACGTAGAAAAATGTCTACTCAACCTGGGGAGGATGGGCTGTAGAACTATGCAAGGGTTTATGACAGGACACCAAATAATTGAGAACGCAACGTTCATGTCCTGTCTTAAAAGCGATGTTGTCCCGATTCCTACTTTCGCAGGTTTTAGACTGCCACTTTGAGTATAGATGTTTCAAAAAGGTACCCAATCCAATCTCTTTTTTTGATCGAAATTCTGCGTTTTGTTAAGAAAACAAGGACTCACTTATAGTTTTAAGTTAAAAAATCTTGATAAGATATTTGGCAGATTCAGCCACGAATTATACGACCTGTTTAGAGTTTTGAGATGGATAGGAAAAGTAGATTGAGCAGATACTAACGGCCCACAGATTCATTAAATTTAAGCCAGAGGATCGGGCTTACTAGATACGCTTGTTGGTTGAAGTCCATGATTGTCGCACCAGCTTCGTAAGTTAATGGATACGAGTTGATGAAAGCATACCCGATGATTAGACGAGACTATTGCCTTCTAAGGCATTGTATGTATGTTTATTTGGTACGTCAGCCCATAGAGAGCAAAGACTTAGCTTCTCACTACCATTCATGTTGTGCGTGTTATATTCTTCGCGCGAATGGAAGGGACCTACAGTATTGATGCCTACTCAGAACGGTCCATTGAGAAGCTTTTCATGACAGATTATACACTTGCAGGTTTGTCATGCCTGCGAAGAGGTGGTGCCGCGAAAATACTTTTGGTGGTTTTTGAGAATCGAACCTGTGTCTCTCGATAAATAGTGTAACGCACTAACCACTAAGCCACGGCGACCTTCTAAGGCATTGCAAAGAATATTTTTCACTTTCAAACGACTTATGTTTTGCACCACATTAGTTGCGACCAGTCTGTCTTTCAATCCGACAAACCGACAATTGACTAAAGTTCTCAAATTTTTCATTGATTTCTAAGAAACACATGAAAGTCTCTTGAAACTATACAAGATGACGGCTAAATTCGAATTCTCATTAGCTATAACCTTCTTACTTACTTAATCGACTTCCGGATCGTGAAGGGTCTTTGCCTAAAACACTGGAGCCCGCAATCTTCTTAGATCCCGTGATACATATACTAAACTTAAAACTACTTTGTGTTCTTCTGTGCATCTAAGATCTTGGATCTATTCCAAATAAGCAACAAAAAATGGAGATGACCCATAGGTTAACGAAGACGAATACAAACATATGGAGCGACAGTCTGTAGGGAAGCAAGGTCTAGCTTCTCGGAATTTAAATTTAAAAATAATTAATATCCACTCGATCTTTTGAAATTATGACAGTTCCACAATACCCTTCAAAATCTAGGTCGAACTTTCGAATTCTTGTTGCTAGTTCATTGTGTACCATTTCGGATTTGTTTATGTTATCGAAGCAATTACAAAAAATCGTGATCTGATAAAAACAATTAAAGTCCTCTCACCTAGGTGCTTACGTTTCAATTAGGATTTAATTGATATCGAAAGGTTTTTCGAGAGCACATACTCGTAAACACATGTGTCACTTTGTTTGATACCTTTCTTTTGAATGTTATGACATATCGATTTGTTGTCAACGAAATTGTCATACGTATAAATATGAAGTGTAGTGCGATATATAAGGCCAAGTATTTCAGATAGATTTAATGGGCATAACACCGGCCTGTAAAATGTAATGCTAGTCAAACAAGGTGCAATGCATTCACATTTTACATCTAGGAAGCCCCTTTAACTCCTAAACTCTTTTTGTGGATTTCAACTTTAAAATCAAGGTTTGATGACCTTTTAGACACAGGACTACCCAACGAAAATATTAAAAGCTTGACCTATCTCGTCCAAGGTAATCATCATCAAAAAGACTGAGAGACTGCGCAGTCAAGCAGGCAATTTTTTTCACTAAAATTTTATGAAATCCTTGTCTAATCCACCCTTCTCCTGTCCCATCCAGATTGCCTCGAATGTAATGCAACATTTAAGTCTGTCTACGACTAACCTCAGCATCCTATACATCCTCTACTACTCTGGCAGGTGTTTAAGCTTCCTTAACTATCCAATTGATTAATTACAAGCCTCGTCGGCACGCAAACTTCCCTCGAACCTATAGCCAGCTGCAATTTTAGATGTAAAACAACGCGTAGGAGGACCCCATTTAAATCCTCTCTCTCTCTTTCTCAACAATTCTCTTGCAATTTCATCTCGATTACATATTATGGTACATCGTCCATCATGTCTTGCCAAAACGACCTGCTTCCGTAATTTGATTTCCTTTCCATGGTACTTCACTTGTCACAAGTCCTATTAGTTTGAATTTCGTTGCACAGCTCATCTCATGCAAAATGTTGTGTGTACACTCCGGAGTTCTCCTCTAGTCCAAGTCCAAGACGATATCTTTATGTGGCCACTAAATACGATGCTGTCGTCGTCTCATTCATTGAGAGTCATAACTCGCAGCTTTACAGAGTGTGCGCGAGTCGTCTCCGATCGCGCGCATACTTATATGTGATCGCTTAAAATTTCGTTTGCGGAAATTGGAACACGAACTGGACGACTTTCTCCAATCACTGCGAATCTTTTGTTTTTTTTTCCCCCCAACAACAATGACTACCAAGACGATGGTGATGGCGATGATGATGATGATCACTTGTGGTCAGACATAAAGATTAAATGCGGAAGATCGACTTATTTTTTTGCGCAATAGTACGCGCATTACAATGTGCTCTTGGATGCACTTGGATGCGACTGGTGATGGGAATACACACGGAGATACATACATTGTTTCCTTCTCGTGTCGTCATAGGTTGTTGACGGCGGATGGTCTATCGAAGCAATTCAATTCTATTTGGGAAATAAAATCGGTTATAAATCTGTGCGCCAGTTTCGACTTCCGTAGATACATTAACGCAGTCGAACGAGAGATGCATCATAAATTGTACATATATCTAGTGAGACACTGCGTATGAACTAGCTACTGTTGCTGTGGATTGATTTTATCTTTTCAAGTGTATCTTTCTATCTCTTCGAACACACGTTTCCGTTTTTTTTTTTTGGCATTCGAGATTCTGTGCAAAAGACAATGAATGCGCACACAAGCAACGCTTAGATACTAAAACTTCAAAGTAACCAACTCTTGTGCAATTTCCTTTTGTTGTCCATTATTTGTATCTGCAGAAAGAGTTTTTTTTTATATGACCTGGGGTCTATTCTGGATACAAAGTTTGGCGGAAGCATTTATTTGGCTTAGATACAGACAAGTGATAAGTTGAGATACTCTAGATAGATGTTATTATTTAGAAACAAAAATGAGTACAACTTAACCTCTCAGTGTTGTCCACAAAAAGAGCACTTACAGCTTCAGGCGTTAGCAACGTAAGGTTAGTCAAAAATTTACCGCTGCTACAAGTATTTCTAGGCTCTACAAGATCGCCTCTGGGTGAAAAGACACATGGTACTTTCAAGAGAAAAAGTTTGACTTATGGTTCATGAAGGAGAAGAACTATGCTTCCATGCTTTATGCGCCGGCCTTAGAAAAAGATCCGCTCTGTATCTGGATAAATATTCTGCCCATTTCTCATTCTTTTACGACGAGTGCAAGGAAATTTCTCTTTCCGACATTCTTCAAGCAGTCAAATGCAGTAATGATGCCATCTCAACGATAACCATGGACAACCATAAGAGAGTTCTGCATCAAATGTCCAAATTTGACGTGATTTCAAAAAACCTTGATGACCTTAATCTTGCTGTCCAATCGATTGGTGGTCTTAAGCTGTCCGAAGTGAGCTCCATTGAAAAGCAGCTTAAGAACCTTGCCACCAATGAATCCCTTGAATCGCTTTCTAACAATCTGATGTCATCAACAAACTAAAATTTATAATGGAAGCTAACAACAAACAGAACCCGGATTTTAATGACAACTTCCTAACTCTTACCTCATCGCTATCCACCCAATTATCCCGCATAGATGCCTTATCCCTCCATATGACCGAGCAATCCAAGATTATTAAGGAATTGCTACACAGAACCAATTTCGCCATCACTGAACGTACCGAAACTCGAATAAGCCCCTACAAAGTTACAGACGAGCTTAAGTTGGTTGCTAGCAAGATTGACATCGTTCCTGATTTTAATCAAAACCACCGCAGCCTTCTCAACGATGTTTCAATTCATGCAGAACTTCAAGATGCTCTTCTCAACGTCTCCCTGCCGTCGCAGCCTGCTTCAGCTACTCCTGTTACACCATCCCCGGCTGCTTTTTCTCCTCCATCGATTCCTGTCCGACCACGATCCACATTAGAGAAATTCGGAACTTCTTGGACTCAAACTGAATGGGAAAACCGAATCAACAGACTCAGTGGTTCTGATAAATCCATCAAACAGAACAATTAAGGGTGCGCAACATCTTCGAATACAGTTTCTTCATCGCCGATATCGAATGCCAGCAATAAGTCCTTGCCAAGTCAAAACACAAGAGCTTCAAGATCAAGATTTAAGGCTTGCAAATAAATCTAGCTCTAAGATAAAATATAAGAAAATTAATTCTAGCTCTGCCTCGAACCCTCTGCCCTCATTACCTTCCTCTTATACCAGCTCCGCTCCACATTGCCTGTCTTCCATTCTCGACTCCAATCTTCCCAAACCAATCCAAACTTGCAGTGTAAGTTGGGAAGATACCCCAACTTCAGTAACATAAACCCCAGTCGTTGTCGCAATGCCACCCTTTAGTTCATCCCCCACTCCCTCCCCCAACAATGATCGTCCCCGAATCAATCAGCCCTATACTCCCGCTCCAGTACTTAAAACCGGCCTTCCTATAAGTTCTGTATAGCTACACTGACCTGGTCCAAAAGATGCGTGTACAACGATTAGGATGGCTGGGTCAACCAACGCTTCGATTTTAACCCTGAGTGATCACAAAGAAGACCTCAACCAACTTGGTGTACGCAACTGGAGGGAAGACTTCTAAGGGAAGTCAATGCACGCCAAAGTGAATAAGGCACTTGTCAGGCTTTGAGCTAGTTGGACCCACGTTTCTTATCCTTTTCAGTGTTTTTTTTTAATTATTATACCTAAGGGCTATTAGGCCCAGTTCTAAAGGGTTTTTGCAAAGCTCGCAAATGGCAGCATCTCCCCGATGAACTATTGAAGAAATTAGTAACCTCACTTTGTAAGCATAGAATTTCAAGGATTACTAGACTTGCATTCCTTACACATTTCAAGGTTCCTGATTTCTCATAGAGCCACTTTCTTTGCCTTTGAGTACGAAGTTTGCATTTCTCACGCCCTCGCCATCCGATTGACATATATTTTCGCGGGTGTAACCTTTAAAATTGAAATTCACAAGCGCCCCTGATGGATTGACATCCACTTAAGTACCACTACCACTGGATGACACAATAAAATTTGAAATAAATATTGTGAAACACAATAAGTATCTAACAAGTGATTGTACCGTATCTATAAGATGTCACTTCGTTATGTGTATCAACAAGTTCATTCATAAATCACCAATCTTATGTGCTCGAGCACAAAGCCTCTTGAAAACATCGATAGGCACTTACAAATCATGTAGTGTCTATAACATTGACCATTTGCGGTGTCATTTTTTGTTTAAAGCTGTTTACAACTTGAGTGATTGTTTTCAAGCAAAATTACACAACTTTTCAACATCAGTTGGTGTGTGCTTTATGGATTTATTGTGAGAGTAACCTAGAGACTTTCAAGGTCCAGTACTAGACGTATGTCAGGTACTCTATTTCACTTGCAAAAACCCTTCACTCGATTATTGCGAATTTTGAAGACGAAAAAAAAAAAGACTTTCCAAATGTAGTGCCACCTTGAAATTTAACAGATGTCTTTGAAGTAGACACGAGTTTCCATTTGATAGTCACAAATATATGCCTCGTGTATCTTACTGATGTGTAGACTTCGCAATTTCAGCCTAAGAACGCTCCTTTACTGGTTATTTTGAGGGCGTACAATAAAAACCATGAAACCCACCACTTTTGTCATAAATCATGAAACTACGCCACGACACAAACAATTGCCATTCAAGAGTGCAACAGCAAACCAACAATTCCGGCACTAGAAGCTGTTTCCATGGAATTTGTATCGACTTCTTTGGAATCAGGGCAACATTAGATCTCTGTTGTTCTTTAAGTCAAACACCATGGGGTTAACCAAAAAGCAACATAGCTGGCCTTTTGATGTTTTTATACTCTCGCGAGAGAGATGACCTTTTGTGTGGAACACACTTGTGACAGAATGTATGTATCTGTGACAATGATTCAACGTTTGCAGATGAAAGTGACCTTAATGGCGGGAAGCTTCTCCAAAACAATGGTAACAGGTTTCTATAGATTCTTAGATCTTTGATTTGTTGTTGAGCGGTATGAGGTTAGATGGTAGATTTGTGCCACTGTATGCGATGATGATTGGTCTTATTGTTGATGATGTTGAACAATATTCTCAAGCGGATTAAGGTCTCGAAAGAATTGTGTCAAATTCGATCATTACTCTGGAGAAATTCTAATTGGACAACTTGATGATGTTGGTCTTCATTTGATGTTCACCGACAGATTATTTCATTGAAGTCGGTTAAAGAAAAAGTAAAACTAAAATTGATATACAAAAAAGTAGCCCAAGAAGAAGAGGCTTAGGAACAGGTATCGGTAGAGGAAATCCACTTGGGCTTTAGGAAATCGTGCTTATATTTTTCAGACCAGACTCTCAATTTGTAATAAAACTCTTAAGAGATATCGAAGGGATTCGCGACTCCATTCAGTCACCGGCTTTCAGCTACGAAAGCAGGCTTTTCAAGATACTTAAACAAATTCATCCAACTGGTTGGTGGTTAGGAGAAGAAGAGAAGAGCAAAAGAGAACCCAGATCTAAACGATGAAGCACAGTCGGTACTGGAAATGTGGAAAAACTATTTTTGTAAATAGTGCGGATAGCAAGTTAACATCGAACAATAATGCTGGATCCAACGAATTGCCTTTTCGTTAATTTTTCTTTGAGTTGAAGAATAGCGAATTTTATGGCACAATGTACACGAAAGCATTTGAGCAGGTTGTTTATGAGTAAGGGAAGATAAGAACTATCCCAGTCCGACGAAGTAAGCTAAGGCGACACACTTCCTCAACTCAATTCTTCGCGTAACTCAAAGCAACTTGAGGTAATTTGGTACAGAGCATACACCAAGTCATTTCTAGGACTTGGTCAGATGAGTGGATCCACAAAAATTAAGACTTCTTTAGCTGCGTCGACTACAGAGGTATCAATCTTCTTAACATCTACCTTATTGTGTGAACACTTGTAACTTTTTAACAACAATTTGATTGACCCTTAGCAGTGCAGTTTTAGGGCAGGAAAGTTCACCTCCGATCACATATTCACATTTCAGCAGATGTTACAGAAAACCCAAATAGTATCTCTGTACAGCTTTACACTCGCCTATGACAACATTTATAGAGACGAGCTGCATAGAACCATGTATGTCACTTAACTTGTCCATCTGAGCAGGATGACAATGAAGAACCCTTGCAACTCCATCTACAATAGTTCGGGAATGACCTCATCGATGTCAAAAAAGAATTTAGATAAAGTGGGGCGCGGAAATACCAAATGCACAATCTTTCAAAAGACTACGCAACTACTTGTGTATGCCGACAATATTGAGATTGTTGGCAAAACTCAGCGAGCTGACTCAATAATAACATTTAGCTAGAAGCGACCAAAACCAAGTATTTGTGGTCAATATTGACGATTCGGACAGAACCTCGTAGTAGATAGCTTTATCTTCGAATTGGTTAGCAATTTTATCTTTCCTTTAGGCCCTCTCCCAAACACTTAGTGGAGACTCTTTATAAAACCGTAATCATTCAACACGTGATTTGTTAGCGCTAAAGCATGTATCTACGGAAGGCAGATGAAGATATCCACCTTCATAAGAAATGTTGACACATTTGGGTGTACATCGACATCGAATTAGTCAAAAAACCACCCGTTGGATGTTTGAGATGGATGGGATATTTAGAGCGAACAAACACCAATTGCTTCTGAGAAACCTAATGAAAATCAAAAAAATACCACACAACAAGAGCCTGCCAGATTATAACATAAACCTTAGGAGGCTTAACTCAATATCAGTGTCTTCCCCTAGGTCGTCACAGCAACAACTATCAAGATTTCGAAGTCTTCTACCAGCTAGAGTTAGAGTGATGATAGGATTCAATTCCCTCCCCGTCTGTAGCTGTCGTTGTGAGAAACGCCAAGTCGTCGTAATGGCAAAGTGACCTATTTATCAATCTAAGACTTCTTTTTGGTCCAGTCTGCGAGGAGGGCGAATGGAGGAGAAGATATAACCGCGAACTCTACGAACTGTGCAAAGATGTGGATGTAGTCCGGAAGGCAAAAATCCGTCGACTGCAATGGCTCGGCCACATCGAGCGAATGGGCGAGAATGCTCCAGCTAAGAGAATCTTCGAATCCCAGCCACCTGGTTCACGAAGAAGAGGAAGACCGAACCTCCGGTTTAAAGATCAGGCAATCGTGGACGCCAGAAGCCTTGGTCTAGTAAATTGGAAGCAGCGTGCCTGGGACCGTAAAGGATGGAAAGCGGCATTAGTTCAGGCTCAGACCCTCCAAGGGTCGCTGGCCTGATAAGTAAGTAAGTAAGACTTCTAGCCGTTGCATATGTATCCAGTTGCTTATGTTTTTTTTTTATAACAAAAGGAAGGGCATTGGAGAGATGAGGTTCCTCCCCTATCCTTCTAAACACTTATGTCCTGTGATTAGACATAGTGACTCAATGGTTGCCTGACTCTAGAGCTCATTGACTGTCTGGCCGTCGCTCCCAGGTCATGTTCGTATGACTGATAATTTCTCCTGCTCTGTCCTCGGCTAGGGATATGCCTCAAACATTTCTCGCTTTAAACCAAGAGTTGATACATATCTCGATTCTCATAGAAGATGCTGTCTTGGATCCATCGGTGTAGACAACTCTTCGATTTTGGTGATTATTCATTTCATCCACTACTCTCTACCAGGGTTTCAATTTTGGAACACTAGTGAGTCTCGTGAGTCTTTTATTAATGTTTCACACCCGTGTAGCAGAGAGAGACATTCTAAGTCTAACAAATTGGACGCAATCTACTCTGTATAAAAGGACAATTCATAAATATTTAGAAATTAAAGATCTACTACAGCCCCCACTTTTGTAATTCTTCGTCACGGAAAAGCTTTTCTGTGTTCGTTTCCTATGAAGAGATGTGTAGGTGACATTGTAAGGAGAAGCATAATGGCAACAATTAGGATTTTTGACAAAATTTCGAAGCATTCAAGACCAAAGTTCCTTTAGACTACAAGAAGCCAGATGATACAACCAAAAGCACAACTCAGTCTGGCTATGAACATATAAGTACAATGTTCCATCAAAGCCTTCGGGTTCTTTTGAATATTACAGGGTGTTGAGTTTTTCATAAAGGATGTAATTTGATCGCCAAATTAAGCTCGATCATCCTTAAAGTCCAGCTTTTCCTATCTCCAGACATCAGCTTCCACAAAACTGTAGGCAAAACATTCCAATCTTCGACCAAAATTTCATTTTTCACTTTAAATGAAAGTCCCGGTCTAACATTCACCCTCTGTTTAGCAGTAAATTTTGTTCAACAACCTTTTATTGTTGAACAATTGAATTATGTCAAATAAGAGCGCTTTACTTAGTAAACGACTAAACAAAAGAGTTGGGTAACGAACTTGTTTTTTTTTTTGTTCCTACACGCTGTCATTTGAAAAACATTTACCGGTTTCCTGGACGACTTTTGCCAGCTATAAAACTCATTCCCACAGCCTTCAAAGTTTTTCAAAAGAAAAAAACAAGTAAAAGTACAAGTTATCCGATTTAATTGTCTCCAATCTAGAAACGAGTGCACAGCCCAAGTGCCCCCCATGTACACCTTCATAAATAAGTGCATACGTATGGATATATGTATTTTTGTATCTCCCCACAGTGAATTGTCCTTCGGGCATTTAGTTTCGAAGGTGTTTTACTTGAGATACATTTCTGCAGAAAAGCATTCACATAGTGTTCGCCGCCAGGGAGACATTCTAAAAAATAAAAAAAATAAAAAAAATTTCCGCCAGCATAAATCGCCACAAACATTGTTTAAACTAATTTAAATGATTTACGTTTTATTTTTATTATTTTCGTTTGAAATGTGAATGGCACGGCATGGTTCATGGGAGTGGCAAACCTGCGAACATTCTCTCTAGGCAGGGTGGGTGAAGTTAGCCCCAATTGGTAACATAAACTAAACTGGCTTCTAATGACTCTAAAAACTGCAATTGAACGGGGTGGCCACCCTCCTCCATCCTCATATCAAGTTGCGCTTACATGTTTATGTGTCGTGGTTTTTTTTTTTGCTGCTTAAATATATATAATTCATGATTACGTATGCGAGATAGCTTTATATGGGCGCAAAGCGCGTGAATAGCGAAGGCTGTGAGACTGAACGTGTACTTAGTTGCATTGATGGCATTACCATAACTATGCAATGGAAGCAGTTCGTTGGCTTAAGCTTTCCGTTGACTGAGATTGTGGGTAGATACCATTGAGTTGAAACATTATTTGTGCTAACATAAATAACAGAGAAAAAAAATAATATAATCGATAAAGCAAGACAAGCGATTTGTAAGGCGTAACTGTTAACATGGATAGGAAACTGCGGAAATTTCTCGATCTCAAGGTGACCTGTGTTCAGTGTCTTATAAGAAATTTATAGAAGTTGCAAGAAGATTGCTTAGCTTTTTGAAATGTAACAGTGGGAAGCAGTGGGAGCATGTAGTGGATTCAAGAGAATGCTAGACGACTTGACTTTTTAGGATACAGAAACCCAAGTCGCAGAGTTTTCTTTACTTCACTTTACTTTCTAAACAAACGTCTAAGTTCTAAGAGACTATGTCCTTGGATTTGGTGTGTTTTGAAAGACGAAATACAAACTCTAAATGGTCGCCTCTTTTTATAAGCATTTTTCTCCTTAACTTGGCAAATGCTGTACAGTCCACACTACCTGCCTTTCTTGCTTTACTTCGCTTTTTGTGGCGTCACATTTCGGGTGAATCAGGCCCTTAATCAACTTGCCTCTCAAGCAAGCTAGATCCTTAGCTGTCTCATGTTGTGTAAATTAAATTGGTTCAGGTCACCCTCTACTGGCTTACGCCATCAAATATGGAGTCGGCCTCTTCTGCGAACTTCTTCTAGGCTAGAGTTGAAGATCCTTCGAGCTGAAGCATTGTGGTTTCTACCAATGTCACTGGACAGCTCATGGTTAAATCTTCTTCTATGTCAATGCATACAGAACTTTCCTCTTGAAGGCACCAAATGAACTTTGTTCATGCGAAGTAGGACGGGGATGTTGAGGCTGTTGTATAGCCTGTCTTTGATTTTTTCTTGATATGCTTCTGAAGAAACAAGCACACTTCAAGAATCTTATCTGAGACACAGTCATCTGTCACCGACATACTTTCTCTTGGGTCCCCAGTTACAAGAGCATTGAGCAGCATAATGAGGTAACCTATTTATGGAGTTGAAGCTCAAACCTTGGGAGCACCAAGGGAAGTTCTAAAAGTCGAACTCAATGACAGGATATTGACAATTTTAAAAGTTCATTAACCCTTCAAACACTCAGAGAAGACAAAAAGTTCTCAAACTCAGCAAGCTCAGCATTGGATATTGCTCACTCAACTACGATCTCAACAAGCTAAGAAGTATGTCTTAGGAGCATTTGTCGACTTTGTTCGGAAGGCGAAGAGAATGCAGAGCATATTTTGTCTGAGTACCCAGCCATAGTTCGAAGAAGACGAAAACACTTGAGAAGTGGGTTCATTTCCCCAGTCATAGTTGACCGCTCATCGGTGAGCACGACTTCATGACTTCGATCTTGTTCGGGATCACGAAAAGAACTTTGCTTGACATAAAATGTACTTTCAGTAGCAGTGCTTTTCTGACCTCCGTCAGGAAAGGTAGGAGACCCCACAAAGAGTGACCTCCTTCCCCGTTCTGTGGGAAGAAACTTCTCCTTGCTGCCGTTGCCTTGCTTTTTGTAAGTCTCATCTGTTAAGCTTTTCATTGTGAATTTTAGATTCATTTCAAATGGTGTTACGATCGACGTATTTTCGTATTTTTACCCGACCTTGTCGCTCTTGCATCCACTAGCTATCTACAGCTGAATCACCAGGGCAAAGAGTGACATTCAGTTTCTTGATTTTACTTATAACACGACAAATGAAAGCCTGTAGTCACTTTCATTAAAGTAAATTCAAATTCATAACCTAGCTAAATGAAAATTCCTCTCGTACAAGCATCAAGACCCGGAATCATGGACCCCATTGCCTCTAGATAGTTTCAACATGAATCCATGTTCCTTACTTGCTGCAAAGGTGGCATACATAAAAGACTGTTCATATGCAATCTTCCAAGAGTAAAACTTCAAAACGAGTAAAAGAACAACAGTCTCTTTGAATCTACCCACCAATTTAGAAGCTAATCCTCCTGGTAGACGCATTCAATCTAAGGAAATTACAACGAAATTTTAATTAGTTTTTCGTTATTAATTAATCATTCCACTGAAGCATGTACATACAGCCAATCGATACCATTAATTGGGTGAACACGAGTGCACGAATTTCTTACACGAAAACCATCCGCGCAAGGTCGTCCAAGAAAAACATATCCATTACCAAACTCATCACCTGTGCGAAGAATTGGCAATAACTTCTGGCACCACGAGATAGGGAAGACCTCCAAAGAAGGCTTTCATATTTTCAAATCAATTCTCGAATGGAAATTGATGTGCACCGGTGGAACGGGCCAAAACAACAAGTTGAATACAAAAGTTATTACGTTTCCAAGTCTCGCACGGAAAGTATCTGTTAAGTAGTTGTCTCGATACTTTTCACCCAAGGGGAATCACGTGTCTTGTACTATTGGGGGCTTGCCATGGGAATAAACCAAACCCACAAGTATCCATAGTCGTCGGGTGGAGCATAGTATTTGTAGGCAATAGATTCGCCTTTTTGCATTTCAATTGTTGTGACTTTTACTTTTTTTTTTCTGTTATGACGAGACAACACAGTGTATCCGAATCAATTGTGGATACATACTTTGTAAGTGAAAACAAATTTGTTAAAATAATAATAAATATCAATAATGGGTCGGAGAAGGTGATGAATTTTAAATTTATTCAAATGTCCAATTGGTCTGATGGAAGACTGATGGAATATGACAAGTATGGCTGGGATGAGGAATATTTATTGAGTGTTGACTGGGTGTTGTTTGTTATTGTTTTGTATTCCTTTTGGGTATATTGACTTGAAAATAATTAATAAGATACTTTATCACCCACTTTTTAGGCCTCTTACCCCAAGAGCTGTGAAAAGCTTAGTGACAAAGCTGGAGTGGACATTCAAAAAAAAGATACACTGATACCACTGGGGTTGAAATCCATTGCCTAGGTGACATGTCTAACAGAAAGAAATCGAAATCGAAGCTTGTAAGTCGCTGTAGCGAAGAGCTACGGGTTCTTGGCAGGCAGCACAATGTCAGACTCTGCTGGGTCCCTGGCCAGAAAGAGGTGTCTGGAAATGAGACAGTTGATGAGCTGGCAAGGGAAGTATCTTCATTAGACCCCAACCAAACTCATACCACCACTAAAATGCCACCCTGTAACCTCAAACAGGAGATTGGGAGCAAAATTCAAAAGATTGCAAATGATAGATGGAGTGCGCTCAGTTCCTGTCTTATAAATAGGAAACTATGGCCATTCTCCGATAAACAGAAAACCGATAGAATGAAGCAAATGGACAAAAAATCCCTATCTTCCCTAATAGGTATCATCACCGGGCATAATATGCTTGATTACCGTGCAAGAAGACTGGGATTGAACACGACTGACCTATGTAGAGGATGTGGCGACGAAGAAGTAGTTAGGACACTCCACACTTTCTTTGCCACAGTCCAACGCTCTGTCAAATAAGATTCAAAACCCTAGGAAGACACTTCTTTCAGGACCTAGAAGAACTGTCCGACAAGTCTGTGGTCGACATACACAGATTTATCCGCGCCTCGGACTAGCTCGATAGAACATAGGCTTATGGCTTCTAGCAAAGGGGGTTGAATCTACCCCCTAACATTGACCTAAGTGTGGCGGAGATGACTTCCTTTCCCGTCTACCCTATTACGTAACCTAATCTAACCTAACAGAATGATCGAGGTTCCCGGCCACGATCAGGCATTAAAGGCAACGAGATTGCTGATTTGGTCGTCGGTTTGGGAGCTCAATTGACATTTCTAGGTCCACTTCTCTTGGATTATCCCCCAGTGGAGCTAAACTCATGAAATCACCAAAAGAATTCATTCACCTATCTTCATCAATCAAAAAATTCCATGAAGCCTTCAAACAACAAGAGAAGTTAAGAAATTTTAGCAATAAGAAATTACGTTAAGCTCCTAACAGGCTTCCTCACCGGCCTTCGTTCATTCAACTTTCATCTCAATAAGCTGGGTAATACTCCTTCAAATATGTACCGTCTTTGCTTGGAAGATCAACAAACTGCTGAGCACATCTTGTGCAAATGTCCCGCCATTGCCCAAAGCAGGCATAAACATTTCGGCTGGGAATTGCTTTCTTTTGAAACCGTCAAGTGTTCATCCTTAAGCAAGACCCTTAGCTTTTGATCTGTCTTATTTACTGGATTCACAATTCGTCTTCATTAACCCTAAATCTATTCGAGGCTAAACGCTTCATGATGCCAAACTTACAAGGATCACAAGAAATAATAAGTGAGGTACCTCAAGGTTATTTGCTCTGACCACTAATTTGTTCAAGGACGTACTTGTTTAGTCATAAAGTAGAGAGAAGCTCTATTAAAGATCGGACGCCGAGTCTTGATTGGTTCTTAGAGAGGTTAAGCATTAGGCCTTGTGATTCTATTTTTGGAATAAACAAGGGGTGACTAGGATCATGGAGAAGATCAGAAAAGTATTTTGATTCTTCGGACAAATTAAGACTTTTACTGATCTCAATGTTTTCCGTTATACCCTTGCTTTTGCAGGCCATTGGCAAAGAAAGTGCTTCAGGTCTCTCTAAGAGTTTGCTACAGATCATCGTTTTTGCTGGGTGGAGAGTGCACAGAGCATTTTCACTCAGAAAACGAAAGACCTCTGCTTTGAATACAACCAGGAAAAGTTGCAAATCAGTTGTGAGACATTTAAAGCCCAATTCATATTCCTGAGGAACCAAAGGCCTTGAACTTAATGGCTGAGAGGCTACCAAGCAGTTATTTCATCCTAGATAGACTGGTGGGTCATTGAGCATCATTTCTGTAACTGCTGTCGAAGTTGATGTTCTTATTAGTTCACTCCGAAGTCTTCAGCTGAATGTGGATGATAAAGGCACCAGCAAGGCAACCATTGGTTGTCTAGGAACCAGTTAGAACCATGCTATAACTATCTATCGATACATGTGAAGGGAACCAAAAAAGTCAAGCAAGAGCAACTCTCTAGTTGCAATATGCCCAGGAAGAGTTCGAAAGATTCACATAAATACCCAAGCTATTGCGAAACTCCAAGAACCTAATCAATTTTCTATGAAGAAGCCCGAAGTGCCCATTAGGCAACAAATTGTTCCTCCAAACCCCAATCAACTAGCCATTCATGTGTATCACATTCCACTGCCGCAATGAATACGACTAAATTACTCTCGAACAAACAATCAGATAAATTGTAGAATTCCCCTAAATCATCTTTCCAGCGGGCAATAACCATTTTTCAACAGCCGATCGGCCGGGGCTACCCGACTTCCTCAAAAGTGTGGACCCACACACAAGCAATAAAATTAGTCACCGTAAATTTGCCACGGCTCTTAATAAACGCCTCTGCGAACGACCTCTGCTGATTTGTCGCCCCTATTTACTCGGCCGAACATGGGTCCATAAATAGCCGTCATACACCGGATGGAACGGATGGAAGGTTAAGGCAGTCCAAGCCAAACAAGACATTTTAATGAGACGCCACAAGAGTGTTCTTCTTGGAGTGGAACCGCAAAGAGATTCAAATCCTTTTTTTTTTTAGGTTGGAATAACTAACAAGCCATTGTCAACCTTGTAGAGGGCCTAGCGAGTGAGGATCAGTACCTATACGTGTGTGGATGTCAGTTGACCGCCCCAATGCAATCATGCGGAGGATAACTATCATGGAGTGCAGGGATATTTATGGCTCCTCAAGGCATGATCCCTAAGTGTTAAGAGGGGTGAAACATTGATGATGAGGATCATGCTTAAGGAACACTGAAGGTAAACCCCCATAGGTGTCAACGGCAATGGAGAGGTGACGACGACAACGACCACAACGAATCTGTTTCAATTCATTTCGTTAAGAACTTAGATACTTTGATGTACATGTGTGTACATAGCCCGAGGTGGTAAAAAAACATTCTCACTCACGCTCTTGTTACACGAGTGGTACTATACAATTGAGTTCGAATCAGTTGTATCGTACGATGGTAATAAATTCTCGAACAGAGGGCGGTGTATTGAGGCAGAACCAACCACTCAAGTGCGTAGGATTGCGCGCCTTTATTCCGTCCCGTTCGTTGATTATAATGCAGTTTTCTCACCTCTCTTTGACTGTATATGGATGGATAATGAAGGAGGATAGTTGTGTGTATCTGAGGCAAGAGGTAGGAAGGTCGTGCGAAACGAATGAAATGTTAATTATTTCAAATGTGGGTATACAATACGAGATGACCTAGCTTGACTAGTGAAGTCTTACACGAGTACAGTGGCGATGAACAAGAACAGGGACACTTGTGAAATGATTTGAAACTGCGAAGGGGAAAGGGGAATATTCCAGTCGATTTTGATCCGTCGACTGGCTGTGGTTAGATTCTACAACACAGCTTCTTCCCCAAAATGTTCAAGGAAAGGTAGTAGACACTTTGTATTCTTATTGCCATCAGACTGTGGCAATGAATATTTCGGCAACCAGCAGCAGATTCAAAGAAATTGAAACAAGTGGAGAAGCTCACGGGTATCACCACGAAGATCCTAAGACTCGGGAACGAGAGATGGATTTCACTTCATGCCGCACCTCAAGAATGCTCTGGATAGAACTTAATAACTTAACTCAACAGAAGTCACGTACCACTTCTCCTAGGCATTATGACAGTTCACAACCTGCTAACGGCTCACCTAAAGCAAATGCATGTAAGTACATCGAACCTATGCAGAGGATGTGGCGATGTAGACGCCAAGGAGGACACATTTCACCTACTATACGAATGCCCAAGTCTTAGCAGAAACAGAAATATAGCCCTCGGTGAACACTTCTTCACTGATCCGAACGAATTGTTAAAAAAGCCATCCAGAGCTATCCTACAATTTCTTCGAACCTCGAGTTGGTTCAGGGAGGCCAATTGATACTAATAAATCAGTGGATCCTTTGAAATCTGAGGGAGGCTATACATAAGAGCAGCCGCCCCTATAACCGCACCTAAAAACCTTGGGGTCTTATTCACTAGTGATGGAAGGAACAAAGCATATCTTGTCATGATATGGAAAATTATAAGCTTTGAAAGAGCTCGGTCAAAGCTAACTTGTCGGTCTTCAACTCAGCATTTGTTCCAGTTCTCACCTATGGTCATGAGTTCTGGGTAGTGATCGAAAGAAAACGATCGTGGATACAAGCTTTGTGTGCTGGAATAACTCACAAGGATCTAGTGACAAACACCAGCAGTTACTTCTCTAAATGTAATCATCTATACTCCGATGGTTTGGCCATGCCATCAGGTAAACAACTTTCTGATTGGCGATGGTTGGATCAAATCCTACATCGCTCCTAGTCCCATCCGGAGATTTCCCCAAACGAAATGATGTCAATGGCGGAGAATTAAGAAGGATGGCGAGTTTACCTGTGCATCCTACTCCTATGACCCTCATAAAGGAAAAGCGGGTCATTGAAAACGTATGTTTGTAATGCATGTAGTCTGTCATAAGAGCAATCATAGGCAGAGATGTTGGTGAGTACTGAACTTGAGGACAAATATTTTCACAAACTTATCCTGAATTATGAAGGCTATGCCTCTAAGAGAGGTCATTAGGAAACCGGACCAACTTCTAAGTTTGATTCTTTGGTCTAAGAAATCTATTCAAACCGATTTTTTTCTAAGAAGCATCACCCCTTCAATGCACAGACTGTATGAAAATTTAGGAGAAGCACTTCCCTCTCGACTCCTATCATACAATTTCCAATCAAGTTAAGTTCTAAAAAAAAAATCCTCCAAATGCAATCAAATAGTCCTGCGAACATGAAAAGCCACTTTGCAATAAATCTTTACACACTCGTTCTTCCGTGTAAGTACTAGGAATCGCTTGGTACCTCGACACCATGCTGCGGATACCCTATTCCATTCCATACTCCACTCTCTGTCTCTATCTCTTATCAAAATACCGTCCGTAAATTTATGGACTTTTTCATTATCATGGTCATAAAAATCCACCGAATCGTCCACTTTATCTCGTTAGAACATTTCACTTTCGAACAAAAAATTCACAAAAAAAAACACAAAAAAGTTGATTAATAAAAACCACAAACGTGACAAAGAATCAAACGACAAAAAAAGAAAACGGGTTTTCAGCCAAAAGTTCACCGATGACAATGGCTCCCCGACTCCCGGTGGAATAGAAACTCTAATTAGAGAAATTCATTATTTCCATAGAAGTTGCCAAAAATCGATAAGGCTTATGCAAGACTGGTGTTAGTGTTGAGTTGACTAGGAACCAGTTTGTGAAGTGCAACTAGATACATTTTGGAAATGTGTGTTTTTAAAACAAAACTTGCCTGACGGATATCATTAATTGGTCCGACCTTGAGAAGACCTAGACTTAACACAGCTAAGGCATTGACATCGAATACAACGTGTGATATTTGTCGTTTCATTTAGAATCAAGTCTAAAACGTCAGTTGTTTACTCTACAGCTGAGAGGCTGACGGATATATAACAATGGAATGCGGATAATTAATTGAAAGGCACGATGAAGATATGCACGAGTAAATAGATTCGGACAGAAGACTATCGGCAGCTATATACGTAGGTCTAGGTATGTTATCTGTCAATGAAATCACAAAGAAAGTACCGCAATCTAGGACCAATCCCAAAGGGCATCTCGTCCAACGGGACGTGTTCTCCACCAGATTGCGCAACGACAGGGACGAGAGACAGACCAAGCCAAAGCTCGTTCTGCTACCTGAACTTAATGGGCAAATCCCTAACATACTGACCAAATCCACGTACGACATTTATGGGACGACACAGGAGTCTCCAGCTGCAACCACCAAAAAAAGAGTTGTTCCGCCTTCATATGAAGTAAGAGTCAAGGCGTGAGGATCAAGTTCTGCAAGCTAGGCATGGACATACGGACAAGACGAAACCAACGACTTCACTGACAAGGATATGGAGAGACAAGACCATCGACAAAATAGATATCTCCGCCAACCGGAACAAAAGAAGCTGAAGACAAAGTAGCAAGAGCCAATTACATGACGAAAGCCAGACCATACCTGAGATGATCTACAAGCTGTACTTTTGAAGGCGGCGGGGAGTGACTTGGTAGGCTATATGGACCATCTCATCTGTAAAACGTGGTCCAATGACATGATCCTTGTCGAATGAATGGAAGCTAAGCATCATTTGCCCGGTTTATAAGAAAGGTGACTTCCTCATCTGCGTCAGTTACAGAGGCATAAGTCTTCTTGTCATCTCCTACAAATCTCCTACATGTGTCGATCAACTGTCGGAGAATTGACAGTACGGTTTAAGTTCTGAAAAATCGATAATCGATCAAATCCTGGAGAGGACCTGAGGACTCGAAGTCGACACCTACCATCTGATTATCGACGTCAAGGCCGCGAATGATTGTGTGGAGGGAGATGTGCTATTTGGCGTCATGTCTTGTTATGTTCATGAAAAACCCATTTACCTCTGTGGGATGACAATGGATAACTCTCGCTGCTTCGTCAAGATTGGTAAGGACACCGAGACCGTCAATACCACTTGCGGTTTAAGGCAGGACGATCTAGTACTTTGGACCTTTTCCATACTTGGTTACGTAAATCACATTGATATCATCGGCAGAACGAAATTAGAACTTACTGAAGCATTTGCAAAAATCTAAGAAGGAGCTTGTAAAGTAGGTCCCATTGTAAACGAGGACAAGAAAAAGAACATGAAAGCTTCGAACACTGAGACACTATACCAACGTCTTGGCCAGAACAATGCGATGGACAACTATAATTTTGACGAAGAGAAAGAATTCGTCCATTAGGGTTTCTGCTATTTATCCTGCCAACGAAATAAGCGCAGCGATAGAACTCGCCAATCGCTGAATCTAAGACCTTTGTAAGACAGAATTATGCAGTAAAGCTCTATCAAAAGGAACCAAGGAGACACTATAGAAGATCTTGATCATCTCCGTCCTGTTGAACGGTTCAGAAGTATGGACGCGGATGAAAGTACATTTGAAAAGTTCTACGTAAGACTTATGATCTTATTTGCGTTGATGGTGTCTGAAGTAGAGGATTCAATCACCAACTCTACTAGCGACATTGACCTAGTCAAATATATATGTGTGCAACGATTAAGGTGACTAGATCATGTAGAGCAGATGAGTAAGGATGCTACAGCTCGAAGAATCTTTCACTCCTCTACTGAGAGACTGCACGAATGAGGATAGAGAAAGGTGATCTCAACCAATTGACCTTTTTTTTTGTCTTAGTGCTCCTATTTTTTAGAGGACCTCTCCAAAGTAACTAGAGACAACTGGCTAATGATCGTACTTGCTGGGGAGGCTTGTTGAATTGTGTTGCCAATAGAAGACTATTTCATGTGGAAGTACTGTAGCAAGTGGTACCAAACAGAATACAAGGCGACGGCACCTCTTAAAAGTTCTCCATTCTTCGATTTTTTTCAGGAAGGACTTAGCATGTGAATTTTGAAGAAATAATCTTCTAATGACACCAGTTAAACCCCTTCGAGTGTCATCAAGAAGCCTATCTTCATTGAGCTGGTGAAGCTTATTCCACATTTATGGTTTAAAAGTTGACAGTTATCATTGAATGTATGCTCTTAAAGTCTAAAGAGTGGAACTAGCCAGACTAGTTGCAGTCTTCTTGCCATTTAAAGCCTAGAGGTGTGATGTTTTATTTCCCTCTTACCCCGTGACGACTGTTGATACATACGACTAGTTGATAAATATTTAACATTCCTCCTAGATAAGATTAGATACGAATTTGAGGTGGTCCTAAGTCCCTTATCATTGCGGCCGCAAGTGGGCCTATTGTGATATCCTCTTTGTTAGAGCTCCTCCATGATGCCGGAGTGCGCGATGAAACTGGAGATGTCTTTGGGTGAGCTAGCTGGTGGTTATATCTTCCACCACGAGGTAGTGTTTACCTACAAAACAATGACGTGCTCTTATGAGGCAGTCACAGTGACATAATACGTGTTTTGCTGATTCTTCGTCCTCGTTGCACATCTTACACCTGTTATCTTATGCTAATGATGTTTTTTAACCCGGAAGTGTCCGGTTAGAAAGCCTGTGACGATTCGAATCTGACTTCTTGTTAGTTGAAGGAGTTGTTTCGTTCTTTTTTGGGAAGAGGTTGGTATAAAAGTTTTAGCTTGTCTGTTACCTTCTGTTTCTGTCCAATAATGTTGTAATTTGTCTTTTAACCAATTGTTTATACAGCCTTTAGCTGTGCTTGTTGGGAGGCCGCGAGAATGATCTACATTCCTCCTAAGCAAACAATTTAAAATAATACATGTCCCGCTACAAACCCATAAATCAAAAAAAAAAAAAAAAGTCACAAAAAGTTGTTTCCAGTCACCCACTAGTTCCATGTTTGTTCTTTACCTTGGTATCCACTACATTTCATCATCTTACCTGAAAATAGAAAAAAAAAAACACCAATTAACATAAATACTATATCAAACACAATAATTAACATATAGACTGCAATTTTTATTTAAAATTAATTCGAGTCACTCATGTTGAGGCACTTTTTATACGGTGGCATATAAATCTCATCATCCCCACCCACTGGACCAACACAAAACGGGATCTAATGCATAAGGAATTTAATTTCGTAAAACAAGAACTAAATGTCAAATGTTTCGTTCATTTTTGCCGGTCCACATGGACGTGACATTCAAATTCCACGCCATTTGCCAAAACGGAAAACATTTTCCAGTTCCCTTACTGGGTCAATGGCAAACTTTTCTATGTAAATCTATCGTCAGACACTATGTCATGCATGTCCTCCTCGGATAAACACATACATGCACACCCGCGCAATGTAGAAGAAGTGGAGACATCTCAAAGACACAACTGGTTAGATTAGACGGCCATAAAAGATGCTAAAGAGGATTGGCCTACCAAAGTTGGTCTTGGCGAGTTTTCTTTTCGGGGTGCTCCTCCAACTGGTTTGTTCCGATGAAGTTGCTTTCTTTTCAGTTAATTTCGCTTTACATGCACAAATGATGGCTTGTACTAGTGTACGAATCTAGACAAGAGGTGTATACTCTGACTAAAAAGTGAAAATTATAATCTACGACCTAAAAGAAAGAGAGAGAGGGAGAAATGCACCCAAGTTGCGGATGAAAGTGTAAGCAAGGTGAAGAGAGAATTGGAAATTTTCTTTCGCTTGGCCTTTGTTGCGAGGAAACAATGTGATTTGGAGTTAATTAGATTCGAGTTCGAGAGGAGGAGGATGTAGGACTAGTGGGTTATGGAAAGGAAAAGGAGAAGAAAACACAAAAGAAATTGAAACCGCCTGGGAGCGTGTGAAGTGAACTTGAACGAGATAAGAAACTGAGTTACGGCTTTTGAAGTCGTCTTTACAGTTTACACAGATGCAACCAAGATGGTGTGTTACATAGAAAAAGGTGGGCTTACAGCAATCTCTCTAAGCCAAACGTGCCTAGAAAAGCCTACTCGATAGAGATGACCTTATTGAAACATTGCGTCACTCCGTCACAGTCTTTTGGTAGATTGATGTAATTTAACGCAAAGTAATTCTGTAACCCGCGTTTTCACCGTATTTTTTGGATCATTCTCGAAAAGTCTTTTGCACGTCTCTGGGGCTAAACTACTCGTAAAGAGTTCACAATGACTAGGGTTTTCTTAAACCCTTCACAATAACTCAACAAAAAAATCCATCCCTCTGTATAATATCTTGACAGTCAACCATTAAGTCTCTAGAGCCGGTAACAGTTAAGTCAAGACTAGTCAAACTCTTCAAGCGATAGCTATACGTTAACTCCATGTAGGGTACCGGCTGCTATGGTTATCAAGGGCAATGAAGGAGCTGTTGATGAACTTGCAAGAAGGAAGTTGGCACTAGATCCGTTCTAGAGCTAACATATGTATGTAGAAACGTGCCTCGTAGAGAGAACACTTTGACGAGTCCTCTATAAGAACAAAGCCCTTCCCTTTGAGTAGACTTAGGTTAGGTAAGGTAGATAGATGTCCTACGAGACTCACTTAGGCTCAGAGTACATTGTGATGCTTTAAGAACTCCCTGTGGGAAGATAAGACTTATTCCTAGAGATGCAGGAGGCATTTGCGGCGTTCTTAGAGCAGCTCGGGTTATTCCGAAATGACTTTTGCAGGAGCTGCAGACACGAAGAAAAATCTATTCGTTCCCTGGACAATAGATTAGAACTGGAAGCCTTACGTTGTATTAATCTGGGGGCCCATTCGAGATTTGTTTCTCTATTTAGGTTCTGGGGGACTGCCTCCGATTACTCATAGCATTGGCTAGTACAAACAGAGTTCACCACATTGGGCACCGGGCTACCTCATAAGAACACTTCATCGTTTTCCAGGTTAATACTACCACGTGGCGGAAGATTTAACTACCAGCTAACCCAAAGATATCTCCGGTTTCATCGCGCAGTCCGGCATCATGGATAGGATATCACTATAAGCCCATTTGCGGCCGCAGTGATAAGGGACTAGGGACCACCTCAAATCCTAATCTTGTCTAATCTAGGTTCTCAGGATGGCAATAAGTGGGCACAATGAAACCACAAGTTGGTCTACCCTAACTTAGATTGAAATGCCTCTTTGATGTCTATAATGAGCAAGAGAAAGAAAGACTTTAAATCCATGCTCTATGATGACACTTAAACTTAAGTAGATCCAGCTTTAGCTCACGCTTGTTCGATATCGAGAGCTCAGTTAGGGTGCTTTTTAGCATTTTGATGGGCTTTTATCCAGCTCCATCTAGTCGTAGTCTGGTCTAAGGCAAATCAATTTGCTTTTAAATTTGATAAGGTCCGACCCCGAGTTCCGCCCCAGCTCTTTCGATTTTTCTTCTTAAATACTTTGTCGACCTCGTTTGTTGATTTCAACTTGGACTCATTCCACTCAATACTCGGATCCGTTTTTTTTTTTTCACCAAGTGACTTAAATTTCTCGACAAGATTCATTGATATACACTTGGTGGCTATCTAATAATTCAATTCATATTGAAACAAGTTTGCAAATAATTATCTCATGACAAGGACAATCCCACAGTCATCGTATGCATTTGAATAACTGTAATAAAAACAAATGCATATTTGTTGCAAGAAACAAGTTTACATAGAAAAAAGCTAACCAAAATGAGATGCAAATTCATCGAAACACCTCTACATCCTTCAACTTGTTGCTGTTTTTACTTGTATCGATTCCAATACAAATGAGAGTGAATCCTTCTTTTTGTAAACGTATTCCTTTCACTTGACATTGCTACCAGTCGACCAGACCCATTATATCATCGCAAATGACGTGTGTGGCATCATTAAATCTGCATAAAGCGGCCCTGATCTGCATGCATTGCTACCCAGCTGTCAGACACTTGCAATTTAAATTTTTTTTATTTAAAACTGTTGTTTTTGTAATTGAACACAAAATTAAAAAAATATGTATTAATCAATCGGGGTAATTGCATCACCTTACGATAGTATGCAAGTAATTTGTGGTTAATTTTAACTTAATTGATTTAGTATGCATAAAAAAAGAACGTTGACGCTGACAACGGTACAGATTATGTTTTGACACTTAAAATCCAAAGCAGGATGAACTGGAAAAATGATTTAATCGTTGGTAATAAACTTGCGTTCTACACTGATTGATTCCAAAAGACATCCGTGGTATATGAGCTTGCATCTACCCTGTATTTCGAGACTTGAGTTGCTCTTTGAGACTTGATAACAGTTGCAGAGTCTTTCAAGCACAGACAGAGAAGACAACAAGAATAACCATTACTATATAGATTATCAGCCAAACGGCAGTCAATACCCTAAAATTCACAACGATCCGGTAAAACCTGGTAAACTTCTGAAAAAAGAATTCAAACAAGACATCGGAAGTTAACACTCAAAACGCTTAAAACTGTCAAATTGGTGCAAGGACCCATGCATATCCCGGAAAATAACAAAAGCGAATGAGCTAGCAAGGAAGGGGCGGAAATGCAATCCTTTACGGTCTTTCCCAAACAACCGGGACAATGTGGATGGTCATTGCCTATCTTATCCGTTTTGTCTGTCTTGACTGTCTTAAGTCTGTGTTGTTTGCCTTGTCGGTTTTTTCTGTTTTGCCTATCTTGTCGGTCTTGTCTGTTATGTCTGCCTTAAGTCTGTTTTGTCTGTCTCGTCTGTTTTCTCTTTCTTGACTGTTTTGTCTGTTCTTCCTATCTTGTCTGTTTTGTCCGTCTTGTCTGTCCTAAGTCTGTTTTGTATTTCTGTTGGTCTTGTCTGTTTGCATATCTTGTCTGTTTCGTCTGTATTGTCGGACCTGCCTGTTTGCTTATCTTGTCTGTCTTGTCTGCCTTAAGTCCGTTTTGTCTGTCTTAAATTTGTTTTGTCTGTCTTGTCTGTTTTGCTTATCTTGTCTGTCTTATCAGTCGTGTCTTTTTCGTCTGTCTTGACTGTATTGTCTGTTTTCTCTGTCCTTAGTCTGTTTTGTCTGTCTTATCTGTTTAGCCTATCATGTCTGTTTTGTCGTTTTTGTGTGTTTTGTCTTTCTTGCCTGTCTTGTTCGTCCTGTCTGTCTTGTCCATTTTGTCTTTCGTGTCTGTCTTGTCTTGCTTGTCATAATTTCATAAATTCATCATAAGCCTTGTGAAAGGTTTAGGTGCTTACAAATGTTCGCCATGATTTTGAGGGACATGCCGGCAAATCTCTAAAAAGTCTGAAAAAGTAGCTGCAAAAAACTACTACTACTACTATCCTTTGTAAGGAACATAAGATCGTAAGACATGAAGCTCAACTTCATGTCATTTTTTGACTTTAATAGTTCACGTATAGTTCTTCGCCAAATTCTATTTGGAGCGTCACCTCTGAGACTAAATTGTTTTTAACGAAGAATTTGTCAATTTTTGCAATACTGTCATTCAATTGACGAAAGGTTTGTCTAATCCAGCTCTACTTCCATTTTTTTATTTTTAAAAACAGCCTTGCTCCGGACATTGTCGAATACACACTTTCATTGAAGATAAGTTCCAATGACCAGAACTTTTGTATTCGACGTAAGCGACAAAGGCTATGCTTAATTTTGCAATAAACTAGATGTGGCGACTGGAATATATTTTCAACAGGAAGTATTGTCATTGACGTCATATGCCAAAGCAAGCTAGTTGTGGTCCATAAATATTCCAAGATGGATTAAATCTTGTTTCATAGGTACTGCTACGGCTCCATCAGTTGAAAATCTCACCTATAGCCGATGTTATGGTTGACGATTTATACAGCAGTGAAAGATGCATTTCCGGTTTTTACAAATCTCTCATCATAAGATCGATGACATGTGCTGTCAGCGAGATAAATTAAGTAACGGCGTCCTCAAAGGAAGATCTCTTATAACGATTTCATTGACATAAATCTCTTCAAACCAAATGACCACGAACTCAAAGACTTTTGCAACGTAGTCTTGACGACATGAAACGATGTAAGGAAACTTGGATTATATTTGTGTAGAAGCTTAACAGAATATATGTAAAAGGTCAAGTTAATTGAAACTTTCAGAGGATCCTAAAGATATTAAAAGGATGAGGTGTTTCTTGTAAAAAGCTTTGATAGAAGGGATCTTTTGAATGAAAAGAGACCGAACCACTATAAAGCCTTCGTTGTGAAATATTTCCGTACGTACGACTATGTCTATCTGCCATCTTCTTGCAGTATGAGGGAGTTACTCCAATTCTTTACCGATTCCCGTGACTCTTCCTTAAGTATCCTGCGGACGACTTTCTCTTCTACCGTCTTGGGTAAGTGGATAACATTTCGTTGCGTAATTACGTCACCTTTTCATAATGAATGACCAATCTATTTTCATTGGTTCCTAACTTGTTCTCTGGTAAAGATGCTCCTTAAAGAGGCAGTAAGGGCAGTGAATCGTTAAGATGTTTCGAATGTTATGACAGTAGGGGTTACTTTTCAAATCCTGCACCCAAACTAAACCACGGATTCAACATTGGAATGAAATAGTTAAAGGTTGCGTTAGTTCGTACCTTGAACAACATTCCAAATGTGCAGACTTTGCTTAACCGGTTCAGTGGAAGTCATTTGATGGAAGTTCATTATCCTATTTGATCTGTCCATCGAATTCCTGCATTTCCCATCAACAAAGTAGAAGAAAGCATAATATTGGCAGCCTTGTCGAATTCTACTTTGGATCTTGAACTCGTCTGACAGCCTTTTTCTGTGAAGAGCGGGGCACTATTACTTTATCAGCATTGCCTTTCGCTTAACGCAATCCAAATGAACATGTGATGAAGTGGCATTCAAGCCTTCCAAGTTATCTATATGAGTGGGGGTGCAGAAGCTCAGCAAATGTTATTGGTTTTGCTCGTCGTTTTATGGGTATACCGTCAAGTTCTACAGCAGCGCTTCTATAGTGATAGTAATCTTTTCATTACTGGCAGTTTTGGTGCGTATTCGGGTAATTGTAGCCTCGAGGAGTTCGAACTGATTTGTATGCATCATCCCTTAGTGAGATCTTGCACAATTTTTCTACACTAGGTCGAATCACTCTTACAACTTTTGAAATGTTCACACTAGTACTGTGGTTTCTGTTTAATTTCGCTACAAAATTGGACTTCCTTTGTGAATATTTGGAAAAAAAAGTTGCCAATCGCTGTTTTTGTGAGCTGAGGAGGCAACTGAGTAGTAGCACCCTATCCTTTACCACTAAGTGGATAAATTCTTCGTAAGATATTCGATCTTGTTTGTATTAACCGACTTTTGAGGAGGAACTTCAACGATCGGACCTCAACCAACTTGACAACTAGGGGAAATTAACTAAGGGCCGCGATAACTGGAGAGGGTTATTTATTGAGCTACAGGTTCACCCCGAACTGTTGTGCTGACTAAGTAAGTAAAGTGCAACCAGTGATGAAAAAATGGCCTTCACACGGTTTCAACTTGATGGCTACTTTATGCTGAACTACTTTGAGCATATCCTAAGTTTAAATATACATCTTAAGTCGAATACTCAATCTTGCATACGTGGTACTTAATATTAACCTCATCTCGACTGGAATAGATCTGAGAAGACTGTAAAATTCGATCAGAATGAGGAAACGAAGAAAGCCTTACGCAGGTATGGTAAGATTAACTGGTTTCCGATCCAGCTTGAGTTGTAAGTAGGATAAGTAGTAGTTCTGCATGGACTTCTCAAACGGGTAAAAGCTAAGACTAAGTCAAGCGTACTTGGCTTCTATCGACATGGAACATTTCTTTAAGAACTAAGTTTCAGAAAAGAGGAAAAAGCACATTCACGTGTGACCTCTGTCTCCTTTTGGTTTTGGGTTTCATATAACGTAATGAAACTTCAAGACTGGAAAAGTATAAACCTAATAAACTCTAACCTAAGCTAGTTAGACTATGACATCAAGTAAAAATTCTTTGCAAGCATTCTAAAGGGCAATACTCACTTCTTAGCCTTAAAGCCACGAACTGAATTCTTATTTAAAATTGTTTAACTATTGTACAAAGTGAATTCAGTACAAATAACCATAAAAACCTTATATCTAGCTTTAAGGTCAACTTAATTAAATTTTTAAATACTATCTGCATACAACTTTTAATTATTAAAGAAAAAAACCACCGTTTATTAGATTCATTCGAATTTAATTAACACATTTGTTATTTCCCAGTACAAGAGTGACACTCGCTCTCCATTGGTTCAAATTTATTACAAACACATTTCAGAGTCTTGTAGCTTGGGTCTTGTATCACACACAAGCCATCATAAGTTAAAGAAACCCAAAGGCATATGAATGTACAAGTTACTTGAAATGTTTACAACCAAAACAATCCGAACTAAGCTACCGGTAAATGAATATTTTTATAGCGCACTGCATTTTTTTTTTTTTTGATTGTTATAATAAAATTGTTTATAGTATAAGCAATCCAAACGAAGTAAGAGTTTAATAAAGTTATGTATAATCTTAATGAAGAGGTAAACAATGTATTCAAAGTCAAGGTTGTTGTTGGAAGTCTAAATTAAACTGATTTAAATTTTTGGTTAACTTTAATCCGGAGGAAACAGTGTGAGTTTAATTTAAATAAGATTATAGTGCTTTTAAATTTAAATGGAAAAGGTTTTGAACTTATAGTTCTTGCAAGGTAATATTCATTAATGAGTATCTAATTAATATAAAACAAAAGAAATGTGATATGATATACATACGAGTATAGGCCTATGATTGATTTATTAAAATAAAATTTAATGCATTGACGGTAATGCCAATGAAAGGAGGAGGTGTCAAGGTTAGGTTAGTTTCATTATTTATAACCTTAGGCACTAAAATTTAATTATTGTTTCATTTAAATTTATTGTTTCATGATTTTATTTAATGATGTGTCTTCATTTAAATATGTATGAAAGAAAATCAATTGAAAGAAGATTCAAGCGATAACCTATTTATGTGACAACTTTCACGTGACACAGCAGCAAAGGCAACTGAATGCATCTTGAGGCCTAATGACACACATTCAATTCATTATATGAAGTCATTTAGCACTACAATTCTACCAGCTCTACTCTAGGGTAATACAGCTCGGCTTATATACCACAAGCCGATGCCAGTTTTCAGTTTTTCATACCAAGCAGGACAAGCTTGTCTTCCTCTGCTTAGTGTCGACCTATAAATTACTTTCTATTTATGATTGCTGACTAGAACAGCCTTGTCTCATTGTTTCTTATTTTTCATACAGCTTTGGAATGAATTACATGGTTAAGGCCCAATTCCACCCCAGAATGTAGCGCCACCTTAAGTAAGTGAGTTTGGAATGAATTGGACCTCAGCTATATGTGCAACATAGAACAACCAAGGTACCATTTCCCTGCATGTTGCATACAAGATCCTATCCATGGTACTATTTGGACAACTTAAGCATTTTTTCGGCCGAAAATTAATCAGAGAACAGTGTGTCAGACTACCGGCTCAACAGATCGACTCAAGACTAAATCTTTAAACTGAAGCATATCTGGCAAAGAGCAATGAATTTCAAACCAAAGTCGACTTGATTTTAAGGCACTCTAGAGCTTTACAGTTCTGTCTTGTGATCCTGAACATTCCTAAATAGCTTTGATTGAGCAGCAAGGACAACAGATTTTAAGAACCTTAATCGACATTCAAGACGCTACCAAATCCAAGGCAAGTTCCAACTATCATACGACTTGGTGATATCCATGAATTCAACCTCAGCATACGGAGTTAAGTGGTTCAAGATCGAAAAAACTTTGATGGTTTCTCGACGTTCAATGTCAAGCTTTCTTAGACAATTTCTTTGACTTCACGGTAATAGAAGCAGACAAGTCAAGTCCTCTTGTAAATGTTAAGATATAGGAACCCCTTGCTAGGTGCTAGTACGTTTCAAAACACCGCAACAGCGATTAGCCTGAAGTTGGTGTAGTAAAGACAACTTTTTCTAGTTTTGCTACTTTTGGAGAAATTTGCTCTAATGCGTATTGCAACAAGGAACTCCTTTACATAACAAATTTCTTTGCCCAAGTCTGCCTACGAATGGTTCTAAACTAGAGCAGGGTTTTGCATTGACGTATTAGTGGAATGAGACAACATTAAGGTCAATATCTCTAAAAAAAAAAAGTTGGAGAATGGAAAACGTCCCTTAATTCTATTGGAAGGCTGAACTCACTGAAGCTTGCTTGAATCCCAGGACCCAATGGAATAACAGAAAATGAGATATGTAATGAGCTTGCTAAAACAAGTTTCAGAAGTGTAAGTGCAAGTTCAGGACCTAAGTGCAAGTTGTGTTTGCAAGCATCCTTAGTATATTTGGAGCAACGACACTGTGGAATACTTCCTTTGTTGGGATTAGGTCGCGGATCTTCGTTGCTGATGTCTTGAGTTTCTATGTGTTCTCCTGTTTCTATGAATGCACCGATTTTTGAGTATGAGTGCCAGAGTAGAGTTTGTCTGCCCTGCTTCTAAAAAGAAACCCCCAGGAGAATCGGTTGATGTTTCCCTTACATTCCATCACATGTCATAGATTAAGCTGTTTCTGTGCTGGCGATCTATCATTTCTGTTAAGTAACTTAAATTTTGTTAATTCTAAGGCGGTTTGCAACATCCAACATCGAGGTTGTACCCTAGAAATTCTTTAAAAAGGGCTAAATCTACTGGTAAACCCATTTTTGGACCGTGGTCTCGTATAAGACTTCTCAGCTTTCACCACCTGCCTTTCAGTACGACAGCCTTGGTGTTTGTTAGCAAATGTCAAACAATTCCAAAAAGACCACCTGGTATGCAACAAAAAAAACGGTGTTATCTGATGCCATTGGAACCAACATTGTCCTTCACTTTGGTGTGATAAACGTCGATGTTTTTAAAATTTGACTTGAATGCCATACATACTTAATAGAAGCAGCCCGGCTTTAAAGAGTTTTCTCCCTCCGTCTTCTATGGTGGGCATTTAAACTGTAGTAAGATGATTTAATATTAAACTGATTAATTATATAGTGAGCAACTATTTAATATTTATTGATTTATAATTGATTTCCTGAAACGCGTCGTCAGAAAACCCATTCATGACAAAAAGACTGAATTTTGGTTTTTTTTTCCTAGCATCTATTTGTTAATTTGTTATTGGCTGTTTCGACACCCGTTATTTATTTCTGCTACTTAATAATAAATGCATCATAACCAAAAAAACTAGTTCCCAATCCAGTTTTTGAGTGCAAAACTTGTTTCTTTTTCTGGCCGACCTACCACGAGTCAAATATGGGCGTTTGAGGTTTGCATCCATCAGTTTCGAAAAATTTCATTTGGCAACATCACTGAGTTTGATAAGCTAATTGAAAGGACAGTACCGATCTTATAAGTCTATCAAGTGATTAATTGTTTGAATTGAATATCTAATGTTAGAAATAAATCATTTGTCTAACTAACTAACTAAAGATAGATTTTTTATGTTTTATTTTTAATCCTTACACTACGAGACATAACAATCACAAACTTAAATTTAAATAAAAACTTTATTTTTATATTTTTTACCATAAAATTGTCAGTTTAACGGTCATTAAGATGATATGCGTGGGCATTTAATTTATTTTTAACACATTTGGATGCTTGTTACAAAATGTGTTAATTTATACACTTCAGCTAAGTGACGTGACTAAGAGTTTTAAAAAAAAATTCGGAACTTAAATTTGAACGAATTATGTCACATGTGCTTAGGGGGATTTTATGTTTATTTCGTTTAGGAAGTCATAAGTTATGAAACAGTTCCGACTTTTAGTCTAACATGTGTCTCATTGTCATGGCTACATTGTCTCATTCTATAAAAAGAATTGAAAAGTATATCAGAGTGTAACCTCAAATCTTATAAATGGTATCTTTTGTACAAGTTATACAAGGCTTTGCATGCTTTCCCAAAACGATTTATACGCCTAATGTGAAAACCCGCAAGAAAGTCGAACTTTTCAAACAGACGGGTGATGTTCTAGTAGGGTGCATGCACCAAATCATCAATCAAGTGGACGAAAGTATGCCCTTTGACTATATATGTAGACGGGCAGCGACAGATGCGCCTTTTTCCTGTGCTAGGTTCCAGGACACAGGGATGTTCCGAGCAGCTGCAGAGCGGATGAATTGGCAAAGGAGGGAACAGGGTAGAACCTCTCTGAAAATAGAAGGGAGCCGTCTGCTTCTTTAGAATTGATAAAATTTCGAATCGATACCGAAACCAGAACAAACACTTGTGTTTTGTCAAGACATTGTATGAAAGTTTTTCTAGGAAGACCTCAGCGACTTAGCCTAGCTAAGAAAGAGCTCTGTCTATGGGTCGAAATGAGTTTGCACATAGTGTGCTACATGAAGAATTCTGCACCGATACCCCATACCCATGGCTTGTTCCTTGAAAACAAGAAAATCTGTTATGCAAGGTTCCTGGCACTGGTAGTCTGGTACTCTACATGGTATTATAATGGACCTTCATTCCGGTTTAAGCGAGAGCAGTCACAGTACCTAACATGTCCTATGACGGCAATATATCGTTCACAAGAAAGGAGATACTATGCTTTGCATCACCTCAGCTCTACAGGCCGATGGCTGATGGGTTTAGGTTCTCCACAAACCTGACCGAGGAGATGCGTTTTCATGTAATTTCTTCAACTTCGGACTACAAGTTGATAGTTGATAGTTGATAGAATCATCTGAGGCATCAAGGCTAAGGAAAATTCTCTCGTTAAATCCAACAGATAGTTAACGAACGACTTCCAGTGAAGATTTGCTTGACTTGCTACTTGATACATACTTCCCAGATCTTATAACGAATGTTAAACTTCTTTGGGCGCTACATAGCTTCACACCATATAAATCTGAGAGGTTGGATGGCATGATACCAGACGAACTGCAAAATATTTCAGATATTATCCTGCCAACGCTAGAGTAAAACTTAAAGATCTGTCTGGATCTGATCAACCTACATTCCACTGATATATGGAGAGAAGTGAAAGTGGTGATAAGTAGCATCCCTGAATAAAGAAGAAGCCTTCAACAACGTTAACACATCAGCTATTACAATTACACTGTCAGATTAAAAGGTAGGTAGCTCACTCGGCGCATTGATCAATCTGCTTGCTAGGAGGATTATCAAGCCAAAGCTGGCTGAGAAATCTGCTAGAAGATAGAAGAAGAAGCAGAGGCACTCTTGCTGATAGATCTTTTTTGGAATTTGGTAATTAACGAAGCTGAGGGATGTACGGTGATGGGGTATATTCAAACGATTTTTGTAGAAGCTTGCAGCCACTTCAACATAACCTAACATAGGTAATCCAATCTGTGGAAGAAAGGTCCGATAGGCCACCAAGCTATTACCAAGTGGGTGAACACTGAGACCAAAACGGATTACTAAACACCAATTCTGGAATTTAGCCTAAACCTCGAACTGAAAATTCCCTCAAGAGAAAGCTGCACAGAAGGAGAGGTCATCAACCCCAACCATATATCCATTTCCAAGGATGGGTCACAAATGGATGAGGGAGTGGACTCCGAGATGTATGCAGCAGAACCAAGCATTGCACGGTCAATAAGGCTTCCGAATCACAGCAGCGCGTTTCAGGCGGAAGTCCTAGCAATCGCCGAGACCTTACGTGAACTATCACAACAGGCACTCCCAAGAAGTCACATCGACATTTTCGTAGACAGTCAAGCAGCCATCAAAGCCATCACATCGACAACAATCAGATCCAGAACTGTGAAACGCTGCAACGACGAGCTTAATGCACTCAGCGCTAATCATAACGTCACGTTCATCTGGGTCCCGGGACATAAGAGCATCCACGGGAACGAAAAGGCGGACGAGCTCGCAAGAACAGGCTCGGAAATGGATCTGATAATGGCCGATGACTCAGTCGGGCAGGACTTCAAAAGTCCAGCAACACCGCGAAATACATAAAACTCGCGAACGAGAGATGAACCTCACCTCACCATGCAGAGGATGTGGCGACACAGACGCCGAGGAGGACACATTCCACCTCATATGCGAGTGCCCTAGCTTTAGCAAAAACCGAAAGATAATCCTCGGAGAACCATCCTACAATTCCTTCGGAACTCGGGATGGTTCAGGAAGGCCAACTGAAAATAATCTAACATCTATTCCATTTATTTAAGGTATCCCACACCACATTGGGGAAGACAATAGATCCATTGAGATCCGAGTGAGGTTGTGCACAATTGCAACCACCCCTTCAACCTAACCTAACCTAACATATGTAGGTACTCCCTCGTAGCATATAGCTACAGAAAAAGAATGGTGGAGCCTAAATTGAATTGTATTTTTATAGAAGTTTAAATGTATAAATGGCAACTCCCAATATATTAATGTCGTCACTACACAAGCTTCTTTACTGAAGTCGATTTGCCTAAAACAATAATTAGATTAAATTACATCTATTTATCTTTTTTTCAAAGAAAAGGTGCGAAAGTATCATAATAAAAATAAATACTATGCAAAAAACTATTTAAAAAATTTGCACATGAATTCAAAATACTGCATAATATTGAATCGACCAAGTAACTTTGAACTTCATTTACTTTTGGAGGCCGAATTTGAATTGATTTAACATTAGCGATGCATAAATTTGTATAAATAAGTACATTTGGCACTAAAATATTAATTTTTTTTTTATGATTATTTCATTTTAAGAGAAGCTTTAGCGGATGTTTAGAATAATTTATTCGTCCAGACTAAAGAGTTGTATATTCTGCATTTAAAATAAAAAAAAAAAAAGATTTTCTTTTATTGTTAGATAATAGGTTAAAATTTTATTAATTTTATATAAAGACGCTTAAGACTCATGAAAGAAAAGAAAAGAAAAAAAACCAAACACATTACAGTGAAGGAGAAGAGACTGATTGTCTTAAGAAATAACTGGGGCCTTGAGATCAACTCCCTCTGCTGCGTTAGAGACAATTTTGAACCTGAAACCTCTGGATTTCCTAGCCAAACAGTTTGCGGCAAATTCAAAAGCCCAATCAAAGACATCTTCACTTTGAATCCAATAACCATATGGTCTCTCCCCTAGATTCCATGACCGACCAAACGAATTTCATCAAACCTTCCCATTCAACTCTTTTAAAAGGGATTTCTGAGTCGCTATTCCCACACGGGCTTTACTAAGGCTAGAGTGCGACATAATATCTTCAAAAGATATATCTGCATCTTCACTGACAGTCAAGCTATAATTCTCAAACAGTCCTCGATTATCCACCTGACCAATTCAATATTCACCTCTGTTGGGTGCCTAGACACAGTGGCATGACTGGTAACTGCAAAGCTAACGAACTTGCCCAATCTGAAACCAGATGAATCTTCCTCTCATACCAAGAGGCGTGGGTAATACCTACAGTGAAACTCATCAATATGCCACTGCCTAATAGTACAACACCCTAAGAGACTCACGGCTCCCTTTATTGCTTTTCGCAGAAGCTGTAGAAATGAGGAGGAAGAGGAACCTTTCTCACCACCTCTGCCATAGTTCAGCGCTATCTTACAGCAGAAGAAAACTTCTAAGCCAATCCTCCTTACTTAAACTATAAATGGTTCTACGAGTAGAATTCTCCCTTTCTGAGTTTATGTGAGTCCCGCAAGACACTAATCTACCTAACCTAACATAATCTATAGAAAAAATAGGGTAAAGGTCGCTTGGAAAAACAAAGAGAACAAGGAAAATTGTAGAAATCTCTAAAGAAGAGCAAGGATAGAAGTGTCACGCACACACACAGACTACAAAGAAATAGGATCCATTAAGTTTCATCCTAGGACGATCCTGGGCGGTCATCAAAACTCAGTCGCCGACAACGGATCGTTTCCTTCCTTACTCTGTATATTATTGTTGTTTTGAATTCCTTTAAATAAACGCGTGGTAGTAAATAATAAAGACTTGTGCTTGTGTACGTTAATATCGGCCTCTAACAGAAGGCTGCAGTGTAAAAGACAAATTTGCTAAGGCTTTTGGTTGGTTTACATAAGGGACATCAGACTCAACAAAGAGCTGGGTCTAGCATATATAGAGCTCAGATTTTTGTGAGAAATTGAAAGACTGAGATCCATCTAGTTACTGGGGAAAACAGAAGCAATCGACATCATCGCCAGTTGCCAGCATGCCATTATTGAAGCTGATGCGGCGGCGAATGAAGAACAAAGAATAAGTATAAGACAAAGTACATGCTGTCGACCAAAACCGATCCATCGAACACCGTCTAGAACAGAGCTTGACAATGGAAAGCTATCATTTTGAGGTAGTAAAGGAGTTCATTCACCTCGAGGCAAATATTAACTCAGCAAATGACACCCTGATGGCGATTTGACGAAGGATAGCCGAAGGCAACCACGCTGCTACTTCGATTTGTCCGAACAGGTATCCCCCGACCGAGCTTGAACCTGCACAGGTCCAGGCCAATGTTGTTTAATGGAGCTGGATAATGGACGATAAGGAAGACAGCGGGACAGACCTTCGGATCCTTGGGATCCTTCAAAAAGAGTATTCTACATCGAACATGGAGGAGAAGAAATAAACGCGAACTTTACAAGCTGTACAAAGATGTGGATGAAGTTTGGAAAGCTAAAATCCGTCGACTACACTGGCTCGGCCACATCAAGCGAATGGACGCTCCAGCTAAGAGGGTCTTCGAATCTCAGTCACCTGTACTTTGAAACATCGCACCCACAAAGTAGGTTAAAAGTTTAAAACGAACGTCTAGAATTGCCAGATCAACAGCACGATCTCATAGAACGAGAAAAGGGGGTCAAAGGTAGCCATAATTGTTCGAACAGTAGCAAATTTCAGTCCTTGAAATCAATTTTTATTTCCAATTATCCTTTGTACACCGAACAAAGGCAGCTGAGCTCAATCATAATAGCTGCCACTCATAAAACAAATTCATTGCCATGGAATATTTCCAAAGAAAAAGCCATTATAGCTGCATTCGTCACAGCTTCGTCATGTACTCTTGGCAACCTCAAGACAGGGCAATTCGCTTCAGCCCCAATGGCTCCATAACATTTTGCCTCTTTATTAACAATCAAAATTCCCAGTGTTCACTTGAAATTACATGTACATGGCTTGTAAAGTAATAAAAATCTCGTTTGGTCTTGTCCCAAGGAGACCAGGAAGGAAGTTAAACCACACCATCAATTACAGTTCAACTACCTCCGTGTCTTGTTTCCCAGAAAGAGGCTCGAAAACACATCTCACATTGACCAAGACTCTAAATGTGGACGAATGGCATGCATAATTGGAATCACAAATCAACACTCGCTAACGCATCTACACCGTTAATTTCACTCAACAGTACTTAATTAGGAAGTGAATGCCAACGGTATAGACCGGTAATCCGCATTTGGCACTCTCACTCGACAATGGTACATCGCCGATGCGACGCAGATGCGAAGCTACGATTCGTAAATGTGGTCACCATCTGAAAAATAAAGCGAAACGCGTTTGGCCAGCCCCGGGAGGAAGCCAACAAAATTGTCACCCTGACGTTGGCCAATGCAATTCGAAAGGTTCGAGCAGCGAAATTGAAAGTCAAAAGGAGAACGTGCGTCAATTTAATTGTTTGCTCAGCCTCAGATGGCGCTGATGATCTTGATGATGATCTTGCCAGCATACGCAGTATGCCCGTCGTTGACCATGGATGACCTTATCAGAGCGGCCGCATACAAATTACAGCCCGCAGATGTTGAGGCTTTTGTTTCAGTATGCGCGTCCCAATCTTAAATTTTCCTTGATCCGATGTTGGAATGCGATGCAATCACTTTCGAGGTCTACCGGTGAGAGGATGTTTTGCGGTGACTAGGATGCCCTCAGCGTGTTGACATCCTTCTCGATTGCAGGCAACTTTTACTTTTTCAGTGTTCCCATCACGCACGCGCGGACATAAACAATCCGAGCTTTTGTCATAAACAAATTGATATTCGGCTGGCTCCTGGGCAAGAAGGGATTGCCACCATAAATAACCCAAGGAGATTGCATTGCATGGAAACAATGAGAAGTTCTGTCGTGAAGTGTCTCCTTGCAGATGGATAATTATGACTTGGTCCGGCAGTTGGTCCTAAAGGGTACACGAGAGAGCGGGAAACATTTAATAAATCAACGCGTGACCTTGTTAAGTTCATGTAATCCGATTGGAATTGGAGAATGCACTTATGAGCATCTGAAGCCATTTGTTTTGTAAGACTTGTTGGTTATGTCATTCCATCGGTATTGGGCAATAAATTTGATTTCGTTCCTGCTAGAGGTGCAGCCTGTAGCCAAATTTATTGGATATTGATTGGTTTTGATGGTTTACTGGCGAATAGTTAAATTACTAACACGTGCGCTGCTAACAAAGGTTATTTACGACCACAGCAGGTAAGCAATCAAGTTTGATAGTCCATTGAATCGGTATCAAGACTGATCGATTGATTGCACTAAAGCATTGCACTGCCATTAAAGAAGACGATGATTTTATTGTCAGGAACTGCCTCAGAAGAGTCGAGCTGTTTTTTGACAAGCTTACACTCAAAAAGTTGAGAGCTTAGGGCCTTAAACGCTTCCTGGCTGAGAAAATGATGGCGAAATTTCTTTTTAGGTTTGGTCCGATGGACTCTCTGGCATCTACCTCTGCTTTGACAAAACTTGTAGATTAATGCCGGAACGAACTTAAGTATCCGAATCTATTTGTTTAGCTTGGAGTCTCTCTTCTGGGTCACAGGGACATTGCTGGAAATAAACAAGTTACTCAGGAGGCTGCCATTGACAGCATACTCGCTGAACAAGTCACTATCGTTGGTCAATCTTAGGTGGAGCGTAGCTAAACAATCAATGACACGAACAGGAGGAATGAGCTTCTAAGGAGGTCTGGCAAAGATTGCAATCAATACATGCCATTGGGCAATTTGAGATTAAGCAGCGAAGCTTGGTATTCCCCACAATACACACTGTTTGCTTGCTTTGTAAAAGTCTGATTCTCCCTAGAGCTGGCTTCCTGCCTTGGTAACTTTAAAGAAATCACGGGTAAAACAATTGATAAACTGATGCTTTTCCTTGATTCCACCGGATAGATCTGAGCGTCTCTTTATGCATGTCCCGTGAGATGTGGAATCAAAACGAAGAAGACATACTTCCCTAACGTCGAAAACATACGTTAAACTGAAATTGATTTGGGCCCTCTGAACTTTCAAGCAGTGTAGGAGTGCTCTTGGTAATACATAGGATCTTAAGCCTTCTGTAGTATACTAGTTCTAACTCTAAGTAGCAATCATGGGACTTATTTTCTCTAATGCGTCTGCAGTAAAGGACTGAGAGGGATGGGCCACGTAGAGCGAATAGACACCAATGCTCAGACCCGCAAAATCTTCGAATCCACCCCCAAAGGACGCTGTTGTAGAGGAAGACCGTGACTCAGGTGGCTCACGCAAGTTGAAGGGGACCTCAGCCAACTTAGCCAACGTGCGAAACTGGAGGCAGCTAGCTTAAGGTCAAGCTGTCTGGAGATGCTTATTGATTGAGGCCTAGTCCATCCTGGACTGTATGGTGGATTCCTTAGAATGGTAGCTACACCTGCCTGTACTACGCTTACCAGACTACAAAGGGAAGTCTACTTTGAGATGGTTATAGCCTGATGACGCTCTGGACTCTGGAATGATGTCCTCCATTCGCATTGCCTATGAGCCACTGAAGTAGTGTTCCCCAAAATGGTCAAATCACCAAATTACCTTGTTAAGGTCCACTTCACAGACAGCCAGAGATGGTGAAATAAAAGAATTGCAGATAACGATGAAGTGTCAATCAGGCTGCACTGAGGGCGCTAGAATCTTGGTTGGAATCCTGATCACAGAAGAATTGTAAACAATGATATCTGAGACGCGTGTCTTCAAAGAGAGTTTGGAGACTACTGCTCTAAGTCCCTTACCAATCAGTGGTGTCTCTTAAGTACTAGATCGCCGGTAATAGTCTCTCCCCCCATAAAGATTGTTGATCTAAATTAACTTTATACCGAGCCACAAAGGGTTTTGAAAAAAGTCCGGATTAGAGTAACTGCAAAATTTGTCCTGAACTTGAGGGGAAAGGACTGCAGAAATATGGTTACAGGACACAATATATATGGGCACCATATTGTAAACACGAGAATCATTGACGATCCAACGTGGGCTTCTTTTCTTGATACTGATGGGAGCCCTTCCTGCGTTAGCGTCCTGATTTCGTAGAAAGTAGTTGTATATCGATGTCAGAAGAATGCAAAAATGAAAGAATGTCGTCGACGACTACAAGGAAGTGGCTTCCCAGTTTCTTACTGAGCTTGTGGTTACAACATGATTTCCATCTACGTCTGCCAAATTATTGGTAAAATGTGATTAAATGATGACGAATTTAAGCCGCATCAAGTCCATTAGAACACCTCCAAAAAGGAAAGTGACGCTTGTTAGATGCAGAGCATCATTCTGCAAAATTGTTTGACTCGCATCACCATGTTTCAATATGATTTACATGAGCCAACGAGTTCAAGACCTTGACATTAAATAACTAAAATCCAAGCGTTCAAAATCGATAATTTATTCAGTTGCTCATCTCTTGACAATGGCTGACGCAGCGATGATCTTTGAATGTTCGAATGAACTACTAACAATCGGATTAAGAAATATTTGTTTGACTCAACATTCGAATGCGTAATAGGAAGTAGTGGTCTCTATCTCTGCAATCTCCGACTACAATGACAACAATTTTCACCAAAAAGGATAAAGGAACCCCTCCATCTAAAGTCGTGCATCTTAATAGCTCCCCATTTGCTTCTTATCGTTGCCGAGACACCAGAAACATCTTGATTACGATGACTTCATAAATTAGCGCTAAGAAATCAACAACTGTGTGTGTGCATTTCCACACACTTTACCACAACAATACGCTTCAAAAGAGTTCGGTTGTAACGCCATCAACAGCACACATTCGGCCATAAACATTGTGAGCTGCTGCAACCAGTAAAATGCAACCAACAGTTGCAGCAGTTTAGTGGCAACAACTGATATTGCGACACTACTTAGAAATGCTCACGCCGAATGACTTTCATTAGGATCGCAAATTTTTGATGTGTCCAGGGGAGCATTACTATTACTGCACTGACATGACGTCGACGTGAGTGAGCAATTTTATGCAAATGGTGCAAAGTGATACGGGAAGTTTGCAATTCAATTGAAGCAGGTTATGGGACACCCTATTTTTAAGTGAAACTTAGAGAAAAAGGCATCAGGATATGTATAGCTAAAGTAAGAGATTAGAGGTAGTTTTTACTAATTACAAACTACTATGCTGTGGTGTAATCTCTTGAAAGAGACACCAAGCAACCAACAAAGATTATCGGTTGTAAAGAAAAGGACATAAGTCTCTATCTTGTGGTGCCCCTTCCGACAAATGTTCAAGCACAGCTTCAAATATCTGTGTTTATATTTCCACTGGCAAAGAACTGTTCAACCAAGCCGGACCAAGGTGCAAAGATCAGTCTCCTTGGTGATCACAGATTCATAAGATCGATACCCATGGTAGCAAAAGAGCTCATACCAAGCTTCGGCTTTTATCATTTACGACGCGCGTGTCTCTATCCTACGTGGAAGGGGAAAAAATGCCGAATCTAATGTTTGATAGGAGGTTCCATACCGAGGCATATCCCTGCTTAATGTAGTCTACAAGATCCTGTCCAGTGTACTGTGTGAACGACTAAAGCCGTTTTGCACCACACTCATCGGCACTTATCAGTGTTGCTTCCGGTCTGGTAAATCGACTATAGACCAAATCTTCACACTGCGTCAAATCCTGGAAGAGACCAACGAGTTCTAAGTCGATACTCACCATCCGCATATGACAGCAATCATCGTACCGAACTATATAACGCGATGGCCGAATTCAGTATCCCGAGAGAACTGATCCGCTTGTGTCGTGCCACGTTAGAGAACTCTCAATGCACCGTGCAGTTTGGGAACGGATACTCCGAATTATTCCAAACATGCACCAGATTTCGGCAAGGAGACGCGCTGTCGTGTGACTTCTTTAAGCTTGTGCTGCAGCAGATAGTGCGAAAGGCCGGCGTAAACACAGAAGGCACTTTATTTAACGAATCCATCCAGCTTCTGGGATACGCAGACGATATCGACATCATCGCTCGGTCCCAGCGCGCCATTTTTGAGGCCTTAACAGTGATAGAATAACAAACCAAACGAGTTGGTCTCATGATTAACGAGGATAAAATAAAGTACATGCTGTCTACCATAAACCGATCCGTCGAACACCGTCTAGGTCAAAACCTAACAATTGACAGCTATAATTTTGAGGTAGTGAAGGAGTTTATCTACCTCGGGGCTACTTCGGTTTGTCCAAATAACTAGGGTCCAAACTCCTAACTCGAAGGTTCAAAATCATGTTCTACAAAACCCTGATCTTGTCAGTCCTGCTTTATGAAGCTGAATGCTGGACGATAAGAAAGATAGCGGAGCAGATCTTGAGATCCTTCGAAAGAAGGAATATTTGGTCCAGTCTGCGAAGAGGGCGAATTTAGGAGAAGATATAACCGTGAACTCTACGCGCTGTACAAAGATGTGGATGTAGTCCGGAAGGCAAAAATCCGTCGACTGCAATGGCTTGGCCACATCGAGCGAATGGACGAGAATGCTCCAGCTAAGAGGATCTTCGAATCCCAGCCACCTGGTTCACGAAGAAGAGGAAAACCGAACCTCCAGTTTTAAGATCAGGCAATCGCGGACGCCAGAAACCTTGGTCTAGTAAACTGGAAGCAGCGTTAACTGGATCAAATGCGTCATTAGTTCAGGCTCAGACCCTCCAAGGGTCCCTGGCCTGATAAGTAAGTAAGTAAGCAGATGTGTTCAGTCCTATTAACATTTCAGGGATAAGCCTACTTCAAATGATGAAAACCCGAGTCAAGTATTTAGTGTCTACAGTATACACGGCAACAGGACAAACTAGAGATTGCTGAACTTTTGCTTCAGTATATACATTACGAAAGTCTTCTTACTGATGAAAGACGTGGTTGCTAAGAGTTCTCAGCGAAGGTAGGGTGCTCGCAAAGCTGATGCCAAACAGATTATATATTCTTCTTCGTCGCTAGAACTTTGACAAAAGTCTTTGTGAAGTAACTCAAGCCATTCCACTTTAATGCCAATAGGACAGTCCCTGAACGACTCATGTATCTTTTGAAGAGAAAAGGCATTCTCCCAAAAAGCGCGACAAACCTTTGATGGACACATACAACTTTGCACTCTTGTCACAAGTTCACAAAAACTAGTCCTGTGCTTTCCTTATTAGACGAATTGGTATATGTACCTTACAAAATTGCAAGCCTCCATTTAAAAGATTCAACTCAACATCAAACCATACCGCGCTTACTCGCTCATTTGGGTCTCTTGTGTCAACGGGCAATTTGCCATGAAGTAAATTTTATTATGTCAATCCGTATCCACCAACCGTAGCGGAGTTATTTTCACATCCACAAATGTGTCATACCGTTACAAATTTAAAAGGGTTTCCGTACACTTCTCACTCTCGCACGACACCTTGAGATTGAGACACATACTTGTACTTTAATTTTTTTTTTTTTTTTTTCAAAATGAAACCTCGATTGGATGCAATAGTTGACACATTTACTTCCGCGAAATTGTCGTGTACGCGTACTTTACCGTGGGTTATTGTTGACCACAGAATGTGATCGTGTGGCGGATACTGTTTCAGTGCCTAAAGCGGGACTTACACCCTAATGACGTTTGTCCATTGTGGTGGTAATCTATCTGGTCAATGACAGTGTGCCTGGTGACTTTTGTCCGAAATGTGACATTTGTTACACGGTAAAGGAAGTGATTTAATGTTGGGAGTATGGCTGGTTTCCTGGTTTGGTTCAATTGGAATTCACCACGCCTGAAGCGTTGATAGATTGAAATGTTTTTTTCGGTTTTCCTATACGGTGGTGGATAGACAAATTGTGTGGTGTGCTATGAGAAAGGTGTTTCATAAGATTGGAATTGGTTTGCATCAATGTCAGCAGGGTCTAGTCTAAAAGACAGCGAATATCGAACTAGATCGGCCACCTCGTGATCAGTGGTGGTCAAAGTTCCATCTTTGACGTCTAAAAGAAGGCGTGGAGGCAAAATAATTAGCAGTACCGTGTAGACAAATGTGGATGACCACTGGAATGCTTTGCCAAATCACCGAGGTGCAGAGATACATAGGTTGCTTAAATGTAGAGAAGTCACAGCACAGATGGATCAAAGCGCGTATATGAGTTCGAAGTAAGATAGTCTCAGCAGTAGAGAAGCCTTAACTCGATGCTCAGAAATTTGTAAAAAAAAGGATGAGCGTAGTGTTTGACTGCGCATGGTCATAAGTCCACAATGGACTTTTGACCCACATGGGTGGGTTATAAGTTCACAATTGATTTGTAGATTTATAGCCCACCCAGGTGGGTCAAAAGTCCACGCGAAATTTCTGTGGACTATTGACTCATCGATTGTGGTCTTATGGCTCACTGGGGTGGGTCATAAGTCCATAATTATTAAAAGTTCATAACACCAAATGAATATAACAACAAAAACTTGTTGCTTCTCACCGATTTTGGACATAAAAAGGACCGTAGCAGCGAGGCATTGCAATACAGATTCCCAATATTTCAAAGTGTTTCAACGACAGAATTGTGCACTTATAGCCCACTTCCGTTTTAGCATTGTGGAATTATAAGCCGAAATGTTGTGGATATTTGGACTACTTAGGTGAGTTATAAGTTCACAATTGATTTATGGCATTATAACCCACCGATGTGGGTCAAAAGTCCATTGTGGACTTTTGGCCTGTGGACATATGACCCTGCGCCGTGTTTGACTGATAAGCAACATTTTAGCAATACAAGTCATGGGAGGACTAGACAGACGCAGCTTCAAACAAAATCCGCTCAAGAGTCTAGACAATTCCCTTTTTTTTCGGAGGATTAGCTCAGACAATCCAGAGAGCATTTCGCTCGAATAAGTCTTCTGATGGATTAGATTCCTGAATACGCACGAGACCTTCTAGCAACACATAGATTGCAACAACGATCAGAGTCCTCAAGAAATACTGTACAAAGTGGTGGGTATTAATAGAATTCCTGCTGAGATCTTCCACATGACGACAAACAATTCAAAACAGGGTCACATGCTCTACTATCTTACCATTAGAAGTTTTCAAATACGAATAATGATGTTTTGGTAGAATATATGTATCAAGTCATTAACCAACTGTGAGTGGAAGAAAACGCAAGCTTCTATGTCATGTCAGAACTTGCAAAGCATCCTACCAATCCTCTCTTGTTCTCAACCAAAAAACTCCATAACCAACGTTTGTTAACAAGCTGCCTCTAGTCAAACCAAACAAGCCCAATACAGGCCATCACACATATGAATTAGTTAAACACAAAGTTAGAAGTTCAAATGTTAAATCAGCTGCATGTTACGTCATGAACTACGCATCACGTAAGGCACATTTCCCAAGGCTATAATATGTTTTCTATTTGTTTATACATAACAATTAAATAAAATGAAATGTACACAACTGTATAATTTGGAAATTTTTGGCAAAATAAATAAAAATATTTTGCGTATAAAAGGCTGTAGCACGGCCTACCAATGACATAAGTCACTTTTAATCGGTCTAAGTCTTACGAAATCCAAAGAATCGACTAATAAGATATGAAGTTCCAGCTTTGGTTGCTTGCTTTGATCGCTTTTGCTGCATTTTGGAATGCTGTCAGTGCCCAAGATACTAATGGTGATTGTCTTAATGATGACGATAATATATTGATTGAAAACTGTATACCAAGCCCTAAGACGAAGAGAGTTAGAATCAGAAATCTTAAATACACCGTAACGAAGAAGGTCAAGAGAAGGTCCGGTTGAAGTTTTATCCATGCAGTCGAATAATAATAAACGTTAGAGGATGCACTACTTTTGTTGTTTTTTTTTTAAGGGACTCTTGAGTCGTAGAAAGATTTAGTCTAAGTTTTCAGATGCGAAAAGGTCAGCCATTACAAAGACGACTTTGGAACGTGTGATTGATCTGAGGGAGAACTACTCATTCAAATCACGATGCAAATATGGAAAGGATGGGTCGGGTGATACCGACCTACACAATTAAAGTGTCAACAGTTGAAAGGTCGATTTAGAGGCTTTTGGAGTGTGGCATTGTCACACGGTAAAGGAAGTGATTCAATGTTGGGAGTATGGTCGGCTTCCTAGGGTAGGTAGGTAGGGTGTTTTATAAGATTGTAGGGAGTTCTTGGAGACTGTATATTTGAGGTGTTTTGAAGGCGGTTCATGGAATTGGCTTGCCACAATGTCAGCAGGTCTAATAGACAAACTTGTGATCAGCCGATGACATTTTTAAAATTCCATCTTTGATGTCAAAATAAAGGCACGGAGGCAAAGTAATCCACAGCACCATGCAGATAAATGTGGATAATCACTGGAACGCTCTAAAAAATAACCGAGGTGCAGAGATATGTCGCAGAAAAGCCACAGCATCTGAAGATGGATCGAAGAGCATGCTTAACTTAAACTTCAGATTGCGATAGTCTCAGCTGTAGAGAAGCCATAACTCGATGCTTAATACTGCATAAAAAGAACGAAAGTACGAATGTAGGGTTGGGCTGATTTAAGTCTTCTGATGGACTGAATTCCTGAAAACGCTCAAAAACTTCTAGCAACACAAAGATTGCAACAGCATTCAGAGCCCGCAAGAAATCCTTCACAAAGTGGTGTGTATTAATAGCATTCCTGCTTAGATCTTCCAGGCGAAGCCAGGTAGGGTGCTATATCCAAAGAAGTTATCTGCACAGCTTTGATGGAGGTAAGTCGAGGTGTACAAAAGACAATGACATGTCCACTTTCACACAGGACATTGGAAACTGAGGTTAGAAGGACATAAACGCAGAGAGAAGCCTTTCGAGAAAGTCTGATATCAGTCGATGGTGGCGATGTACGAGGAAATCAACTATGGTCTCCACTTTTGCGGAAGTAATTACTTGTAAAACTTGTGACACAGTGGCTTGTGATACGTTATCTTAGCTGTCTTAAGCCTGCCTTAAGATTGCAGTGAATTGGGAGTCTAAAGGAGAGATGAATGCCCAGATTTTTTGAAAGGACTTATCGACTTTATCTATAACTAGCTTCGCCCACCTATAATTTGCAAAGTTACAATTTAATAACCAAAAGTAGCCTATACTGTGACCTGAAGTACAGCCACTCTGCGTGCAAAATTTTAAGTTGATTGGTTCCGTAGTTTTCGTTTTACAGAGGAACAAACAAGCAAACCGACAACGTTTCACTTTTATAATATTAGTAGGAGGATAGTAGGATTTGTCGAAAAGGATATTCGAGTGCAACCTCTTTTCTGTGCGGGTAATAGGTAGGCCAATGCGTTTCTTAGTTTCCATCAGGTGGATTGGTTCTTCCACTGACGAGAGGAGACATGGAATTGACATACAATTTTTTTTTTTCAAACTACGAACTACCTACCAGCCCTCTTCTTACCAGAGAAGTTAAATGACTGTTTGTCGAATGGTTCTTGGCCGTGGTCGCCGTGGCTACTTTGGACTGCTAAGCGAGATGTTTTTTCACGGTATGACAAACCCGCAAGAGTATTATTTTCATTATTATTTAACTGATTGACTCAAAAGGCACTGCGACTAATAGGATCTATTTCATCAAGAACCTGTAAGACTAGGAGATCCTCGATCTGTCTAAAAAAAAAGTTGAAGATATCCCCAGTCGAGACGATTATAATCTCTTCAGGTGTCAAGATTTCATTGACGAAAAAGAGCCACGCACTCACAAAGTACGTGATCCTCTAGACAAAGTCGACATTCAGTTTCCTGAACCTGCAAGGGTTATAATCTGTCATGGAAAGCTTCTCAATCAGCCGTTTGAAGTCGGCAATATAACTGTAGGTCCCTTCCATTCATGCGAAACCTATTTGTATCTACAATCTCCCATGGGTCCGCATTCATTGCAATAACCACACAACATACTCGTATCTATCTGTCTTATTGTAACAAAGCGGTTTGGTTTGGTACCGACTAATTTGAAATTTGTTGTTCATTTTGTTAACACCGAAGCTCAACCTATTGCAGCATCAATTGTAGCACTGCAACACCACCCAAAGGCGGATTTCGTGTAAGTCTGGAGCGCTCTTTTGTTACATCTGCCTAATTTAATTTTTTTTTTTGAAATTTCAATTTGTTCCCATCTATCTCTGGCGCTGTGTTGCGTTCGTATGGGCGCACATCTTCACACTTAACGTTCCCTTTCCATCTCAACTTCGAAAATTTTTATGACACATTTTCCTTCGTCTTCAGTCAAAAGTGAGGCAAATTAATTTAATTTCATTCACCTCCTCTTGGGAGATCATCACCGTCCATCCCCCACCTGTGTTATGTAATTACCCATTTGGAATATAAATGGGATTCCCTCGAGAGGAGATGTTTTGTTTTGAATTTTTTTTTTTTTGCACTTTTTTGATGGGAAGAGTGTGGAACGAATTGAAGATACATATGTCAGGTGGTAAGATGTATGTTGTACTGATTTTTGTTGGTTTTTTTGTCTGTTTAAACAAAATTGAGCAATAAAAACATCGCCACTGCGTAATCATTTATCTACTTAAAGTTTTTTTGTTTTCAGTCTTGTGGAACTCTGTTCAAGAAGCCACTCTTGGACTGTTGCTCGGAGTGTTTTTTTGGGGGCGAAATTCTCTGCAGCAAATCACTTGAAACCTTGAAAATGCATCCGAGTATCTGAGTGTCTGTTGATTGAGTAATTATGTACTTTTCCCTTTTTCTTATGATTTATTCTTCGATTAAGGATTGACAAATCGGTTAAAGTGGTGGTTTTTCTTTTTTGGTTTCTCGATCGGATTATGGAAAAAAAGAACCGCATTCCCGTAGGTTGGTGATTTATTGTTGAACAATTAATCAAGTGGAAGGGGAGAGGAGAATTTAAAGAATCATGTGGCTTTGTGTCATCAATTTTTGAAACGAAGTACTTACGATACAAGATGAAGAACATAATTGTTGGAAACTTACCTGCAAAGAGAAAAAGAGAAATTTTTATAAATAAATTGGTTTGAGAAATTTACTTTTAGGAAAAAGTTAACAATTTATCATTGAAAGAGAATTTGTCTTTGGTTTGCGGTAGAATTTTGTAAAGGCTCATCGTCTTAACAGGTGGTGGTGCAACAGAACCAAATAGCACTGGGATGTGCCTTTTTGCTACCACGACTCGTGTGACATGGTTGATGCTGTGTGTTGTTAAGGATGTGGGACAGTCGGTGGATAGATCTAGCCCGTAGAGTTTAAAAAACGGATTAGATCTTGTATCCCGAGATATCGTTAAGATCGTTGAAGAATGGTTGGTTTAGTGCACGTAGTCTGGACATGTGTAGAGGAAATGGGAGAGAATTTCTTTCTCACTTTCGTTCCCGAAACTTCGGTAGTGGGGGTTGTATGGAATAGCTAGTTTGGCCACATTGTCTTCAATTGGCCAATGCGCCGTGATCATCATGGTTATTCTGGCGATATCACGGCGAGTTCTGTTAAGAAGGTCTTTGGTTCTTATCTTATCGTAGGTAGGCCATATCTTCCTTGATATGACGCAGTTGGTTAACCCCCTCCACTTGCGGTTGGTTGTCTTAGTAGATTGTTTAAAATGTTCCTCATAAGATATTAATAAAGCTTTGAAAAGGCTTTATAAGACCTTCGATCGCCACCAAATGTGTGTTTGTTTCACTAAAAATTCAGAAAATCAGCTCCATGTGCCCTATTTACATCAAAAACCGATCCAAATGCTTGCTAAATGTAGCAAATAAGATCCCGTGTGAATGTCTGAAGGGTTTCTACAGAACACTTATCAAGCCAAATTCTAGAAAATGACCGAATTTCAGGTAGAGACTCACCATCTTTTCATCGACTCAAATGATGGTATTAATCGCCTTAAGCTCCACAAGCTGATGGCTGAATATGAGATCCTGGCAAAACTGATACGCTGTTCAATGTGCAATTTCAAAACAGCTTTTCTGACCTTTTTAAACGTACGTACGTACCGGCTCACAGCATGGAGACTTGATTTCTTTAATCTAGAACTGGAACACATAGTGCGTAGGGCAGATATAAACACGGAAGGAACGGTACTTCGAAGTGGTTAAGGAGTTTAACAACCTCAGAGTATACATCACAAATTACACATCAGGAAAGATTCGAAGAAGATGTACAAAAGAAAGGCGCTGCTAGTTTGGTTTGGCGAAACAAACGGATTTAAAACTCCTAACGTGGAAGAAAAATGCAATATTTCCTGGTGGCGAGTGCTGCACGATAAGCAAGAAAGCAAAGCAGACATTGAATACTGTCGATATTTGTTACCACGAACTTTAACAGGAGAATTACGTCAATTACATTGGTTAGACTACATCAAGCTAATGGATAATAGGAAACAGGATCCTCAAATCACAGTCCCCATGTTCAAAACCAGAAAGAAGATGAAACCACTGTTTGCCAAAACGTTTGGTCTACAGAACTAAAAAATAACGTCTCAGGGATCGAAGAGGAAGGCTGCAGTATTTTAGCCAGAGAGCCCATTAAGTAAGTTAAGTTTCAATACAATTTTCTGCATATATACGAGGGTCTTTCGAAAAGTTTTGAGCCTCAACCAAAGAACGACGTCAAAACGATTTCGGTACTACTGATCATGGTATGAAACCTTTGAAATTTTTGGAAAACAAAAGTTGGGCAGCCAACAACTGAACGCTGTTTACAGGGACCCTTCTCCATCATTTTTTCGTGGAAAGACGGGTGATCATCGTTTGTGATCGAATCAAGGTTAGAGAAATGGCAGAGGCTGTGGGCATATCGAAGGAATGCATTTGTTATAATTTGCATGACGAATTGAGCATGAGAAAACTATCTGCACGTTGGGTACCGCACTTGTTCACTTTGAATCAAAAATTTGAGTGAACTTTTCCAAAGCTTTGTTGGAGCGATCTAAGCTAAGAATAGATCTTGACAATCTTTTCTTTTTCGATTAACTCCCGAATAACTCAAGTGACATTTCAGTCTTCATTCATAAAGTTCATGCCTTTCTGTGATAGGGGATCACTTTGATTGTTTTAAGAGAAAATTTCCCTGACTGAGGCTGGTCAGTATGGACAGTGACTGAAGAAAGAGATACAATAACTAAGAAGGCTTAAGCAACCGAAAACCCATCGAAATCATCTTGGAGAGTCAACCTTGTAGGCAAGGGATGGCAGATTTTTCATGTGAGATACTGCAATTGTGTCTCAAGCAAACTTCTATGGATGTACTCGTACCTAGAAATGTGAAATGAGTGCCCTCTCTTCGACGTTTTTTTACATCCAAAGACTACCTCAGTAAAGATGTAACAAATCTGCTTTTAGTGGGATTACCGGGCGCCAATTTAAGCACTGGCAGTGTTAAGTGCAGCTACATCCACTTTTTGACAACTGCTTGTAGATCGCATCACGTTCCAATGTACATGCCACGCCATAGTACCAAATTAACATCCACAAATGATCACACATCTTCGTTTATCTTTGTCAAACAAATCACCGTTTAAATTGTCCATGACCAGCCACAAGTCGTAAATATTTACTTTCGCAAGTTATTTATAAATCGCTTTCATCTCATCAGGCACCACTCCCAATCATATCTTTCCTCCAAAAAATCAATTTTCATGCCAAAAAGTGACACATCCATCTTCGGGTTGATACAATTCCAAAATTTGATCCCATAAACCGATGGCTTGTCAAATCGAATCCCCAATCGGTCACACTTTGCCAACCAAATGAAAACTTTACATAAGCACACCGCAACGGATGTAACCCATACGGAGATCATGCGAAAAATGTAAAATACTGAACTTTCCTATTAACATTCACTTGGCAGTGTGAACAGCCAGGAGCCACATTATCAGACGCTGACTTTCGTCAAAACAATCAATCACTATTATTTCAGGAGTGACACATGAACTATCTCCTCGTGTCGTAGATACTGTATCTTTCAAACCACCGCGCCGGCAATTTTCAATGTCAATTTTCATTTCTCAATGGACGGTGGAAAAATATTCCGCGAAATTCCAACAACTTGCCACCAACAGGTTGGCAATTTCGCACACGTCCATGGAAGACAAAAGGTAAAAAAAATAAAAAATTCCCACAAGTTGATGACTCGCAATGATGGTCAAATGAGATGGGAAATCTTGTCGTTGACTAACCCATCTATAGATAAACAGACAACCACACCGCCCAGGGAAAGAGGGAGATACTCGTACTGAACACATATGGTGTATAGATTCATTACTCATGCCATCATTACAAGTGAAAATTGGACGTGGTTAGTATTTTTTATTTCTCTATTTGTCTTGGACATCTATTGGATGCCAGCTACTCTTTGGTGATCAGTAAGTGCCTCATCTTGATGGGAGGTGCACACAATCGCATCAATCAATTGCAGTGTGGAAGTGTCGCCGCAGGCAAACCGATGGTAAATTGGCTACAGACACGATGGACTTTTGGCAAACTATCATTCTAACCGCACGATCCGGAAGATGAAGAGTGGTGAAGAGTCCACTTAAAAGATATTTTAAAAGTTACTTTGGTGTGAATCAAGTGTGCGGTGTCGTGCATTTACTTTTTATTTATTTTTTTTGCGAAAAAGTTGACCGTGCATTTGTAATTCATCGACAAGTATCTTGAATATCTATCTGATGTTCCGATGCGGAATTTTATCCATCGATGGACATCGGGCTTATCGGAGACAGTCGGCTTTTTAGTGTCTACAATGTGAACTGGATTTAATAGGCAGATGTACGTCGTCTGGGTAGGTGAAGGGAATTTTAATTAAATTCCCTGCCATTTGGTATTCCGGCGGTTGTACGGATTGTCTCGAGCTGTAATATGTCAATCGGCGAACTAAAAAAGGATTCCAAGGTGTCACAAGATTGTCTTAGCAAGAAAATTTGTGAATAATTACTGAGAGAAATGCAGAGGCTCTGCAATGTGGGAATAGGGAGAAAATTTAAAGCGCGCAATGGGTGATTTCTGTCAGAGATTAGGATTGATTGATTTGAGTATGTGAATGATTAACATTCGAGGAGAAATTTTGAAGAAATTATGGAAAATCTCCCTTTCACATGTATGTTCATTGGACGTAATCTTAGAAACGATGCCCACACTAGAGCACACAGATGTAATTGCACTTTCATACAAAGCAGCTTGCAGTATCAGTACTCACCACAGCATACTCGCAAAAGACATGCCCTCCAGTGTCTTTACCGTCTCTTCAAGCTCAGCAGACTGGAATGGCTTTTTGAGATGTTTAGCAAAAGGCCTTCCGGTGGTCTCAGTAGGACCCGTAACCCAGCCATCAGTCAAAGGGATTAATCTTGCGACCGAATTCAGAGAGTTTTTTCATTCACAAAGTGGTCAAAAAGTTAAGCAATGCCTTAAGCGCAACCTTCCGACCCTTCCACCTTATTCTCAGGTTGGATGACGGATGCATATTTGCCGAATGAATAGTGAAGTCCAGTTTTGTCGTTGTCTACGAAATCATCACCACCAGACCCTTCATTAGTTTTAGAGCCATCCGTGCAATGCAACTACACTCCATTCCTGAATGCAAGGAAAGCCGATTTCAAAATTGCGTCGCAGCTGACGTTCCAGTGCCATCAGAATCAGAGTCGTAGGATAAGTGTCGTGTAAGATCATTAAAACTCTCGTGTGGATATCAGAAGCCACTCCGTCCAGGACAGTAGGTTAATTTGATGGTGCTTCCCATGATGCAAGAAGTAAGTAGGAGGAGAATTAGGAAAGTCCTATTCAAACTTGTGAATTTCGCTTAAAGCCATCTCTGTAGGTAAGGTTAGGTTAGAGTGGCACTTAAATCAGAGAAGGTCCTTTGTGAAACCACATGGTGTTGAGTAAAATACCGCAGATGCTTCGGTAAACTTGGATTTTATTTATTAGCTGCGTGCGCACAGCACGATAAATACGAAGAGAAGAATAGGAAAAATTCTATATGACAGGACGTAACGTTTGACAAGTATGAGTGTTGCCAACTGAGGCGGTTTTCATAGTGCTGCCAGCCATACTATTCCAACACATGGATCTGTGATTTCTTTCAGAAAAATACTACCCGCAGAACCAATTGCAACTTGCTATGAGGAGCAGGAAGCTGCTTATGCTGATGTCAGCTAGTTCGTTAAGACTTAGGAAGAAGTCATCTGTGTAACAACTTGCCAATTCGTCTTTATATTGCCTCCAAGGTACTAAAACCTCCCTCAATTGACTTGTGATTATCGATAGCAACAGTCGTAGTTGCATGTGCCTTAAAGTCCTAACGTTCAAATGGGATCCTCTTCTTCTATCTGAAAGTGAAATGATATTTCTCATTTGACTTTCTTTTGAAACGATTCCAGCTACATCGTGCTCCAAGTTATAACAAAGAAAGAAAAATATCGGAAACAGCGTCAGAAGTATCTCTTTCATATGTGCAAAATAAAACGAAGAGGGGTCGCTAACTCTATGAAAATATGTGAAGGAGGTCAAGTTAAAAGGAAAGGAATAGCAGTTAATTTTGACATTAAGGTGTGCAGAGTTTTGAAATCATCAAAAGATGTTGATGGCCTTAAATATCCTTCACACTAGTATATCAGAACTTGATCTTCTTAAAACAAATCGGATCAACCTACATAAAGCTTTCAACAACCAAAGTAGTAGACAGCATTTCAAACAATTCAAATGGAAAAGATCAGATTTGACTAGTAAAACTAACGTTAAACATTTATTCCGTTTAATCAAGCTCAATTGGTTGCATTTTAATTACCTCCGAGTTAATAGAAACCACTAAGCCGCAATTCTACTTTTACTTGCAGGCAACAATCACGCACACACGACTTCCCCTGGACCCACAACACAAAAACAGCAACAAATGAAATTAATTCCGATTGAAGTCGTTCTTTTTTTTTTTCTCTCAATACAATTTCGATTGATATAATTGAAGAATCTGACAACGGATCACCACCCAACTAAAAGGGGAAATTCGACATTAACCAAGAATAACATAGAGTCAAAGTTTCTCACAGAAAAAAAAGAAGGCAACTATAGCCCCGATGTCTTCAACCGCTCTAATGTTGCGTGAAATGACTGCTGATTTTTTTTTCTATTAAGCAATTCCACTGGAATGGGAGCAAGACAAAACTCCATTACCACTGGAGGTTTATTTCTTTTTTTTTTTTCTTTTGGTTTGCTACGGTTTTATCGTTGCTTGATTTCACATGATTTGTGTGAATTAAAAATCGGTTGTACAAGACACGGGGCGGAGACTGAAAAACAGAGGAAAACGCATTTTAAATTGAGAAATATGGCGTTTGTCTCATACAAACACTAATTTAATTCTGAAGCCATGGTGGCATGGTGGAAAGCATTAACTTTCATGTTTCAAAGTGATTTTAACCAATTTACTTGGTTTGTTAAATGCCATTTGAGAGTGTGCACTGAGAAATTGATGGTAATCCAAATGAATTAGATAATTACATGTGATCTATAAAATGGAATTAATTCCCTTATAATTTGCCTAGTCAATGTAGTTGTAGTTGTGTTAAGAAACTAATTCACTTTTCGAAAGCTTAAAGGAAGGAGACAAAAAAAAGTGTTAAGATTTATTGTTGTGTGTTTTGTTGATGATTAAATGAATAATATTTACTTAATAAATTAACTCAACAAGTGTTTAGACAAACAATCAATAAATCGAGTGGTAAAATTTCACTTTCAAAGTAAATAAATTGAAAGAAATTGCAAAAATATTGGTAAGACACTGAAAAGTTCGCGTTCCAACTCTTTTGCATTTGTTGTCGGATTCAGTTTTTGTTTGTCTTTTCCGTTGTTCCTTTGCTTCGGGATTGGATTTGATTTATATAACCGAATCAGTCATATACCGAAAATCAATAAATTGGATACTTTACTCTGTATTGACGCAAATGCCATTGTCATGGTCGACGATAAGAATTAATTTATTGCAGTGAATATTTAAATTAATAAGTTAACATATTTTACAATAAAAAATTAATAATGTTTAAATATAGTTCTCACCGAATAAATAAAATAAAAATGCTAATCTTATGGAATAATTTATAAACTTTTTTTTTGAATGCCAACAACATGTGAATTCAATTGATTTTTAATATTGTACGCTTCTAATATATTTAACGGTTTGTGTTAAGAAATCTGGTTTAGAATGTAGGAAATATTTTGATGGTATTATATTAATTTAAATAGTGGCTGCAATAATATCTAAATCAAGTGAAACAAGCTAAATGTCATGCATTAGAACTTTTAAAAAATACACAAGTTAATATATTTAAACAAAGAGAATAAAAATAAGACCAAAAGCTTTATTTATTTTGCATGTTAAATAGAAAGTTCATGCATTGTTACTACGGAACAACAAATGTAGGTGGTCGTGTGCAAACTACATGAAATTCTGGTTATCTTATGGTTGTTCGGCATCTGAATGAAAGGTTTTGACAACCGAAACAGGATGTTGCCTATGCAATTGAAAATTGTCAACTATATGGAGTAGAACTTCTAAGGACTGAAGCTTAAAGACCGGTAGGGTTGTTCAAGTCAGTTAACCAATCGCCAGACAGTGATAAACCTCAAAGAGTGTACTTTGTCATGAAAAAACTTCTCTATCACCTGTTCGAAGTCGGCCATTAAAACTGTAGGTCCCTTCCATTTGTTCAAAAAATATAACACACACAACATGAATGGTTATAAAAATAAACTAGAACTTGGCCCTCTACCAAATGTCGGTCCAAACATTTATAGGAAACACCTCACAAGAGCACAGTCACCGTATATTCTCCAGTTCTTTGGAAATTTTCTTGCCTTTTGTAGACAGCTAAGTAGGCTTTTCCATGTGAGAATTAGCACCCATCAAATCAGCACTGGAGATCCGCAACTGAATAAGAGCAAAAGTAGGGCACTGGGAAGGGAATATCGGCACCTTCTTCAAAGGTATCCCAGAAAATTGAGATGCTTGCCAAAAAATGAAAGTGACACTCCTGCAGCCTGGGAAGTCATCCCACACAAAATTGTGTTCATAAAAGACCTTACGTCAATGAAAACGCTTGCCGAAGATGCAAAAAGACCCAAATCTAGTTCCGATCCTGAGCCGTATTACCCTTATATGAGTTGCAGGTCATAGGATCATTGAAGGAAAGCAACAATCCCATCCTTAAAGTATCCCTGCAAGAATCTGTGCTCATTCCAATGGAAGTGATTCTTATCAGAGGCTTGGTTGGCCAAGTCAACGAATTGTGTCACGTACTGGAAGATTTGTGCCACCGAAAATTTGTCAAAGGCAACAGATTTTGTAAATGGGACGCGAACAGACCTTGCCAGACTAACAGCTGTCAGTGAGTATCACTAGCTAATCGGCGAATACACAAAGAAATTTAAGATACCCTTCAAAACCCACTGTTACGGCCGACAGAATTTAGATGAGAAAGAAACTCTCAAACTTTCCTTCTATAGCTGCCCAACCATGGCTAGAGATAGATAATGCTTGATAGACAAACATTACTTTCCTTATACTTCAAGGATGGACCTAGAGGCATAGGTTCATCACAGGTAGCTTCATACGTAGTAAGTAAGTCAGATTGACAAGCTTGCAAGAATCTAAAGAAGTCCGGCTTAATAAACTAGGACAATAATGCTCAAAGCTACTATTCCGAATCTCGATAGGAACAATCTTAGGGTCCCCTTCGGAATTTTCTGTGGACACTACGACCTTAGAAACATCTTCATCGCATAAATCTTGCAAACTGACTCAACCGATAGACTGTGTCTTGAGAGTGAAAAGACTTCTCCCTGGGCAGAGACTCAAAACAAGAATCCTTGGTGTCGAAGTCGCTCCAATGAAACAGTTTGCTGCCATCTGCCCAGAGAAGTTCCTTTACTTACTGACATCTTCTGGAGTGAAACATTTTGAAGTGAACTCGCAGTACCAAGGGCAGTAAACAACCCTCTCAAACACACACAATAGTCAATTTGGCTTAGTTCTTTAGAAAAAAATGCGCACTTAGACCAAAAGTATGTCCATTGTGATACCACTGTGAGTGCTTGGGTTGAAAATCTCAATCTTCTCCTTAAACTACAATATTCAGACTCCCTAACGTAACAGCTTAAATCATCCTTATTGTCTGTGTTCAGATCATTTTGATTGCTGAAAAAGTTTTCCCTTAAGGTGTTTTGAGCTTGGCAAGATCGTGGTCTCAAATCAACATTTTAGTGCTCGTTAGGTGCAAGACCACAACGTTTCGCGTTAGTAACACTGGAGATATAAAATGCTGTGAATACCACGAACCGTACCAGCCAACACTATCAAGATTTCAGGAGCAGAAGACTCCTTAAACATACCTACGATTGCACAAATGAGTGCACAATTGTAAGTGGAGTTCCACAAAGATCGCTTCTTGGTCCTATATTATGCACAATGGCATTATATTTCTTCAAAAAGGAGATGAGAGTTCTATATTTTCCAGACAGTGTTAGTTGCGAAGCAGCTGAAACTAGTTAAATACCAAACGGAGTTAAAAGGATCAATTACGTCATGAGATAATTTTACGATCCAATTGAATGTTGGGATTATTATCAAGGCTCAAATGACCAAAAGTTATTACCACATAAGCGAGTCGCAAAACCCCCTGAATGCCTCTTAAAAATCCCCATGCATAACACCAAGTGATTATTATTTGTTTACATTTTATTGTTATCGTATATCCGCCCTCAATTTAGTAGCGTAACGCAAGCTTACTCGCACATTCCACCGTGCAAAAAGTTTTTTTTTTGTATTTTTTTCTTTTAATGTCAACACTATCCGCACCATCAAATCAATAGTTTAATGCCATCGTGATTGGTGTATGCTAATTAAACAAATTGATTGCACAAACTGGTTAACACATTTCCGACGAGACTATGAAAATAGTTTATCCGCCCACGCCGCGCCGTCAATCCGGGCTGACAAATCTGACATCCTTACACTCACGCTAATTTGTTCGACAACAATGTGTTCAAATTGATGTTAAGCTCTGGCTACCGAAAGTCACTAAGTTCGGCCTTCACCAAGATAAATGTTTTTTTTTTTTTTTTTTGTTTATATTCAGATACATACAATTGCTACTTCTTCTTCCTCGTAGCGATACACGACAGCAAACACAAACAGTGGGCTACAGAGAGAGAGGAGATTAAAATCGACAAAAAGTCAAAATTTAACATTCAAACCGTTTTGCTGATGGAATGTGTCATCTCTTGAATTTGAATTGTTTTGTTCATTTTTTTTTTTACGCAACAATTTGACTTCTTTTTTTCAGTAATTCCAAGTGTGTATCCGATAGATGGACTCGATTTTTATATAACAGAAACTTTGAGCTCATTACGAGAAAGTAATACCCAAGCATGCGCTGGTGTATGTATATCAACACAATTGTCACCTCGAATAGTCAGCTTGGGTGTCGAAATGTTCTACTCTAGTGAGATCGGTGATAGCCTTCAACTTGTTTTTGGGTTAGAAAAAGTGAAACTAAAAACCTTTGAGACATGTGGTCACACAAAGAATACATGCCGCAGAAAAGTAGAACAGATGTGCCGATGACATCGTTTTGAGAATGACTTGGAGATCGGATTACCCTTTGGTTGACATCTGACACCGGGCATTGAAAGATCATAAACTGAACATTGAAACCCACTTAGTGGCGTTTAGATCGACATAAAATGTATCGAAAGTGTCAGAAAAGATGGTCGTAAATCTGAAAATTGTACGAAAACCGTTTTTGGATTGACCTCTTCCGCCGGATGCTTAAGTTGTCATTTAAATTAATGATAAGTGGTAAGGTCGACCATATAATGTCGCCTTAAAGGTTGTGTATACAGTAAACTCATGTTATGTTGGTGGTGTTCTTCTTTTTGAAGCTGGAGATCGAGAAGAAAGTCAGTAAAAGTGTCATAAATGGTCGAAATGACTTTGAGTGGTCATTTGAATGATAACTCTGTTTGAAGGGGGTTTCTACCTGAGTCTAGAGCAGTCTAAATGTTCTTTCATTGAGACGTGTGTATGTGCTTACAAAGGGAAACACAGCGAACAGTCCAATGAATTCTGTTGACGTGCCGTCTTTTGCCAGTGAGGCTTTTCATTGCCCGCGGATCCACTTTGTACAGGAATGCAGTGAAGGATGATCATTACAGGTTTCCAGGACTAAGTTTAGTTTTGATGACAAGCTAGTCGAGCGCTTTTAGGGCAGCTTGACTGTCTGAGAAGATAAATATGATTTTCCTAATAATGTGAAAGGACTGATTGAGTCTCACACAATGATTGATGGCAACGACCTCGGCTTGGAATATGGACGCGAATTCACGAAGGCTGACTGAGAGGTTCGCACATGATAATTCTCCAAAGATTCCGAAACAAGTTCCTGTTTCCATTTTGGATCCATCCGTATACCAGACAAGGCCGGAATGTAATGGTTGGGGTTTGTGGTTCCCAGTCCTTCCTTGACGGGATAACTATTGGGAAGTTTTTGTTGAAGCTGTATTCGGGTAAAATGTCGTCTAGAGGCATGCTGAAGATCGTGGCGTACTTCAGTGATTCAGTCAGGGACCTTGAGTCGAAATAACTTGAGTGAAAGAGTCGATGGATATCTAGTTTGGTCTCCATTCGTATGAAGTTTTGCATTGGTGGTAAACCTAAGATGACATTGAGTGCAGCAGTTGGAGCTGTGCGAAGGCATCCTGACATGCGGGTGTCTGCTGGGCGTTGGACTCGTTCTAATTTTGTAACTGTGGTAGTTTCAATGGTTTTTGCTCACCAGACTACGCTTGCATAAGTGATTATATAGCCATCTGAGGGTGGTACTCCCCAGTTTTTTCCACAGATTCGGTGACAGGTCCATAGTGATATGGTAGGACATTCTGCTGTCCAGGATGATTCCCATATATTTGTGGTTACTGGTGCAGACAATAAGGACATTATACCTATACGCATCCGAAGGGACGTCTTATGGGACAACTACCATTTTAAGGAAGTAAATGATTTTGTACAATGAGCTCGAAAATAGGTTGCAAGTAAAAAGGAGGCTTAATTAGTAACAAAAAGTTATTAGGTCTATGGATCTATGTGTAGGTATCCCTGTTCCTTGTTACCCCGATGCAGTTAGATAAGCAAACCACAAATGGCTTAAACTGAGCCACTGGGCTTATGAGTTCTTAACCTCTATAGACCCAAAAGACTCCTATAATTTAGAAGAAACATGCTCTGTTCAGCGACTGGGTTTCTTGTCCAACAACATAGTTAGATAATGGGTAAGTGGCTGGTTGCAAGAGTAGATGGGACTAGCTACCCCTTTTCTTTCGTAGTCGCATCGGCATAAGTGGCCATGCAGAAGTCAATAACTAACTCTTTGAATATATTTGATGAGATTGAGATAAGAAAAACATCCAGCTATCCATGGTGTGGTTATGAGAGAGATGTTGCGATGAAAAGGATCAGCTCCGTGTTCGAAAGAATAGCCTACTAAGACCGAATAAAAATATTTTCGACAGTGTCTGACGGCAATGCAACCACGCCATACCTCACATCCTCTAGCCTCAGAAGTAGTTCCTTGAAGACTAGATTCAATCGAAGAGGTAAGAGGCGTTGATGACTCTGCTTTAGCGAATGTGGCCGATTTAACAATAAACTGATTCACAAACATTAAGAAGACAGACGTCGTCAGAGGAAAAAATCAATTAGACTGGAGGGTTGCTGCCCCAAAGAGAAAATCGAGGGCGACACAGATTAGTTTCTAATTTGAGTTTGCATTGATAACACTTTAACTTCTGCTTAGGCTACGAAACTCTCACATAAATTGAAATACATTTCTCAGTCTATGAAGTATCTGCAGACATACTATATGGACTTTACTTTTAATTCACATAGTAACACAGAAACAGTATTAAAAATAACCTGTTTTGTCAACACCTCAAGTTGACTTCTCGATTTCAGAAGATGAATTCTTAAAACACCACAAAAAGTTGTAAAGACACAAATACCCGAGGCGACAGAGTTTACAAAAATGTTGACTGTGCCCATAAATCAAAAATAGTTGGGACTACATCATCTACTTGCCTCTGACAAACCTGTTACAGGCGTCTTTTTTTTATATGAAATTGATGATTTATTTCTTGAGATTAATAGGTCATAGGGCACAATAAGTTTTATTAACTTCTTTGGTAGACTTGGAGTCTATGATGACCGGCATAATATACATATTCATGAGCAAATGACTCGTGATACTTTGAGTTTTTTTTTTTTTTACTGTTTTGGATGCCATAGATAGATCGAGAGATTCAGTCATTCACATTTCTGGAAGCTTTGACCAAAACCTTGAAAGTGAAACACGTTTTCAATACTAGCACATGCCCATGATGTTCATACCAAACACGAAGTTGTGTATGTTTACACGGAAATTTCATTTGACTTCATGTAAATGTTGCAAAGGATATGTCATGTTTCCCAAAAGAACAATAAAAAGTCAAAATGAACTGGCTACTTACTAATGGACAGTGAGCTTTGGAACCTTACAAAGGCAAACGTTTAAAGTACTTCATCAGCATTGGTAATGACCTCACTAAGATTTCAATATCAGCAAATGTCTAGCACAAGGCTAGAAGATGTCGTGTAATCTTTTTATAATCATTCTTGTAAATGTTGTGAGAAGTTTTACGATCCAATGACAAAGGCGCGTGTGTCAATGACATTGACATACATAGTTGGAGGTTCATCGTGGGCTGCCACAATTGCATTTTTGTAAAAAAAAAAAAATAACAGGCGAACTTTGGACATAATGCCAAAATATGTTATAACTCGAGTCCCAGTCTATCATTAAATGTACAGGACTACAAATTCAAGCCGAGATTTCTGTAAGTAAACCTTTCAGTTCAGTTTTAGGCCAGGAAAGTCCACAATCAACTCATACTTTAGCAGATCTTGAATAAAACACAAGAAGTACAAATCGGCATCGCTTTTAAGACCGTCACGCATTTATAGACACGAGCTATACAGAGCCGTGTTCAGTTCTGACTGTCCTGTCAAACTTGTCCTTCTATGCAGAATGACGATAGATGATGGTACCGAACTTGCCGGAAACTTTGATGTAAAAAAAAAAGATTTAGACAAACGCCTTAATGAAAAGTTTGTTCGAAACTCACAAGGCAACAACCGAGATAGAAGCTTTTAAGAGTCAAATACTTGACTATGCCGATGATAGTAAGATCATTAGCAGAACTCAGCAAGCTGTCACAACACCGAGTACGAGTATTGAAGTAGAAACTGCCAAAATGGGTCCAGCGGCGAAACCAAGCATTTTCGGTCAACAAGTAGGGACCCAACATCGATTAATCGGGCAGAATGTCACGGTAGACAGCTTTAACTTCGAGATTCTGAAGAACTTTGTCTATGTCGGCTCTGCTTCACTTCTGACATCTCATCAGAAATGAATGAAGAATAACTCTTACCAATCCCTGTTTCTTTCATCTAAGAAGCCAACCGACTAGTAAGTCAGACAACTAAGAAGACCTTCATCATACGAGTCTTACTAACGCATGGAGATGTCCTTTGGCATAAGTTTAAAGCACTCCCAGTGGTGTTCGAGGTGAATAACACGGTAGACCTTTGGTTGGATAAAATCAGACTGGTGGCATTTGATTTGATCCATAAGGGCTTAGCCACCGGACTGTGTGTTTTAGAAAAGCTATTCGTTCTAAGTTGACTTGTGTACGATCCCGAATCAGTATTATTCTCAACTAGTCTAAAGTTTTCCCTTTCACTTCATACCCTCAAAAGAAACCCTTTCTCATGGAGTTCAAGTATCAGATGCTCAATGTTGTGTTTCGTTTCCAGTTCCCTTTTGGCATCTTTTTCAGTTTTGCTGTGATTTTTTCTTGGATTCGAACCTAAGTCAGTTGCTTCAACAATCCAAAGCTGTGTACACTAAGTCACAGCGACCGACTTTGAGAGTCTTAAAAACAATCTCAGCTCCTATTGAGCCAACAGCCTTGTCTTCCATGTACGTTTCAATATTTAAGTTGGCTTACTCCATTAACCAGGTCCACCCCGGACTGAAGTGCCATCATAAGCGGGTAACCTTATTAACCTACCTACTATTCAAATACGGGTAGCCATGGTGTAGTGGTTGCATCATCGCTTGTCACGCTGAAGGTTGCAGGTTTAACTCTCGATGTTAAAGAAAAAAACCGCATAGGCATAACACTGGCAGTAGGGTGGTCATATGGCTTGAAAGTGTTGATCGTACTGAGTAGTTATAATGGCATCGGGATGTTTGAAAGAAATACTGTGAATTATAAGCAATGACAAAAATACCAATAATTCTCCCCAGTTATTTTGGACACCACCTTCGGAGCAAAAAACTGAAACGAAATATCACCTGAGTTTCAAAAAAAAGCGCTACACCAACACTAGCGCTGTCCGAATAGCATCATAAGGGTATTCATAACCCCTTTAGCGCTAGTGAATTATAAAAAAAAGAAAAAGTATCTTCAAATGGGAAGGAATTTGATCGGCAGACTTTCATCCATTCACAAGGCTCAAAAATTCAAATAACTTACAAGCACATGCCTTCTATGAAAGTTTTCGTTTCAAATGACACCAACGCAATCTCTTGTATAACTAGTTCCGACAAAAGTGTTTACTCTAATCAATTCCGTCCTACTTACCCATGAAACCGTAAAGTGCTGCCACCCAATTACCCCAAAAAAAAGGAGTTGCAACGTTCATAAACCACCATAAAGCATTATTACCAACCCATAATTTGCATTTAACTCAACAAAAACAAAAGATAAAATCTAAATTCATCAACCAAATGACCTTGGTTGGCATACTCTTTCATTATATCAAACCACCCATCCAATCAAACTAACTCCTCAACCCAAAACAAATCCAAGAAAGTGAAAGAAACGAAAACGAAAAAAACGAGATACACATGAACAATATTAACGAAAACATCGTCACAAACAACTGTCACAACCGCTTTCTTCAACACTCACTGTTGTCATCAATTAAAATTATTATTTATGTTTAATTTATTTTTTTATTTTTTAAAAATTTACATTCAATGGAACATTTGTAGTATAGTCTGTGACCGACCCATCTTGTTTCCATCATCGAAATTCAACATAACAGACATCAACAAGTTCCATTCAATGAATTTCTTGGATAAAAAAAATATAACCGCTATACGTTTTCCATTTTTTTTATCTTTTCTTGTTGTTGCACCTTTTCAATTAAGGTAATAGGAAGAGAAATTATTTTAAGTACATTCGTTGATAGAAAAAAAGTGTAACAAACAAACCAAAAGGGAATCCTTCGAGTGAATGATGATCATCCCAGCAACGATGAACATACTGATGATGATGTTGAACTTGTGATGATACCCACACACTTGTAATATTTTATAAAATATTTTACAACATGTGATCGTTTTTTTTTTCTCTCATTAATATTCATATGGTGATTCCTCTTTGCCTTCTTCTTCTTTTTGTTGTAAAAATTGTTCACTCTTACTTTTATTTCACTCACCATCACCACTACCACTGGTATGTCTGTAGGCAGTGTCTGCTGCGGTTTCGTGAAGAGAAGAGTGAGAAATTGTTGTTAATTTTCTTTTCTTCATTTCGTTTTTTCCTTTTTGGTTTTGTTTTGTTTTCTTTTTGCTTTATTTTTCATTCTTTCCACCCAAGTGAAGCTTCTTTGATTTCATTTTCATTGAGGCGTTAAGGTGAAGATTGTTAGTTTGTGTTTGACAGTCAGTGTGTAACTTGTGATTATGCAGAGTCAAAGCAAAGAAGAAATGGAAAAAGAAGAAAAAAACTAACAAGCAAACGAGACGAAAAATATGTATACACACACATACTTAGTATATGAGGCTTGAGATTGATTAATTAATGGGTTCAATGGCATGATGAGGGTGTACATACATATGTATGATGGAAGATGCATCATTTTGGATAAAGATGTGCGGTTTGAAAGAAAATTAGAGTTATTACGTATCTCTGACAAGACATGACTGAACTACTTGTAGAAGATATCATGTCTAACAACATGTTAACCGAGGCTTGTGGGTTTAGGTGGTGTGGAAGAAAGTCTGTATGCTTTGTTTTCTCTACGAACTTTTTCTCAGAAATAAAAAAAATCTTTCCAAACAATGTTGTGGAAGGTCAACATCAGCAAATCATCAACTTTGGCTGCTTCGTGGCCGTATATCTAACAACTTTGGGAAGAAAAGTTTCCATTTTAAAACATTTTTTCATAGGCCAGGAGGGAGCGGAAGGATTCTCTTAATGAAACCATCAGTAGTAAGCCGAACTTTTTAGTGTACAGAGCTTAGGCCAATAAAAAAGTTAATAAAGGTTAAAAGTGCGGATAAATTATAACTACCCTACCTACAACATTCTTGTTACCGAAATTAGCTGCTAACACCTGTCTATCCAGCCTCTTATCCTAGGAGTATAGGGACTGCACACTATTTGTACACGCCAAGGGTTCATCAGAGTGTGGTAGCCGTAGCTTTGTGGTTAGTGCGTTGGACTGCAAAGCGAGAGGACACAGGTTCGATCCTCAAAACCAAGGCTGCTCAACTTTTTTAGCAGACGATTCAGACATTTTCGTTGGGCCACTGACGGTTCCTATTTTAATAACTTTTCTACCTTCCACTGCGCGGCCGGCTGGTTGAGTTGAGATCGGGTATACATATACCTACTCAAATTTGAGGTATGATGTGCACACTATACTTTGGCAGGAAATTTTCCATCTAAAATTCTGGGGTTGAGCAGCCTTGCTCAAAACCATCGAACATTTTTTCGCGATACCACCTCTTCGCAAGAATGATAAACCGGCAAGAGCAGAATCTGTCGTGAAAAAGCTTCTCAAACCGCCATTCGGAGTTGGCAATAAAACTGTAGCTCCTTCTCATTCGCGGTTGTGAGAAGCTAGGCGTTGGTTCTCAATGAGCTGTCTCGCCAAATATTTATATTTGTAAGTGTTCATCAGAAACGGGAAACTGTCCATACGCAGTACAGGATGACATTGATGCAATTCAGACTTACTTAAGGTGGCGCTACAGTCTGGAATGGACTTGGGCCTCAACCAACAAGCGTTTCGAGCAAGCTCGATCTTTTGCTAGCTTCCTCCATTTTTGATAGAGATCCCCTTTAAGTGTGCTCTACATGAGTCGTGGTCTTCCTCTACTGCGCCGTCTCTCAGGGGTGGATTCCAAGATTTCCCAGGTCGGAGCATTGGTGTCCCTCCGCTCTATAGGAGCTAGCCACCTCAGTCGTTGAACCTTCACTTTTCTGAATAAGTCGTTGTCGTTGTACAGCCTGTATTTCCTTCTCCACACACTGTCCATGCAGACGGGACCGAAAATCACCTGAAATTCTTCCAACACGACCAAGAGCAATTTCATCCATTTTTGACAAAATCCATGCCTGTACGCCGTGAAGTGGGATTGGGATAAGTAAGATCTTAAATGGTCACTTAAGTTGTTCAAGAGAGGGTTTTGTTATTAAAATGCCTTTCTTGCCCAAGGAAGCTTTGGCAATGTTTAAAAGAACTTGTTTGACATTTTTTACTGCTGAAACAAGAGACTGCGAATCAATGAATACATCAAGTCGAACTTAAACTTTCCCTTCACCAAGGTTGTGGGGTTACCATCAAGAATAGTGAAATGCGAATGACTTTGAAACACACTGAAATCGGTCGTCTCAAATATAACAACCAAGTCTAGGAAACACAACCTTACACTTCTAGCTGCAAAAAAAAAGAAAAACGTAGAAAAAACCATCACCTTCGCACCACTTAACTTCCTTAAACTTCTTGTTCAATTGCTTTTACAAACAAGCTACGAATAAACACTGAAACCAAGACAGTGTGTCATCGCCAATTACCAGTTTCTCAAACACACACTCTGCAATTTTCCAGTGAAAAAAGTTAAAAAGTTAAAAAGTTTCCCTTTCTATACACTACTCGTATACCTTACTAAAACACAAATGCCACTAATTAGCAGAAGCGTCTTGAAATACTCGTTGTTAATTCAACTCGAGCTGTCACAAACTGCCAATGTGTGACACTTTTATTTTTAATTAAACGTCACGTACCAATTGAACTACTTTCAAATATTTTTGTCGTAAGTGCCTACCACCAAACCGCCAGTGTGTGTAACAAAATGTCGAAATATATAAAATCAGTGTTAAGGTGAAGGAAAGAAGCAGCAAAAGAAAAACAATAAAAATAAAAAATTTTTAAGTATTACGAAAGTTTTTGCTTTGCTACCTTGTTTTTTAATTTTTATTTTATTTTTTGCCGCCGAGAAAGTACTTCCTACAAAATGTTTCGCAATAATTTTTATTTTTATTTTTTTTCTTAACACTAGTGTACGATTTTTGATTTTATAAGCGATTGACCATATTTGATGGAAATATATTTGCTTCGCATCGTTTTGGCGGTTTTGCTAAACTAATTTGGCATTGTAACAAAAATGGAAGGGTGGGTCTATACTTTACAGTTAGTTTGCTTCGAAGTAGTAATAGGTTTACATAAGTTTTGTTTTATGGTCGTAGAAGTCGAACAAACAAATTGTTTTTTTTTTGTGCTTAAGTTCGCATTCCAACTCTGTTGCCTGAGGTGGATGGATAACCTATCTTTCATTCTACTTAGCGCAACTTGTTTTTTTTTATGCTGAATTAGGTCTATAAGTACCATTTAGTAGTCATAATGTCAACTAGCTTTAAAAAGTCCCCAATGTTGAGCAATGGAACAGACCAAAGGCAATCATTTTACGTACTGCAATTGTCATGGGTATTTAAATGGAAGATGTAAACAATGCTAGTTAATGCATAAGTACCGTAGCGTGCAGAGTGTAAATTTGAATCTCAATATCATTAAAACAATTAGAAGTCTTCAGCTGTTATAAAGTGAACTTTACCACCAATCCATGAAATGTATGCTAGCCAATAAGAATATGACATTTCAAAGAATATATATACTTCTGCTCATTAAATAAACGGCAAACATTTTAATTACCACCATCATATTAATCATGTTCCTTTTCAAAGAACTAATTTTAAATAATTTGTCATGGTTCAACGAATATCTTACGTGAGGTCAAGGATATGATAATTGGATTAGTTTTCCTGTTAAAGTTTAACTTGTGGTGACAACCGGTTAAAATGATGATTTATGTCTTGCGTGAGATATCTGGCATGACAATCTACTTTTCTGTAACAAAAGTGGTAGTAAAAAAAAGCGTCTATAAAGCGTGATTTATGCCACCTACAAAGACAACGTGACTGATCTGGATTTATGGTCTGTTTACAACAAAAAAAAAAATGTCGTGAGATATTTCATGACTAGAATTTCACTGAAATGCAGATTTATTCTAGAAATGGCAATGACCTCAGGGAGAATGATTTATTTTGTGCAATTCAAGTCGACAGGGTGTTCCAAATGAAGTTGTAATTCGTATTTTAATGTTACTTGTCAGATAGCTACTCTAGACAAGTTCTTCTTGATCAGAAGTTATAAGCAAGCTTAGAAAAAAAAGTCAAAGCCTTAAGTCACATCTTGTTCCGTCCTTTTTTCTATAACCACTGTAAGACTAATTTCGCCTTGTTTATCAATAAATATTTCAAGTTGAACTTAGTAGAAGGCATTTAACAGCGATATAAAGGTCGACTAGCCATCCAACATCAATGATTTTGCATAGTTTTGTGAATTGCTTAGAGTTTAGCGGACATATTCCGAAATAATCCGCGACTTGAATAATAATAAGTTGCAGCACTTTTTTTTGCAAAGGACAAGCGAAACTGAAAGTGTGCATGCGCAATGCTAGTAAATGGTGATTTGAATCTTTTCGTGGCACAGCTTACTTCTCTGCAGCTTTGGAATTCAAAACATGTCCAAGGACTTTAATGTGTTTTGATTGTTCTCTGTCTCACAGAACAAAGAAGTTTAGAAGGACTTGTCTTCTTAGCCAGCCAATTCTGTTATACAATTAGAATCAGGTTTAGACCAACTAGATTTTTTTGAATACTGTTCATTCTATAGATCCTTGTACCTACCACCAATAATTTTTGAAGAAGTCGTAATGCCCTTCAAAAATGCAGGCAAACTGAGACTCAATGTTTGCATCCCCTTTCACCTCTCGTGGGGAATATGGCGTCAACCTTGCTTAAGCATCCCTTGTACGGTGATTTGCAATGAATTTCAGCTCCCTTGCGTTCCCTCCCTTTGCATCTTTTATACCCTACGTTTGCTTCCCACTCTTCAGCCTAACTGGGTGAGTGGATTTCCTTGAATGACATAATTCACAACCATCTGCTGCTACTTCCTTCGACATAGTGTTATAGGTTTTGGTTCCTTACCTATCTTCATGTGGAGCTGTTCATTTGAGGCTGGAAAATCCTCAGGAGCATAAGTAAACACCTATTTATGAAGGTTTGTAGCTTACGAGACAGCTATAGTTTCTTTCCAAGTTCTACATTCCTAAAGAAGTACTGATTCAATGTTCAAGTGGAACAGTTGCAGTTTGATTTAAGCACTGAAAATATATAACTTTTCCAGATTTGGAATTGAACCCCTGTCTACATGTAGCTCGGTGCCACCATCAGCCGAGACTATACTTGATAGATAACAAGCAAGGCGATTTCGGTGCATTGAAGAGATGAATCTATTTTTCCCAATGTACTCTGATTCTACCCAAAATAATCTTTTGCTCCTCTGAGACTTACTCACTTCTTAAAGGTGGCGTTACAGTCCGGGGTGGATCTGGGCCTAAACCAACAAGTGTCTCCAGCCAGCTCGACTTCTCCGAGCCAGTAGAACACAAATATCTTATCAATAAGTCTAATTCAAAAAAATTTCCTACAATTTCTAAGGACAATGGCTATCCTGCTGATCTTAAACTTCGATGAAAGTTAAGGGACCTTTGCAAAAAGAAAACAAAATATAAAAAGCATGTTGGCAAATCTGCCAAACTCCGAATCCACCTTCCTTTCAAGCTTAAGAAAAACAAAATCCTTACGATTGGCACTTGATACTTTGTTTAGTAGCATCACTTTGGGTTTAAATTACAAGGACAGAGCATACAAAACAGTAGAGGTTTGGGCTTCTGTTCTGCTGGGATAGAAGTTTCATGGGAAATAATTTAGTCACAAGCGTTGAAAAGCTAAACATCGGTAAAATTTGTGTTCCTTATACGCATGATAACACTACAGTCTGGGTTAGACTTCCACTATAGTCCACAAAATACTCAGGACATTTAGAAGTCGCTTTATAGATTTCAAGATAAGCTACAAGATTTAAGTTATACTGCGCTCAATAGCTTCTAATACCTCGGTCTGTCTTTATTTTGTTAAATGCGACTTCATTATGCAACCCGTCAACTTTATATTTAAAATAACTAAAAGAGGACGAACAAGTGCCCAAAGAAGGTCATCCTGTTGCTATTGTAAAAATCTTTAAAATTCAACAGTTGTCACCGTGGCTTAGTGATTTTTGCGTTGAATTGCAGAACGAGCTGACACAGTTTCGAGTCACCAAAAGCAACTATTTGGTCATGAAAAAGCTTTTCAATCTACCATTCGGAGTCGGCAATAAAAACTGTAGATCCCTTCATTCTTGTGAGAAATAAAACACAACATAAATGGTTGCGGGAAGCTTAGTCTTGGTTCGCTACGAGCTAAATAATTGCACTTAACAGAGATCCTCAACTGAGACTTTTGCAACACAGAGCCACATTTCAAAAGGTTAAGCTCCAGAAATAACAAGAAAACTTCTTCATCTTAAATTCTTTCAACTAAAGGGTGACCAGATAGCAATGATACTTTTTCCAATTGTTATGTTTCATTTATTTCGAGGAAAGGAAAGAGACACCATTACCGACAATAGTCTCAGGTATAGAGCGATGTTGACCGACTTTCTGTGGCCAGAGCTCGACAACATCGATATATCCGAGCTGTGGTTCTAACAATACGGCGCTACATGCCATACAAGCGACGCAACGCTCGAAGTTGTGAAGGAGAAATTTGGCCACTGGGTCATCTCACGGCGAGCGTTCATCAATTCCCCGCCGCGATCATGACCTACGTCAAGTCATTAGTCTACGCTAACAAGCCAACCACTTTGAACGAGCTCTAGGCCAATATTCGAGACACTGTTGCCGGAATAACGCCATACATATTGGACCGAGTCATAAAAAATTGGACCGACCGCTTGAAGCACTGCCAGCGAAGCTGAGGCGCCCATTTGAATGATGTGCTATATAATGACATGAATGTAGCTTCGAAATAAAGCCAGAATCAATTTCATATCTCACACCGTTGTTGTTTTATTTAAATTTTGATTCCTATTGTTCTTATCTGGTCACTCTATACATATCCCTTTGGCAAGCATTTTTAATGCATTTTTAAACTCTTTCTTAAAAATTGATATTCAAAAAATGTTGCACCACCCTGTAAAGGGAATTCTGCAACTACATACAGTGTTTGCCAAAAAAAACTTTAACAACAAACTAAAAAAAAACATCCACCTTCAAACACCGACATCAGATTAAACCTGTTTGTTTGTTTGTTTTTTTTTCTTGTTTCAAAGACAAGGCCTATATTTTAAACAAAACCGTCTATTCACCACATAAAAGTGTTAAAAATATGTTCAACAAATATTTTTTTTTATCGAGAGGAAATCAAATAGACACCTCTTTCGACCGACGACGTCTCTAATGATGACTAATAAAGATACCCCAGAGATAATTTATTTAAATCCGTAAAACACCATAGCAAAGCCGAAAAAAAAAACTAGAAGATGAGCTTCAAAGAAGATATCGCGGTTTTTTTTTTTTTTGTGTGTAAACATTGGCGCACCAAAAAATGCGGATTTAAGATAAATTATTTGCGGTATCTTATGCAATTTGTATTTGATAACTTTTGTAAATGATATTGTGTGTGCGGAATTATAAAGCAAAAAATAAAAAATAAAAATTATAATTGTCTTGATGAAGATTGTGTAAACATGGTGATGCTAATGGGTCTTTTGTATTTTAATGCGATTAATCTTTGTTAACTAGGTTGCCACGTGTTTTATTTAATTTTTATTTTATTTTTAGTGTTTTAAATGTTTGTATTTATGTCACTATTAATTCGAGGGAGATACTTGATTGATTTTGATGTAATTTTTAAGCTGAAATATGTGCTTTTAACAGATGCATTCAAATCAATTTAGAAAGGAAAGACAGAAACTGTATCAGACAGTCAAGTAGCTATCAAAGCACTTCAGTCTAGACTTGTATGGGAATGCCTAGGAACTGGGCAGAAACAACAGAGTTATCCTCTACTTAGGCACGTCTGCAGAAAGCTAGGAGTAGCTAAACCATTCTGCAAAATAGGGGATCACACCTTTAAAAAAAGAGCTCAGGAAAGCGGAGAAAGATAACAAGGCCAGAGCCTGGAATAACCTCCAAGATCTTAGGCACGTGGGCAAGGTAAATAGGTAGGTAGAAGTGGTTGTCTGGTAAAATCCTACTAAGGCACAAGTAGCGTGGGTGCGCCGTTTTTATACCACAACTCACGTGACCTGGATGTTGATGGGAGTGGTAGGGGCGTAGTTTTTTTTAGATCCATCCTGTGGAGTTTAGAAAGTTAATGATTTTGCAGACCTTTAAGTCAGAAATGTCTTATAATTCCTTCCAAAGCCTGGCTCTGGCTAGTGCCGGGCAGGCACAGACAAAGTGGAAAAGGGGTTTCCTTTTCGTATAAATTGCCATAACTGCGGCAGTGGGAGTTGAATGGAATGCCATTTTGGCAGCATGAGGACGGATTTTTCAGTGGCCCGTACTAATTGCTGTGATTTTTGATGTCTCGGTGCTGGATCTGTTAATTAAGTCATTGGTTCTGTTTTTATTGTAGGCGGGCTACATCTGTCTGGATATGGCACAGGTTACAAGGTCTGAGGCAAGTTAAGAAACTCATTGAGAACTACAACCGAAAAGAGATTCTAAGCAAACATCGACCTAAATAAAAACAGCCTACATATTCTGAGGAAACTAGGGATAGGCTGTCAATTAAGACCTTGGTTGTGGAATTGAGACTAAGTACTTTTCAGGCCTCTCTAATCGCTAGTTCTTTCTTCTAGAATACACTCAAAGAGTCTGGAAGGCAGTATGAATTTAGGCATTGAGTAGTCAGTTATAGTCGAGGCCAGAACCCTAAGCAGCCATATGGCTATTCTTGATTGAACCTCTGGTCATTTCGAATGCATCAAGATTCCCCTTAGCACTTGACATTCCTATAACCATTCTTAATTCAAGACCACAGTTGTATACCATACGTCCATACGGGTTTTAGCACTTGGTTGTAAAGGAGCAGTCTTTTCTGTTTCTTAAACTTGAAATACAATCCGAGCAACCATTATCTTTACTTGTTATCAAGTTCTAACTTTTTTGTTTTACTTGTGCCTTCCACTTCACTTTCGCATTATTCCTAGGTAAGCTTTGCTCCGAGGTTGGTGTCCAGAATAATTAGGGAGAATTTGTTAGTATTGTTGTCATTGCTTAAAATTCACAGTATTTCTTTAGAACTTCCTGATGTCAATATCATTACTCAGAATCTTCGACTCTTTAAGCCGTATAATCACTCTTCTAGCAGTAGAGTTGGCATCAGTTTTTTTTCCTATTTGATTGCCTTTCTTGATACCAGGACTTGAACATGGAATCTTCAGCGTGACATGCGATAATGATGACCGCCACAATACTGTAACCCTTAGGTACTTGATGTTGGCCATAGTTTTCTTTTGACAAGGAGTGGTCCGTCTAGATAGGCCACTTGTATAATTGCGATGAAACGATCGACTTAATTTTCCAGTTCTTATGGAGTGTTTCTTACATTCTTCCGTGTAGATTCTAGAATTTAGTTAATTTCTTAATCAAGTTTCACTCATACCTTGGAAATATCTTTTTAGTAAACCAATCTTAAATCTTTAACTCAATTTACATCCTTCCCCTTGTCTTTCACATTCTTTATAAGACGCCATGTTTGCAATGCTAAATCTTTTAACCAAACTAATACGTGTTAACACAATCAAACCCGCAAGCATAGATGGTATTTGGATTGATGAGCTTAATGAAGCAACATCCTACTGAAATGAAGTGTTTCGTTAAATTAATAAAGAAATTAGAAAGGACAAGAGAGATTTATCATAATGCCATAAGACTAAATAAAGATTGATGGCAACCGATTTATTTTCGGATGTGATCTTGGGCATCTATTCAAACGGATATTACTCAAGTATGCCAGTTTTCTTCGTTGACTATTTCTCATGATGCATGCCATTCGCAACTATCTACGTGAGCATATTTGGATTTAAAGCTTTTAAAAACTGTATGAGGTTTGAAGGATAACATAAATGAATGAGGTCGTAATAGAGTTCGCATTTTCCCATGGGTATTGAATGTTGGGGAACGGTTTTCAGTCAGGAAAATAGCTTCTTTGAACCCTTTTTACAGGTCTGCTGACTCAATTTACATTTTTGTTTTTTTTTTTAAAAGAAATTTCCAAGTCTCAAACTCATTTCGGTCCATTGTACTCCCAAACAGAAACCTCGTTTTGATGTGATGATTTGAGAAACTCAGATTTTGTTCGTTTCTCATTTTATTTTCGGTGGCTGTTGCTGTTGGTATATCCCGACTGGGCTCGAACTTGCACAGGTCGGCTCTTAAGAGAACACACTGTTCACTACACCAACGCCACTCAATTTACATACTTCCATCCTAGTCGAAGAATAAAAACCGTTTCAGGGCGTCTTTTTCATAAAATGAGCTCTTCTTTCACAGAAGTGCTTCAAATTGATAGGCGGGGATGGAATCTACGCTGATGCTGACCGCCCTTTTTGGATCCAGTTTTGAACTATGCTACATACCACAGCCTTGTGTTCAAAACTGTCAACAATTGCCATACGAGCTTCACCTCTCAATCGCGTGTCACATCTCCTCGTAAATAAAATCGAAAGCATTTTAGGGGCTATTGCTGGGCCTTTTGACAACAATTCATGCTTTTCCATTTAAAAGAACTTCACTGCTAAAAAAATTGATCATCCTACGATCTCCCAGCTTTGCTATGGTCCAAATTGGTCAACCGGACCAAACTTCAAGCTACCAGTCTCTTTTGACTGCTTCACTTTAATTTTTCAGGCAAAGGTATGTGTATGCACAATCGAGATATGCGCTCCTAGAAATTGTATCAGACGTAACCAAATTGTCCAACATTAGGCAGCGATGAAAGCCTTTAGCTGACATCCTTTCGATTCATGACTTTCTTGGAGGTCCCTTAACACCCACAACCAGTTAGCTGTCCACAACCAAATTTTCACTCATTGGGTCCCCGGGCCCCGGATAAGAAAATTTTGAAGGCAACAATCAAGCATGCTCCTGAATTTCCTCCATGATCTTGATCTTACTTAGGATCGCAACGCTTTTCAGTTGTAGCAAAACCTTTGCTCGGTACAAAATATCATTTAGGTCGCAGTATTTTTTCTGATCACTGACAGGTTGGTAATTTGCCAATCCTATTTCTCCAGGAAAGGTGCATTTCGGCTAAGTTCTAGAACAAAGCAGTTCTATTACTTAAGAAAGGCTGGCCAAACAGCTAGCTGATCTCAAAAATGTCATGTTTTTTTCCAACATTTCACATAAATTTTAAGCGCAGTTTAATATTGAAAAATAGTATCTGTCAGCGATTTGAATTTATGTCGGTGGCGTTAAAGACAGGTATGTCCAAAAGCAATGTGGCAAACACCTGTATAAATACTGGGACACTTAGATTGTCTTATAAGTAAAACTTTCAATGGAAGTGCCACAGTTCATGGAAAGTAAAGTCGATCATGATCTACAACAGACATTTTAAAAATTAGACCTTGAAAATTGTTATGGTCGAAGTGGTTTAGACTAAAAATAGTCTTATAATGTCTTGATATATTATAGCAAATCTAGAGTTCTTAAACAAAACAATAAATTCTAACCAAAAATTACAGTAAAAAAGAGAGCTCAACGGTTCTAGTGACTCATGTACGATTGGATTCGAACGCCAAGTGGAAAGGCAGGCGCCAACTAACATTGAACAGTACAGTCCTGGCAGTGAGGCGAACAAAACCAACAAGACTACGATTTGCCTCAGTCAGATAGATCTGAAAGTCCGGCAAACATGGATAATCTTAGAGATGCCAATGCTTTAGAGAGGACATGAGAAAATGGTCGTTTACTGCCAGATAATTGGTAGCGATGCTCCTGGTGGCACTTGTAAGAAATCGATTTGCTTTTGACAAAGATTAGACGTGATCTTTCAAATAATCGCTGCTACACTGCTAGAGTTTAAGCTACAACTCTATTTTAAAGCTTCCCCTCAGTCTGAGACACTTGTAATATTAAGTAATTGTAACGACATAACAAGCTCATTGTTTGGGACGAGAGCACTAGAAGCAAAGCAAATATAACTCTTCAAGACATCAAAGATAAAAACAAAGCCTCGGCTAGAGTCACAGTGTTGTTGACGTTGATTTTTTTCGAACATTACCATTCTGAAGTTCACAGAATGGATTTGAAAACTACGCTCTTAGTCACACTCATCAACATCTCATGAGTTGTGATACCAAAACGACGCATCTGCGCTACTTGTGTTTCTGGTAGAACCTCACCAGACAACAACTTCTACCTACCTACCAGCAGTGCTCAGATGAACCCGAGCAAATGAAGGCAAGTCATGTTTCAAGAGGTTTTCTAAGCTGTGGGTGATATTTACGCTGAAAAGTTTCCAATTTCCAGAATCAGTTGGCTAACTTACCATCCCTTCTAAACGAATGCTCTCTCATGATCACAGTGAAAGATTTGATTGCTATCCTGAAACTGTCCACAAGCATAAAAAAGGCTATGCATGTTACTTTGACCAAACTACAGCCATCAATGACGTATTACTAAAGTAGCTTAAAGGGACAGAAATGAAAGACAAATTAGTGGACTCGATAGATAAATGCTGATTATGCTTTACACTTTCCAGAGGAATTTTATAACACTCTCATACCATAGGCTCCCACAATCCGTATCCGAATGTCCTCGAAGAGAGTCAGTGGTCATACCAAGTATGAGTTCAAAAAATTTCAGTTCCCTCTTAAGGTTTTTGCGATGACAAAGAATAGGTCTCAGAGGCAGACAGTTTATTTGACCAGGGTGGACTTCATCCTTCGATAGCAAAAAAAAACAAAAACCAAAATGTAGTTTACAAATAAGTCCTCTAGCCAGAATAGAAAGATTCCAAATGTTGACATACAAAAATATACGTTGAGTATTTGATCAAATTGTGTCAAGACTTTTCGTGGACAGGACGTACGACGCGGCACATATTGAACGCTTTCTCAATTCTCACTTAAAAGAATTGCAGTCTTTTTAAAGTGTCTTCGGTAATATTTCGTGGACAAAAGCTAATAGAGGACCTAATATAGACTCTTATGGGACCCCAGTACATACAGGAAAGAATGAAGATATTTTAACATTTGAAGACACACCTTGGCATCTCCCATTTAAGCTTAATAATAGTTTTGATGAAAACCAATGCGGCAGCAATTCGAAGCACAGTTCATTCAATTTGGCCGCGACAATTCTGGATGAACGTGGTGGTGTATTATCATGATGAAATAGCTCTTTTTTTCTAAGCCCGAATGGGGCTTGTACTGTAGAATTGCCCGTGATCGTGATCGTTCTTCCTTTCTGCAAAAAGTTGTACTTGAATTAAATGCTTTAGAGAGAAGTCCAACATTACGAGCATAATAAGATTGTCATTTTCAAGTGATTCATGACCAGTCTATGGAAGGTAGTCATCCAAATCCTAACTGGTACCCATGAAAGGAAAAGAAAGGACAAGATGCTTGTGGGACGAGACGCCAAAAATTTGCGTCTCTTAGTTTCTCAGTATAGAAATTATTTAAGCGAAGTTCCATTGGGAGATCAAAAGTGTTGCATATGTGAGTCCAAATAATCATTCAGAACCCTAGGACTGAGACCACCAACCTCGCAAGGCAGACGAGATTCTTAAAAGAAAATAAATATCTACACATGGGAGAGTATTAGTGGGATATATACAATTATTATTCAAAGTAGAAAGTACTGAATAAGAGGTCCAGATATAATTTGCCTTGAGGGTCTCTTTAGCATTTTAAAACTGTCTTAGTTGGTAGCCGCCACCTTGGCTCAAATCCGTCAAACCTTTTTTGCAGCACCACCTCTTTGCAGGCATGATAGACCTAGAAGAGTACAATCTTTCATGAAAAAAACTTCTCAATCCGTCTTTTGGAGTCGGCAATAAAACTCCCAGAAATGTGGCCCGAGGCAGACCCCGAAAAAATTATTTATCCCACCAACCTGCTCGGAAAGCATGCATTTTTCTCCATCTGTCCTCTTATTTTCTTTGGAGGATGGATAGAACGGAGCTTCAAACATGATGGAAACTCACGCCCGGCCTCAAATATGCAGCCTGGGTGCTGCAGCTGGTAGCGAGAAGCTTGGCCTTGATTCTCTATGAGTTGTAGCGCAAAATAATTGTATTTTTTGTCGGTAGTTTGGCATTTAAAATGTGTACATAATGCCATTCTTTGACTTCCTAATGGTCAAGGCTGTATGATTATCCAGTGCTCTGTATTCATCAAGAGATTCAGGACATTTTTCACTTTAAAAAACCTTCATCACGCAGAACAGTCATAGTTATCTGTCCATTTGGGAACTCTTGCAAAATGTCAAATGCAGTTTTGAACTAATCAAGTCAAGTTTTTTTTCATCAAAATATTAGATGAATTTAGTCGACAAGTCTAGGCAATGTAGTCGAAAATGTAAAAGAAAGAACTTTACTTCCGAATATTATAAACATATATAAACACAAACATTACTTCCTAGTTTTGACATTGAAATTTATAATTAAACTGGTAATACAGTTAGAAATAAATTTTAAAAATCTTGGGGTCAAACAACAATTTAACATAACATTTTATAAAAATAATTTAATATTATATCCACATAAGTCTGTCTAGACTGTTTTAAGCATTTTAAACGAAGATAAATGTATTTTTACATCAAATTAATATTTGGGGGGTTTTCTTCCAAACAATCTTTTAAAAACTTAACGATGAGATCATATTCTTATCCGGTTCCGATTAGGAATACATACTTGATCTATCTATTTAAGTTTTTTTTTAGGAAATTACACCAAACATCGGAAAAGAAGGAAATACTTTTGAAAAACACTTCAATCTCTTCACTGCAACTCGTTGTTTTCAAGAACAGTATTCCCATGGTATCACTTTCAAGGTTCAAAAAAACCCTTAAACAACAAAAAGTTTGTAATTTTCTCATTTGCAACAATTAATTAAAAGATCGCTCAACTTAAATCATTAACGACCCAAATAAAGACATTTCACATAATTAAAAAAAAAAACAAAAATATGTATTCAAATTCACGATAGACTGGTTTTTTTTTCCACCCAAACTTGCGCCGCAATTAATTTTCCGTTAACAAAATATAATATAGTCCATTCACATCTATCGAGTTCGTGTCTCAACTCTTTTGTTTTGCAACAAATTATGATACACAAACATGTGTATCTTTTGCTTATTTGATTATCCAATGATGTTATTTAATAATTTTATGCATCACCTACCTGAATTTAGAACTAAAATTATTCCAAACGCCCAAAGTATTCCATGGAGTAGATCCATTCTGAAGTCCTTTTTCATAGGAAATCCCTTCTCAAACTTCCAAAAAAAAAAAAAATGTATGTGTATGTTAACAAAAAAATTTTTCTATGTCACTTATTCACAAGGATATTTTGGCTGTTATTCAAAACAAAAAAAAAATTTATTTTTTTTTTTTAAGGATTTTTTTTTGCAACTCTCTTTCACTTCATTTGACACTTCTTCAATGGAGAACTAAAAGCAATTTTCTTAGAAAAAAACGAATCCAACAACAAAAAATCGAGAGAAAACGACGACCAGCAGATGTATCTTGTAGATATGGTGAAGATTTTATGAAGAAAAAAAAAATAATAATAATAATGTACAAAACGAGTAACACCGCGCCACTCTCCGATTTTAAGTGCTGTTCGGACGAGCACTTTTCTTAAACTGCGACTTGCTTTGGCCACAAAGCAATTCAAAGTGGAACTTAAGTTTCTTTTTCCCGTTTACCAGTCGATTTGTTTGTCTGTGTGTATCTATCTATATCTTGTCTTTACCAAAATGCATAAAACAACCACAGATACTGAGAGCAGAAGTATAAACTTGGATTGCATAGTACAATTTGATGTCAAAGAAGTTAAGGCCGTTCGGAACAGCTTTGAGTTTGAGTATCTTTCGTGTGGTTTTTAAGCTTTAGCCAGGAGAGAGAGAGAGAGTGATATGGCATCCTAAGAGAAGTTTAAGAGATTCGATTGCCGCCAAAAATGTCTTATGAATGAAAGTGGGAGTGATTACAATTGTGTCGTCAGAGATAAAGGGGTAACCAACCGACTTGAAAGTAAAAGTGTTGGACACTCTTTCGCTCTCGTCCAAATCGATCAACAGGTGAGGTATCTGAATTCTCTCAGTATCTAAAGCTTTGAACGGTATATCGGCTTGTAACTTGTGTGTGGCTTTTCACTTTTGTTGTTGTGGTTAAGAACTCGGCCAAGAGTTGTCACTGTCGTGCCATTTACAAAGAGAGCAGTTAGTTGAATGTTTGCTGTATCTTTAAGATAATGTTTGATGTAGGTAAACAGCCGGTACCACGATTGCTACCATACTGCTGCTGTTAGTCATGATGGTGTTGTGAGTTGGTGGTGGCATGGTCTCATTGAAATTGACGTTGAATGGAAAAATCATGAGCCACGAGCGGTTGGATTTTGTTGTTTTTTTTTCGGATTTTTCTTGTGTGCTAGGTGGGTCGTCGATGGTCGTCAATGGTCGGTGTGTTCTGTTGGGAAACTTTGTTATAGATTCGCAGCGGGACTGTAGCTAAATTATACAATTTTTTGTTGTTGTGAGGTTTGTTAATTATATTTCGTTGTTGTTGTACATAATTAAGGAAGCAAAAAAGCGATTCTTTTATGTGGCCTATTACAAAACGTTCACTTTTTTGCCTTCTATTCTTTTTTGCGCGAGGTTTTTTCGGTTTCTTTGTGGAAGATAGGGAAAGAGAACCATTAAATGGTTTGGGCGGAAATTGGATAAAAGTCGTGATCCAGTTTGCAAGGACGAATTATAATTTGTTACGAGTCGAATGCAGAGAGATTGATGGATAATTCAACGCCTTTGGGTGTTTAGTTGTGAATAGTTTTTGGTACGAGTATTATGCAACACTATGGGCTTGTGGGTGAGGTTGTACATTCTGTTGGTTACACCGTCTCGACCTAGTTTTTTGGAAATGATCGACTTTTATAATGGGTATTATGTTCTAGAAGGGAAGTCGGGTTTTTTTTATAATTATGTGTGCAGCACTTGGTGGAATGTTGAACTTTTGTTACAGCTACAAGCAATGGTATTCAATTTAATTTAATTGTAGAGTCAACACCTGATGTTTAACCCCTTTTGTTGAAGGGTGTATGCAATTAACAATAGGAAATGGTGATAAAAAAAAAACACACTCAACAGTCTCCTATCGGTCTGCATCCACAGTAAAAGTATTTAAATTTTGTGGAAGTATCAAGCGGCTTTGATTGCATGCATATTTTAATCATCACAAGAAGGTCAAGGTATATCAAAGCCGAGCCCATGTCATTCATAATCTATCATCTTGCCTATTAGTGTTGATGGCTTTATGTTTTTTTATTGCATTTTGGGATGAAATGCATTAAATCATTTAACCGATTAAACATTTTATGGCGAACAAGTTTATGAAACTGGAATACAATGACCCTTAAATGTAAATTCATTAGACATACTTAAGATTTATTTTAGAAATTCTTTCAATTGGGATGACCTGAACAGCTTCGTTGAGAGTTTCTATTGGTCGTTATGCTTCTTTCATAGTGATGTGGATGCCGTCCATGATATGTTAATTGGCTTCATCCTTCTTGGTATGAGCTCCTTTATTCCTCACCGAGTGAAGTGCATCAAATCAATGTGAAAAGGCGGGATTCGACTTGAGCTGCTGTCTTATAAAGTCAATCCTTATGAGGCAAACCACATAAAGTTCAAACAAGCAAAACCACATTCGACGTATCAAATTCCTTAATGACCGAAAATTGAGGGAAATCGTCCTAAGGGAAGTGCAAAATGTGATAATTTATGAAAAACGTAATGAATCCTGCTTCGTTATCAATTTCGTCGCACATTAACAATGACATTTCAGCTATCATCTCCTCAGACAAGATAAATCTGCTTTCTGAACACTTTGCAGGTAGCTCAAAGCTTGAAGATTGTGCTCTGGCTCGACTTGGACTCGAGAGCGTATAGTTCTGTATAAGACAAATCCACTTTCGCACTCGTACAATTGCAGGAGTAAGTCGAAGGTTCAACATTCAAAAATTCGCTGGTTCAGATGATATAGGTGCTCTTGGCTGCTTCGAGAGGAAAATTCTTCGGGTGATTTTCGGTCCCGTCTTCATAGATGGTGAGTGGAGGAGGAGATGCAACGACGAATTGTAGGGCTTTACAGCGACATCGACTTGGCCAGAAGAGTGAAGGTCCAACGACTGAGGTTTCGGGGTCATGAAGAGCGGATGGACACCAATGCTCCGGTCCGAAAAATCTTTGAATCCACCCCCGAGGGACAGCGCAGTAGAGGAAGACCGCGACTCAGGTGGCGCACGCAAGTTGAAGGGGACCTCAACCAACTTAGCGTGCAAAACTGGAGGCAGCTAGCTGAAGATCAAGCTGGCTGGAGATGCTTGTTGGTTGGGGCCCAGGTCCACCCCGGACTGTAGTGCCACCTTAAGTGAATAAATAAGTAAGATGGTTTCCCGTCCATAGTTCTGAAGGGGTGTTCATGAAGACTGCAATTGTCCGTAAAAAAGAAACGAATCTTCTTTTCTAACCAATTACTGAACCATTCCACTTACGTCCCTTTATTCCAAGGTTATGAAAACGCTGATAGATCATCAGCTTATGAAATATTTCGACTTCTCAACGATCGGTAGTACGGTTTTCATAGCAACATGTCTTCTGGTGATTTTGGAAGCATTTCTGACCGAAAAGTCGAGCGAATCCCTTCATCACTTTGAAAAAAGTAAGATTGTTGCGCTTGATATTTCAAAAGCATTCGATAGAGTTTGGCATCGATGTGCTGGTCGAACCGCGTAATTTCTAATTGATTTTGGATGTTTGTAAGTCTGCAAATTCATCAAAAAATTGTTAGTGTTCCCTAAAGCTCTGTGTTATATCCGACGCTCTTCTTTATTTTTATAAATTTCTGCAACTTCTGGTAAAATCCATTCCTTAGCTGATGACAGTATGATCAGTTTCTTATATTCATTTCCTTACTTACGTTCCTGCTCTCCAGACGTAAAAGATGAACGACAACGTGTGCTAAATTCATTAAATTCCAACCTCAACAGTCACTTTGAGAAATCCAAACCTTGGACTATTATCCGTGAATGGTACAAGCATCGCCGAAAACAAAAGACATTCCATCCTCAGTGTTAATGACAACCTTCGTTGGACCGACTAGGTTTCCTTTAACGACGTAAAAAATTCTGTACTCCTTCTGATCTGGTTTTAATCTATAAGACGTTCATTCGCACAAGGTGCACCAAAAACTGTCCTGCACCTTCTATTGATCGATTCTTCCACAAACAGAGCCAGCTGTAATCCGCCTCTTCAACAAGGATATATGAAGGCAGGTAGAGGTTGCTGTCTGGTTGATCCTTCCAGAACAAAAGTAGCACTGGGGCACCTCCTTTTTGATGCCACAACTCACGTGTGTGACTTAGAGAAGTAGTTTTCATATCAATCCTGTGGCATTAAGGAAGGTCAATATTTTGCAGAATTTAAGTCTTCGAAAAGGCTTTGCCAAGTATGTGATACCTTAATCTAGCTGGTGCACGGCGTTCACAGAGGAAGTGAAACAGGGTTTTAAAGGCCAACTGCTACAATCCTTGCTATCTCGGTGGGGATTCTGTTGATTACGTCCTATTTTCTTTGCTGTTGGTGGCCATGTCTTTCTGGAAATGACACATATTTCTAGGTGTTTACGAGTCCCATTGGTGGACAGATTACCTCTGCGAAGGAACCATCAAAGGCAGCCTGACTATCAGTAAAGATTGCTATATTGTTCGATTCGGTTGTTCGGTTGTGGAACTGAGACTTAGTACCATAAAGGCCCCTCTAATCACTAGTAATTTCATCTGGAATACACCAGAAGAGTCTGGAAGGCGATACGATTTGGATTTGATGACAAAACATCCGATCCGATGCCCCATTTCACCTTGGAGCCACTGGTCAATATCGATAATAATGAGTCATTATTCCATTTCATCCTGGTCGGACAGAGGACATGTTCAGAGCATTAAGCAGCACATCAAGAGCAGTGATTTGGCCGTATGGTTTCGCGGACCAAAAGCTAGATTCTCGAGGTCACATGGTACTACTTAAAATGATTTGCACATCGGATACGAAGGTCCAGAAGCAGGATGTTTAAGAGTTCGTTAAGTGCTTCTGTCGGACTTGACCATAGGGCAGATGTTCTTTGAAACAGTGATTTTGTAGGCTTTAGAGAGGTGAGAATAAGACTAACTACAGCAATATGTATCCAAATAACCATCGTAGGTTGAAGATCCCCTGAAACCCTCGCAGATAATCACGTAAGAAATGTGCTGAAGTGCTGCCAAATTACTTAACATTCAGCTTAGTTTCAATGCAGTTTCGTCTAATATAGAGTTTATCACCGCCTCACTTTCAAGAGGAACTATGTACATTGATTCCTGTACCATCACCAGTCTCAACTGAAGAAAGTCCATAAGGCTTAACTATCTAAAATGATGTGTTCACTGTCTTCTTGCCTAAAATTTTAATTGAGGGTTGTAGTTCGTGCAGCAATTGATTGTTCACGGCTACGCGTTGACAACACCCCCCAAATTTTTCGGCACAAGGTCAACACAACTCATGACTCTGCTCTAGTTTAAGACTTTTCTCCCCTTCACCTCTTTCACAACTGACAACGTGATTTTTTTTTTCTCAGCGAAAAATTTCATTATCATCTAATTATTCCGCCAACACAAAGAAAGACATTCCATTGCCCCCCTCCAAGTGGGTGGGCACAAAGCGAAGCGTAGAAATCGCTCTCCAGCGTAATTGTTACCCGCAGAAATGTTGCAAGGTTAAGTTTAACGGTTTCAGTGTTTAATTTTGGTTTCTCCCTCCCCCTGACCAAACAGCCATTGACTTTTCTTTCCAAAAAATTTAATTAGCCGCGGGCCAAGTTTAATGTCTCATTCCAAAAAATACAAAAAAAAAATGCTACGCGCCACTGTAATCTGTATCAAGTTCAATCCGACATCTCGCAGTATGTTCCAATTGTTGTTCCTAATGAAACGGATAATGGTAAACTTGTCGGGGTATCTGCGGTGGAAAACAGGCATCCGCATCCACTATGGCACAAAACTTGTTAATTGGAATTGAATTCGAAATCCGCTCTCAATAGATTGTGTTGTCGGTTACACACCCTACTGTCAAGGTCGTGACACTTTATCTCCATTTGCCACCGAAGGACATCACACGCCTTGGATAAGTTAACAGGCGTTCACTAATTACTTTCAAAGTATGCCCATAGTATCCGTTTCTGTTTCTATTTTTAATTGAGAAATCCATGGATGGATATCAAGAGCATAAAGTCGCATACCCATGTGTGTATCTATGACCTTCTTGGGAAAGATTTGCACAGATGTTGGGAAATAAAATTGAATTTCCGGTTTTGACTAGTGTGTGTGTACACACTCAGGGCGGTTTGTTGAAGTCCATTCTTATGGTAATCACCGCTTGATCAATCTGTCGAGAGTTTAACTTGGCAAATTTTTTGTATTTGTTGGATCAAACGTTACTTTTTGAGGGTGAACACGAACAATGACAAATTGAATTCCGATGCGTGTGGTGTGAATTTGAATTTCGAACTCCGACGACTATGGGGCTGTGTCATGTTGATGGATACGCGACGTTATTTTATTGATTGGTGCCGATTCCATTGTTTGCTGATTGGATAGTTTTGGGCGAACAAAAATTTCCAGTTTTCACATAAATTTTGTACAGATTTTGCCGGATTTCAAAGGCGATCCATGGAGGCAATCAATCTATTTTTGGGCTCAAGGATCATTGGTTTTTGGCAATTTATTCTGTACGTTATCCGAATTTAATGTGCACCTCGAACTACATACTTGCAGCGATCCAAATTTGCTTGCCAATTATGAAGCGTTTATAAATTGTTGGTCCCAGAGTTTGTCCACAACTTGTTAAGGCAATGTCCTACATCATCATGCCTTCTTAGGATCTTGTTACCAATGTTTTTGTAAAAGCTTGTAACCTCAAGTCGTAACGTCTATTTAAGATGTCAATCGGTTATCCCCTTTCTTATATCACTTGCCAATGACTGCAAATGAGTCATTGTTTGACAACTTGACTATAAGGCACCGAAGCATAGACATTATTAATCAATCATCGAGCAAAAATTATCATCATCCCCTTTACCGGACGGAGAATACTACGTCTCTCAACTCTGTAGCTGAAGTTCCATTGCCAAAAGCCAGAAAAGAAATACCATTACCAAAGTTATCACATCTTTATGGAAGCTAGCTTCGAAAGAAGTCGGGTCTGAGACGAAAAGTAATGATCTAGACTTCCCTCCTTGTCACCTATGAGCTTGACTGCAGCCTTGACAGTTTTCGTAGACTTTTCTCCCTTAAATACGAAAGTTAAGAGGCCATATCTTGCGTCATAAAACTTAATATTTCATGCAAAAACCCAAAACGGAGACAGCACGGGGATCTGTAGCCCAAACTTCAAGCTGGCAGTTCCTTTTGACAGCTCCATATCGAGCTATGCACGAGAGTACATTAGATCGAATCTCCATAAAACACAGATTGTCACCTCTCCTTACACAGCGACAAAAGCTCGGATCTGCTACCGTTTCGACTCGAAGTTTGCCTGGAGCCTCCTTAGCACTCTTTAGTAGGTAGGTTCTTATAAGAAAACCACCATCTATTGTGTTCCCCGACACAACAACCTTGAGAGTAACGGACTCGCTGGACAACAATATCAATCAGCATTTGTAGGCTCATTGCCCTTCCGTAGTCAACTCGTGGGAGCTCCAAGAAAAGCCCCACAACAGGGCTTCGACGAGCTGAAGAGTTTATTACCGTCTTAAACAATAAGAGAAGCCAAGAAATGTTCACCCTTAGCCACCCCTCACTTGCTCAACTGCAATCTCAACAAATCGGAGATATACCGACTCTGCTGGAGCACTTGGACAGAAACAGTCAACTTATCCTCCGAAACGAGGTCGAAAGAAAGGCTTTCAATTTGAATGTAGAGTAAGCTTTCTTTACTCTTAAGACATATTCTACAGAATGGACCACTGGTAAGTGATTGTTCATCTTACGAGTAGATCGGATGTTACCAAAATTTGGCCTAACTCCGCTTTTTGATAGGAACATAAGGCCAAATTGTTCGCAATCACATTTCTCAAGAAATGCTTCAAATTATTGTTCCTAATTGAGGGATGCTGTGAGGGATGATGCAGGGAAGTCAAAACGTAAAAAGGACATCTCAAGGCAATTAAACCCGTCATCCTAAATCATCTACCAAGTCGGAAGAGTGCCCACAAACTGAAACGGCTGAAATCTATAGCACAGATGTTCATCAGTCTTCCGGCTCGAAGATTCTTTGAATTCATCAAAGAGTGTGCACCCACCAAAGGAAGAACGCAGCTTAAGTGGAACCCGCAAGTTGAAAGAGATTGAATCTGACATTTGTTGATTAATGCTCAGATCCACCACTTACTGGAGCGCCATCACAAGGCAGTAAGTTATCAATGCAAAGATATCAATTAAATCAAAAAGGCTTCTACAGTCGTACCAACAAATGTCGTCATATAATCTAAGACATTTTTAAGCACTCAACTTCAAAGTGCTACAGACATGACTTTAATCAGTATTATTGTAATAACAGATCATTCCTATAAACCCCCACAAATCCGCTTAGATATCAACGCAACAAATTGAAAAAGGACAATAGACGTGTGTATTTCTGATCAGAATATACACAAGTCCGTAATTCAATACAACAATGCTGAAATAATTATATCCACGGGATTAGATGTTGTCATTTGCCAATAACAGGAATTAAACCGGATTTCAGGTTAATAGATAATTATCAAGGTGGTAATAGGAGAAAATAAAAGAAAAAAACAAACTCCCCGACAAATAAAGTGCTTCTTGTCCGTCGTTACCATTCAATAATTGAATTCATTCAATAATTCGTCATGCTTATTTATTACGTATAATATTAATTGGCAACTTATTCAACTTAGATTGTTTGACACTAATTGTATTTAAATAATGCTTAACGGAAATGATTGTAAAATAAAAAAAAAAGAAAACGAAACAAACCTATTGTTACAAGTACAAGTACAAGTGAATCTTTAATAGTTTCTGTGTCATGTGTCATTTAGAATAAAGTACGTGCAACAATTATGGAAAGTAGCTGATGTTATCATGATAGCGAAACCTGGGAAACCACCTCATGAGGCATCATCTTATAGACCAATATCCTTAATGTCAAAACTGTTTGAAAGACTGCTACTCAAAAGACTAACAACTTTTATAAAGCGAAATCAAATTATTCCTAAACATCAATTTGAATTCCGACCATTTCCACCGGATCACTAAACATTATTGAAAAAGCATTCAAAGAGAAACAAGTTTATTCTACAGTCTTCCTGGATGTAGCGCAAGTATTCGATAAAGTTTGGCACGAAGGACTGACCTATAAACTGAAAAAGGCTCTTCCCAAACAACATACAAAGATCCTGGAATCCTATATTACAGACGGATACTTTCGTATAAAAGAACAGAGTGCGTACTCGGAACTTCAGGAAATTAAAGCAGGTGTGCCCCAAGGTAGCGTACTTGGACCAGAACTCTACCGTTTATATATTTGCAATATCCCATCTTTGGAAGAGAGGAGCTCGGTATCAGATATAGAAGGATCTACTGGCTAATAGGAAGACATTCCTGTCTATCAAATTCTAACAAACTCCTACTTTATAGACAAGTAATTAAACTCATATGGACATACGGGATTCAACTCTGGGGTTGTACTAAATAGACCAACATGGACATCATCCAAAGATTCCAAAACAAACTACATAGTGAGAAATATCGTCAATGCACCCTGGTACGTGCGGAATGAGGACATCCACAGAGACTTCGGTATGGAACCAGTAAAATATGAAGTCAAAAGACATACTAAAAAACATGGAGAGCGACATCACACGAACCCTGAGGCTCTTCAGCTTCTGGACCACACAAACCTTGTTAGGAAGACCCTTAGGAAAACCCTTCGAGTTAGCGCAGCACTGAAAACGTAGAAATTAGAAGATGCACATTCATACGGGCGATATGGAACGACAACAACGAGCGTAGGGGCGCTCGGAGTGAATTCTTTCCCCCAACGTCCTGAGTGGTCTAGATCCCACTCGCCTAGTGATGTATGGGCATAACTTCTTTCTCATGAGCTCATGAGAGACGGCAGTGGTTGGAACTCTCATTTCATACACATGTACATTAAAACCAAAGTGAAAGAAAAATTGCTCATTAGTCCCAGTGACTAGATTGCAGTAGTATGGTAGGATCTCTGCCCACAGGCTTAGAACTTGGCCTAACCACTGGGTATCGTCACCTGGGATGAGAAACTCGGAAAAAAAAAAGAAGTGTCATTCTACTGAATAAATACTTACTAATAATGTCGCTACAGTCCGGGGTGAACCTGGGCCACGACCAATAAGCGTCTCCAGCTAGCGCGATCTTCAACAAACTGTCCTCACTTTCGTACATCAAGTTGGTGTGGGTCCATTTCCACTTTCCTCCTTGGTCAATTTGAAGCTGATGCGCTCTTGCCCATTCACTCTAAATGTCCCAGTCAGTCGTTGTATCTGGACTTTTCTTACTTTACAAACTGTTCGTCGTTGTATCTCCTTTTCCACGCACGTTGGTAGGTTGCATCTTGTGATGCAGCCTTCATTCGAATCCATTGTATTCCTCTAACGTGGAATGTCCAGTCTTAAAAGACAAAAAGAAAAGAATGGCCTGAGACCTCTACCTCTACCTAAAGGAAGCAGCCGCGAAAAGTGCCCTGCGTTTGAAACAATCCAGTCTCGGTAAAACCGGCGACAAGGGTCAAGGACAAGGACAAGGGAAAGATGCCAAGTTGGGCAAGACTAGAAACTGACTCGGACTACCTCACACCATCTCCTGACTTCAGCCTAAGCATAAAAACGATCTTCCCCTCAAAAGACGAGTGGGCCAGCGGTAAGGCTATCAACCCGACGAAAAATTTCGATTTTCATTGACGGGTCAATCATCGGGGATCTACTAACTAGAACCCAACATAAAGCGGCCAATAAGACGGGAGTGTGTTCCAAGCGGAAGTCCTAGCCATCGCCGAGGCATCCCGTGAACTAGCCAATTAGCCAGGAAGGGCTGAGAACAGGACCTATTACTGGTCGACCACTTAGTTCTGCCCCAAAGACAAGCTGATGAGAGATGAAGCGCACTCTCATCATGCCGCATCTCCAGGAAACTCTGGACAAATATCAATACGATAAAAACGAGGCACATTCTCACGCTTAACAGATCAAACTTAGCTCTCTTCACAGGGATCATCACAGGCATCGCAACCTACTGGCGGCCCACCTTAGAAGAATGCGTTTAAGTACAGACGAGTTATGCAGAGGCTGCGGTAATACAGACGCATAAGAGAACACAACCCATTTCTATGCGAATGTCCCAGTCTATACAGAACAAGGAAGACGGCCCTCGGTGAACAATATTTCAACGACCTGGGCGATCTGTCTAACAAGCCACCAAAAGCCATTTTAAAATTCACTACGAATTCAGGATTGTTCAGAGAGGCCGACGATCGCCTCCGGGCCCTAAAGCAAGTCTGGGATGATCAGGGCCTTGCATGGCGTCACTTTGGTTGTACCAGAGAGTGATTTGCTGTTCAATTGCCTTCTGAGCCCACAAGGACACCATTAGTAAGAATTATTCTTTGTTTGCTTTCCAATTAGATGTCGTTGTCAGAAGTGATAGCAGAGTCAAGGTAAAACAAGTCTCTTATTACCTCCAAGTTATAACTGTCCACAGTGACGTTTTCTCCAATTCGTCGAATTTGGTTGTTCCTTCTGTTGACCGCAAGTAGTTGGTTTTGCCCTTGTTCACCACTTAATCCATTTTGGACGCTTTTGTATCTATACTTGCGAACGCTCAGATGTCATTCTGCTGAGTTAAACCCATACTGTCGATATCGTCGACAAGCAGTTGCATTTGAACAATTGTGACTTAGGTTGGTGGTTGGTGAGTTTCGGACAAACAGTACGAATAATGATGTTAAAGAAGTCACATGACAGTACGACAACTTTTCTAAATCCATTTTTGACATCGAAGATGATCTCGGTGAGGTGGTTTCCGACCTTAATGAAGCATCGAGCATTCTCCATAGTCATTTCGCACAGATGGACGAGTTTGGGATGCGCAAACCTGTATCAATAAATAATGTCATAGGCGCCCTTAAAATCTATCAAGAGACGGTGAGTATCGATTTTCTTTGATTTTCTCCAGGATCTGCTAAAGTGTAAATCTTTGGTCGATTGTTGATTTTCCTGGCCTATCACACTGATCAGGTCGATTTTAGGCGTTTACACCAAATGCAGATAAGATCTTGTATTAAACGCTGCGCTCTGTAGTTGGCGCAGTAAAGAAGCATAGATCGAGCAAACACTTATCTGTCCAAAGCTGTCTCTTATCCTTGATGTTTTCTTCCTACCAAGTCATCTTTTGCTGATTTAGTTCGGATTGTAAGTCATCAGATGTAGCAGACTTCATGGATTTTAACGTAGACATTGTTATCCTCACTTCGTTTCGATAAGGTGGAGGAAAGTTTTGGCTATCATCATCTAGCAACGAGGCACCGACATTGTGGTTAATGCTTTGGTCAGCTTAGCGTGAGAACACAGGTTCGATACTCAGCAGAGCAACCAAAAAGTGTTTCCCAGTACCACCTCTTGTCAGGCAGTGATGAATGCCCAAGAGTATAATTTGTCATGAAAAAACATCTCAATCCGCCATTCGAAGTCGGCAATAAAACTGTAGGTCCGTCCCTTACATTCGTGCGAAAAATATAACACACACAACCTAGATGGTTGCAAAATGCTAGACACTGACTCGCAATGAGCTGTCGCCTCAAATATGTGTGTATTCTCAGTACCGACTGTGGCTCTTTAACAAGGCTTCCATCTTTCTCATCTGTACACCCTTGACTTTTTTGTAAAACTTCCATACGTACGTGAACATTGTTCCCGAAATATCGTGCCTCTTATGTTTGATTGATGAGCTGTTACTACGTATCAACGGACCGAATGCTTTCAAAATGAAATATCTTTCGAAACTATTCCAATGCTAGGTTAGGTAGGTACAAACCAATTGGAAATGGAGGTAGTTTTCCATATGAAGCCTCTCCTGTTCTTTCAAGTGTAAAACACATTCCCAGACTAGGATAGATAAACCTTTCACTATTGAAAAAATTAATTTCACAGTCATTACCAAGTCTAAATGGTGCACCCTAACTAATGTGGTTTCCTAAGTCATAGAACTTATTTTTTCCTGATCTAGTATGCTAATGCTACAGCAGATGTTTGCAACTAGTAAACACGTTCTTTAAGTTGAAATCGCATTATCTATTTCCACTTCCACAATATGAAACATAAAAAGCTGTCAATAGGAAAATTATACCCCTAGCCAGGCACAGTGTACCTATTCCAATTATAGCACACTAAACACACACACACCCAAAGAGAGACCATTAATCAAATCAACTGAAAGTGCTTTGTCATAAAATGGTTCGGTTCTTGTTACTTTTTTTCTCTCAACCACCCCATAAGACTCCATAAGACTTCCAATCCATTTCAATGTCCATCTGAAGCAAGTCCAAGTGTGACAGAAAAAAAAAACAGAAACAGGCGCGTTCTACTACAAGTCGGAAATTGCTCATGGAGATTGCACACATCTATAGATCTACAATTCAACTGGTTGACCTTGTCGACTGAAAGGAGTGCACTGTATAGAGCTCTTTATCATAACACCATTCTGGCCAAAGCCTTTTGTTAGTGGCGGCTTTAGAACCTGACGCCCAGCCACACTTAGAAAGGTTCGTTGTGATTAAGTGCTGAAGTTTTGCAAAGCAAAAGAGAGCAACAGAGACTCCACCTTAATTCCATGCGATTGCAGGCGGTGGCGGCGGCTGGTGAAATACATTGGAGAACCACAGTTTCATACAATTAAGTTCTAGAGATCCAGATCCAGCGCAATTGCAAAAGATTCCAAGATTAAATGCATTTGAATTGGATTCAATGCGATTGAGCAAGTGGTTCACATCGTGAACAGTTATAATGGAGAAGTGACTAATACAAGGATTTGCAATTGAATGCATTTACGTGGGCAAATAAGATACGAATGACATTGGAAGTTCTAGTTTTAGACCGATTCAACAAATTAGATTGATTTGTCAGTGGATACGAAATTATGGGATTGGTCAAAGTTTAGATTGAATTGAATCGGACAAGGAAGGTAAAATAATCACTTCAGCTTTGGAATACACATGTGATGGAACTTAACCCTTCGATTAGAAAGGGCAAAAGTAATCCAATTGACACCCCATAGTGTGATAATTAGTTTTTAAGTGCTTCTTTCCGTTTGATTTGCACCTTTGAAGACCTTGACATTCAGTTATAGTTTAGACAGAAGCTTTGTTGAGGTGAAAGTGGGACTCAGGAAAGATTGAATGATTCGTATAGCAAATGCGATACTTTTCTAAAAAGTTCTCATCTCTGTTCCCCTGTTCTAATTACGCAATTTAAAATATAGGAAAAGCTTCAAGTCTGGTTCTACTACAATGGAATAATCTCTTAACAAAGATATATAGATTTAATACTTTTGGATTCTTCATGGTATTAGTATTTAGACTCAGAAAAAGGTTATATTTTGTCAACTGTCGCTATCGCCATCGAGTTTCTATCGTCTAAACACATCCCATGCTTGTCATTCTTGTTTGATGTTGTAGTAGAATTGTAGATACCCTTGTGTCACTGCTTCAACTTTAGCGAAAATGCTCTAGAGATTGCCAGATAGTTCGGGAACTCCATTTACTTATAATGGTGCTACTGAACCTTAACTGGGTGTGTGGCAGCACTGATTGCCACCTCCTGACAGATTCTTGACAACTCCGCCGACAGACGTCAACAGTGACAGATATCATTTTCATCTTTTTTTTAGTCCTTTTTACGTCGCCACTACGAGCACACACATTATTAACGCAAATTACTTACTTACTTACTTACTTAAGGCGGCGCTACAGTCCGGGGTGGACCTGGGCCTCAACCAACAAGCGCCTCCAACTAGCTCGATCTTTAGCTAGCTGCCTCCAGTTTCGCACGCTAAGTTGGTTGAGGTCCCCTTCAACTTGCGCGCGCCACCTGAGTCGCGGTCTTCCTCTACTGCGCTGTCCCTCGGGGGCGGATTCGAAGATTTTTCGGGCCGGAGCATTGGTGATTAACGCAAATTATTTTAAAATAATTTAATTTGTAACATTGAATACGGAATATAAAGTTTTAATTGTAAACGGAGTGCCTTTTGATTGAACTGCCAAAAGTGCATTCAGTCTCGCATATCAAGTTAGTTGAGTTCCTTTTCTACTTTCACTCGTCACCTTAATCGAGATTTTCATCTACTGCCTCGACTTTTCGGGCCGGAAAGCTTTATACATAATAGTGCCTTGTCTAAATCCTTATTTTACGTTAAAGATCTTGGTAAAGTCTTTACTGATGGTTCAGGGCGACCTCTTCATCATCATCGTCGTCCAAATTGCCAAACACAGACACTACTCCGTATAGCTCGTCCCTATAAATACCGTCTTATGCGACCTTGAAATCGATGTTTTTCGATTTGAAATTCCAGGCTTTCCTCAAAAATCTGCGGTAATGTGAATATTTGGTCAGTAATAGACATTCCTAGCCTTAAGCCGTACTGATATGGACAAATCAGATAGGCTTTAGCAATAAGATATCGCAAACGATTGGTCTTATACCTCAATACTTGACAATTATTTAGAAGACGGTCTCCTCTCTTTAGAATCGAATAAACAATGCTGAGGTGCCATTCGTTGAGTATGTCTTTGTGCCATGCTCGACTGTTTTAATCAGCTCAGGACTTAAACCGTAAACTCTAGCAGCTTTGTTACCCTAAAGTTTAGATATAAGTATGTAGCTCTCTTAACTTGACTTCGTTCAGGTTTACATCTTTCAGGTTGAGTGGACGTTATACAACCTGCTGAAGTGGTCCTTCCATAACCTTACCACCGACTGCGACTCTTTTTTTGTGTTCTCTAGTTCGTCTATACAGGTTTTATCTTTGCAATAATTCCACTGGGTGAAGACAACATTATTACGATGTATTTTGTAAGCTTTTGTAGATCCACTTACCTTCTCTTATACTGGTTGCAAGGATATCCACTGATGTCATTCTTTCCATGCTGCATACAGGTTGCCATCCTGGTGCCGCTTAAGTGGAACACAAATATTAAATTAAGTTAATCTTGGATTTATCTGGATGCACATCCCTGGTAATTTTTTACTAGCGCTACAGTCCGGGGTGGACCTGAGCCTAAACAAACAAGCGTCTCCAGCCAGCTCGATAATTTTTACGTACATATAGGGTCAACCGCATTAGCTAACTCGAGGTTGTGGTATTAATTGGGTCCATACTCGTCAACTGCAGAATCACCACCCCGACCGACTTAACAGCTTTCTGCTGTCCCGTAAATCAGCGTTCATTACAGAGGGTTTTGTAGCCCTAGGTTTGCAAGTGTTCTATGTTCCCAAGCAGCATTGTCTAGCCTGACAAATTTTAGTTGGTATTTAACAGTCTATGTAACGTCAATGCAAATTTGCCCTGCTTCACCAAGGGATTTAACCTAAAGAGGGCCGACAAAGAAAGCCATTTACACTGCGATCTGAACTCAACAAAATAAAAGAATTTGACGATACAGCCCGTTGAAGGCAAAAGGCTATGTAGCTTCTCACAACCAATCTTATTGTGCAGGAATGGAAGGGACGACCTACAGTTTATTTACCAACTCCGAAAGGCAGCTTAGAAAGCTTTTTCATAACGCGTTTGTCATTGCTTGCTGAAAAGTGGTACCGCGTTTGGTTTTTTTTTCAGCTCGCTTGACACTCCACTGTAGTTATATTCGGCTTGAAAAGCTTCGGTAAATGATCCTTACACCGAGGTATATGCAACTCCAGAACATATGAAATTTCAGGGAAAAGATCGACTTTTTCCCAAAGGGTTTAGTAGTGTCGTGTATAAATTCTAGAAATGAGGAAAAAGATTAAATTTATTCGTCAAGTTGAAAGTAATTTCACAGAATTCTTGAGTCATTAAAACCGCTTACAAAGCAAAACCACAGAAGTAATTATCCAAAGCTTTAACTGTTCATTTTCATTGTGGGAAAGTCATTTGAATAAGTTCTAGCTTCCTACAAGGCCATCTTGCTTTCACCGACCTTCAATGTAATTTACAAATCTGTACGTAGGCTTGGAATGAAGTTCTTAAACGTTTCACTGAATTATTCACTCGAATCGCAACTAAAATTACACGAAACGAACACATGCGTTAATAAATGTAAATTCTGAGCCCAGGCAATGTTGCAACACTCCACTTAAATTATATCACATTCAATCCAAGATCACCTTCCATAAATCTGTCCCGCTATAAATCAAAACTGAAATTTTATCGAACACCGTCTACACAGCAACCCCAAATGCTAACGTGACATATCACATGGACACCCCAATTCTTGTTTCACAACTAGAAACCTGTATGGACACACGTTGTACCTTGCATACACTGTCCACGAGTTGGTCCGATGTCAACCACCTCTCTAGATCGGTTGTCGGTCACCTGGTAATTAAACAAGGCGAACTACCTATAATATCAATATTTTCGTTAGATCTACGAGTGCAACTTTCTTGTGCAGTACCTAGCCACCTTCTAGCTAAGTCTGCTCATATACCTCAACGGCTATATAGTGGAACGACACAGAAGTCTGTATGTCTGAAACGATGCATAACCTCAAGTCTTATATCATTTGGTGTTACAATTTGTTTAAACTCTTAGACTGGTCCGACTTGTAGGCTTATTTGCACTACCATTGTTGTTGCTGAAGTTTTTTCTTTTCGATGGTAATTGAGGCAAGAAAAACAAAAAATTGACCGTACTTGCCCATGGCTAAGCAAAGTTTGGTTCGCAAAACACCACCACGACTTACTACAGATACTGTATCTATTGCTGTTGCAACATTGAACCCAGTGGCGGTGGTGGTGGAGGAAGCTACACAAGCTGTGATTCCAATCGTGCAGCAATAATAGATACTCCCAATTCGTAGACAGCAATAAGTGAATTTAATTAGAGTATTATATTGAGGCCCAGCTCATGATGCAACGTTACACATTTGATCCCCGTTTTGATGGTACACACACACACATACACACTAGGGAAGAATTATTCCGCATTCGTGTTCCAGTTTCGATTGAATAAACCACGCCGTCAAAAACTAACAAACAAACAATGACGGACCCGAACATTACCGTCTCCACCTCAAGCTATAATCGAATTAGTCGGAGACTAGTGAGGTAACTAATTGAATTCTACTCGGAGAGGGGCTTAATGCATTTTTTTTTCTGTTGTTGTTTAAGGTTACCGTCTTTATAAGGTTCCGGCTAGGATCGGGCTTGTTCGACTTCAGTGGCATCTAGCTGAATGCGTTGATTAATTAGTCACACTTGTTGAGTGTGCGTGTTTGTGAATTGTATTTGGATAGAGAGAGGGTGCTGGTTGATTAAGAAATTACACTTCTTTTGCCTTTGTCGATCGATCTTTTACAGCTTAAAGACGGGTTTTGGTTAAAGGCAACAAAAAAATAATAACTTTGATGGCTTCATTTATAGTGTGGAAGTTAATTTTCATTTTTATTATTATCATTACAAATGATAGGCGTCTTCTTAAACCCGCTTTGCATTGTCCTTCAACTCGACACGGGATGAACTTGGATTAAGACCGCCAGTCTAGTGTTGAGTTCTTTTATTTGTCCATCAATCAATTGTATTGTCCTGGCGGGTGTCAGTGTAAATTAACAATAATCTCGAGACAAATTGAAATAAATTAACTTTTTTATATGTAGTTTTCGAAGAGAACTATAATATTTACTCTGACAGGTGTGTCTGTATGCAAAGTTGACAGATTGATTCTATTTAATGGTTCAGGATAAAAAGATAAATTATATTTATCGACCCATTCGAGGTTATAAGAGTGACAGTTCAATGGGCATTAACATTCAAAAAGATGAAAGTTTTGGTTGCAATTTTGACATGGTGCATGGGATTCTGACAGATGATTGACATTTATTTATGTCAATTCAGTGATGACATTGTGGTGTAAGTCTTAGCTTAATCTTATGTTTTTACTGACAATTGGAAAATGTTTTAGCACTGGCTTGTCCAGCAGCAGATTATTGTAGATATTAAGTTTGGAATACCGTCTCTGGACTTGTTTTCGGCTTTTTGTTTATCCTTTTCTATGTAGGTCTTCCATTTCAGTTTCGCATTGAGTGGCATTCCAAGTAGGATGGGTACCTCTTTCACTTTTTTGTACGAACATAAGCAATTTAGCGTGAGTTGATTTGTCTTCGTTAGGTACGGTACCCCAAATATTTTTCTAACCCTGTAACTTCTGAACAATTTGTTGGCAATTTTCTGTCAGCGTCTTCAACCGTGTTATACGTTGCCAATATTGTTGAATCGTCCATAAGGGTTGATCTTAAGATTGTTGATTTCTCGTTTGAGTTCCTCCAATGCTTCAGATTGATTCGAATCATTGGGAAAATAGCTGAAGGCCACCTGAGATGTTAAAACCAGGTTTTCAGAAGACTAGCAGAGCATATGACATTTTTTGGACGACGCTTCGGTTTCGAATAGCCGAATCCATTTGATTCACCAAACCGAAGTAGCAAGGGTTTTCAAAGGCATCGTCGAATCTCCAAAAGGGTATCATTCGTAGAGCTGATGCTTACTCTGAGGTAGGTAGACTACTTTGAAGTTACTGCTGTCTACAGTAACGATTAGTACTTAGCAGTGTTTGTTCGCAACATCATCTAATTCAAAGCCAACTTGGTTCGTCTGTTCTTCGATTGCCTTAAAAGCCTCTGCGATAGCTGATGATCGTCCGCATATCCCAGCATCTTTATTAGAGATCGTGCTTTATAGGTTAATACCTGCCTTGCGCACTATCTGTTCCAGCCTGAGGTTGAAGAAATTACATGATAGTGCATCTCCTTGCCAAAATCCCAAATTAGACATTGCACCGCGTTCCAATTGATGTTGATGAAGCGGTGGTGATTCTCAACTTGAAATTCGCGGGCCTTTCCAGGATTTGCCTTGGTTTAAAGATTTGGTCTATCATCGTTGTTGATCTGCCCGAAGTGCCGCAACATGTCTACAATTCTCTGCGCATCGATGATTAGATTTAAAGGGCCTGGGTACTGGCTTTCGTAAAGCACTATTGGATGTTGTCCTGTAGTACGACTCTTCGATTTCCTTGAGCTAGGCTACTGCATGTGCCCTCTTCTTCTCCTCTCTTCTTCTGACTTTTCTTCCATTCATGCTAAGAATACAACATGCACAGCATGAATGGTGGCAATAAGCTGGGCCACATTTCACTCAGCCTGACAGAGACAGATCTACGTTCGGGGAGACTAAGACTTATCGAATAACTTTCAGTTCCACATTACTAAAGGCATCGTCAATATCTAGGAAGGCTATACGGGTATATTCCTTGTGATGAAGTGAGTTTTCTTTTACCATTATCACCTCATGAATTGCTGTCTACCAATCGACGAGTGTTGGGTTCGTAAGACACACTTACCCCTAAGCAATGGCCACCTCATGAACTGCCCATCTGTAGTTGAGAAGATGGATAGGAATGACTATCAAAAGGGCTGCACATAGTATGCCTAAGATCTTCTCTTTCATTTTAACTTTCCAATGAATCTAAGGCATTGTAACTCTCTTTGCATCTAAGGGAATCATTTAATCGATTTGAAGTGAGTTCTTAGTGAGCTGTGACAAGGATGAATAGGGCTATTGGAATATCTCTAGGGAATTCTCTATCCTCAATCTGAGAGCTTCATATTTGAATTATTGGAGTTGGAAGACTAACACAATCTCTGACAGCACATCTGAATTGAAATTCCTACCCGTACATTTCCAGAATCTGCCTTTTCATTCCATGAAATCAGTCATGGAAGACCAATATTTGACTCTGATCACGACTAGAACGTTCAAAAAGCAGGATACATAACAATTAACACAATTTCCTCTGTTGTTTCTGCAATATTTTCCCGCGAATTTAAACCACGAAAGTAGTTCATCAACAAGTTCCCCCGCTCACTGACGACCTTCTTGAATACCCACTAATGACGCACGACACAAACCTCAACTTAAAACGCAACCACTGGGCTTGAGATACATTTTTAATTTTTTCTTTTATATCGAACGCCTAGAATCGAACCGGATTCTGTCGTAATTTTTCCACTGCGCAGCCCAAGGCCTTTCTTATTTTTGCTGCGCGCTACAGCAAACTGATAACCGAGTCTCGGAGCATTCTTGACATGAGGTCTTACATGTGATACTGGTAAATAGTGACTGCTGCCGTTTAAAGTGTAACACCATCAGAAACAACCTCCACCCAGTCGAATGGCCTTTCCAGGTCCAACACTGTTACCATGTGGAAAGCTCGCTATGGTGTCTGATTTCGTGTGAACTTATAGCCAGTTTGCGGTGCAAACCAATAAAGTCCAGCCGCATGTCAGAGAGGGCGGAATTTTTAATAAATTTCCAGTCGTATCCGGAAATTAAACTTGAATTGGGATTGTTCATGGCGTTTGGAGAATGGTCTTGTGTTTCCATTTACCCACACTGCCCCCACTCCCTTGTAATTGTGCTTATTGCATTTAATTGAACTAGTTAATTGTGGTTATTAATTTTTGGCGTGCACTCTTTTGTCATAAGGGAAACTAGCATAGACTCTGTTCGGTTGGTTTAATGAGATTCAAATCCTGTAACTGACTTGTGGTTACATAAATTGATAGTCCTTTTGCGAAAAGAGATTAAATTAATTCGCTTGAATGACAGACTCGGTTGATGACCTTAAAGCACACGGAAGGCCGATTCAAGTCATATGGTTGATGGGGGTTTTTTGCACGCATAATGTTTGCGACTTATTGATTTTTAAGTAAATATTTATCCAAAACACAGTTTTCATTGAAGAAAATCACAAGAGGTACAGATTGACAAAAGAATAACGAGTGTTGAACTAAGTAATTTGCAATTGTTAAAAGAATTAAGGTTGACACTCTCGAGGCTGTTTCAAATGCTTAAGCATTGATTCTATTCGCGAAATCATTTCCAAAGCCGTAGTGTGCTTATATTGTGACAAACTGTAGACTATTTGTGGCTAATAAGACGTAAATACGCTCTCCTAGTTTGTTTTGGACTTCCCCTCTTAAGTGCCCAAACAAATCGGAAAAACTCTCAAGGCGGCTATCCAGAGGGCAGTGTATCTATATTTTACAAATTTGTATACAGAACTCAGAAGTAAGAAGCTTTAAAACTCCTCCAACGATGTCTTAATTTACGTACGTAGAACTTATACATTTTCGATTTAAAAATCAGGATCCAGTAAAGCCAGGTTCAACACAAGAAAGTTCTTTGAAGAATAGACTCTATCATGGCGCTCCAGTCTAAATATGCAAATAACATCTAGTAGCTTCATCAGTCTTCAGAAAAATTAGGCTACGCACATTAGAAGTAAAACTTCTTTGCCATCGGTAAGGTCAGGCGAGGTTAGATTAGAGTGGTAGGCTGCATTTGATAGCAGCACTTTGACCAGAGAAGGTCCTTTATGATGCCACTTAGACCATCCGGAGCTTACTATAAAGCACTTGAGACTGCTTATGCTGGTATCAGCCAGTTCGTTAAGGTTATGGAATAAGTTGGCTCCTAATGAGACTCTTTAAGAAAGAGAGGGCCGGGCACGAGCTGAGAAGCTGGAGATCCATATAGCTTCTATAAAAAACATCATAGAGGAGGTCTAGCCTATTGGTGTGCCTGCCAATGGTGCAGTGTCCCGTTATAACACCCACTAAGGTACTACGTGGTACCAACCTTTTCTGTTTTATTAGGCAGTAAGAGTGTTTGCTATCCAGCTTAGGCCAAATCTGTTTGGAGATGAGGATGATGGAGTTGTCCACATGCAAGTGACAAGAGACATATTTAGATTCCCCTTTTTCGGTAGAATCGTGTTAGAGGCCGATATTAACGTACACAAACACAAGTCTTTATTATTAACTACCACGCGTTTGTTTAAAGGAATTCAAAACAACAATAATATACAGAGTAAGGAAGGAAACGATCCGTTGTCGGCTACTGATTTTTGATGACTGCCCAGGACCGTCCTAGGATGAAACTTAATGGATCTTATTTCTTTGTAGTCTGTGTGTGTGTGTGACAATCGAAAGAAGTCATTGGCCATGCAGTTACCTCCTCCTTCATTTCGTCCATGCAGCTTCTGCAAAAATCATTTGAATGTATGTCTAATCTTCCTTTATCCTCGCCTACTAAACAGTGTCCTTTGGTGACACCTTTTACGATTCTGATATCCGATCTATTGAGAGAAATTAAATTCGTAAAGCTTTTCAAATCTAGACATGTGATTGTCCACCTAGAATTTGTTCCCCCGATAGCATCCAGCTTGAATTTAAGTCAACATGTAGCGATCGATAGGTCTACCCAGGGTGCCTTTATCAGGAAGCATGGGTATAGTTGTTCCATATCTGCTCAGTTCGTCTGCTTACAGTGCCCTTGGAATATCTCTTTGCTTCGGCACCCAACAAAGGTGAATATTGAATTGGTTCGCCATCTTTATGAGAGATGATCGGCAATCTACTAACGAATTTAGAGAAAATGATTCCAAGAACCTGGGGTCGAATTACGGCACCAGTGATCGAGTAACTCGTCACGTAAAAATGAGCATTATAACGTATAAACGATCATTCGGACGTTATAATGGTCGTTTTTACGTGACGAGTAACTCGATCACTGATGCCATAATTCGACCCCTGATTGCGACTTGACTATCCAGAAAGATACCGACATCTGTGGGAAATTTCACGTTTTCCTTTAGCCAAGATAATACTTCTTTAATCGCCCCTATTTCCGCTTGAAATAGGCTGCAATGATTTGAAAAACGGAAAAAGAGAATTCGTCTGTGTAAAAGTCGATCTTCCATAAATGCCTCTTCCTCCCAGAATGACCTGGAGGGAATGATGACAAGGTAAGGTTAAGTTAGGTTAGGTGGCTGCCCCCGCTAAGCAAGAGCACACTTAGACTAGAGTGTAGATCCATTGTGATACAACATAAAGTACTGGGTTATCTGCAACGGACACCTAGTATAATGGATTTCCTTGTTCAAGGAAGAAGCAATGGATGGAGACAAGGAAATTTTTATTAAAATTTAGCTTTGGCATGGTATAGTCTGTGTTTGTTTGGTCTGGACAAAATCTTAAGTGGACCACTCCTATCAGATGAAACAGAATGCCCAGTGTTGCAGAGGGTTTTCGTTTAAAGTGATCCGCTCATGCATAAACAAGCTGATCGTTAGGCCTTGCTTAGATAATTTCGGTTTTTGGCTATATCTCAGGCGACCCATCATGAGTATCGGTCTTATGATCCAGATGTAGAGCCAATGAGTTATACGATAGTTTTTTTGTAAGAAAAAAGTGCTTCTGTAGCTTTCCAACACTATGTCTTTAAAATATCGACACGTCGAGTTTAAACAGAACCGGTAGTAGTGTACTAGTAATAAAACAAATTGGCTTCAGTGTATAAGCCGTAGTTTCCGATTAATTACCACCACTGATTAATCAGCTAATAAATAACACACTTACTATACATAATCACAGCCAAAAGATTGACTACTGATTGACTTCTTCCGCATTTTAAAAGAATTCCTTGTGTTTGACGAAATATCAAAGTGTTCTTACGAATTCATTTCTTTGACCAAAATCGACAGACAATATTAATTAAACGGGTTTAGATACAAATAGGTTTGTTAATTCAGTTGAAAAGGTAGACACAAAGAAAGAATAAATATTTGTTTCGCAAAGAAAGGTGAGAAACATGACAAACTGCATTCGGTTATGGCAATCAAATGGCAAAAGTAATTCAATTTTTTTTTTTTTTTTTTAACATATTTACATAAGGATTAAGGATTTTTTATTTTATTTTTATTTTTTAAAAACAAGCTTGACATTTTGATTTAAATTTAATTTTTTTCTTAATCCAATCCGAAGACGAGGTTTTTTGTTTGTAGAAATATGCACCAAGTTAAAGATTAGAGGGTGCGTCTCTGACTACCTGCAAACCGGCAATCCCACTGTTGTTAGATATTATAGAACAAGACGTAAGGAGTAGATAGCTTTTGACTTGTTTTAGATAATGTAACTGAAACATGTTTTCTTTTGTACAAGTTTGAATTTTTTTTGTGTGTTTTGCTTTCCTAATGGGGTTCAATGTTTTGAGAACAATGCACGGATAGACCTTGAAGTGGTAGACATTCAATGTTGTAATGAGTTATACACCTTGACTAATTTATTTATTTTTTTTTAATTTGTGTTGGTTGCCAATGGCCATTTCCAAGAAAAAGAAAGACTGTCTTGCAGCTGCAAGTACCCTACTAGGACCTTACGATTGCAGTTTCTCTATATTAGACTTCTTTGTGCTTGGCTCATTCAAACCTTGAAACCTTTAAAGATTGAGATCATAAAAAGAAAGTTTTCGTCAGGACCATCAACTGATCAACCATGTCTTTCAACCGAGCCAAGGAATGGAGTCATAAGAGGTGAATTTCCCAAAGATTTTCCCAAAGACGTTTGTCAATCTTTCTAGAAATTTCGTCATGGAATGCAACAGGAACAATATCTGACAGTTTTTTTTAGGAAGACCAAGCCAGAACTCAAGCTCTTGAAAATAGTGAAGGGAACTTTGTCACCGAGATAGAAGGAATTGTAAATGTGTTAAGCAGCACTTCCAGAAGTTGCTAAATGAACATAATGTTGGGAGAGTAATGTGGCACGAAGAGAGCTCACCTCCAGTCAATGAAGAAGTAAACCCCGCTCCCAATATAGAAGCCATCAAAAAGTTAAACAATAACTAGGCCGCCGCCGGTTGTAATGACTTTTCAGCAGGACATTTCGAATACGGATCGTGAAATCATCAATCAAGTGTTGGTGGATGAAAGTTTGCCCGACGACTGGAATATCATCACCAAATGCCCCATCTTAATGAAAGGCGATCCTATGTCTTGCCCCAACTATCGAGGCATATCGCATATCACTGTCGAATGCCGCATGTAAGATGCTATTGTCACCCGAACACAGCCACTGGCGGCGTTTGAGGTTGTGCGGCCTGTGCGGTGTCATCCCAGGGGTGACAACTGTGGCGAAGGATAATGAAATATTTTCTTTGTTTCTTTGTTTTCTTTGTTTTCTCTGTTTGCTTTGTTTTGTTCTGGAAAAATAAATCGACGATCGCCATTGAAAGGAACGGGTCGTTTTTTAGTCGACACTATTCTCCTTACTGTGTGAACGTTTAAAGCGCAAACTAATCGATATGTACCTCGTACGTGGCTTCAGGTCTGACAGATCGACGAAATCTTTACCCTTGGGCAAATCCTGGAAAAGACCAACGAATTTCAAGTCAGACTGACCACCTTTTCTTGGCCTATAAAGCGGTATATGATAACATTCATCATCTTGAGCTCTACAGCTCAGCTAAGTGTCCCGCGTGATGCTGGAGAAATTTGAAGACGGCTCTTCGAAACTTTTTTGAACATTCACCAGATTTGGTTAAAAAGATGCGATCGAATAACAGATGAAAGATGAAAGAAATTGGCCTAAAAGTCAATGAGGACAAAACCTCTGTCCACTGCTAAGAGGACCAAACGTTACTGTTGACAACAGTCATTCCGAGTTTAATTAAGGTGTTCACCTACCTCGGAGGAAACATCAACTCCACATCCTAGTGGAGGTTCGACGTAAGTCGTTACTTTTTTGGTTAAGCGAAACAAATCCATTCATTCCTCCTACAAAATACCGATCCTTCCTGTTCTGATATTTAATGCCGAACGCTGGACAATAAACAGGAAAACAGAGCTGATATTGAACACTTTCTTCATCAGATGAAGAAGGAGAAACAACCACAAACTCTATGAGCCGTATCAAGATGTGAATGTATTCCAAAAAGTCAGAACACATCGACTTCACTGGCTTTGCTACATGAAGCAAGTAGACAACAGTGCTCCAGCCAAAAGGGTCCTGGAATCACATCGCCAGGTTCGAAACGAAAAAGAATATCGAACTTTCGTTTTAAGGACCAAGCTATGCCAAAGGGTTTGGTCTTAAGAATTAGAAAAAGCATGTGCGGGATAAAAGAAGATGGAAGGTTGCAGAGACCTTCCACGGGTCGGGAGCCTATTTAGTAAAGTCAGATAGGAAGTGACCTATGATCTTTGGTGACTCCGAATGATGAGAAGGTTATATTCTCGAAGGTTTGTCATTTGCTTCCCGAGAAAAACATTTGGTTATGCTGACTTGAACTCGTATCAACTCGCTAAGCAGTCCAACCAAGGAAGGTGTGGGATGTGAAAACACTTATGACAACATCCCTCTAAACAAATTGTTAACTTCTTGCCTAAGGCATGCTTATTAGTATTTTATTTAACGTCAAACGACTTACTAGTAGTTTTCTGCAGTTAATTTACTACAGGTTCACTTAAGGATGGTTAAAGGCCGCACTTCAAGAAGCAACTAACAAAATATTGTCTCCAAACCATACCCTGACAAGTCGTTAAAATTTAAAAAAAAAATCTACTTCAACTGTAGTGTCACAAAGTTTGAAGTCATCAACAACAATGAAACAAACGATTAACTTATAAGTCTTTACTTATTGTTTAACCTCAAGCCTAGGGACCACACACATCTTTAACAGTTTTGCGTTGCACCCACCCACTAGCCTTAGCACTCCCATCCAAAGGTCAAATGAACCATCTTAACATCTTTAAATATCAAAACATTTACCAGGAAGATGATGTTCATTTTTCATCCGAAATCAAATCCGCTTAAGGGCAAACCGCATCTACGTGTACCAAAAATATTCATCGACGCATAACTCCGTTCCCTGACAGTAATGACAACTTTATCAGTGATGACGCACTGCATTCCATCCGCCTCGGCCGGCAGTGGGTTTAAAGATACAAATGTCAAATATCTGCATTGTTATGTCGCCCCGTAAACGGCCTCGATTGTCTCCAAATGTCGCTAGTGTATGACATAATAGCGGTGCACAACAGCCAACAGCCACTTGGCGTAAGAACTAATTAAATTTGTATCTGGGTCACTTTCGTTACTTTTACTCGTACGACCAGTGGGACAGTCTTTTCAGACCTCGATTACCAGCCTACGGGTGGCAAACTCCACCGATTAGGAGACACTTTTGTCCACCAAACTCAGGTATTATGACATATCTTCTGGTCAACATGAAAGTTTCGTGCAGAATAATGGAGAGCAGTGCCTGCAAGAGGTTGCACTACGGTTTTTTTTTTGTGACCAAATGCCTTCGGTGGTGGACATTGTAATTCACTTACGAGACAATTAGTCGCATTGCACCGGTTTTTCTTGCACGAAATAAAATTTAAATCAATGAGAAGTTGGACGACCACAAGGTGGTAGTTAGCTTAATTTTGTAACAAGTCGAGGTGGAGTCGAGGCTCTAAAAAAAAAAAAAATACTGTCACCACAGAGATGGAAAGTAGTTTTTGGCTGGGAAATTTTTTAGGCCTTTGGTTTGAATGGATTGCCTTTTGCTTTGCGTCGTCGGTAATAGACTGGTTCGAGGTGTTTTTTTAAATGACGTACATATGACATATGTATATCGTAACTGAGTTTATACAATTGGTGAAATTGATGACGTGACGAAGCCGTGAAACAGCCGAGTAAAGACAGAAATTGGAATCTTAATCAACGAGAGAAGCTTTTTTTTACCCCAGTCACTGACACTAGAAGTTTCTAACCCAACTTAATTAAAGTCGTGCTACAGTCTGGGGTGGACCTGGGTCTCAACCAGCAAGCGGGTCCAGCCACTTCGATCTCTAACCAGCTGCCTCTAGTTTGTTGAGGTCCCCTTCCATTTGCATGAGTCACCTGAGTCGCGATCTTCCTCTACAGCCTCGTCGCTCGAGGATGGATTCAAAGATCTTCCGAGTCGGAGCTTTGGTGTCTATCCAAGTTTCTTAGCGCAAGAGTCTATAATTAAGCTTTGAAATCTGAAAAGTGTAAATTGGTCAGAAAGGCTAAGCAAGGCTAGGACATATAGAGAGCCTGGTCACCATCGAGGCAGCACGGATTTTTAAGTCTACATCGAACATATAACGTGCATTGCCTTAGGCGGTGATCACAAGTGGCGTGCAAAACTAGAGACAGCTAGCTAACGATCAAACTAGCTGAAGTCGCTTTTTGGTTAGAGCTCAGATACGCCCCAAATAGGAATGTCGTTTGGAAAATAAAGCAAGATGGAAGGTAAGGTTGGTTAGGTTAGACTGTAGTGGCAGCCAGGATTCGCTAGCACACTTTGACCAAAAGAAGAATTCCTCCACCTACTTACGAAGCCATGAAGCTTAGGAGACCATTGACATATAAATTATATGCCAGGTCGTAGAGGAGAGAGCAGGACATGTGCTTAGAAGGAGGCGGATACAATCCTCGTTTTGGTCGAGAAGCGGCCTACCCTTGTTGCTTGTTTACATAAAAGGCAGTGTCCGGTGATGACACTTACGCTGATGTGCAATCTGCTAAGCGGGATCAAACTTTTAAAACGTTTCGGATTAAGCTTGAATCGAACTCAGTTTCCTTTACTCTTTCGATAAACCTAGTCAAACCTTCCAAAACGCAGCCTATCAAGTTCCGATTTGGTATCAGAAATGGTCTTAGACAAGGCGATGTCTAAGTGCTTTTTGAATTTAAAAAGATCGCAGCTCTTGAACAGCTCTTTGCGCTAATAAGATTTGACAGCCAGTGCCGAGATTAAACGAAGAACAACGCTCGCTTATTGATTTTTTCAATTCGGTTCAGTTCTATCAAAGGCGTATGGACCTTGTCAAAAAAAAGTGAGGCCATTGCCAAAGATAGTTAGGATGTGTAAGGTGTATAGACTAGGCTTCGGCTTAGAGAACATTTTTGTCCACGCAGGGGAAACAATACAACAGTGAGAAACACCCACCGTAGATAGAGATCACGTTAAGACAAGGACCTCCACCAACTTGGTTTACCAAATTGAAGGCAGTTAGCTAAATTTTGAGCTTGCAGAAAATACTTTTCAGTTGAGGCACTTTCTCATGCCACACTCTGACACCACCTAAAGCAAAAATTAAAGTGAGTGAAGGAATAGGTTAGGTTGTACCGGTGGCTGCACCTGATATGCAGCCTCACTTGGATCTCAAAGGATCCATTGTGTTCCCCCGGTGTGGGATACCTGAAATAATGAAACAATGATTATTATTATAATTGAGTTCCAAAGAAATTTCAGGATGGTTTTTGAAGGCTTGTTTGAGAATTGGCTCAGATCATTGAAAATTTTCTACGAGGGCCGACTCTCTATTTCTGCTAAGGCTTGGGCATTTTTTTTTTTTAATATTTCACTAGCGCTAAAGGAGTTATGAATACCCTTATGATGCTATTCACACAGCTCTAGTGTTGGTGTAGTGATTTTGAAACTCAGGTAATATTTAGGTTTTAGTCTTTTTGCTCCGAGGGTGGTGTCCAGAATGACTGGGGTGAATTACTGGTACTGTTGCCATTGCTTATAATTCAAAGTATTTCTTTCGAACATCCCGATATCATTGATGCGGTCAGCAAGTCATATGACTACCCTCAGCGCCTAGGTCCGTTGTACTTAAACGCATTCTCTTTACATGGGCCGCCAGTAGATTGTGACCTACCATAATGGTCACAAGAAGTGATAGGTGAATTCAGTTCTGCCCAGAGTTCTTGAGGTTCGGTATGTCGTTAGTGAACTTCAATTCTCATTCGTGAGTTTTTCAAATTTCATGGTGATGTTGGACTTTAGAAGTTCTAGTGGTGGTAAGTCATTATCAGATCTATCTCAGAAGTATATCCGCCTTTTCATTTCCATGGAAGCCCTTATGTGTCGGGAGCTCGTCGTGGCAGAATTTAATAATTTTGGATCTGATAATTTTGGATGTGATGGCTGCTTGACTATCTATGTATCTTCTTGCGAGTGTCTGCTTTGATAGTTTTCGTGAGGCTTCTACGATTGCCAAATCTTCCGCCTGGAATAAGGGAAAAGTTGTTCAATTGTAGCTGGCAGAATCATTTTTGCAAAATCCCTTTAAAAACGGTTTGGAGCTGACCAGTGATTGTAAAGAAGTTCGGGATCTTTTCTGGTTGTGTATACATGTTTTTTCAAACATTTCGTTAGTCAATAACAACAGCAGAAGTGCTCCAATATACCGGGAACAATCTCAGTCCCGTGGCCAACAGCAATACATAGCTCATTCTTTGGACTTGAAAGGTCAACTTTTATCGAAGTCGGATTCTTTAGGATTGAACGGACTTTTGCAGACACTTCAATTGGCTTTGTCTTTGGAATAGCTCTCCAATCTTCGCCAAAAGCCTTAAACAGCTTCAATAAAGTGGCCCTAAAGTTCAGGGATACCATTTCAATTTCGCACAATCATTGCGTGGGTTGTGCACTTACTCATTCGCCGGTTCGTTCCATTTCCATTAAAAATTTCAAATAACTCTCCTCGTCCATCATCCACTTCAAAATTCGAGCCACATTTCACATTCAATTCATCACGCTTATCATTTCCCACTTTGCCACAAATTAAATCGCAATTTTAATCCAAATCCAAGGAAAAAAATATATATATTCAGTTCAGCTATTTCATAACGACGACGGACGGGGCGATCGCCTGTAGGCGCCCAGAATATACACGAAACGAATACCACAGTCAACATGATTTATCTTCCGCCTAAAGTGGACCAATCGAACTCTTTTACACTACATCTGGCCAAGCCAAGCCTTTTGGGAACACAATTGGATGCCATAAGATCCATAGATACTTTTACTTTGGTTCGGTTCAGTTTATTCATTCAGTTATGTGCGATATTGTTTGCGCGCCCGAATTCGATTTTATTCTCTTTTCACCCGTTAATGGTCAAAAAAAAAAAAAAATTTGTGTTTTCCCGTATTGTACAATAAGCCCTCCCTAACGGAATTCATTTTTTGTTACAAAATTTTCGATGAAACGAATATTTCCGGCACAACAATAGAATTTCAATGGGTGGTGCGAAATCATTGATCGCCAGCGATAAACCGATCAAACGTCAATTACCCTAAATTAGGGCAATGGTCGCAAGAGGAGAGTAGTGCAGCAAGCCTTAACAGATGACGGTGGTGGTGGTAACTCTTTCCACATCCACCCAATTTTCCACGCCAATCAAAATGAGTAGAGTGGCTGGTGTGGGAAGTACCTTCACCTAACTCTGGTATCTGGAGCAAGACACACAGGTGGAAATGTGTCACTTTATGTAATTGGCTTTTGAATTAGGCGCCGTGGATGGGATCGGGTAAGCCTTAGAGCGGTGGCCTTTCAACTGAACAAAGTTGTTAATAGCGTTTTTAATTGATTTATAAATAAGTCCACGGTAACGCAACTCTTCGGCGGTGTGGCTTGACATGACGTTGGCATTAATTGCACTTGAGCTTGAAGTGTAAAACAACAAACCTTGTTTATAACTCCATTATAATACACTTTAATATGGTTGTGTCATTCGAAAGGCTTAGAGGTGGTTAGGGGGAGTTGCGCCTTGAACAGTTCTTAAATGAAAAGTATCTATCAATTAGTGGATAAGGTTGCTACCGATATAGGTGGTTGTTGCGAAATGTCAGTTTTAACAAGGTGAACTTAGGAAAGGGAAGCTCTGAATTAAAGTCAATCAAGTTGTCAGTAATATGTCAAACAGGGAAAGATGGAACGTTCCCCAAATGCCACAAATGAATTAAAGTAGACGAATTGAGCTGAGCAAGTAAGCTTTGGAAAAAACATTTTAAGTGTTGACAAGCTTTTTTGATAAAGAATTCGAAGGTCCTGAACTTAGGCAAAAACATGACGAAGAAACCGGACAATTTCGATAACTTTGACTACATTGCAGGGTATAAGGGCACTGTCAGGGCTTAAAGATGGTACCTATACTTTTCTTCTAGTAGAATTGCTCGTAAGAATAGTAACTGTGGCTTACATCTCACCGTGCTTAACAACAAGGCTAAGTGCCCTTTTGACCCTTTTGATTGAGTAAGACTAAAAGATAGTGAGTGTGCTTATCCATTTAAATATAGAAGCATCAAGTTCAGTACGGGCTGTACAGCGACATCGACTTAGCCAGAAGAGTGAAGGTCCAACGACCGAGGTGGCTGGGTCATGTAGAGCGGGTGGACACCAATGCTCCGGTCCGAAAAATCTTCGAATCCGCAGCGCAGTAGAGGAAGACCACGACTCAGGTGGCGCACGCAAGTTGAAGGGGACTTCAAACAACTTAGCGTGCGAGACTGGAGGCAGCTTGTTGGTTGAGATCCAGGTCCACCCCGGACTGTAGCGCCACCTTAAGTAAGTAAGTCAAGTTCAAGATTTGCTAGTACCTTGATTAACACTAAGTCCGTAACTTTTTTTTCTATCAAAGTGTTGGAACACCACACTGGAGCACTCAAATACAAAAACAAGTCCATTCTTCTACTAGCAGGTACAACCCTTTTACTGTGCTTTCATCGTCTTTCTAAGAAAATTGAGTAAAGGCTTCAGTGACAAGGAGCTAGGGCGACCAGTATTCAGCACAGCAGCCGCAAAAATCGGCCACCTGATACGAGCAAAGGCAGGACAATGACATAGAAAGTATGTCGCAGTGTCGTCTTCCTCTCCACAACCGTCAACGATAGTGGTGTCACTCAAGCCTAACACGTTGAAATATTTAGCAAAGGCGAAATGTCCCTTAATAACGCCAATAAGTTGCCTGCAGTCTTTTCTGCTGAGGGACAGTAAGAATGCTGAGAACTTCTTCCAGACGTCGGAAAGTATCCATTTGGTTTGCCTGCATCCTGAAAGGTCATGCCACCTACTAGAAACCTAACCATCGACAGAAACTCTAACCGAAGATACGAACGAACCTAACGTGAGTTCAAGAGAAGTTTTTCTCTCAAACTTTCTGGTAATCCTGCGGTGTCCGAGGATCCAGACAAAGTTTAGCAAATTCAGTCTTCCAACCGAATTCAATCTAGTCCTCTCGAAGTATTTTGGATCTAGTAAGAGGATTGAGCAAGATCTTAAACGCAGCCTGACTGTCAATACAAACGCTACTCCGTCCTCTCTACTGGTTTTTCACAATATAGTTCGCAGCCCTAAGTATTGCAAAAATGTCCGCTTGAAAGACAGACGCATAAATACCTAGGAGGAAGTCCCCATGATGTTAACATCAGGGTGAGATAAATTAAGTATTGTATCCAGAGCTAGGCGTGCTAGAAAAAGCCCCGGTGCTGCCGAGATAAACCGTTCTTAAGAGTCTAGTCACGTTGTTGCATATGTTAAGGACGGTCCTTTTCGGTTTTAAGAGCCACAGAATTTTTTCGATAATAAGCCCCATGTCTTGCTAAAAGCGCCTTTACACAACCAGGGAACTGATAATGTTCTAGCCGCTTTAGACTTGATGGGTTTCGACCAAAGAATTTTCCTATCCAAGATTCCTCTTAAATATTTCGCTTCGTTGGCGATTGGGGTTCTCGCGTCTTGAGCATTTGTAGAGTCAGTCCTGCAAACTTCCTCTTTCTCATGTCGTATTAAGGATGAGACACCACTGAAATATTTCCTTGTGGTGCCGCAATAAGTCAAGGTTACCTCCCTTAGGATTTATGACGAATTTCAAAATAAAAATTCTAGGATGATGATGCACCTGAACTTGCCCTAAGTATGTAGTTCCAAATGATCGACAACCTTTCATTTTCTAACATTAAACAGTAGAAGTATTCTGTACATGGATAAAGTGGAATCATCATTCCGAAGCAAAGGCTTCGCGTGAAGAAAAGCATCGAATTGACTGATAACAACACAACACTGTTGAAAAGTCTTCGTTACCCTGCGACTCTCGATGGCTTGAACACTCCAAGACAGCAGCTTCTGCTCGACAGGAATGTCCAACTGACACTATAAATGAATTACTCCAAGTTGCTGACTCATTCCAGTTACCTTGAAGCGCAGTCAATACAAAAATTGCTTCAATTTTATGCAAATCCCTCATACGACCGAAGTTGCAATTGAATTTTTCCAACAGGAAATTGTCCGAATTGGATTACACGAGCAATTTTGCAGCCCATTACACAATCACCGCCATTATGAGTTGTATTTTGAAAAAAACAAAAGTGCAACAACTGCATCCATACGGTGCAGCAACACGAACACACAGAATGCTGTATCCTCCAGGTACATGGGTTGTTAATCTTATCTTTGCTCTGTAATCTCTCTCTCTCTCTCTCTCTCTCTCTCTCTCTCGAGTGAAATACTCCCCAAAATGGATTGCGTTCAGCTGCAGCTAGGCACAGCCTCGTAAGGTCATTTCGCAGCGACAACATCGTGCCAGATAAAAAATGGACTGCCTCACGGTGGTGTGCAATGGTGACACGATGGTCAGCAGCATGCCCCGGTTCATAGTCATTTTTCATTTAAATTTAAACAAATGCCCACTCTGGAGGAAGAATTCAAAGATTCGAGGTGGACACTGGACAGTGGGTAAATGCATTACTGTGCGAGCAATGATAGGCTTAGAGAGGAGGAGGTTGGCGTGCACCTAATCAATAAATATTGTGACCTAATGCCTTCGAATGGAAAATGTATTAATTTTGATTGTCGACGATAAAAGTCGCAAAGACTGGACCATACCGTTCGCAAAAGACTGCCCGCAATCAATTAAAAATGTCTTTTGGACTTTAATTTGCGTTGTTGGTAATAAAACTGTCGTTAGATAGATAGAACGGGGGGGGGGGGAACCACGTCAGTGATTTATTTGCAAACGCCATAAGGTTTCCAAGATAGTGATTTCTGAAAGTGTCCTGTTGATTATCTAGGTTAGACAAAGTGAAAGCTTCTGTTGACTGTTACAAACTGTTTTGTGTCAATGTGACATAATGATCAAGGGAAACTTATAAGACATTTGAGCCTTTTTACACACTTGTTTGTTTGTGTTCAGTTAAGTGGGAAATAAGCCCATGTTACACTGAAAAGATTGGTTTCGTTAAAAGAAGTAGACCATTGGATGTACATAGCGTATCCAGAAAACACAATGCCACTCTGGATGTTATGAGATTTGGGCTTGCAATCTTGTGTTACAGCCGTTAGACTTGGGCGTAGTTACGGTCCATCAAAAGAGGCAGTTTATTCTAAACTTGAATCAAATTTCAGCAATCTTGTGCAGCATCAAAAAGTCAACATGAAAGGTATTGTCCTTAACAAGCCGGACATTCGATAAATGAGGAAAACGTCTGGGATGATCAATATATCAAAGAAATCGCCCAAGGCCAAAAGGCAATACCCATTCGCGTTTCTTAGATAGAAGAAGATATTCTTGGATGTATAGGACGAACATTGTTACTTTCAGATTCATCTTTACGTAGGTCATACGTAGGCTCGAAATCGATCGAAACCAAAGTCTTCCTTAACAACCGTTATAATACTTAAGGACTTGCCAACCTTAACGCGCCTTAAAATCCTCTTCTTAAACAAATTTACAAACGATGGCTGAGCTTTTACAACCCGAGGTGTTTATTACAAGTACTGCAAATCTAGTTTAGGTAAGTTTGGGGTTGTCAACCCTAGAAAATCTCTCTGTTACAGTTTATGGATCTTATTTCCTCTAGATTGCTACCAAAATTTTCTTCGTTGGGGGTATTCCTTGACAACGGCATACATATATGTCATATCCCCTTCGACGTCCATGTCGTAACAGTATCTTCATACATCCATTTTTGCGAGTACCAGTTTCAAGGCACACTTTAACACAAAGCTGTGGTCAGAAAGGGAAACTATTCCTAGCTGCGATTTACATACAATAAGAGACTCCCTAGTATTCCTGCAATCTAGCGCTGACCAAAGAGCCTTGGAAACTCTGTATTCTACTTGGTTGGTTTGTCTTTGCTGTATTGTTCCTAAGACTCAAAACGTCTATGGACACCAGTCGATTCCGAAACGTTGTAAACAATTTGTCTTTCCAGTCTCTGGTGAATCTTTTATATATAGTACTCCACAATACGACTTAAGGAAAATGCGTTCCACTTTGATACCGTCTAGAGACAAATGAGAATCTTAAAGGGATGAGAATTGGATGAAAGTCGACTGTTAACACAGAAGTGTGCTCTGTAATATGCTAGAGATCAGCAAATCCTTTAGACTGTCTCTAAGGTATTTCAGGAGAAAACTTTGCTACCAATCAATGAGCTACTTTCATCGCAAATAGTAGTCTAGTAAGATCATGAATCAATCCGACTCTACTGCATCAAACTCTTTTAGGGAGGATCTGATAAATTGGCAAAGCAAGGATCTGAGCTGAATGTGCTCAATATTCGATATTTCAATATTCATGATCCATCCACCTGTAGATTGTGCTACAACTTGAACTCCAAGGCTTACGAGCTATGTATTAGAAGACCGAACATCTAACTGCTAATAGGGAAGCTGACGGATCACTTCAACAATGATACGATGACCAGCTGGATCTACCATTACAACTTCTGTAGAAGTTGCAGAGATGAGGAGGAACATAATCTAATAGACACCTGCTTTGCAATTACTCTTCGCTTAAGCGGCGAAGGCTTTATCATTTTGGAGTCCGATTTTTTGGGAATTTGGACAATCTGGCGCAAACTTTCTGCGATTCATTAAGGATTTACATTAGTTCAAATAAAATTATTCATCTAGCATCACCCTTTTTAGACTTTCAAGTGAACTCTACTCTCAGTAACCGGCCGTCTTGACGAACTATCCAGAAAGAAGTTTGAAACCTACGATGCCAAACATTTACAAGGCAGAAACTTATGATTACAAACAAACCAATAACTGTCTTTTACGCGGTTAGAGCCGGCATCAAAAACTCAATAGAATTCAAATCCGCTCCCACTGGGTTGTCCTGAGTAAATGCTGTCAAGTCAACATCTGGAACAAAGTCGAAGACGTCGTCACAAAACAACTACCTTGCTCCGTTTGAAGCTTTGTATCTGCTCCTGAACCTTTCTAGAGGTTCGGTAACTCGCATCAAGGTAGGTAGGTAGGTTAAAGAGGTGGATGCATCGCGTGGTGCAGCCTTCACTCAGATCTCTACGAACGTTCGGCCTCCCTGAACCATACCGAATTCTTCGCAACAAAGCTATGACCTTCCTTAAATGATAACTCGTGATGCAAAGCTATTGTCAAGTGCATTTTGTCTACAGTAGCTCGTTGGTTTAAATTCTCTTTCCCATTTGGGAATAGATCGCTCATACGCAAGAAAGAAAAGCCTAAACCTAACCTCTCGTTTGAAAAAATTCCAGAAATAAGCCTTTCGTCAGCTCTTCGCTTTCCTTCTTTTCCACTATTTGGTACACTCACTTGCAAAATGTGTCAAAGCTGCCTGTGTGTATTGACTTTCCTAGTAGTTCTCTCAATTCCCACTTTCATAGTATCATTCAAGACTTTCAGAGGCTGTGGATCTGAATCTCCTTCCTCTACTCAGACATTCCGCCCAAGACTCATAAATTTTCCCATTTCCGCAACAATGTTGTGAATTCAATTCACTCAACCGATGTATGCCGATCCTTATACCAAGCTTTGTTCTCCAGCATTTCCTCCTTCTTCTGGTATAGAATTGCTCTCACGATTCCAAAAATTCCCAGCAAGTCACATGGAAAAAGTAACACACAGACACACCATACCTAAGACAATAATATCTCACATTTCAAAGACCGTAAACTTCCAAATAACCGTACGGTCCTAATGTCCTCGCACCGTTCGCCGAGGCAATTTGAGCCACGAAATTAACCCGATTTCCTCGAGACCCCTTACCCCCGAAGGTAATAAAAGTCATCGATGTCGTTGTAAACGTTTCATGCCGTCGACTTGCGAGTATGAGCGGAGCGCCACAATAGACAGCAGTCTATGGAATGGAACCTCCAATCTTCGCCTAGCTAATGTATGTAACGAGACCGTTTTGTGTTTTGACTGTTTCTCGGCCGTTGTGTCGACATTTTGTCATATTTGGGCGAGGCAACGTGTTAGGAGTTCTGCACCGAATGTGAATGTCCAAATGCATGGACATACCTCTGCATCGGATCGACAAGGGGACGACTGTAAGTTCAAATAACGAAGCGTTGAGGGTCCTAGTGAAGCCGGGACGGAACAGTGGTGGACCACCGCCTTGTCTATAGTAAAAAACAGAAATTAAATTGTGTGTCTGGGAAGGTTTCCTATTGCGCTGAGATCTTTGGACAACCGAGGAGCGTAATACGTTCCATAGAGAGTGATCCAAATTCGTGCAAACGTGACTGTGATATTTTATCAAGCATTTGTTTTGTGTGATGTGATTCATATAGCAAATAGTTGTGCGGAGTATTCTGTGTGCCGGTTTTGGGTGGCTACTTTGGGTTGAATAGGTATATCCGCATGTAATTGTTATGTGAGGTTATGCAATGGGGGCCAATTGCAGGCCAGGGTGGTTCGCAATTGCATGGCTTTGGAATGCAGTCTTTGATCGAAAGCATGGATCAACTTTTGTTACATGCATATGAATGCCAGAGACATGACAGAAATTCACACGAGGTAAAGGAGTTTCGGAGACAATTCATTTTGATAGAGGAGGGCGGCAGGAGGTTTCAAGATCAGTTTATGGTCCAATCAGCCAACTTTTTCCAAAGCTCAGATATGAAATAACCTCACCGAGACATTTGGTGTCGAAAAATGATTCTGTCAAAATGACGCGCTGGTATGTAAATAACTTCACTCACAAGCCAATACCAAAGGCACAATCTTTCAAAAATCTGATCAACTATATACTTGCATACATACGCCTACGATATTGGCATAATACTTAGGTAGGAAGGGAGTTCGCGAAGACTGAGGTAAAAGCGGCCAAAATGTGCAGTAAACCAAAGCAGAATCAAGTATTTGCTGTCAACGATAAGATATCAGCGAATTGGATCAAACATAGCAATGGCGAGGTAGTAACTTCTGACAATATTTCAAGTCCTTCTCCTGAACAAGAAAGGAAGCTCTTTATATGACCATAATCATCCCGTCCTACATTATCTAAAGCATAGACTCTATCGCAGGCGGATGAAGGTATCCTAAGTTGTTTCAAGTGAAAAATGATTCAATGAACAACAACGCTCTGGCCTGCAGAGTCTTTACATCAAACCAGACAGGATTAAATGACGTCAATCAACTTGGAGTGCGCGCAGGAATGAGCTAACTGAAGAAGCTTGTTGGTTAAGGTTCATCCCGAACTCAAGCGCCACTTAAGCATGTTCTTTCTCTTTTCGTTTTTCGGTGCAACTTGCTCCATATTAAGTTAAGTATCCATCCGCAAACTATGCAATTATTTTGTGGTATAGGAAGATATGGAACCGTTTCCTTAGCATACTTACAGGATGAAGAAAATTACTGAACTGTCATTACATACATGTAATAAAAAGATTAATCTTTCAACGGATTTTTTGATTCAGTCGATTGGGAGCCTTCGAATCTTCCCTTTTGCAAAACATTTCTGTATCTCTGATCGGTTTCTGGAAGCTTTCTGTTGCATCAATGGGAGCTCCGAACAAAAAGATCATAAATCCTTCAATCACGAGACCAATGAATTTCGATTTAAAGACCGCGCAGGGTAGCATTCTTTGCCTAAATCTTTTCCAGAAGGTGGTTGAAATCATAAGATAAGATGCCGACTATTGTTTCTTACAACGGCAATTCCTTTGCTTGTTTTTCTATTGGCCAGTGACCCGTAATGACTGCTGTGAGCCGGGCTATGTCCGTCCATGTCCTGCTTTTAAATTCTATTGTCCCTTGCAGATTGTAGATGGACCAAATATTTCGTGATGTGACACCATTGGCAAACCTCCTCCACCTATGGTTGGTATCCGATAAGAAGATGACAGAGATACCGGTCTTAATCACATTTCTAGCCAGTTTTTTTGCCTTCAATGTTCCTAAAAACAGGGGGGTATGGTATGTAAAGCTGGCGACTTACATATGAAAGCAAGCAAGTTCTACTTTACACTACTCTATCAGTTAAGACATGATCGACGAGCTTAACATTTTGTTAGCCACTTTGCTGTCCAATGCGTCATTCGACAATGGACCTACAAATTTTGATTCATGACGCCGACTCCTAACCAATCCCAAGAGCCGAATGAAGAAAAAAATACAATCTTAAGCTGATTAAGCTTTGTCTGAAAGTGGAAGTGCTCCAAAGCCTGAAACTACCACCATTTTATAGTTTAAGCGACGATGATCAATCTATACTTGATTTAATTTATTGAAAAATGGATCGTGCCCGGGAACAGAAAAGTTGAAAAGTTGCGGTATCTTGGGCAGACATTAAAGGCCCAACCATAATTGAATGAAGTGTCCGTAAGCTGCCGTACGTAATAATGCGTGTACTCAGAGTTTGTATGCTGCTCCCAAAATGACTTCTTGCTCAGTTTCGTCAAGTTTTGGGTCCATTCGTAAAGAGTGATTTCATTCGCACATTCCGTTCGGAACGCTGACTGAATTTAACTGAAGCTGACAAAAGGATATGACATATAATCGCGTTTACTTAATGCAATTAGGGGCACTCTGCCATTTTCGTGGAATTTTCGTTCAATTATGACACTGGTTATCGCGCATCTAATGCAATTATAGTTAGGCCTTTGGAAGTCTGTTAAGAATCCTATTGGGTGACTTATTTACTAAGAAAAAGACAGCAACCACGGCACTTCGCTTGCTCTGAGATGTCTGGTCTGGTGCACCAAAAGCCGTCCTGCACACTCTAGATAGAATTCAAAAGATTAGGTTAGGTTAGGTTGAAGTCGCGCAGCACACTTAGACCAGTGATAAGTCCGTTGAATCTATTATTTATTTATTTTACAATTCACTGGCGCTAAAGGGGTTATGAATACCCTTATGATGCTATTCACACAGCGATGTAGTGATTTTTGAAACTCAGATGATATTTGGTTTCAATCTTTTTGCTCGGAGGGTTGTGTCCAGAATGACTGGGGAGAATTATTGGTACTGTTGCCATTGCTTATACTTCACAGTATTACTTTCGAACATCCCGATGTCATTAGTACGATCAACACTTTCAAGCCATATGACCATCCTACTGCCAATGTTATGTTTTATCGATTCTTCTACAAAAAGTGCTCTAGCGAAATAGCCAGCTGCATTCTGCCCCTGCAACATTTCACCCGCAATACTCGCCATGCTTCGAATGCACATCAGTTTACCCTTAAGTCTTCTTTCGGACGTACTGTCGAAATATAGAGATTCTTTCTTTAGCCGTACCACACAAATGTGGAATGTAGATCATAACTCTATGTTTCCTTATCACTACAACTACATTTAAAGCCAACGTGCATCGGTACCTCCTTCATCTCTCCTCTAATTTCCCTAATGCCCGTGCTCTTGTTTAAGGGTAGTCATAATCCCTTTCCATGTTCCATGACGAGAACTACCTGAATTACATTAAAGCATTAACATTTTTTTAAATCTTACGATTTTCTTTTACTTTTAACGAATAAAACGAATTTATTTTAAGAATTTACGAATTTTTTTCAACTCCACTGTTGACATCGTTAGCTTACCAAAAGGGCGAAAACGTCACACAACCCAAAATCAAAGGTGTACACAATCCCAAATGACACCCTGCTAACATTTATTTTTAGAATTTATTTGTATTAGTGATGAAATGATTTATCTCGGAATTCGGCGCCATCAAACACAGCTGAATATGTTAAACGAATACAGAGATACAAGTTGTGAGGTGAATTCAATCTACCCTCGAATTTCAACATGAAATGTTGTATCATCACGTGAAAGTATGCGTTGGGAGAACTTGTAAATTTGGGAGAAGGTCACATGACTAGCGATATACGAGTGTGTATTGATGTGTGCACATGATATTTATGTGATTGAAGATGTTTGCCCCAAAAAAAATGCTCACTCACGTGTGTGTGTATGCAAATGTGCATATACACACTTATATTTTGCAATTGTTTTATAGTTTCGTGTCATGCGCTTAATTTAAGTACATCACGGTTTCTAGGCAACTATAGGGTGAGTGTTATTCAGTTTAGCATGCTTGAATATAAATTTGTATTAAACATGTTTGGAATTGATATTACATTTAACTTGCATCTAAAATTCCACGAATATTTCATACAGAAGCAAAGATACATGACACAAATGACACAATTTCAATGTTTTCAAAGATCAATTGAGTTAAAAAGTCTGCACGGGTTTTTCAAGCCGAAATCATTGCAGTTCTACATGCCGCAAGTTTATATTTAAACTGACAGTATGATGCATGCAGCAATGCATGAATAGCTTGCTGTCATTGTCAGATGTGACAATTGAATTCCGAAAACTATGGATATGGAAAGACGGGATAAATTAGATAAAATAATTACTTTATTATTAGTTTTCAAAACTTATTTGAATTTTCCGAACTTTGTTTCGTTTTTCTTCCTTAGTGGACTTCAAATTGCAAAATGTCTCTTACATGAAACGTCAAAACACAAAAATTGTACTATTTTGCTGTTCTACTATTGTAGATTTGCATTGAAATTAGAAATAGAGGCAACTTGCGTTGATGCATGGCCGTGCAGCAAACACATGTGTCCTCTTCCATATAAAGCCATGTTCTCTAATTTTGCTGCACCCATTTTACTGCACATCTGTTTCTGGCATAAGTAAAAGAAATTGAAAAGATTTTGAAATTCACGCCATTACCGTTGTGTCAAACATGCAACTGTCATCTTTTGAAATATATCAGCGGCTTTGGTAACAAGCAAAACTATCACATTTGGGTTGATAAAATTGGAAGTGATTGTTTCTGAGCTCGAGAAGTAATTGGACGGTATGTTTTTTCAATAAGATGGTGCAATGTATCACACAGTTGGTGACACAATAACTTTACGGCGAAAGAAATCCTCGGATCAAATTATCTCTGGAAACAGCGAAGTCGATTGGTGGGAATCTAACAACACTCGATCATTTTCGTTGGGCTAATTGAAGGAAATTGCGCCGAGGAGCCGAAGAAGGCATTGTGATATTTGAAATTAATATACAAATAATAATACATATCAACCATTTTCCCTTATTTGAACACCTTTTATATGTGGACAGTCAGGTAGCTATCAAGACTTTTCAATTAATGTTCTTCTTCTTAATAAATCCATCCAGCTGCTGGGATACGCAGACGATATCGACATCATTGCCCGGTCCCAGCGCGCCATTATTGAGGCTTTTACGGCAATACAAGAGCAAGCCCAACGAGTTGGTCTCACGATAAATGAGGATAAAGCAAAGTATATGCTGTCTTCCAAAAATCGATCCGTCGAAAACCGTCTAGGTCAAAACCTAACAATTGACAGCTATAATTTTGAGGTAGTGAAGGAGTTTATCTACCTCGGGGCAAACATAAACTCTACAAATGACACCCTAGTGGAGATTCGACGAAGCGCTGCTTCTTCGGTTTGTCCAAACAACTAGGGTCCAAACTCCTAACCCGAAGGACCAAAATCATGCTCTACAAAACCCCGATCTTGCCAGTCCTGCTTTATGGAGCTGAATGCTGGACGATAAGTAAGACAGCGGATCAGATCTTGGGATCCTTCGAAAAAAAAATCCTACGTCGAATTTTTGGTCTAATCTGTGAGGAGGGCGAATGGAGGAGAAGATTATGACCGCGAACTCTACGAGCTGTGCAAAGATGTAGATGAAGTCCGGAAGGCAAAAATCCTTCAACTGCAATGGCTCGGCCACATCGAGCGAATGGACAAGAATGCTCCAGCTAAGAGGATCTTCGAATCCCAGCCACCTGGTTCACGAAGAAGAGGAAGACCGAACCTCCGGTTTAAAGATCAGGCATTCGCGAACGCCAGAAACCTTGGTCTAGTAAACTGGAAGCAGCGTGCCCGGGACCGCGAAGGATGGAAAGTGGCATTAGTTCAGGCTCAGAACCTCCAAGGGTCGCTGGCCTGATAAATAAAGTAAGTTCTTCTTCTTATCAGGTCAGTGTCACTTGGAGGGTCTGAGCCTGAACTAATGCCGCTTTCCATTCCTCACGGTCCAGAGCATGCTGCTATCAGTATACTAGACCCAGGTTTCTGGCGTCCGCGATTGCCTGATCTTTAAACCGAAGGTCCGATCGTCATTTTCTTCATAAGCAAGGTACCTAAGATTCAAAGATTATCTTATCATTCTTGTCCATTTGCTCGATGTGGCCGAACCAATGCAGTCGACGGATTTTCGCCTTCCGGACTACATTCACATCTTTTTACAGCTCGTAGAGTTTGCGGTCATAATCTTCTCCTCCATTCGCCCTCCTCACATATTTTCTTTCGAAGATCCCAAGATCTACTCCGCTGTTTTACATATCAAGGCTGACAAGATCAGGGTTTTGTAGGACATGATTTTTCAATCAGCGTGGACACATTACATCTAAGCAGATTTATCCAAATGAAACGCTCAACGATATATCAGCTGGCAACGAGGTGACTTTCTGTTGTGTACAAAAACACGTGTAGGAAAGGCTCGGAACTTGCCCTTGTAATGATGCCAATTAGAACTCTGTACAAGGAAATAGATGTGGAACCTATAATCTAATCTAGACACATGTGCAATAGCCAGATGACTTTGGGCAGCCTTCAATAAGAAGAATTTAAACAATATCACGAAGCTTAGTCAGAACAGAACACGAATCCTTTCAGGTTCCCTTACAGAGCGCTACGCAATAAGAGTTAACGTAAAGCGTCTTGGGCTTCCCTACAAAAACGAAAAGGAAACTGATTCCGTACGACACCTGCTCTGTTACTGTCCCCCACTAGCCACCAGAAGCATGATTACTCTCGGAAGTAGATTTTTCTATGGGCTGGAGAGCATGTTGAGTTTCTTTTCCTTTTCTAGGAATCTACCCAGAGGTCCAAGTAAGTCACAGGTCGGTAGGTAGAAGTGGCGATTCAATATGAACACAAATAGCACTGGTGTCCCTTTTTGTTACCACGACTCGTGTGACGTGGTTGGTGAATCAGAAAACTAACTAGCCAACATACTTCTAACTTTTGTTATGTTGGGAGGTTGAAGGACTGATCCCAAGAATGTGATTTTTGATACTGCAAAGTAATGTATCTAAGTTCCATAGAAGGCACCTACATGACATGTTTTCTAGTGCTGTGCAGTATAAATGAATTAGTTTTGACGTTATATCCCAAATTTACACATTGACTGGTAGAGTTCCAAGCAATAGATGCAATCAAAGGAAGAAAATGGAATGCGACCGACCTCCTTTATTACCTTGAAGCCTAGGTTTTTCTAAAAAAAATCGAGACTGGTTGTGATGACAAGACTCTTCGACATTTAAGAGTTGGTTTTCTCTTCTTCAAACCTTCTGACGCAATTCTATTCCATCTCAGTCATTGATTTGAGTTCAAGATCTTTTAAGTATGCTGCTTCTTCTACCCTTTCCGTAGTGATTATGGAAGCCTATACCCTAAAGTATTACAAAAAAACAAATGAAACTTAGATACTTACCACAAAGATTATAGGCTTCACTCAGGATTTTCATTCCTTGGCAAACATTTCTTTCATGAGATAGAGAAACTTTCCAGAATACTTGCTAATGAATTATACGGCTTCTATGGTTTAGAACCTGCAACAGATTGGAAGCAGACATGGAAGAAGTGAATCGTACTCTTAGTCGATAATTGTGTGATTGATGCAGCATAGGAAGCCATGGAGAAGCAAGACAATGGAGCGGAGTTGTTTGGACGTCAAAACCGTTTTTAACTAGCCACTTGGAAGCTCATGATGACACTGGTGATTGGTGCAAACGATTACATGCTCAAAGGAGAAATATCACATTGTTCAAACTTGGGTCAGATGCTGTCGAATATCATGGTCCTGTACAATGGCACAAGCAGGAGAAAGTCGTGAAATTCGAGAACTTCGATTATATCGTACGGTGGTACAAAGAGATGACTTTAATTGTTCGACAGTGGCTCGAATAAGTTGGTCTAAGAGAATCATAGTTTTGACAAAGTAGCAGCAATACTAGAGACTTTCGCTTGAAGATCAATGGACTAACCGTCTTACCTCAAATATTGAACCATGGTAAACTGTTAAACTTACGAAGACGTAGAGCACGCCTTCTTGTCCAAAGGATAAAAAGACTAAGCACCCCAATAACTTTCAGTCCTCGACATGGTATGGTTCCCTACATTAAGCCTATACCTCAGTGCCTTGGTCGGAGGTTTATGATTAAGTTTTCGATCCTAAATAAATGATGGTGCGAAGATAATCATACCATTTAGACGTTTGTTGGTGCACCAAAGAAGTCTTTCATGGTTCCACTGGTTGTTGGGGTCTTTGATCTCTTTCTCGGTGAAGAACCTTCTTTAGTCTTTAACTATTGTCAGCTTGCTTATTTTTATCCATTGACAGCCGCTGCAAGTCCGGATAAATGTTTTGTTCCATCTGTTTTAAATGTCGCAGCTTGGGTGAGCATTTCTGATCCTGTTCATCGTATCTTTTTCATCGCAGAAATACCTACCTTAGGACAGATTTTAGTTTTTGAAATCCATTTGGGGTAGTTATACAGAGTGCATTGTTGTTCCGAATCATGTTACCGAACCTTTAGACACTTATCTCATAACTTGTATACTTACTTACTTAAGGCGGCGCTACAGTCCGGGGTGGACCTGGGCCTCAACCAACAAGCGTCTCCAGCCAGTTCGATCTTTAGCTAGCTGCCTCCAGTTTCGCACGCTAAGTTGGTTGAAGTCCCCTTCAACTTGCGCGCGCCACCTGAGTCGCGGTCTTCCTCTACTGCGCTGTCCCTCGGGGGCGGATTCGAAGATTTTTCGGGCCGGGGCATTGGTGTCCATCCGCTCTACATGACCCAGCCACCTCAGTCGTTGGACCTTCACTCTTCTGGCTAAGTCGATGTCGCTGTACAGCCCGTACAGTTCGTCGTTGTATCTCCTCCTCCACTCACCGTCTATGCAGACGGGACCGAAAATCACCCGAAGAATTTTCCTCTCGAAACAGCCAAGAGCACCCTCATCCACTTTTGATAAAGTCCATGCCTCTGCGCCGTAGAGGAGGACTGGGATTATTAAGGTCTTATATAGGGTCACTTTTGTTGTTCGAGAGAGGGCTTTGCTAGTCAATTGCCTTCTTAGCCCAAAGAAGCAGCGATTGGCAAGGGTTATTCTTCGTCTGATCTCAGCGCTGGTGTCATTGTCTGAATTGATAGCGGATCCTAGGTAGACAAAGTCCTTAACTACCTCAAAGTTATATCTGTCGAGGGAGACGTTCTGTCCGAGACGTCGGTGTTGAGTGTCCTTTCTTGTTGACAGCATATACTTGGTCTTCCATCTCAATACTCGCGAAAGCGCCACTGACATCACGCTGCTTTCTTCCGATTATGTCAATATCATCGGCGTATGCGAGTAATTGGACGGACTTTTGAAAGATTGTGCCTCTTGTGTTGCGCGCGAGTTTTACACAATTCTTTCAAGATTGATATTAAAAAAGTCACATGACAGCGCATCGCCTTGTCTAAATCCTTTTTTGACATCAAAGGTCTCGGTGAGTTCTTTACCGACCTTGATGGAGCAGCGTGCATTCTCCATCGTCATCCTGCACAAACGGACGAGTTTTGCAGGGTTGCCAAAACTAGACATAGCTCTGTATAGCTCGTCTCTATAAATGCTGTCATACGCGGCCTTAAAATCGATGAATAGATGGTGTGTATCGATTTGGAGCTCATGGGTTTTTTTCCAAGATCTGCCGTAGTGTGAATATTTGGTCGATGGTGGACTTTCCTGGCCTAAAGCCACAATGATATGGACCAATCAGGTTGCTGACGAACGGCTTCAGACGTTCACACAATACGGCAGATAAGATCTTGTAGGCGATGTTAATTAGACTAATACCTCTGTAGTTGGCGTAGTTTAGATCGGACAAACAATGCTGAGGTTCCATTCATCGGGCATACTTTCTTCCGACCATATTTTACAGATGAGTTGGTGTATGCTCCTTACCAAGTCATCGCCTGCCGCTTTGAAGAGCTCGGCAGTCAGGCCATCTGCTCCAGCAGCTTTGTTGGATTTCAGCTTAGATATGGCTATCTTCACTTCATCCAGGTCGGGTGGACGGAATTGTTGGTCTCCATCGTCCAGATTGAAAGGTTCATTCTGCCTGACAGCGGTATTTGGTTCGTTGTCGCCGTTATACAGTCTACAGAAATACTCCTTCCAAATCCTCAGCATCGACTGCGATTCTACTACTATCTTCCCTTGCTCGTCTTTACAGGCTCCGGTTCGGGGTTTGTGTCGTTGACATGTATTTTTTACCTTTTGGTAAAACTTCCGAATCTCATTCCTGGAGTAGCATCTCTCAATTTCCTCGACCGCGCGCTTCTCATGCTCCTTCTTTTTTCTCCTGAGAAGCCGGTGCTCGTCTCTCCTCTTCTGCTCATAGAGCTCGTGAGCAGCTCTGGTCCTTCTATATAACTTGTATACTATAAATCAAAATAACATGTTTACACAATGCCTTGAAGTAAGAGTAAGAGTTAGCCTTGAGGTGCCAAGTGCAGGAGAAAAACTCCTCTCGAGGGCGTATTAAAAAGAATTAAACTTTATAATTTAAACCATAACCTATTTGTCCTTACCTATATTCAGTGTTAAAAGGTAAAAGTTGCATTTTCAATCGTGTTATCAAATTTGTTGTCCACACTGTACACCAATACATAAACCAAATTCGGAAATTTATGAATTTGCAGAGCCCCAGAGTGACCAATGGTTACGCATACATGGATAAATCACCGTGTAAACAACCAACAATATATTTTTCGTACTACATACGTAGATATTTAAAAAAAATATAAAAAATTCCTAGAACTGTGTAATCTTAGCCGTACAGTTCGAGGTTCATTTTGATATCAAATGCGTATATCTATCAATTCCAGACTATAGATGCATGAAATTGTTTTAGATTCGTATTTTATATTTTTCATCGCACTCTTATATTTGGATGTTTGTACTCGTATGTATGTATCTATACGGACGTATATCTCGTTTAATGTTTTATAATCGAGTTTATTCCCAGCTACATATCTACATCACTAGTATATTGCAGAAAAAATCCCCAAAGATTGTGTGTATATGTACGTATGTACATGTGTATAATACGTCGAGGTGAAGTTTCTCTTCACGTTAACGACGAGATACATTTTATTTTATTTTTTCGCGAATGCGCACTTCTTGTTTGTATTCGTTAAAAAAATAAAAAAAAATTCATAGAGGATGTTTCTGGGCAAACGACTACGAGTAAAGGCTTATGAATTGTTCATATGTATAAAAATTTAACTAAACAAATTTAAACAGAAAAAATCTAGGGAGACAAGTCACGTTTGAATGTGTGTGAATGTATGTAAAATGAGTGCAAATCACATTTGACGGGCAAAATTTGTTCAACTCAGCCTGGTAGGTTCCACCAATATGTTATATTGTGTGTATATCTGCATGAATGTGTATGTTAATAGGTCATTTATAGCGTATGGATTTGTGTGTTTACAGATGAATTTCGCCAAACATATTGTATGTTTGTATGCATGCTAGGTTTGTATCTATCGCAGTTGTGTGTGAAAAAGTAGAGGAAACTGGAAAAGGAGATAAGAATATTAAAAATTTTTTTCAGCTTAACAAGCTGAAAATGTTACAAAAGAAGTCTTAACGCCACAGGTGCTGTAAGAAAGAAGCAAACTAACAGTTTGGTTGGGTAAAAAGGAGATCTTTACCAGAAATGAGGTGTCAACACTACAAGGCTTAAATGGAAACCCCTAGCGACGGAAAAAGGATGCTTTTAGGTACTTGAGTCACAGTCAATGCAATCACAATCCAGTTAATTGTTACTACTTTATAAAAGGACTTTAATTGAACTTGTAAAATATTTACGAAGCTTGCTAAAACTACTCATTGGTTTAGCTAAGTTATGGGAAAGAAATCTGGGAGCTAACACCATTTGACAAGTTTACATTGTAATTTTCCTCGGTGGTAAAGAAAAAAGCTATCAAGTCACAATAATACTATAGACCTACCCTACCTACCTACCTATTAGCTAAGAAATATTAATTTTTTAACTTTGAATTAAAAATGAAAAACTGTCAATCCTGAGTCCCGCAAAAGAGGTGAAATTTCTTGAATTTCCATGTCAAAATACATAAGTTGACAATTTTGCGCCAAAATATAACATTCAACATGGCCGGTCCTAGTCAAAATGTTCTACACATTTAAACTACACAACAAAAGGTTGTTGCAACCGACCACCAAAGTTTCGAAATCAACTGGAGATTTTGGGATTGAGGAACATCTTAATAATAGAAACCAAGTTTTGTTTGGTCCGTCCTACAAGAAAGCAAACACTCAAACTGCGAGAACACTAGCGCTGTGTGAATAGCATCATAAGGGTATTCATAACCCCTTTAACGCTAGCGAATTATAAAAAAAAAAGAATACAAGGTAATCCAAAGGAACCTATGATTGTGTTTGCTATGCAGCAACGTTTTAGACTAGCTTAGACTTTGGGGCAGATCTTGGATATCCTCGTAATAATCTAACTGATTCGAATCGGTATCCAACATACATAAACCATGTCAACCTTAAGCATCCTCACCAAATTCATCAGTCTATTCAGGATGTAAGGTCAATAATGAAATTGTGATTGTGAATAAGGGCTTCACAAAATATGTAGGTATGCATACTCTGTCAAAAGGAAAGAACTTCCAAAAGCAATGTATGGGACAAGAACGTTACGAAAAATAGTTTACATTTGGCAATACCTGAGTCATACTGAACTGTCAGAAAATTTAACAGGAAAGACCTTCTTAAGGTGGCGCTACAGTCCGGGGTGGACCTGGGCATCAACCAACAAGCGTCTCCAGCCAGCTCGACGTAGGAAAGACCTTCACACGTAGAGAATCATAGACATGTCAAAGTTGGATAAGAATAGTTGTTGGATAAGAGTACAACTAAATGTCTAGGATATATACAACATAGAGTAAATAGACATAAAGTATTCGGGCCCGAAAAGTCTTCCTAAAAGCAGACACAAGGGTCTGTCATCTAAGATCAGTTGAGATTTCTGTCCTGTACTTTAGCGCAATCTAAGCTATTAAGGGATGCTGTTTTCCTTAATGGTTCGTATGCTGTTTTCCAAAGGTTCAACAACTGAGATGGCTTAGTCATGAAGAGCAAATAGACACCTATGCTCCGGCCTATGAAGTCTTCGAATCCGAGGGACGACGTAGTAGAGGAAGATAGCTATTTAGATGGCGCACGCAATTGGATCTCAACCAACTTAGGTAAAGATCGAGCTGGATGGTGACACTTGTTGGTTGAAGTCTAGGTCCACCCCGGACTGTAGCACCACCTAAAGTGAAGTTTCCTTAAGACCAGAGATTGAACTTAAACTCACTGGAAATAGTCTAAAAGTGTTAAACAGTATAAAGATGTCTGATAAAACTCCCATATCAAACAGGGACTTTTTTGAGATGCAAAGGATTGCATCTAGTTTTAAAATGTTGAGTGTTTACAAAGTTAAAAAGATGAACTAGGTAACTAAAGATGATTTTCTTGCCAAAAAACAATCCTTCAACTAGATGGAAATCTATACATAAGTCTCTAAATTTAAGAAGTGGAAAGCCACAAGTTGTGAAACGAGTAATTGAGATGCACGCGGCAGCAATGTCCTTAGACGACTACGCAAAATCTGATTCAGATTCCCTTACGATCTAGTTTTGTGTATTGAAAAAAACAAGGTTAAACAAATCTGGTGAACCTATAATTGCTCAACGTATCCAATAAGGATTCATTGGCACTTCTTTTTTTAAAAACTGAACGAATCGCTTTTGAAGAACTTGTGGCCAATAACATTCTTGGAGAGTCAGCAAACTTTTCAAGGCTTTTTCAACCGGAAAAGATGTTATTAATTATTATTATTGAGGCTCTGCGACTGACGCATATGGCACTGCGACCTGAAAGATCTATTGTGCCTGGAGCCAGTTAGACAAGGAGATCCTCTATCTTCCTAATGAAGTTGAGAATATCTCTAGTCGAGGCATTACAAAGATCATCTGGTGTTTGGTATTCCTTATAGAGAAAGCGCTTCCTGACTGCAGACGGCCACGAACTCACATAGTACGTGTTCTGCTGATTCGTCTTCCTCTAAGCAAAGCCGGCATTCAGATCCTTGAACTATATTTAGATTATGTAAGTGATATCTGAGGCTGCAGTGATCGGTGAGGATGCCGGCAAGTCTTCTGATATCGTCCCTTTTTTGATAGAGAATATTTTTAATGGTTTTGTTCAGGGGTCGGATGAATTTTTCTAGCCTGTTTAAGTCCCTGAATGTTTTTTCTTTATGGAAGAAGGTTCCGTTTTTCCCAGCTGTCCAGACTCATTCTGAACGCGAAAGTAGGGATTCCGCAGAAGGGTTCGGCACGTATATACCTTTCTGAAGAGCCTTTCCTGGCAAGTTGGTCTGCGATTTCATTGCCTTCAATGCCTCTGTGCCCTGGTACCCACCAGAGCTTGACTTTATTCCGCTTTGAAAGGTCGTGGAAAGCATTGAAACAGCCTAAAATGGCCTTTGAGTTGCAGTAATGGGAACCCAGTAATTTGAGCGCTGCTTGACTGTCCGTGAATATATTGATGGTTGCTCCCCTGATGCCGTAATCGAGAATGATGTTGGCGCAGGTAACCGGAAGAGAGTTACATATGTCACGTGATATGACTACTAAGCTGGTATTCTTTAATTCATTATGAGTCTCCTTTTTTACTGCGAAAGCAGCATTTTATGTTTGGTCCTCTTACAGTTTGAGTTATATGTATATCTTCATATTGTAGTTCTAGTTTCGAGATCATATTTACATAATTGCTAACTACATATTCAGATTTCTTGCTAAAGAAAAGGCACTCCCTATAAGTAAAGTTGACTATAAGAAGAAATACGATAATCTTTGAACACCACTAATGTTTTTATTGTCACTTTCTTGGTCTCTCAGGGTGCAAAAAAATAAGGCTTTAGCCAGCTCGAACTACTTATCTTGTTATGCATATAATCTTCCTTTTCTTTGGAACAAAATTGCTATCGCTGTTTTCCAGTATGAAGCTAAATGCATATGTATGTATCTATGATCCTAAGATAAAAATCGAATTAAAAATACGATCAAGTGTAAGGCTCATCTATTCTGGATTTTATTGAGAGTCGCTACAATTTCAGGTGGACTTAAAACTAAACTGATATTGATATGGTTCTCACATCTGGTCGATTGTTGGCCAGCTGCCCTAAGTTTCCGAGCTGGGATCCTTTGTCATACTTTTGCTCTTCATTTAAGGTGAGGCTTGATATCCTGTGTTATCCCTTTTGGGGAATATTTGGTGATGATACATATGTATGTGTGTTGTCATCTCAGCCTGTACAGTTCGTCATTTTGTCTCCACCACTACTCACCCATCAGGTGAGTATAAATACGTACCAGTCAGGTGTTAAACAAAAGAGTTTAGACCTCTTTTTGAGGAATCGACAAGGTTACATCAATCGAGCAAACTTTACACCATCTTACTTTAAACTTATCAAGTCTTCTTGCAATGCTCCGATTAGTTCTGCAGTTAAGCGTCAGATATGCTGCAGCTGGTGAATATAATGCAATCAATCACAGAGTCTTTCGGATAGCTCCAATCTAGTCTAAGTAAGGTTGGTTGCAGCATCACTCGGATCTCAAAGGAACCATCATATTCCCCGGTGAAGAATACCTGAAATAATGAGACAAGAATTATTATTGATTCAGCGCAGCGCCAGTCTAGCAATCTAGTAACCTTAAAAAACACCCTTCAATTTGAAATACCTTAGACACTCTCTCGCTCCAACAATGAAATCCAACGTCAGTAAGAAATTTCGCTTTTTGATTCTTCCTCTAGAAAGAAGTAGCGGTTTCAGTCTGCCACGCTGAAATCCCAATTATCGATATATGTACATATTGCACCGTTTCGATACCAAGGCTCTGTTTTCTTACCTCCGTCCTTGCAGCTGTGTGTTAACTGAGATACCAAGTCTGTCTGTGTAGTTTTCTCAATCCAATTTCACCGAACTAAGCTGAAAGATAAATATCCTAAGGTCCTGAGGATTCCAGAATAAAACTCTGAGGTGCCTGTTACCTATCCTGAATAGATCTACCCTTAACAGCTTCGAGTGGAATGTAAACTCTTTCCACGAGAGGGTTGGTGATCATTCGCTCTACTTGGCCAAGCCATCATAAATGCCAAATATGCACTTTTTTGACAGTTCAAAGTCGTTGTACAGATATTTGTATTTTCGTTGAATCTCCTCATTAAAAGTTCGTCAATGTAAATGAAACCGAATATCTTCGCTCCAGATAGAGTTTATGGTTCAGCATCATAAGTATGCATGGGACGATGAGGATCTTATATAGAACCTTGTTCGAGCTAGGCCTTTTCTCCTAAAAAACCAGCGATTGGCAAGAGTTACCCTTCGCTTAATTTTTGATGAGATGTCGTTGTAAGAAGTGAGAGCTGAACCAAGGTAGACAAAGTCCCTTGCTACCTCAAGGTTTGCAGAAGTAGATGCCAGTCTTATGATAATCCTCTTAAGCAGCAAGTCTCTCCAGACGCGTTAATCGTTAGTTGATTATTTTCAGTTCAAGTTGAACATAAACAATTCGTAAATAGAATTTAATTTAACACGATCTTTAGAGTGTATTCCAAAGTCCATTAAGCATAATCCCTTAATCCCAAGTTTACACACCCAATTGCAACTTTATTTTCAACAAATTCACCACACAACATTCTCTGCTGTTGGTAAACTTATTACACTTCCTGTACTATAAAGTTTTAAACTCCTAAAATGCACACCATCGTTTCACAAATCCACAAACACACACACACACACACAAAAGAGCAATATCAAAATGGAACTCACCAAAAATCTCAACTCAACATCACGAGCGCAAACACACACACATCTTTGGATTAGTTTCTGCGATTTTACCTTTAAATTTCCACCGCACACACACTACTCAACTACCGCTGAATATGTCCGCAAAACGCTGACACTTGTGCCCACGTTACATTGTATCACTCACACACATCATCCCTACTCTGCATGTGTGTAACACGGTCGGGAATACAATGAAAAGAAAGAAAAAAAAAAGAACCCAAAACCGAAAACAACTCTCATGTATATATTTTAAATTTTTTTTTTCTAGTTCTGTTCCCACACACCACCAAACAACTGACAGGAGAGCAATAAGTGACAACGAAAAAAAAAAAAAAAAATTCCTATTTCCTCAGCACACTGTATGTTGTGTGCGAGTGTGTGTGAGTGTGTAATGCGACTGTGTGTAGAAAATGATTTCTCTGACGGTTTTAACATTCACTGTGTGTGCGATGCGACTCGATTCGTGTTAGTTTTAGTTATTTGTGTGATCTCTCCGAGAATGAAGTTAAGAATCGTCGGAGCGAAAAATTCCCACAAAAAGTGAACAAAAATTCAACAAAATTTGATTTAAAATCAACTTTTGGTGTACAAAAGTACTCCATTTGGTGTGAAATAATGCAAAACCGCTAGTAAACAGTGTGTAGAAAGTGAGAAAAAAAGAAAAAGTTAACGAGAAAATCTCGCGATGGAAGAAAATAAAACGGAAAGCATTCAAGACTGTATGAAATACTATTGTCGTGTGTGTGCAGCGAATACGAAGAGCAAGAAATCTAAACCTGATGAAAGCATCGGGATATTCAAACGGACGGGCTTGAAATCGATTCTGGAAAAGTATCTACAACTGCAAGTGAGTAAACAGTGGTATAGGCCTACGCAAAGGACTTGAGAAGATACTCCACTGGCGGTAGGGGTGTTCGTTGTTGCGGGTTGTTTCCCCTTCACAAGATGAGAACCAATGGAATCTTTGGGGTGGCGGATATGTAACCCAGTTGAATACATTTTTTTTAGCTTGTTGTTTCCTCTCTAGGGGTAGGGGGTGTCAATATGTAGGTGCCATGAATCCAAAAATATACTTTCATGTGCGACAGGGTTTGTGTGTGTGTTGTGTAGCCGATGAGAGATGCGTTTTGGGTATAATCACAAACACTGTTGAGCGATGGGGCTGCTGCTGCTGCTTGTGGCTTTTTGTGAGTGCAAAAAAAATTGCATTTCAAATCTGGTCAGTTGCAATTGCGAGTGTATTTGTGTTTGTTTGTGCCCGGTTGAGAGCATGGAAGATCCACCGTCCACTGTCTATCCGTGCAAAGGTTCAATGTTAAAAATCAAAAGTTCATGTTGTACAGAGGTTTGTCTGGAACACTGGTCTGAATTTCAGGCGGTTGGCAATGTTTTTCACTGCCTCACTTGTTTTGATTTTTATTTTGCCACCAACGGGTGACTAATATTGTTGAGGTTTACTACTTTTATTGTTGAGTGTGCAATGCTGATAGTGGAAGCGTATGAGCACGAAATACGTGAGTTTCTACGTTTTATAGTGGATACAGATGTTTTTTTGTTGTTTTTTTTTTCTGTTTGCTATCATGCTGCAGTTGCACGGATGAATGTTGCAAAGCCTGTTTTGGGAGGTTTGCAAATTTTTGTTGGAAAGGCCAACATGGAAGTGTGTGTCTGTGTTTCGTTGAAGGTTTTAGAGATTTAAGGAAAAGGTACCTACATAACTTGTATTTGCTGTTTAAAACTGATTATTTTACGTGTGTCAGACTGTGTCTGAGTTTTTTGTGAAACATTTTGTGAATCGATTGACCAGCTGCTGGATTGATGATCTGAAATTGAAATATTTGGATCAGTTATCTACTGGAATCCTTCTTCTGTAATATGATTCTAGATTCTAGGATGATAAGACCGAGACGACAATTAAAACTACAAAATTTCCTAAATCCGTTTTCATTGCACTTAAACTGGATTTCATTTGACAGGAGTAACAAATAATTGTGACAGCTCTCAATTTGGTGTTAAGCTAGCTCAGTATTTGTTCCACCTCTTAACTATGATCATGAAATGTGGGTAGGAAGTGACTGAAAGAAAAAGATCGTGGATTAAAGCTGCCGAAATGAGATTTCTCCATGATGTTGCTGGTATAACACAGGGATTCAGTGAGAAACGTCTGAAATGATCTATAATCTGGTAGTTTGATCGCGTAGTGCACATATCTTAAGCCAGCGTTCTGGTACGCCTAAGATGAGATGGTTGAGTCAAATCCTGCATCTCTCCTGAATCCGTCTGATACTGATGCGGGGGATCGAGTAAGATGAGGAGTTCAACTGAGCATACCCCTGTAACCTGTAACCCTCATGAATAGCACCAGGTTTCAGTACAAAAGGATTCAGACAGCTACAAGTGCTCGAACACTTTTTAGCCTGCAGTACTTATGAATTAATTGTGCGCACTTTCAGTGGAGCCAACGTCGGCTCAATCCATTTCATGGTTATGGCGCTTTCATCACTTGATTGTCAAACGACAATCCCACTGTCCACTGTCTGTGGGCTCAGATGAAGCTAACTGAAAAATCAGAGTAAGAAACTGAACACTCCATTTGACATTTGACCAGGACGTTATGACAGCTAACTGCTTAAGTAAATCCTACCGCGTCGAATCCGCTCTGGCGTGTTTGAGCTCTGAAACAACATTGGGCTACCAGCCACCTCCGAAAAAAAATTAGTTCTCACTACAGTCGTATCTGGATATAGTGAACACCTATATTTTTACATGGAGTATTCTAAATAGTTAGCAATCGATAACCTCTAAATAGTGAACAAGATTTTGAAAGCAACTTCAAGCAGAAAGCCACAAAAAATCACAAATGAAAAGCGGGTAGTCCCCGTAAATTTTTACTTTGCTGTTGATTACTATAAAGGCGGTTGTTACGTGACGTTAGTATTAGCGTTTGTTCTGTTAATTGTCGAGTGCAAACCGTTTGTGTGCGAGCGCGTGCTATTTTGTGTTCCGTAATACTAATAAATTGATAGTGCCACCATATCTTCGAGGAAATTCCTCTATCGTTAAAGGAAAAATCTGAAATTGTTGAAAAAATCGGAAAAGGCGTTAGTATTTCATCTTTGGCAAAAATATATGGAGTAGCTAAATCAACAATTTCGGGAATAAACAAAAAGAGACGTAATATTATCTCTCACCACACAATTGGAGCATTTAAGAGGAAGACTTAGAAAGGCGAGTACCACCGCATGGGGAAGGCATTATACAATTGGTTTGTAGAGCAAACGAATCCTACCACTGAAAACACATAAAATAACAGAAAAAAATAAACTTTTAATGAAAATTATTAAATTACTAATTTTACAGATTTCAGAAGATGATCCATTGCCCAAGGTTATATGTAAGGTATGCTTTGAAAAGGTCGAAGCTATTGAATTCCTCCGGGGCATTGCAAGACGTACAGAAACTCTTCTTAGAGACTTTTTGAAAAACCAAGAAACAATGGTATGTTGTAAACCCCTTTCCCTCTAACAATTCTATTAATTTATTCAATTTTACAGCCACGAGCACATAATCAGTTCCAAAATGAATACAACTCATTTGCGATCTTACAAGCCACCCCACGTGTACCACCTTTAGCAGATGAAGTTGTCGTTAACGTCTCGTTGTCCGATCCCTTAACGAAGGACATAAACAAGAAACTGCTTGTGGCTCAGAGGAAAAAAGAATCCTTAGATGCTAGAGCATTCACTCCATCACAAATAAGTCGCAATGCAGTGACCAGTAGCCCTACGGCCCCACCAGTTACCATTGTCCACCAAATGCCAAGAAAGAAACCTCTAACTGGACCCAATCTTATGGAAAAAAGAAAAAAATTGCAAATGGCTTTGACAAATGCTACCACTGTTACGTTGGAAACTTCTCCACCAGCGACAGTGCCTACTCCGATTAAACTTCCTATGCGCCCAAAAGTTGCAGCTGCTCCACCACCACCGTTAAGGCATATATCAGAGGCACCTGCAATACCACAGAAAGTAGAAATTCATCCGGTGATTACTGCCAATACACAATCCTTGGGTCACGGTATGACACTGGGTAGCATCATCAAAGATGAGGATCTATTGCGTTTGATCTTAAAAGCGTTAAAGTGGCCCTTCAATAACCAAACACTTGGCATTCAAATTCAACGGTTGAAGAATACTAATTTCAGTGATGTCATCGTCGATCCGAATCTCCTACAGGATGCAGATCTCATACAAATTCTTGGACCACTGATACATCCCACACTAATACCGATCTCATCGGCATCCCAACAGCAAACTTACCACATCCCCATACCACCAGAGTCGGTAGCACCGGCCACCATATCTTACAAACTACCGGCTGAAACATCAGTACAGATCATAACAGTTCCACCAGAAGAAAAGTCAACGCCACACAAGCCATTGCAAAAAACACCGACCTCAAATGTACGCACTGTGATCAGAAAAAGGCCTCGTTCCTTTATGAGCCCTCCAAAGAAGTTTAATACAGTAATTGTCGTCTCCGATGAAAGTGAGGACGATTCACTGAATGCGCTTACAGCAAACGAAGAGGTTCAGCGTTTCGAGGTTCATCTCGATCCGGCCATGTATCCCGGCATTGGCGACAACTCGAACAGTAATGAGGCGATGCTGGCCACTCTAAACCGTCAAAGAGAAGCTATGATGCGTATGCACCGCAGCAGGCGGAAACAAAGCCTGATGGGCGCGAATGTGGAAATGGTAGATGATATTATGATTGTCGACGAGGGGGTTCAAATGAATGAGCCATATCCCGAGGTTGTGCTGGTAAAGAAACCCCGCAAAACGTATATGAAAGCACCTATGGCATCGAGCTCCCCGGCTAAAACTATGTTAAGTACAGCTCCTAGAATGGAGCCGCCAAAGAAAATTACAATGCCGAAACCTCCACCGCCACCGCCACCAATCCCAATCCCAACGTCTAAACCAACTACATTACACAAACTACCCATGCTACCGGTTAAGAAATTGCCCACTCTGCCTCCAAATCTAATAAAGCCACCACCACCGCCACCACCGACGGAAACTCCAACTGTGTTACCAGTAAAGAAGGATCTGATCCCTATCAACAAGCCCCCTGCAGTGCCATCTAATATCAAAAACACCACTCTAGCAGATGCCGACTCGACGACGAAAATTGTGATAAAGGAGTCGAAACTACCGAAGCCCCAAACGATCTCATCAGACATCGAAGAACAGATCATAAAAGTACGAATAGGAAAGCCGACACAGAAATCATCTGCTGCAGAGGTTGAAGGTGATAGAAAGTCCTCCAGTGATGAGGAAGTTGTAATTGTCGTCGAGTATGAAGACGATGATAGAGAACAAAAAGAAACTGAAGGAAAGAATGGGGAAGAAAAAAATCAAAACAAGGAGGTGGTTGTTGCTGAAGTCAGTAAGGAGAGCCCTAATATCACAGAGAATCAAACACCACCAACTACTGCTGTTGGTCAAAAACAATCGAATGAATTCGAACTACCAGCGATCGATATCAAAGAAGAAGAACTAGATGTTGATATCAACAAGGAGGTGGCAGAGTAAGTTGCTTCCTTTTCTTCACAAAATTTTACAAATTCTAATTAAATATTTACTTCTAGGCAAGTGAAAGAGGAAAAATCATCGAATCCCGATGAAAGAAAGGAAACTACCGAATCCCCAACAACAGCGCATAGAAGTTTCGTTGCAAGTAAAACTGCTTCTAAAACCGATCCCGAAAAAATTAAAAAACGGCCTGGCCGAAAGCGTAAAGTAGAGCTTAAGAAGGAGAGTCCGAAAGCTGTGATGTAAGTAAAGAAATGGGAATATGTTTGTATTGCTGGTTAGGTGATGAGCTACTGTCCAATGGATCTACAAGGTCACCCTGATGCTTTACAGGAAAGAGCGTAACGAATGGTTTGCCTCAACATTACAAATGTGCTGACAACTTCTCCGACAGCTACAAACCATGTTACACTTCCTGTAAATAGACGCAGCAAGCCGGGAATACGGCTCTAATGCTGGGAGATGCTTACGCAATATTTTTTTTTGCAATTGTTTGCAACGATTTCTGCAGAAATCGTAGAAATAAGGAAGAGGAAGAATACATTCTCTATATTCGCTGTATGTTCCCTGCCCTTGTGGACATCAATAAAGCCACCTTTGACGAATATGTCTTTAACAAATCAAATGGTTTGAAGAACGGCAGTGTGATCAATTTAGACTGTTACGTTAGCAAATCTAAATGGTTGCAGATGGAGATTAGTATTTCCAACCCTAAAGTTCACGATTGACCTACTTTCGGTCTGATTGCACCTCTTTTCTAAAGCACCACTCCAAACTAACTACATAGGTTCCTTATCCTAGATGTTAAACTTAAAGCAAGTGCAACTCAAAAACAGGCTATGAATGATAACTTCTTTTATAAAAACAAAATCATCTTGCTCGAAAGAAAGGATCTGGCAAAATGCAACAGATTTTGGTTTGTTAGGGGATCAAATCTCATTTAGACTATCGTAGGAATACGTGAGAAGGAATTCAAATTCGTTTCTCGAATCAATGCTCGCACTCTCAAATGAGCTGTAATTTATGATAACTGATACTATTTTCCTTTTTCTCTTTTATTCTTTAGAACCCACTTCCGGCCAGCTCGTAGAAGTAAAACCTTATCCAAATACTATAAGGGACCACCAACAACAGCACCACCTGGAAGATCGATGAGATCAAGGTTTGTAAAATAAAATATCCTCCTCCTCCCCAATCAATGCAAATACACTGTCTCATCGTATTTTCTTTACTTTATTTACAGAACATGATAATCATGAAGTCCTGCATTAGATATCCTCTAAATGTTATTATTATTTCCAAATCAATAATTCTCATATCAAGCAACTAACCTTGCTTTAGCATTAGAAGTCTTTAAAAGAAATGTCGTTTTGAAAATGGTTCGATTTTCATCGACAGATTTAATCGCAATATAAATAATGTAGTCCTATGCTTTTAGTACAACTGTAACAACATTATTAAATATGATTATAAATATGTGTAATATACGTAGTTCGTTTTGAAGTGATATTAAACAAATGAAATGATAAAACAGATTGTAAATTCTAAATCGCCGAATTTGTATCACGAAATCTCTCAATAACTCTTTTGTAGCTAGTATTCAGTGCTGAAGATCAGTTGGTATGAAGGTAAAATGCCATCATGGACACCGTAACTGATATGCTGTGTTTCACTCGAATGCCATCAGGAAACCCTTGCTTTAAAGAGGACGAACATGCAACCAAATAAGAGGCGTATAAAGTAGCGTTGCAAAGAAGGACGAGAGTTGTTCAGCGGAAAGAACATCAGCTTCCCGAAAAGAGCACGAGAAGCACGCGATGAAGGATATTGAGAGATGCTACTTCAGAAACAATGTACGGATATTCTGAAAAAATATAACGGGTAAGAAGAAAAGAAGAAGAAGAAAACCTTGTTACAGTTGGTGCTGGAATATAGAGAAGCCACTTCTGTAGTCTGTATAATAGCAACTCAACGTGAACGATGAAAGCCAAAAATTCTCTCCGCCTGATCAAAACAAGGTGGGAATAGTAATATCCAAGCTAAAATCCAACAAAGCTGCTGTAGGTGACTGGATAGAGAGCATACATCAACTTATTTCTAAGATTTGGTCGGATGAAGTGTTGCTTGATGAATGGAATCTAATCATCACTTGCCTGACCCATAAGAAAGGAGACCTCTGTGTTTCCTCATCACTACAACCCACAAGAATTTAAAGCCAACGTGCACCGGTACCTCGTTCGTCTCTCCTCTCATTTCCCTAATGCCCGTGCTCTAGTTTAATAGTTTAAGGGTAGTCATAATCCCTTTAGCGCGCGACAATTATAAAAAAAATAGAATCATCAGTACTTTCAGTATTGCGCGCAAGACATCTGTCACCTTGTGTGTTCCTGAAAAGTTTTGTCAACAACCTGATTGGGCCGGTACAGTCTTAACTAAGGAACATTTCACATTTCGACCAATTGTTCAGACTGCAGCAGATCCTAGAAACAATTCTTGAATTCGAAATTGATACCACAATTTTTATCAATTTAAAGCCCAGCTGTGACAAGCTTGAAAACAAGCTATACAGAACGCTGTTAAAGGTTTTCGTTTGCAGAAGAATGGCAAGAGGATGAGGTCGTATGAGTACCTAAAATTGGCAGATTTTAGAAAAGCTCGAATTGGCGTAGATTTCTGTCATCCCTGTTAAACTCGTCCGTCTGCGTAGGATGACGATATAGATTGTTCACTCACCGAGCTTTCACCGGTGCGTTCACGAGTATTGAGGCAGAAGCCCGCAGTGAACGATTGCAAAATCAACAAGAAGGGACAAATCGGACAGTCGCTGTTTCTTTGGACTGATAGGGCAACGAAAAGAATTTGTTCAAGCTCCTAATCATCTTAGTCTTGCTCTTTGACTCTAGAGCAAGGGCTTTATAAAAGGCAGAAGAATTGGTCCACTGAATAGGAACAGAAAATCACTGTTGACAAATTTGAATTCTAAGTAGTTCAGAAATTTACCTGCCTCAGAATGAACATCGACTCCAAACATGATACTCTAGTGAAGATTCGCGGATGAAGAACGCTTAGAAACTGCTGCTTCTTCTCCTCGATAAACAAAATGTATGCTCTGCTGAACGTTTAACTTGCCAGTGATGTTATATGGCGCTACGTGCTTGCCTTTAAATAGGGACGCAGGTTTGACATTTAACTCCTTTAAGAGAATAATTCTCTATCAGATATTATCTCCCTTGTGAGGAGAGCGTGAACTCTATGAGCTGAATCAAGATTTGGATGTAGTCCAAGAAATTGAGAAAAGTCGACCAAACCAATGGTCGAACAGACAACAATGATCCAGCTAATCTCAACCTTCAAGTTCGAGACCAACTGATTGCGGATGCCCAGAAAAATGGGAGCAACGGATTCAAGGATCGAAGATGATGGAAGACTGCAGGGTCGGCAGTAAACAAGGTCAGGCTATAATATCGACAACTTTTACAGCTTTATTCAAGCAAAATGACATTAAAAAGCTTCAACATCACTAGACGTTTAAGGTAAAAGGACTCGTCATACTGTTTCTACTAAGCTGTCATGGCAGTAAAGTCGAAACATGAAATTCAACGTTTAAAAAAAAAAAAACATTAGACGGCTATGCGTTGTCACTCAATTCAAATAAATTGTCAGAAAATGCATGTAAGGATATCATTCGTTGGTTGCATTACGCTGCGCAAGTGGAAAATAGTGTTTCTTTAAAGTTTTAGTTGTTAAAAGTTAGTTTTAACATTTCAATTTCAATCATTTTTGATTTATATTAAGTTCGGTGGAACAAATTGCCGATGGGAACTGTAAGCTTCACGGATAAGTGAATCGTAAACCAGTAAGTGCTTCTCATGAACTTTAATAGATCTTTGACTCTTTTGCATGAAAATTCGACATATGACAGCAGTTCACATCTAATAAGCTAAACGTCGTTGGAGATCCGTTTCGCTATTAGTTCCACAGTGTACCCATTACTAACCAACTTTTCAGTTTTCACTCATATGTCACTTCTCTTACGTTTGACGTGGAACTCTATAATTTGATTAACTTATTCAGCGATGTGCATGAACTATCAGAGAAATGCAATTGTTGATACCTCCCAAGATGCTTGCAATTAATTTATTTCCACTCCCAGTTCCCGCCAAAACAATGCCATACGAACGTCATCGCATATTTATCAACAAACCTATTTTGAATATCTAATTTTAAAAATAATAATAATAATGCATTCACTTTGTTGATAGCTCTCAGCTAGACTTTTTCACTCTCTTTCTCAACGTGTCGTCGCTCTATGAAACTTTTGCCAGAAAGCAAAACAGAAAATCAGAAAGTTTTTTGTTTTTTTTTCTGATTTTGTTTTTGGAAGCAATTCACAACAACTGCTCGTTGTCATCACTTAAATATGGGCAATCTGCCTATAGAGGTGAAAGTATCTGTGCAGCACTCGCGCAGATAAGGTTCGTTTTTTTTTTTTTTTCCTAACCGATACCACGTCACACCTTGAACAATTTGTATCTAATCAATTAAAGGTAACCATATGTGTTATTTTCTTATGGGATTTCCTTATAGATATTTTGAGTTCATCATCTCTATTTGATTGGTTTCCTATTGATTGTGCTTCTATCTAATGTGCGATTTCACAAACACCAGTGATAAAAATAGGAACAAGAAAAAAGTATCTAGTCGTATAGATAAGTTTACGAATGGATGGCTTTAGATCTTGCAAAGCAATTGACCGTGTCACTAGAAATACATAAAATAGTTAAGTATTTGAAATTTGAAAAACATTTCATATAAAAAGTGATCAACTGTACGCATCATGCCGTGTTTTTCAAAGAAAAAAAAGCATCACAACGATTCAGATACAGATTTGTATGAAAAAGTTCATCATCAAGTGAGTACAGTGGAAATTTTCAAAACAAATTGTATGATATAAACAAACAAAGATACTTATATGTAATATATTTTCTTATTTTTAAAATATGACATTGAGAGGTGTGTGCTTTTCATATAGTGTATCATGTGGTATTTGTGTTTGTGCCGTTTTTTTCTAAAATAAACATTTTCTCCCACCGTCATAAGATAGAATCCCACGATTATTTCGTGTTCTAATGTTTATATACAGAAGAGTCTCGAAAAGATGAAAAGTCTAATCGCTGAAAAAGGTTTGTCACAATTATTCGATAGCAGTTATCAAGTCAGCAGTCAATTTGATACAGTGCTCCCCGGATAGCTGCCTTGAGTTTTTTTTTGATTTATTTGGGGTCCTAAAGGGAAAGTTACCTTGTTATCCGTGCCCATTTGCATTGCTGAATACTTTTGAAGCCTTAACTATTTGGTTAGCAATGCGGGTAGTGCAGCTAAGCGGGGGAGTTCTTATCCGGATATTACTGTATTTGTATCCAAATTATCATGGAACATTTTATGCTTGAGACATCAACTTCTACAAAGAGTGGAAATTTATATTGAAAATCACTGTTCTGTTCCTTATTTATGGAGCACTTCATCCACATCCACATAATTGTGGCAATTGGAGCGTTCTATTCAAAGAATCGTCAAAAGATTCCATATAAACTGCTCGCTACATGATTCAACAACTTGTGTTGCAGGATGTTAAGCTTTGTTCAGCAACTACGTGGAAAATGATGCGAAATCTCTTTAATTCGAATCGTGGACTAAATCCTTACAAGATGCACCTGGTCCATGAATTAAAGCCACAAGAACATAGTTTGTGTCGAATATTTTTGAATTGTGCTCACGAACAATTGCGAAATGAATACTCTGTTCAGTGATGAGGCTCATTTTTGGCATCATCAGGCCTTCTGAGTTCAAAACTTTTAACACGGAAGATTAAATGCATGCTCTACAAAACACTGGTCCGCCGAATTCTGCTGAGTATTGGTCGATAAGCAAGAAAGTAGAGCAGACTAAAAACTTCCGTTCCGTATGCTAAGAGGGCGAATGGAAGAGAAGCTACAACCCGTTATTCTATGAGCTGTATCCAAACCAAAACACATTGACTCGGCCACATCGAGCGAATAGACAATAATGTTCCAGCCAAGGGAATCTTCAAATCAAGACCCCCAGCTCGAGACGACAAGTAAGACCGAACATCCGTTTTAAGGACCAAGCTATGGCGGATGTCATTGTGCCAGGTCCATGCGTCGTGGTAAGCCACTTACTTTATGACTGTCAAACCACAAGAATTCTACTTTTTCTATTGAAATTACGTTTAAACGGAACCTTTTTAACGTAATAGGACTTAATAGGTTTGATAGTCGCTATGTCTCAGGGTTTAATGCGTTGAACTACAACACGAGTTGATAAAAGTTCAAATTTTAGTAAAACAAAAGCTTTCTTACAACATTATCTCTCGACAGGCAATGACAGACCCCCGGGAGTACAATTTGTCGGGATCAAAAAACTGGACTGTGGGTCGCCTTCACCACAACATGAATAGTTTCGAAAAGCTAGAGTTTTGGTCGGATCTGTCATGGGGGCTAGACTTTTGGTTTTCACTGAACACGTTGTCAGACGCAACATCTCTTTGATCTCTTTGGACATGTGGAGACCTCTAATTAGCAAGCATATTCTTTGGATCCGTCTTGTTAACGTTCACGGGCTCTGGAGAAGGAAATTCAACGACGAATTATACGATCTGTACAACAACATCGATCTGGTCGAAAAACTGCGCATTGGTCGTTGAGATGGGAAGGACTTATAGACCGAATGGACACCAACGCTCCGACTTGGAGAGTATTTGAATCTAACACAGAGGGACTACGCAGCTAGAGGGAAACCTCGCCTTAGGTGGCACGCACATGTAGAAGGGAACCTCAACAAATTTGGAGTGTGTAACTGGAGGCAGTTAGCTAAGGGATGAGCTAATTGCTGGAGGCCCAGGTTCAGCCCGAACTGTAGCGTGATATAAGTAAGTAGGTAGTTCCTTTGGACTACAAATAGGTACCAAAAACAAAGCAATATAGAATCTCAGCTTCTAGCCAGTGAATAGGTACAGTTCAAAAAAGATTAAAAACATTCACGGTTTAAAATTTAACCAATTTGGAATGAACGTGTTAAGTGGTTGCTTTTGTACATATATCTACATAAGTAAGTGCTTATTCTAAAATACAGCACGTATAGTTAAATTTGGTACAGATTACTAAGTCGTAGTTAAAGTTCTTTAACTTATTTGACTCACTGTATGCGATCTCATGCAATCACATTATATTTTGCTGTAAACAGCAATTTCAACACAAATAAGTTCTATGAACTCAGAGCCTACCAAGACCCATACTCATCGAATTGTCTATCTAATCACTAGTATAAATTCAAGAAGTGAACATACTTCTCTCCACATTGTCACACTTACATGTCACATCGCTTTGTTTTGAACAGTGTATTTCGAGTAATTCAGCAATTAAGCCTAAATAACACACATATTCATTCAACAAAAACAACACATTTACGGAGAGTGAGTGCAGTGCAAGGTACATATAATAAGGTAATATACTTGGCGCAATTATTTTGGTCTCGTTCTGCGCATCTGTCAAATTCTGGCAATATGGCCGACTTCTGTGATGACAAAGGCGGAAATATTTTGATTGCGATAGATTTTTGATTTGAAAAGTGATTGAACAAAGTTCAAAAGTGTTAAAATGCGTTGTGCTGTGTACGGGTGTTGTGTTAACAACGATAAAAGCAAAAATAAAATTGGAAATGAGGATATATCGTATCACTCGTTTCCAAAACAAAGTAAAATGTGCAAGCAGTGGGTTTTTTTGTGCCGCCGAAAAGACAAGTTTAATACAAAAACGGCGCGAATTTGTGGCAAACATTTTAAAAAAAGTGATTTTGTCATTAATCCATTGTACGAGCAATACGGAATAGTTCTGAAAACAACTAAAATTAAAGAAAATGCTGTTCCTTCACTTTTGCTACCATTGCAAAAGGATGAAGAAGTTACGAGCCCACGGGATTTACGGATTCAAAATAGACTTTTGATCCCAAGGTATGTGAAGAATAATTATTATAATCGTCATTTAGACTAATAAATCTAACTCGTTGTTTTTTATTTTAGTGTTGCACTAATTGTGCAAGACAAGGAGAACATAGAACTAGAAGTCCCCGCGGAGAATTTATTCCTACCAAAGCAATGTGATTGCTCCACACAAACTGATGCTTCCAAGGTAGACTGCGGTACACAAGTTAAACCATTAATGGTGGACTGTAGTACACAAACAGCTGAAATCATTCCTACATATTCTCAGTAAGTAGATGACTTATTAAATTAGTGTAATGAGAATTTCAACCGTTGTTTGTATTTTGCAGATTATTGGAGCAAATAGCAAAATTGAAAGCAGAAAACTGGAAGCAGCAACAAACTATTGACTCCGTTGGTCATATTTTTGCCAAGGGCCAATTAAGAAAATTGGAATGTCCTCAAAAACGTGCAAAATGGTCATCAGACGATATTGCTAACGCGATCGCAATACATGCAGCTGGGCCCCGAGCCTACCGATTGCTGTTGCGAAAACAATACCCTCTTCCAGCTGTGATAACACTTAAAAAGTGGTGCTCAAAATTAGAGGTATATCCGGGAATAGTCCAATCCGTTTTGAATATTATGAAGAACATCGATATGGAAGAAATCGACAGAATTTGTGTACTTTCATTTGACGAAATGAAAGTTAAAGAGAAAATTGTCTACGACAAACGGAAGGATGAAACTCTCAAAGCTGCAAAATACGTCCAAGTGGCAATGATAAGGGGCTTGTTTGGTAATTGGAAACAACCAATTTTCTACGATTTTGACCAACGGATGACCAAACAAATACTGTTTAGTATTATTCATCAATTGAGTGTGTGCGGTTTCAAAGTGTGTGCAATCGTCTGTGATCTCGGGGGAACGAATCAAGGTTTGCTGCGTGAACTTGAAATCACGGTTACAAAATCGTTTTTTCAAAACCCAACTGATGAGTCAAGGAAAGTGTATGTGTTCGCTGATGTGCCTCATCTCATGAAACTCATCCGGAACAACTTCATTGACAATGGTGGTTTCATTTTGGACGGGCAACTCATTTCCAAAGGAATCATTGAAGAGCTAATTTCGAAAACGAATGATAAGTCTGATTTAAGTATTGCTTATAAAATTTCACTAACCAATTTATATGTTAAAGGTGCAGAACGTCAGAAAGTGAAGCTTGCAACAAAACTTTTCTCGCACACGGTCTCTCAAGCTATTATGCGGGCTGGTAGTTTAGGGGAACTTAGTTCCGAAGGTTGGCTTAAGTGTTCCGTGTTTTTCAAACAGGTAATAATTCTTATTTCCTTAAAAATCAAGTGTTACATATGTACATCTTTACAATTTCAGGTGAATGATTGGTTCGACTGTCTCAACGTAAGAGTTCCTTACCAGGATAGTCGCGAACGAGTTCAAGGCGTTGGACTTTCGGAATCGCTCCAATTTGGAATTGTCGATGAGATGACTTCCGTTATGCTCAATATGAGAGTTAAAGGAAAACGAACCATGATGCCCTTCCAGAAAGGTAATGTTGAATTAACCAAGTTTTTCTTTGTTTTTACAATCTTACAATACTTATAGGCATTATCATGACGAATAATTCTCTAAAACTTCTGTACAACGACTTGAAGACTGAATACAATATTTCGTATTTACTGACATACAGACTCAACCAAGATGTTTTAGAGAATTTTTTCGGAACGATTCGATCCAAAGGTGGCCTGTATGATCATCCAAACCGTTTGGAATTTATGTATCGACTTCGGTCATACATACTTGGACGAAATGAAGGAAGTTTATCTATGAATGGTATGTTTTATTCTGTATATAACCATATATTCTTTAAATACAACACGTTCGAATTTACATCTTCCACAGGCAATTCTTTAGTAGATAATACACCCGATTTAGAAGGCATGGGCTATTTAAGTAGCACTCTACTGAAGGCACTTAATCCCGACTTCATAGCAACTGAAGAGCCGGCAGATGAGCTGGAATCCCTACAGTACGATGGACTGGAGCATTTAGCAGGATACATTTGCCACAGGATCAATAATCCAGATTCAGCTGTACAAAATACGCAGCAAGAGACATCGTTCACGTGGACAAATCAGCTGACGGAGGGATTTCTTCAAAAACCTAGAGATGAAATGATGGTGAATATGGAAAAGATGGAAGCAATTTTTAAAATTTTTAATAAAGATGATTTAATTTACTGTCGTAACTATTTAAAACAATTACTAAATTTGTCGAAAGACATACCGTCCGAAAGAAAAGTAAAAGAAATTTTCTTCCGGTCACGTATGTACTTTAGAATTAAGCATCTCAATAATAAAATAGAAGACAATTTGACAACAAGAAAAAGAAAAATGATAAAAACAATATTGTAAAATAGTAGAGTTAAGATAGTCTGTTTTGAATTTGTGATATTTTTTTGTAAACATAGAATCATTTTTATATTAACTTTTGTAATAAATAAAATATGTACTTATGTGTTCAAGAAATGGAATTCGTCTTTTTATGTTTTATTTTCTCATACACACACATATTATATTTGTGTCCAGATACCCCGACACCAAGTCGCAGACGATTGTTGTTTAAGAATCGCTATTAATCAATATTTATCATTATAAATGGATAAAAGTCTCCGCAAAGAATTCGAACTCAAGCAATTATATTAGCGTACAACATATGTAAACAAAAATTCATCACTCTCGGCAGCCATCTTGGATTTTTTCGGTGTTTATTTTTTTTGACACATGCGCAATATATTACCTTATTATCTGTACCGTGAGTGCAGTGTAACTTAATTATAGTTTATCTTCCCTACACACACTGTCATGGCAGCTCTGACGTTCTTCGCTTGCAATGCCTTACGACAGGTTTACGAGTTTTCTCATTTCTTTATCGTTTCGGGTTTCTCATTCAGTCGTAGTGTACATTTTTTGCGGGTGAAAAGAGATCGTTACCTTTTCCAGAAATATCGGGAGGAATTGTGGGAAATTGAGCGTCGTCGGGAATTGTGCGGTGTAACGGGACAATCTAGTGACATAAGCATTAAACAAAAACAATTTGCCAAAAATATTGCCAACATTAAATTTGATACAGCTGACATGAGTAAAGAGATTGATTTTACCGCTGTAGAATACCCCACAGATGACATTTGGGGGGGTGGTGTAGGTGGCTACCGGGTCGATGATATTGGTGACATTGAAATAGTGGACGGCCAAGAGGTGACCGATGGGGTATGTAGTCTATTTTTTCAATTTATCAAAAAATTGGTGTTATCGACAAAAGTGCTAGTTCTGATTATTGTGATGGATGATAATTTTTTTTTTGTTTTTTATCAAAAACATAATCGTATTTATTGACGTTTGTTTGTTTGTGAGCGAGAGAGAGCTTGAGAGAGTGGGTTGTATTATGTGGTGTTTTTTTTCTGTATGTGACAAATTTCGATGACAGAACAGCTGACAAACAGTATGGATGACAAGAAAGTGTTGGAAAAAAGTACTGTGAATTACAAGCAATGATAAAAATACAGACATTTCTTTCAAGTTACTCAGGACACCACCCCCGGAGTAAAGACTGAAACCTAATACAACTTGAGTTTCAAAATCACTTCATCAATACTAGCGTGTGATAAAGGCATTATAAGAGACTAGCTCTATTTGGGCTTTGTGGATGCGTTTACGATATTTATGATCAAAAGCCACAGAAACGCGTGAGGTCACACTTTGGATTGCTCCATATGCGCACGTTGTTTCTACTCAATATGTCAAAGCGCGAGCGCCCGAACGCGACATTGTGAATTGCCCATATGGGTGTTCATAGCCACTTGAGCGCTGGTGAATTATAAAAGAAAAAAAAGATCGAATTACGGTATAAACGATCATTTCGACGTAATAATGCTCATTTTTACGTGACGAGTTACTCGATGACTGATGCCGTAATTCGACCCCAGGCTTTGGACTTTTATTCCATAGACTGGTTTAGTTTTTTGCTGTCATTTGTCTTCCGTCTTATTACTCTTTATTTCCACGGGTTATTTATGTCCAATTCGTTATGTTTCTGCAGGCATTCACACCTAACAACGCGGGCTTCAATTGGCTGTCTGCGAATATTGTTTATCGCAATTCCCGTCAAAATTGACTTACTTGTGGCAGGCTGTTCTTCTATGATAAGAATTCAAAATTGTAGCGAAGGCTAGTTTTGCATTATTTAAGCTAAAGTTAAGCCCTTTCAATTCCATATACAAATGTACATATATATGTAAATATGTCGTTGTGACGTGAGACCCAAAGTGTAGGACAACCTTATACTAACCTAATCGGGCAATTTAGTTCTGGCATTATTGTACAAGTTTAAAGGAGGTTATAGCCAAAAATAATTCGAAAAATTGTCAACTTTATGGTTAACTCAGTAAATGACGATGTAAAATTGACATGCAACGCATTTATTGTCGACTAAATTTGATATTTTGACAAGTGACAAGTGACATTTTACATAAAATGTACAAACACACTCTACAAACTAACATCTACCGCTCTTTGTCATGGAATTTTTTTGGAGAATGCAGTTCACCCCTTACAGCGAACGTGGGCTTAAGTGTCAAAATAAAAACTTGATGATTTAGTAGAATCATTTATGGAATTTATGAAACTAACCTTCTTTTCATAAGTTCCATCTAAAACAGATTCCTACCAAGCTTTAACAACTAAAAAGCCGGTTAGAATTCTTCTAAATAAATTTGTATGTTAAATAAATCAGAATCTTTCCATTGTGTCATATTTCTAGCTCATTTCACACAAAAAAAATATGTCGTCACGTCAAGGTCCATTGGGCTTTAAAAAGTTTAAAAGCTAAAATACATTTAAATGTAAACAAATTGAGCTTTTCAACATTTTCCGAATTCGCCACACTGCAAAAACAGCTGATAAACAACAAATAATCAAGTTTGTCTTTTTGTTATAACAAAACAAAAAAGCTCCGCAACTGACACTTGCTAGCTTGTAGCACCCGTACGTAGCCTCCCACCACCTTTTATCTGTTTAAGGTGCTGCGGGACCAAAAGCACTCACAACTAGCGCCAATCCCATACGAATTTCAAGCCCCACAAAATAGTAACATCAAAAAAGCACAACGACACGCAGGTCTTGACTGATTCACAGTTGATATAGGTGCAGAGAAGACAGACTCCCTCCCCTTTCATACAAGTGGTGGTTGCCTCTCTTTTTTTTCCCGTGCCATAACCACTGCTTCAGTTGTTGTTTGGGAATCGTGTCGCGACTATTTACATCGAAATTAGTTTATAATTTTACAAAAAAAAGCACAACAACCACTAAAACAAAATTGACCAAAACAAAACGTAACCTTTTTTGGTTTTTTTTTTCTCGAAAAAGCTCAAGAGTATTCCAACGACGAGCGACTAAAAATCAATCGTAACAGTAGTGTAAGTGAATATTTTTTTCCTATCCTCTTTACGGATGAGCCAAGGACGTCGTCAAACTTGGAAGGACTACATCTACATTCTATATCTGTGATTGTCTTTTTTTCTTTTTTTTTTTCTTATAAATAAAACGTAGATAAACAATTTCTCTGTAAGCGAATCTTTTACTGTTTAAATAATGTGTGTACTTTGTACATCCGGGGTGTGTTGCTAGAACTCTTATTTTCTACAACAAGTGTTAGTGTTTTTGAAATCTTTTTACGGCCACAATCCACAACAGTGATTCATTTATTGTTTTTGAAGAGAAAAAATGAATTAGTTTGTACAAATTTTATAATCTCGTTGTATAGTCTTGTCCTTTCCAAAAGATAAATCCAAAAAAAAAAAGATACAAAAATAGAATTCAATGCAAATTACATTGCAGTATTGGTGCGGTTTCAAATGACGCATTCGTTTACAACAGAAACAAAAAGAACCCTCCTCATTCGTCATTATATTAACTTGAGCTGACTGAACCATATAAAAGGATACACCACAGAAAATAGCAACAACAACAAGCATGACGGTATAGCTTTTTTATTAAAAAAAAAAAAACAAAACAAAACAGAGTAGACATTCTAAGGAAAGGATAACAATTGATAAGTTATGTGCTTCAGGAAGGCATTGAAGTATTTGTTATGCTGTTCATCGACCAAGGGGAATGGATTAAATGAGGTAAGAACGCGGAAGGTGATTACATTGTATTAACAAGGGGTGTAGTGGAACCTCCCGTCTTTTATTAGGGAACAAATATCAATAGGATTACCGGTGTTTTAAAAGTTTCGCGTTGTTATTTTCTCACTATAAAATGTTTACTGCATTGCAAAAGAATTTCAATTCTAATTCACTTAAGTATGGGTAAAGTGGAGCAAATTGGAGCGAATTGCTATAAGTGCTGAGCCCCTATGTGACCTATGCTAATTGGATGTTAAATTTGGGTTAAACTTCATGTTAATTTATGGGAAACGAAAGTCTTTTCTATTTTTTTTATTCAACTTTTTGTTTTTAGAGGAAATTTTTGGCAAATAATGCGGAAATAAAAGTTGACATGCAATGGTATGTGTATTGAGTTTCTTAAAATTCGCATGACATACTTTCAGTTTAGTTCCTTGAAGGGCAATGCCCTGGCGCCACAATGGCGCTATGGCCTTGTTCGTTCATTTTCTTTTTGGTTGAAGAGAAATTGGATATTTTTTTGCTGGTACGTCACAACGATGATTTTAGTGATGGTTAAGAAGGACTATTATTCAAGGACTACTTTCTTAAAAATCTGAAGAAACATGATCTAGGGCACACGGCCTTACTTCGGTTTAACAAACTCAAATGACAAATTTGCACTTACAAGTACAAATATTAAGCGCGATAGCTCGTAAAAACCAAGGCCTAGCTTTGCACCGTTCGTGTTGTGCTTGTTATAATTCCCACACGTATGGAGGACCTACAGTTTTAACTGGCGACTCCGAACGGCAGATTGAAAAAAGAGGAGGTTTGTCTTTGCCTATCGAGAGGTTATGCCGTGAAAAACCGTTAAGTTGTTTGCTGACTCGGACCTCTGTCAGCTCGTTTAGCAGTCCAGGTCAAGACATGGCGACCACTTACTTATAAACAGTTAAAATCGGTTATAACGACCTTCAAAGGACCGATGAATTTGGTCGTTATTAGCAATACGTCGTTAGAACCGCTGATTATAATATTGGTGGAGCTCAGTCGGGACCGATGAATTTGGTCGTTATAACCAACTTTGATTGTATGTTTTAAATGAGTCCTTTTTCGTCTCTTCCATGATGAAGACGTAAAAAACGTTGGTTTTTGTTGGGACATGAAAATACATTCAGCAGTCTATCGTTCTATGCACTTAGCCACGGTGGCCATTGGTTACTTAGGTGGCGTTGAATTTCGAGCCTGGGTCTGAATTTTCAAGTCTCTTCAGTTAGTCTGGTCCTTAGCTAACTGCGTCCAGTTGCGCACTCCAAGTTGAATTCATTAAGTATGTACACATACGCGCCACATGAGTCGCAGTCTTCTTCTACTGCGCCATCACTTCGGGTTAGACTCGAAGACTATGCGGGCCAGAACGTTGGTGTTCATTCGCTCTGCATGTCCTAGCCATTTCAAACGTCTAATTCGCAGTTTTTTAATGAAGCTGTTCGTCTATATAGTTTGTTGTGGAATCTCCTTCTCCAAAGACTGTCAACGAAAACGAGATCGAATATCTTACGGATAATTTTGAACTCGGGGACTGGGATGATAAGGATCAGATATATAAGGTAGGGCTTTAACTTATTTCGTTACATTCTCAACCTTAAGACACATTGATTTGCAAGGGATGTCGTTTTTGGAAGTTGTAGTAAAGTCAAGGGAGGCAAAGTCCCTTACTATCATAAACTACCTCGACGTTCTATCCAATTCGTCGATGATGGTTGTCTTTTCTTATTGGAAGTAAGTTCTTGCCTGCTTTTGCCTCAGTACTCGCGAATAATGACAACTCGTTGCTCTTTACATTAATAGACAACGAATGGGAAGAAAATGTAATTCGTCCAATGACTATGGGCTATCCAATTACAAAAGAATTCTGAATTCCTAACTGAAAGGGAATATAATTTGATTTGCTAAAGCAAACAGATTTGCTCATTGAGTATTGAAGTTCTGTTCCGTAAACAGGGAGTTACCCTCAACTGGATCCCTCTGATAAAGTTGTAAAAAAAAATTCTATCGCAACGGCCTTCAACTTGTATGCGAAATATATTGCCAACCAAGTGGCCACCTGTAGTCATGATGCAGCACGTCGATCTTTTAAGGAAATTTTCCATTGTCTTTTCATATGTTTCAAGATTTATTTTTAGCAATGGTAGCCCATAAAATGCAATCTGGCGTTGTTGAGCTTCATGATCTATTGTACATATGTATGCCACCAATTGACGTAGGTATAGACATTTTTGAGTCAATTGGATTTTACACGAGGATGTGTATATGTAAGCCTTCCTTCATTATGCCGCATACAGACCGATTTCTAATTTCTGAACACATTGTCTGACCGTACTGGTACTTTTCCTTTAATACCACTTGAAAAAAAGTTTGGATCTCCTCATATTTACTTACTTAAGGTTGCGCTACAGTCCGGGGTGGACCTGGGCCTCAAGCAACAAGCGTCTCCAGCCAGCTCGATCTTTAGCTAGCTGCCTCCAGTTTCGCACGCTAAGTTGGTTGAGGTCCCCTTCAACTTGCGTACGCCACCTGAGTCGCGGTCTTCCTCTACTGCGCTGTCCCTCGGGGGCGGATTCGAAGATTTTTCGGACCGAAGCATTTGTCCATCCGCTCTACATGACCCAGCTACCTCAGTCGTTGGACCTTCACTCTTCTGACTAAGTCAATGTCGCTGTACAGCCCGTACAGTTCGTCGTTGTTTCTCCTCCTCCACTCATCGTCTATGCAGACGGGACCGAACTGGAGCTTAGAGCTCCTCATAGCTCATGTAAATGCGCTCGAAGTTACATAACAACCTCTAGTTGTCTGCAATTTATTCCAAATAATATTGATTTCTTAATAGTCGGTCGTCAGTTTAGGTTTATTCAATTCATTCAACAATTTTTTTTGTAATATTCGCCAAAGGTACTGTGAAATATAGAGCCCTTCTTCTTGAGTTGTACAAGTTGATGCTAATGCTTTACTGGTCTTTTTTCGTCAATGCAATCCAGATCGGAACCTCCTCCTGCCTTTCTGTTAAAGTTTTCCTGCAACCGGTTGTATACCAAATACATATGTATAAGGGTAGCCGTAATATAATAAATGGCGTGTGCATTAGGTAATACAAAATGATTCACTATGTCCATAGAAGCATTAATTTCTTTGAAACTCGAATATCAATCGACATTTTAAGCTGAGCTCTCGCAACACGTTTGAGATACTCGATCGTGTTCAAGTAAACATGAAGGCAAATCGGTGATTTGGTTAAAACAATGTGCCTCAAACCTATAATTTTCAAGAATTTAATGTCCAACCTTAATCATAAGCTCTCCTCTATACCGATTTCCTTTAAATCGAACATGGTTATCCCTAACTTTTACTACTAAATGGTGGAGACCGTTGAAATTTTCGACACCAGAAGTCCCATTGTCGTAAGCCTTCATACAGGAGGTTCTTTCTACCTTTTGAACAAATTCTCTCTTCGCGGAAGGTTAGCTAAGTTTAGTGTGATCCGTGGCAATGTTAATGTTGTATCTAATACTCTCGGCAAATACTAATATTTGACGCGACAGCCCGTAGAGAGTCAAGGTCTAGCTTCACGCAACCATTCATTTTGTGTTTGTTATATTTTTCGCATGAATGGAAGTAATCTACAGTACTTAGCCATGGCGACTAAGCAAGCGTGACGCTAAGTTTCGAACGGAATTTTTCATGGAACATTGCTCACTCATTTACAATCTTTACAAGCTAGGCATAAGTCACACAGACATGTGCCGACTCTGCTTGAAAGATCAACTAATGGCCTAGCATATCCTGTGCGAATGCCCTGCCATTCTTCGAAGCAGGCAAAACTATTTCTCCAGAAATAATCATCCATTCATCCGCAAGCATGATCCCGAGGTTCCTCCATAACCTCGATCGTGCTAAGGACCACAACATTGATTAATTTTCCTAGTTTTCCTCCCACCTTACTCGGCATTAAAGATGTTTAATGCCACAATGCCTCCCACCGCAATTCCTATCTTAGAATAGGTGCCTTCCGTCTAATTCCGAGATGGCAATTCTATTATAACCACCATCTTTCCGTTTCATTTCCCACAAATTCTTCACTAGGTGGTGGTTGCACTGGTCCACAATAAATTTGATCAGTAAACGTCAGTGTGCTCTGACGTTCCGATTCTGCCACTGCCATGACATTTCACTTGGTAACATATGACAGAGCCGTCAAGAGCTGATAAGTTAAAATCGTGCTCCAATTTTTTGCAAGATTTAAGCTTTGGACTTTTGTTGTTCTAAAAATATTTCCAATTTATATTTGTTCTCAATTTGATTGTCTCCGCTTGAGTAAACTGACACCTCTGACATTTTGGATTAGAAATGTCAAATATTTATTAGGATTTCTATTAGCAGACATTAAAGATAGGTAGGTTTGTCAGAATTCCTGACATTTTGGACATATTTATGATATATGGAGATGGAGACACTAATCGTCCGTCTTTATGAATGCCGCCTACTTTAATGTGGGAAGTTTATTGTAACAGTCACATAAAATGGATGCAATTCGATGACGAACCTATGTACGAGACAAGAATGTGGTTACATATAACGATGTAACAGCCATCTGTCAGTTGTCATTCAGTGCATTGTACTGCAGGTTTTATGTTCAATCAAAATGCATTTTATGACAACGGTGCCAGATTGACATTTCTATAGTTCAAGAAACTAGTAAACAAAGCCTGCTCGGTATTACAGTCCTCGAAGGATACTTTTACCTTTTTCTGGTCTCAGTAATTGTAATGGGAAAATGAAGCCATGATATTATTTGACTATGACAAAGCTCCTTGAAAGCCAAGTTTACCCACTGACCGCTTTTATTTTCAGTTTAACTGCCTCCCCCTTGGCGACAAATGTAGACGTTTACTGCGTAGTGCTGACCTCATCGAAGAATACCCGTGCCTCCATATTGGGATCAGCTTGCAATTACTTATTAAGTAAATCAATGTGGTTAGCTTTGTATGGAGTTTGGCCGAAAATTCCCCACCTCTTATGTTTTTTTTTTCTCTCAATAGACTCATCTGTTTTTGGCTTGGAATGTGTCAGTCGACAGTCATGTCTCCGTCAATGGAATCTCTATAGCAAGAGAGTTAAGACCTGCATGCTAATTGGAAGTGGTCTGAGTAATTAAAATAACTTACGTCATTATGTGCAATCGTGTATAGTAGTTATCGCCTTCAATTCGCAATATCATGGTGAATATTTAAATTATTCAAAACAAAACCGCATAAACAATTATCGCATTAGGTCAACTGTCGCTTATCGCTTTCGATTGTAGGTTATTTCAAGAATATAAAAAAAAAAAAAACAGGCTCTGAGTGAAAATATAAGCGGAAGGTGATAAGAATGTTTAACAAAACCGGTTAATTATTTAAAAGCAATTAATTGGCTTCCGATGAAAACATGAGTCAAGCAAATATGCCACGATATAGCAACTCATCAAACAATAAAACAGTGACGTCATTCATATGAATCTTTGTCAGTCAAAAGTCAAAAATGATTTAATTTAAAAACTATTTTTGTATTTTTGTTTATTGAAATTGAGAGTGACTACGGTAAGATACTCTTCATTTCAATTCCAAGTACAAGTTTTTTTATTTAAATTTGGAGATAGCTAGTCTATTATTGGAACTATGTACTTAGAACTGGAATTCATTTTGTATCTGCGCTAAACTTCTCTGAAATTAGCAACAAAATAGATTAGCTATGGCATTATTTAAATGACAGGAGTGACTCAGAAAAGAGTCATTCAATAAATTTATAGACACTCTGCGATAAGCACTTACAAGTACTTGGCTTTAAGTCAAGCAACACTATATGTGTAAGAAAGAGGCGATGGTAAAGATCTATCAGCGCGCTTCTTCTCTCGCAGAGAAGATCAACAATGGTGAAATACTTAGAATATTAATCTAACAGACGAAAGTTGAATGTCTAACAGACTAATTTCAACCAATTTCAAGGTCACATTCCTTTATCACAAAACTGGTGACAGAATAGATTTAGCTTTGGATTGCTTTTGTTCGAAATCTAAAGTAAACTTTGCCTGCAAAGAGTATAAGATAAGGGGTTCAACAACGCTTGTGTGCCATCTTGCTTTTCTGCTTGACTGGGTGGGTGGATTCCAGTGCAAAGCACACTTCGAAATAGAATTGTCTTCGCGCTGTAAGGTTTGCCCAATCTACTGCCACTTCCTTCGGTCATATTGTGATGTCTATTGGTTCCTAACCTGTTCGGCCAGAAGACTTCCTGTGTACTACTTCAAACGCTGCCTTGAATGTTATAATGGGCCTACTCTTGGACTAAGTATCCACTGACTTTTCCATTCAAGCATCTTCGATCCAAAATTCACTTAAGGAGGTCATTTACTGCTTGGATTTTGGAACATTGCAGCATTTTATGGAATTCAGAATCCATTTACTGCTTCTACAAAAACTTCTCACCCAGGGAAGCCTGGAAGAAATACAGACCAATACGGACCAATTGGCCAGTGGCCCGTGCTAATTGCCGAGATTCTAGCTTTCTCGATGCAGTTTCTATTGATTGTAGGTGGGCCAAATCTGTTTAGATATGGCACAAGTTGCAAGACTTATAGAGCGAAAGTGTTGGAAAATGTTGCCCTTGGTAAGTCCCATCGGGGAGCAGACTGACTCCGCAAGGGAGATATCCAGGGTAGAACTACATCTGGCTAACGCGTCGGCTCTCTCATTCCCCTCAATGTTACTGGGAACCCAGAGGAGAGTGATGTTGAACCGAGCGTTTGCCTGCGTTATAGTTTCCTTACACTGTTCAACTAATTTAGAGGACAAAGTAAGTGAGTGGAGCGCTTTGATGGTAGCCTGGTTGTCAATAAAGATTCCTATGTTGTTGGAGGTAGAAGGGGTGAGGCTAAGTATATTGCAGGCTTCTCTAATCGCCAGTATCTCCGCCTAGAAGACACTCGAAGAGTCTGGGAGGCGGTACGATTTGGATACATTCAGTTCGGCTGAGAAGACACCTGCTCCAACGCCACACTCCATTTTGGAGCCATCGGTGAAAATCAATACTTTGTTGTTTGATAGGGGTAGGTTATTGTTTCATTCCGACCTTTCCGGAAAGTGAACCTGAATATTGTTATTGAATTTGAGTGTAGGAGTCGTGTAGTCAGTTATGGTCGAGGCTAAATTCCTAAGCAGCAGGTCAAGAGCCTTACTGTTGCCATAGGGTTTTGGGGACCAAAGCCCAGATTCTCTGAATTTTATAGCACTACACGAAACGATGCACGTTAAGAGCTTCTGACGGGCTCGATCGGATCGCTCGCGGTCCCAATACCAGCTGTTCGTTGGATTCTACTAAGTTTTGTGATGTTATAAGCTTTGCTTAAGGCAGGCCACCATACGAGCGAACCATAAGTAAGGATTGGACGAACTACGACAGTGTACATCCAGAGGACCATCTTAGGTTTGAGTCCCCACCTTTTGCAAAAGGTCTTACTACAGGCGTAGAAAGCGACACATGCTTTCTTAACTCTGTGTTCTATGTTAAGTTTCCAGTTGAGCTTGGGGTCAAGAATGATGCGGTGGTAACTAATCCATTTGAAAAGTGAAGTATGGCAGAAGGCACCAGGGTAAGCAGACTCCAAGTTCCAATTTCTCCACCCAAAAAAAATGCTTGGAAACTCCACTGGCAAAGCTATGAAAAGATTTCTCCCATCCGATCTTATCTAATGTAACATTCTTAGCTCAAAATTTAGAGCCAAAAAAGTGGCGGCAGAATGCCGGAGAAATGTTGATAGGGTCTTTGTCGTAAGTATGTTTTTACAACCTGTAGAGAACAAACTTTAGGGTATTAATCATATTTTAAACAGGGTGTCATAAAAGAGGCGTGCGTTTTGTTTACAACTGACTTGACTTTGATAAAACATGTTGTTCAGGCTTCAAAGGTTCCGTGATAAAATTGGATAGGCCGAACTAAATGCTTGCCAAATTAAGGTTGACTTTGTTTGAATAGTGGCTGCAGACCAAAATTGTAAAAATTTGTTTATGGAACACTGGGAATATAAGTTCGAATAACATTAGATTGTTGGGTGACATTATAGAGTTTTTTACTTAATAAAGGTTTTTTGTGAAGACCGCTTATGGTTTCTAGGGTCAATGATAGACCAAATGAGTCTAACGTTATTTGAATAGTCCAGATGTTACCATCTGTGATTAGCTTTTGAGCATGGATTTGAATCGGGTGTTTTATCAATAGACTCTTTGCCATGATCAGGATCCCTATCTGATCACAGCCTGGCTGTTGATATAAATCACAATATCTGTGCATGTCAATGGATTTATCTTCAGCCATGAGGCGGCTTGACGGATACATAGATGTGATTTCTGTTTATGGTGTGGTAAATGTCAAGGTCAAGGTCGACTGAAAAGGATATTTTACACAAATATTGTACCTTTTTTTAGATAATTCATCTGCCATTTCATTGCTTTCAAGTCCGTTAAGGCCTGATAGCTGTAAGAAAGCCAGCCGCCGTCAGAAAAAAAAATAAAAGTTTCTTATCGTTCACTGAAAACAAAGTCTCTTATCCTTTCGAACTCGAACTTAACATTGCTGGACAGGGGATCTAGGAAGTATGGGATGCGGGCAGCTTCAGAATGATATCCAAAAATCTCGAGAAGTAATGTTTCCAGCACTAAAACGAAACTGATCTTGTTCCGCTTCAACGTTGAGTAAGTATTTGATTAAGGGTGTAGTACTTAAGGAGTGACCACTGCTGTCACTTGCGAGTTACAAATCTTCGTAAATATATAGATGTAGGAAGGTTCAGAAGCTAAGAATATGCAATTGGCCTTAAATAATGCCTCGCCTATGAATATTGAATGTAAACCAAAACCATGTAAAGCATGTAAGGCTTTGGGAATATTTAAGGGTTGTTATGGAGCTGTGTCTATACGGGTAGCACCGAGTTTATATGCGTCGATTGGTTAATTTGGTTAGGTCAAACTCCAATGGGAGAATTTAGTGACATTGAGGGTACTAACTGTAATACGAGACGAGTTGTAAATAAGAGAAGGCATTCATACAAAAGTAGCATGACTATGGAATCAAGAATGCATCTTCAACGCTTCAGTTCGAGATGTTAACTGCGCCCGAGAGATGACACCCTGCTTTTATTTATTAATTACCAGAGATCTATTGTTTTAGATCTTATATTTCACGACAAGACTGCGAACCGATTTTTAAAGAAATCACAAGCAGCTAAGCGGTTGATTGACAGATGTCGCCCCTGTGTTGGTCATAAAGTCGAGATAAGTCAAGGTTTTTTTCAGAAGCTCGCAACTGCTGTTAGATCCCATATAGAACCATTAGACAAACGGCAGATAGACTTGTAGGTTGATTTTTATCATCAATGAATGGATAAGACGAAAGCATTAGAAGTTGTTTGCTGTTTTAAGGCCTTCATATGTACAAAGATTCGGACAGGATACCTAGACGTACAGACAGTATAGAAGAGCCCAACACAGGACATTTCAATGTCGATGATACGCTACGCTTAGACAAAAATTGGAACGGTCTGTGCGAGAAAAACAATCAAAACTATGTGATCTGGTCAACTAAAAATACGCACCTTTACTATGAAGGAACAGGTGCCAAAAGCAGCACAGAAACACCCAGCAGCAGAATGCAAACATACGGAAGTCGAATACTTAAAGCTCGAAACGTTCTCGTCTTGAAATGCTTAACGGCTTGATGACAGTGCTGCGAGGAAAAAAGATCAAAAGTGGAAGGCGGTTTTGATAGGTAGGAATCGCACGCTACTATTAACTACGGGCCCAGTAGTGTCTATGCAAGATTTTCTCTTTCCCAATGAGGAAATAGAAAAAACCTTAGAAGTAACTCATCCGCTTAAGTAAGCACTGATGGACAGCCCTTAGGGAGAATTTAGGAAGAGAGCTTCCGAGGTTAAACTGAGCATTAATGGACAGCTTCCAACGTTCAACTGTGGGAGACAATCGCCAGGCGAATCGTTAAAGGTTTTGAAATGACGTCGGTTAAATCCACACTGTTCTACATTTGAACGAACGAAAGTAACCGCCAATACTTCGAAAAATCTGCAAATGTTTGTCTAAATTCGAGAAAAGGTCCGGGAACCAAGAACCACAACTATTCAACTATGGAAGTGACAGTCGATCTACAGAAACTTCAAATGTCTGCAACAGACTTATTCTAGACCAAAGAACAACCTGAATTTATAGCAGCTCAGTTTGACCTTTAAAGTCGACGAGGAAGTAACGACATTCAATTTAAAAAAAAATTCATAAGCAACAAAATATTGTTTTTTTGAAAACTCGTGACATAATGTAAAATTTCTGCTTACCATTTGTTTTTTATTCGTACGAATACGCTGCACATGCCCCAAATTTGACTTCAAGTCGTCATTTGGAAGGTAGCCATGTCAAAGAATGCTGTGCTTATAGTTCTAGTGCTTACAATAGGTAACTTATATTAATTTACTCGTATCTGTTAAGGATATTTTATCGAAAAAAAGTAATCTCTTTCCTAGTTTTCTTACAAATTGCTGTGGCACGTCCGATTCGAGATTTTCCAGGAGATGAAAGAGTAAAACGTGGCTTTCTGCAGGATGCTTTCTTCGGTGGTATCGGGAAAATGTTTTTCGCTGCATTTAGTGGTATTTTTCGCGGAATGATGTCACAATTTTTTGGAGGCTTTGGAGATGCATCTGAATCTGAATGAAAATAAAATACAAAAATTTATAAGAACTTTTAAAACACTTACGACTTTTCTTTTATTTAACTGTGACCTGTTTTTTTGTTTTGTCATATTAATGTCTAAGAAGGTCCATCTTAACCGCCTTCAATTTGATGCTGTTGTGCAATTAGTCAGAAACTCTTTGCAGATCGGGAACAAGTTTAAATAAAAGCTTTTGATCGTGAAATTTATTGTTAACGCTGTCGATCTTTGGCCATTAAATGTGCTGATAAGTGGCCTCAAAGAAGCTAGTTTATCCATGAAATTCGGAATACTGGTGCACCGAGATTTAGAGACTGAATTTGTCTAATAAAGTGCTTAGGTTGTCAAGGTTCACCACTTGAGCATCGAAGATCCACCACTCGATCCATGCAAACGTAGGACATAGGAAGTGTTCTGCAGTGTTGTAGAATAGAGGCGCCGCGAATAGTTGTGCCGCTTAAACCTAACATGGATCGAAAGCATAGTGCTGCGTATGAACATCAGCTAGTTATTTACAGTTCTTTCAGCTGGAGAGCTCTTAATTGTGTAATGTAAATATCAAGTATCATCAAAGCATATAGAGCAGAGCCAGGCATACTAGGAAAAGTTTCCAAGCAGCCGATACAGACCGTTCTTTGAAGCTTGACGAAAGCAGGTATAATGTATTTAAGCAAAAGCTTATTACACCAAACAACCGACGCAAATGGTCTTATCACTTACTTTACTTACTTAACAGGCTCTCGACCCGTGGGAGGTCTCTACCTGATACAGTGCACTCTTCTATCCTCTTTTATCCCTGGCACTTTATTTTCAGTTCTCCAGACCAAGCACTCTGACATTAGCGATAGCTTGGTCTTCCTTTGCGTCTCAAATCTGGGGGTTGTGATTCGAGAGTTCTATTGGCTGAAACATTGTTTATTCGCTCGGTGTGGTCGAGTCAGTGTTGTTGACCAATGGCCATGGAAATCTTAAAACTTTCCTCGGAGACAAGCTCCACGTTTGTCAAATGACTGACAGCGCTCTTAAAGTCTTGAAAACCATGTGTTTCATTCATAGAATCGTTTACTATCTACGATTTCTTTCAAATACTAAGTTTCCTTATATAGCTGGATGGTGACGTCTTGTAGTGCTAGTTCAGCTGTCCTCAATCTCATAACACGTCCACAATAGTTCGAAACTTTTTGAATTAGAAAACCGTTCTACTTTTTTCTCACTTCTTGTGGTATAGAAACTTAACATCTGTTTTCCTCTTATTAACACGGTTCCAATACAACCGACCATCGACTCTGTCTTTTCATTTTTAATGTTAACAAAGACAAAGACAAACATTGACCTAATCTTAATCTTTTTCTTAAACTTGTTGAAAACTTAATCTTTATTTAACAGTTTCATTTTTTCTCATTTCAGTCAACATTCTATGATTATGTCGAAACTGTGCCAGTGTACTCGAACAGCAACTTAGGTGAAGTCAAAGAGGGTGTAAGCTTTACCATTGCCGGTTACATACTCCCGAACTGTGAAAGGTTTGACTTACATACATTCTCAAAAATTATCTATCTATCTATATCTCGTTATTATTACAGATTCTCAATTAATCTCATTCTCGAAACGCCAACACGTGATATCGCCCTCCATGTCAATCCGCGCCTGCCACAAAACTACATCGTTCGAAATTCCCGCGTGAAAAACATTTGGGGCGGCGAAGAGGTATCTTCGGCGCTCCCTTTCAGCCTACACCGTGGCTCGAAATTTGCCATTCAAATTCTCATCACGGACAGCTGTTATATGATCTCCGTGAATGGACATCATTTTGCCGAGTTTAACCATCGTTTGCCTTATAAATCTGTGGCGTGCCTTGAAGTTAAGGGAGATGTAGACAACATCAGTTATAACCGTACAGAATCGTCGAAATATCCCGAACGTTTACCTGAATCGGAGGCCAAAGAGATTCGTGTAGATCTCGATTCGGAGGAGCTAATTGAAACATGTACTCCGCCCGAATGGAAGCTGATCACATTGAATGGAAAGAATGATTTCGGTCTACAATTGCCATACTATGGCCTGTTGCCACCAAAGAGCTTCGGTAGTGGGAAGTGCCTACGGATAGAGGGTCGAGTGAAGCTTTTACCTCACTCCTTCTATGTGAACCTTCAAGGCGGTCAGTTCATTTGGCCGCATCCAATTATCGCTTTCCATTTTAATCCACGGTTTTCAAAACACGGTGGCCGTATCGGAAAGCATGTGGTTTGTCGAAACGCCTGGTACAATGGCACATGGGCTAGTGAGCAACGCACAGAATTGGACACCGACTTTTGTCCAGGAAAGAGCTTCAGCTTGGTCATTGTTTGTGGAATGGCTTCATATGAGGTTTACGTCAATAAAAAGCTCATCACAGAATTTCGGTTTCATGTAGATCCAGAAATAGTCGACACCGTCTATGTACAAGGTGACATCAAACTGTGGGATGTGGTACTAGAGAATCACTCGGCAACGAATGGCGTTGAAAAGAGGATCTACCAGAATCCTGCTTACCAAGAAGACTACTAATTGCCGCGACGTAGCTAACTTTTTAGCTGACAATTTGTTTAGCGCGCCTACTTCTACTAAGGTTTACTTAGACGTAAGGTTACACACACCCTGTAATTGTTAATAATTTCTTTTCTATTGAGAAATTATGCATTTTTCATCGAATGCTATTGTTTGTATTACATATACTGTTTCTTTTTTGCTCATCTTGGATGGTTCCGGACAATAATATTGAATGTTAAAACTTTGGGAAACAATTTCTTTGTTTGTTAAGGAAAAAAGTGTTTTTGCATTTTTTTTTTTTTATAAGCTCTGTATACATAAACATATTTATACTTGTAATGTGAATTAACTTTATGTAAAAGGGAATTTAAGTTTAAACGAAATATTAAACACTGGATATTAATTGTATGTATCGCCTAAGTTAAAAGAAAAATATGAAATAAAATTATTTAAACTTGTTACACTCTAAAACTTATGTATGCCACTCAATGATAAAGAAATCTGCGCCTGAAGAGACCGACTTTTACAGATTAAGAAACTAAGAGAATGCATATGAAGTGTACAAACCGATTACGCCAATACTAAACATAAAGCAATGTCTGTTTTAAAACTTTATCCTAGTCATAACACAATTTTCTGTTCTTTTAAAGCGTTAGGCTACATTCCATCCTCTTCAATCTCCATCACGCTGCTGCCAGCTCTCCAAACCAAGCTTTCTCGCATCCGCCATGACTTGGTCTTTGTAACAAAGGTTTGGTCTTCAATGTAGTCAACGTATTTTGACTTTTTGCACTACATCCATATTCTGGTAGAGTTCATTGAGTTTGCTGTTGAATCTTCTGCAACATTCGTCTTCCCCACGCAACTTAATATTCTACGAAGTATTAATCTTTCGAAGGATTTTCAATGGCTGCTTAGCTAACTTATTCATTATCCAGCACTTGGCGCCATAAATTAGGACTGGTAAGATCAGCGTTCATCATAGTGAACATAAAATTTGACTGTCAAGTTAGGAGTTTTGAGTCCTGTTGTTTGAGCAGTTTCCAGATCGCTTTCAACCCTCGCGCAATATAATCGGATTAGTTCCTGAATTCTTCAGCCATCGTCGTGTACAGTTCAAGCTCAATGCTATCATATTCAGCTTTACAGTCGATGAAGAGGTGTTGAGTTTCGATTTGATTTAGTGTTTATATACCATCTGAAGATTGGGAAGTCATGCCAATTAGTGTGCTGCAGAAAGGTTTGAGATGTTCAGGTTCACATGATACGTTAGATAGAATCTCATACGCGACACTTAGCAGGTATAGATAGATCGGTAGATCTTGCAAAAGACATGTAGGATCGTATTTAAGTGGAGATGGGTGTTTAGAGTTGACAGTCTAGTCGTCAGGAATACATTTGTCGACTCATAATGTATGTACGTGTCCAAAGAGGTATCAAAACAGACCACGTCGTTGGGTTTCTTTTTGTCCCCCTTTCGATTTTGTAGGTACTCCAGCCTTTATCAGTTTGTGAACTTAAGTCACTTAAGTTTGCTCAGAACTCTAACCACTAAGGTGTGGCGGCTTTTCTTGGTCGAGCCAGCTTCAGAAAGGAAATTGAAAATATCTAGACAAAACGAATTCTGGAAAAAAGCCAGAATTTCGGACTGTAGAACTGATGTTACCAACAGCAGTACCCACTTCTAGAATCGGTTTTCTTTGAATTGACTGACTAACTCAACGGAAATCACACTGTACACCGACCCTTTATTGTATCATGCTTTGAAAAATACTTTTTGACACCGCCGTGACAGTAAAAAAAAATCAACATTCCGTGTTTAAATTGGTTCATGTCGACATACAAAAGATATCGTCGAATAAAAGCCTCGTCTAAAAAAGTACGTATAACTCTCTTGTTGCGTTTTGTATTTATTGCCATAAGTAGAGTAAGCAATTTGTTTACACATCGATAACGCCCACCAAAGGACACATGCAAATCTCAGCATGAACACAATATTGAATTATAGTAACGTTTGTTGGATCAATTTGCAAAACATTGCAACGCAAAAAGTAACAATTTATGTTCTCAAGGACATTCTTCGAATTCTTGTTCATTCAATTTTATTGCTTCCATTTCAGGCGAAATTTTACGATTACAACGATGACGACATACCAGTGTTCTCAACATACGAGCTTGGTCATATTCAAGAAGGTGTCAGTTTTAACATTTATGGTTTCATGCCCTTTAATTGTGAAAGGTTTGGTCTTCGAAAAACTCATATCGATTTGCAGGTTTTGAAAATCTGTGCCTTTACAGATTCGCAATTCATCTAATTTTGAACAATCCATCTCGTGATATTGCTTTGCGGATCAATCCGCGCTTGCCACAGAACTATGTAGTTCGAAATTCCCGTGTGAAGCGTCATTGGGGAGTGGATGAGAACGCTTCCTGTTTTTTTTTTAACTTAAAACGTGGCAGTTATTTTGTCATACAAATAGTCGTTACAAGTCAACGTTACATGATCTCATTGAATAATATTCATTTTGCCAAGTTTCACCATCGAGTGCCATTTGAAGATCTAGCCTGCATTAAGGTTTATGGAGATGTCAAGAATGTCCATGTGGTACGTGAGGAAGTGACAAAGTATCCTGCTCAACAGAATATTAACTTTCTTCGAGTGAAGTTGGCCACTAAGTCTGGTATTTACGTAATGCCTCTGTTCAGTCGTTATTCGGCACACAGAAGGATTGGAGAAGTCCTGGGTTTACCGTACTATGGCGTGATGCCAAAAAGAAAACTGGATTTTAACAAACACATACGAATAGAGGGTCGGGTAAAACTGCTGCCTTGGTCATTTTATGTCAATCTTCAAAACGGTCAGAACGTTTGGCCCCATCCGATTGTTCCATTGCATGTTCGTTGCCGTTTTGCAAAACACCATGGCTTTGTTGACAAGAATGTGATTATCAGGAATGCATGGCACAATGGCAAGTGGCAACATGAGGAGATCACCGAACTGACTGCTGATATTTTTCCAGCGGAAAACTTCAGCTTGGTAATTGTCCGCAAAACTGCTTCATATGAAATTTACATAAATAGGAAGTTCATAGTCGATTTTGAGTTTCGCATTAATCCTGATATTGCTGATACTGTTTATGTGTTGGGTGACATATGTCTTTCGGATGTCGTGTTAGAAGATCACAAACAATCGCAGTTCTATCGTAAACAAGAAACAAGATCCTTTGCTGACTTTTTACGTACATTGCTTTAAGCAATTTAATTTAATACTTTATCATTTAATTTGTTTTCAATTGTTAAAATAAAAATTAAAAAAATGGATAATTCTTTGCTGTCGTGTTGTCTGAAACCAAAGAAGGCAAATAAAACTTGAGCTACTGCTAATGCTGATGATGCAGGGATCTTAAGAAAACCTCTGCTTGCTTTTCTTATCTTAAGATGAATCCGCCTTGGAAATCTCTCTCAACTGCACGAGTTTCATAATATAAACTTTGATTGAACAATCTTGAGCAGGCATAGTCTGTAGTTGATGGTTAATATGTGTCATACTAAATATGAAGAAGTCGTTCTAATGGGGCCAATGATTTTGGACGACTTTCCTGTTCTTGCTAAGGTCTAAGTCTGTTACTTTGAACCTCATCTGTATGATTATTAAAAAACGTAACGACCCGACTTCAAACTGATAACGAAACAACTCAACCAACTCCTTTCGACTCCCTTTTACAAATGACTACTTGTACTCACTCCGACACCAAAGAAGACTGATTCATAAGAATAGAATTCGCGCTGACTCCAGCTGGTTCTGTACAGTGTTCTATGTTTGCAGCCTTCTTTGAAGCCCATTTCTTCAATCCATTTACTCGATAGGGACTAATTTGTAGAGTCCATGTATGTTCAGTAAAGTCGATATTTAGAGATGGAGTATTTATTCAACAAGCTGTTCAAAAATGTTCGTAAGCAAAATCGTATAGACCTTAGCTGGTCAAGGGCAACCTCCTCGAGACCAAAGCCCTATGAGTTAAAGAATCGGTGCAGATCTTAAAGGATTTCAACGGCAACCATAATTGTAAAATTAAGAATCTTAGTTTAGATAAACCTTAAGTCATGTTAAAATGCTTTCTATATCTACCTTGAAGATCTTTTAAAAATTCACAGCGTTCCCCAGACTGTAGGTACAACGAGGTGACGTGTATTTTTGATTACGCATACAGAACCCTTTTCCATCCTCTGAAAGGATGCAGATTAGACGAATGTTTTCACGCAGAGCAAGCTTGGGATTTCAACCATTTCCACTAAAAGAGGGACCCAGCCATGTGCAGACACCAATTATAGAGCTACAGTCAGAGTCAAGTTTACATTTGTATTAAGGGAATCATTTCTAAAAAAACCTTGGAAACATGTTAGTGTTACAAGTCCTGAACGGAAAAGAAGTCAACAACATGAAATCGTTGTAAGATAAAATCCTGCTTTTTCAATTGGCGTTGCGCCTTCAGAGCTCTATCCCAAGAAACCATTCAAGAAACAACTCGAGACTCATAATTTGAAAATTACTTTAGGATTGTGCAAAACTATCCGCAATCCATTCGTAGTAAACCTGTCAAAAAAACATGTCAAATAACTTGACACTTTTATTTGTTTTCTGTGGTCTAGGTTATCAATCTAATTTTTGTATCTGAACTTTAAAGAATACTAATCTTTTTTTTTTTGCAGTACTGGTTACCGTTGGCCCTACTGATTTAGCTAATCGACAAAGAACTGGTAAACTAGAGAAATTTGGAAAATACGAAGAATTGTTGCCATGGACTTTAGAACTGCAAAAACCTCTTGAACAACATCGTGCGGATACAATCCATACACCGATTTTTATGTTTTTACAAAATGTATTTTTACTGATTGAAGAATATGTACTTGTGCCATCCTTTAAATTTCAAGATAAAATAATATCCTTTGCGGTGGAGCTGGTCGGTGATTTTATATCATTTATCTGGAGAAGGTTTTAGATATTTGAATTTGAATTAAAATGGATAGTTAAACGTTTGTTAAAGATTTTTTATTGAACTTTCTGATAATATCCGGTTTGTATAAAAGGCATAAAAGCCTCTGTGTTGACTGAACTTTAAATAAAAGCCTTTTGAAGATGTACGTTGAATAAAGATGGCTTAATCGTCATAATTTCGACTAAGTATGAAGATTGGACTAAGTGAATGGCACTTCGATGAGATAAACTGCATTTTTTTTTTACATCGTGGTTTGTTTGAAAGTCAGTAAATTCCACAACGCAAAAACAAGGCACATTCAGCCGCTTAATAGATCACACTTAATGCTCTTTATAAAGATTATCATAGACCACAACCTATTGGCGATTTATATATACAGAGGCTGGCGGTGGCGATACAGATGTAGAAGAGAGCACAGCCCACTTCTTACGCGAAGTGGGTCTCGGGACATAAGGGCATCCACGGGAACGAAAAGGCGAACGAGCTCGCAAGAACAGGCTCGGAGATGGATCTGATAATGGCCGATGACTCAGTCCTGCCCCCATTGGAACTTCAAAAGTCCAGCATCACCGTGAAATCCATAAAACTCGCGAACTAGAGATGGACCTCACCCACAACATCCCGCACCTCAAGGACACTTTGGACAGAACTTAATAAGAAAAATACAAAGAAAATCATCGCACTCAACAGAAGTCAACTATCACTTCTTTTAGGTATTATGCTAGCGGCCCACCTAAAGAGAATGCGTTTGAACACAACAGAACTATGCAGAGGATATGGCGACACATACGCCGAGGAGGACACATTCCACCTCCTATGCGAGTGCCCAAGCCTTAGCAAAAATCGAAAGATAACCCTCGGAGAACATTTCTTCAGTGATCTGGGCGAACTGTCAAGCAAGCCACCGAGAACAATCCTACAATTCCTTCGGAACTCGGGATGTTTCAGGGAGACCAACTGAAAACTATCTAACAATCTATTCCATTTATTTTCAGTATCCCACACCACATCGGGGAACACAATGGATCCATTGAGATCCGAGTGAGACATAAATGCAACCACCGGTACAACCTTACATAACCTATGCGAATGCCTCAGCCCATGCTGAACCAGAAAGACGATGAATACTATTTCAACAACGTAGGTGATCTGTCTAAGAAGCTACTAAAAGTTTATTACGAATTCGGGGTTGCTCACGGAGGCCGAACAACTAACAACAATTCTTCATATTTGTCTTTTTCTTTTTAGACTGGACATATCAAGCTGGATTAACCCAATGGATTCATGGAAATCCGCCTCCATGCGCTTGGGTGTCTATGTGAAAAAAAAGAGAAGAAAAACACCTCTTGGTACTCTGTCTTGTTTGCCCCCTGGGACACTACCAGTCAAGGCATTCCTTTCCAGAGGCAGGCTTAATATTTTGTCACTTTTTTCTCAGCTGCCAGAACTGGCAGATTTCTCGCATTTCTCGCTGCCCTTTCTTTTAAACGCTGTTGCAACATCATGCTTGTGATAACTTTACTTAAAGTCTCCCAGTTTTTGCCCGTTGCCAACATGAATGTGATCCGGCGGTCACTTAGTCGCCAATTTCTCTTTCTTAGATGTTTCTAAGAAGGATATTCCATCACAGTGCTGGCAGAATAGGTAATCCACGTGCTTGTACTTATTTCCGGTGATGGTGATCCGTGTGAAGTCTGCATCGTATGGAATGCAGTCACTCCTCTAACCTACCAGTTTAAAGAGGTAGATAACTATTAATAAATAAAATAAAACACAAATATTATTTCTTATTCATAAATATATATATTTGTTCGTCTTTGTTTAAACATTAACAACTTATAAAATATTTAATCCGAGAAACAAATGAAAAATATATATATTTTTGTTTTCTTTTCATATATATTTATGTTATACAATTTTCATTTTGTTTTTTTAATTAAGATGTAACCCTATTTAAGAATAATATTTTAAGGGTGGGATAAATACTTTTTTTTATTCTTTTTTAAATATTTTCTTTATTTTTCTACAAAACTAAGATGAAACTTAAACCAATGCTAACATTTTCTAAATACAATCAGACAATAGTGGTGTTAGTTGGTGTTTTTTTTTTTTTGTGTACAAAAAGGCAATTTTCTAAAAAGGCTTCTCCTTCGATCAATCACAAAATGGGATAGGAGTGTGGTTGAAACTACAAAAAAAAAAAATATTTTTTTTGCAAATTAAAAATTAATACTTTTATTATTAAACAACAAAAGAGTTAAATTGAATTAAAAAAATATTTACAAAATATACAAAACTATACAAGACTTTAAATTAGAAAAAAAAAAATAGAAATAAATGTATGTAATTTGAAAAGAAAATAAATTTTATAAACATCCTTCATTCGAACCGAAATGTTTTTTAGTTTTTTTTTTTAGTTTATAAAGATTTTTGTTTATAACAATTCCATTTTTGGCATTCAAAAGTATTGTTTTCTCTCAAGTGTATGCATTAGAAAAATATGTTTTCTGTGTGTGGTGAATGTGTGATAGGTGTTCCTTGAGGCGCAGAATTTATTGGATGATTACAATTCTATAGAATATGACTCTTATGTCTATGCAGTATATATAAGTAACACATTTATATATGAATATATATGTTTGTATGTATATATATATATTGTTTTTCTGTTTTGTAATAACGAAGTTTAATTTTCTTTTAAATATATTCTGTTTTATGTTTTGTATTTCTAGTTAGAATGTATTATAAAACTCTTCACAAAAAAGTTGCTTTGTAGAATTTGGATGTTGTACAAAATCCTTGCGAGTTTAAATAACTGCGGTAGTGGTTAAGTTTTCTTATAGCCACCCAATATGAATATCAATAGTACAAAGTAATCCCTTATGAAAGTTTGGATACGACGGGTATAGTGTGTCCAACTTTTAGGTCTAACAATATTCACACAATGCTGAGAAGATCCTGGATTTATAGGATTGCTATTGATGAATTTGGAACGATTGTTCAGTTTCGGTTTCGATAATAATGAATGATGGAGTTTTTGTCTGTTATTGCTGCTGTTGGTTGCATGATGATCAGGAGGAGATGTGGTGATTATGCGATTTTTGAAAGTGCAGGTGCTACTACTTTTCATGGTGTTAGTAACTAAAAGTCAGACATGTGTTAGCTGTTAACTTTCTCGACTTGGTAACTTTGAATGGAAGTTTCGTGGCCATGGCAGTGGCCATTCGTATTGACGTGGAACTGGTCCCCGGACGTTTTTCTCAAAGTACTTAAAATATGTATACCACCATTCTCGACCAATGTAATTATTACTGCCATTCTGAAAGAATCATAATTTGGAATTATTTATGAATTATCTCTCTAGAGTCTAGACGATGATGCATGACTCACCTTAAGTAGAAAATGATTATTCGCTAATGTATGATAGGTCCAAAACAATCTAGTCGTCACATAGTAAGCAACAAGTATATCAATTGTATAATGCCCGTGCGCCAATAAAACGAATATCACCCCAATAAAAGTCGACAGCCAGGCCATCCAATGCAAAACGAAAAATCTTCGCGGTGAGTCTGCAAATTAAGGAATTTACAATTGAATTAGTCGACCGGTTGAAATGAATTAAGCGCCGGTAGTCGCACGCGACAGACGTTATTATGGTGGAAATTACTTACACTCGGCTATGATGAGGTACCCAAGCACTAACATTACTGTATGTCCACTATAGATGTAGTCGCCGCAATAAGTATGCTTTCCATTAATCGACAATCCAAAGCCAGACATCAGTTGGAACACCCTTTTGGCAATCACCATTGGTGTGGCAGTCGTATTCGATTTGGGACTGCAATAGTATGTTGTACTGGAAACAGGTAGCACTGTGACATACATTGTGATTGAACGCATAAAATAGAGGATGGCTAAGATTAGGAATATTCTCCGCATAATGATGTATCTGAAAAAGTGAAAAGTGTGACTTTACATTGCTTTCGTGACTTATAACAATTGAGATGAATGGTAGTGATCGATAAATAATCAATTTTATTCAACAATTCTATGACTGAAACCAATGAAGATGATAAGCGTCATGCACTGTCATGGGACTCACAAGCCAACAACAGAGGTAGAGTTTTTCAAAAGTACATTTGTGCAACTACTTGTGTACGCCGATGATATTGACATCGTTGGAGGATCAAGCTGTCACCGGTGAGTTAGCTGCAAATGAGAGTTAAACCAAGTACTTTCTGCCAACAAGAGGATACACCAAACATTGACAAATTGGACAGAATGTCACAGTGCACAACTATAACTTCGAGTTAGTAAGTATCGCTTCTGACAACGATATTTCATTAGAAATAAAATCTCTTGCATCGCTTTATCTTTTGGCTGAGAAGACAACTGTGTAGTTAGGCCGTTTTCCGAACAACTAAAGAGACTCTAATGACCCAGACGATCCCAGTCCTACTCTATGGCGCTAAAGTATTGACTCTATCGAATGTGGATGAAGATATCCTTGGTCGTTTCGATCAAAAAATTCTTCGTAAGATATTCAGTCCCGTTTGCGTTGACGGGGTTTGGAGGAGAAGATTCAACGACGAACGATGCGAGTAGTATAATGACATCAACTTAGTCAAAAAAACTACATATAGGTTGTTTGAATGGACATAAACTTTTCGATCCGCAGAGTCTCTGAATTTAACCTGGGGGGACAACGCAGTAGGAGAAAGCCTCGTCTTAGGTAGCGTGCACAGAAAATGAGAGCCTCAACAAATTTGGGCAGGGCTAACTGGGGAGGCTTATTGGTAGAGGCCTAATAATAGGGAGGAAGCGGCAAAATCGGTTTAAGGGTCAACTGAAGCAAAACAAAATACATGTGGTTAAAAATGGACACCTAACACCAACGTCTTGTTCAGAATGGCGTCCAAGAGAGATAACAATTTGACGTAGTTCGGGATTTTGTCTACCGAGGTTCCGTGATTAATTCAGGCAACGACACCAATGCTGAGATCAAACGCAGATTAACTTTTGGCAAATGCTCTTTTCTTGGGCTAAAAAAGCAATTAAGGAGCAAAATCCCCTCTTGAACAACCAACAACAAAACCTCGAACAATTCATTCCTGCTCTATAGCGCGAAGGCCTTTCATTTTCTTAATATAATACCAGGCCCCTAGTTGTTTCAAACAAAATACTTTGGATTATCCATTGTCCTATTTGCGTAGATTGAAACAGTATGGGCTGTTCAGAGATATCGCCTTAATGACTAAGATGGGTGGGACGTGTAAAGCGGATGTACTCCAGCGCTCCGGACAGAAGAGTCTTCGAGTCCACCCCGAAGGTACGACCCAGTAGAGAAAGACCGCGACACAGGTGGCGTACGCAAGTGGAAAATAGCTGAAAATCGCGCTCGCTACAGCCACGTCTTGCTTGAAGCTACCGCACCGGATGTTAGAAAAGCTTGCCCTGACACTGCCTATGACCAAACCAAGCTATACCTGCAATAAGCACAGGCCTTAAATGAATTATTTAAAACTTTCAATGGGAAATCATTCAAGTTGGTGTTCCAACTATTGATTTTCTGATTTTATGTTTGCAGTGAACACCAGACGCATTCCTATCGCGTTCTAGATCCGTTGTATCACTCAATTTTCGCACAATCACCTCAAAGTAAATGAAACCTTTTTCTATGGATAGCCCTAACTAGGTCACAGGCACCCTCTGCAACTCCATAGGCAGACTACCTACTTCAAAGGTAGATGATCCGTCCACAACACCATTAATATAGCGTTGCTGCAAGTTTCGAGGTATAAATTAATTACTCAGTGACATGTGTCAACTGTAGGTGGAGGACAAATAATCCTTTGGGCATGTAGAACTGTGTGTGAATGCAATTTAGAACTCACTCCAAGCTGGTCGGGGTAAAAAATTAAACACAGTCCTGATAATTAATATGTGTTGGAGGAAATAATTGAAAGGTGGATAAATTTCAAACAAATATTTATTTGGTGTTCGATGACAGCTGAACTGATTGGATTGGAATTGGTTTTAGTTGGTTGTCCCACTATTGCTGACAGTGTAATTCGTAGGTTAAGGTGTTTAACTAAAAATTATAAATGTCGTTCCGGTTGATGTTTATTGAATTATTTTCCATAGACAGCATAAATATAAATTACGGCTAAAACAAACAATGCGCATACAAGTTGGGAACGTCATCAAAATATGTGTTATGAGGAAATTGGATTGGTTTTGGAGGCATATGATGTAGAAATTATGTTGTTTAATAACTTAACTATTCATTTGGTCTACTAGGGTGCGATTACGTTCCAGTGGCTGCCTGCAATCATTGCATTTGAAAATATATCAAATGTGGGGCCTACTGTAGGAACTTGTTTTTATAATTCACTAGCGCTAAAGGGGTTATGAATACCCTTATAATGCTATCCACACAGCGCCAATGTTGGTGTAGTGATTTTGAAACTCAGGTGGTATTAGGTTTTAGTCTTTTTGCTCGAGGTTGGTGCCCAGAATGACTGAGGAGAATTATTGGTACTGTTGCCATTGCTTATAATTCACAGTATTTCTTTCGTTCTTATTGTCAGAACCAGTGGAAACGATGAAAGTTAGGAGAGGCTACAAATAAGATTAAAAGTCATAAAACAGGCCAAGTCGTGATGACTCTTTTACATTTGAGATGACGAGCAACGTATGTATGTATCCAACAAGACCAAGCTACTAGCGTGCTACTTTTGCTGTCACACTGCATATGAATCAGGCGTATGCTTTGATTTCGCTTTCTGATGAGGAAATGTGCCAGGTCTGGAGAGGTATTCACTTACCAGCACATCTATAGATCATAGATATTTCGTTTATGCTTCCTGAAAGCGAGTAGTTGAGCGACAATCTCAAACAACAAGGGTGATTCGGGATTGTCATGTGAATGCATTGTTTCTGAAACTTGTGACTTGTGTTCGAAGTCAAAGCCAATCGAAACTGATAAGCAATCACAAGTATCTGTTAACAATTTCCTCGCAGATAACTTATTCATAAGCCATTGTCACGTGTACTTCAAAATTCAATGTGACTTCACTTCATAAAATTGTTCAATTCCTTGAGTAGATATCATAAAATGACTCCATGACTAAATACTATCACTAAACTTACATAACATTACTTACCTATGCTTATGCAATAGTGTCAACAATATACACGTGTTAACCGTAACCATAATAAGGATTTCGCTAACATTCAAAGCCCAATCTTGAGCTGCAATATTGTCTAAGAATACGTCCGGCAATGGACGATATCTTTGCCTATCTGGCAATCTTTCATGCACCAGCGATAAGGAAACTGTTGCCAAAATGAAATTAACTAATAGTATCACAAACGCTGCAAAAAAAAAAAGGAAAGAAAAAGGACACCATCATTAAACGAAAGGCTATCATTGTAACAACAAAATCTTACCAATAAAGGTTTTCCATTTCTCTTTAGGAAATTTTGGTTCTTCACGCAAAGGCACTGGAACTTCTAGTTTTAGTATAACAGCTTCTCCATTATTCGAACCGTTCGAGTTCTGATACGGCAGGCTGTAACTCTCTTCAGGTACTTCCTAAAATTTAACCAAAAAAAAAAAAAAATAATTAAATTTTTGTAACAAACAATGGATGTCATGAGAAGAATTATTATCGATTTGTGTACCCCATTGACGCCCTTATCATGAATCTGTGTTCCCACTCAGAGTTAATTAAAAAAATAACCCCGTACTCTTTATTCAAGACCATCATGCCGGTCGGCAAATTATAGCCATGACTATGGTCTATATGTAGTTTCTCCCCATATTGGTTTTTTGTTTTTCTATTTGTTATTGATGGGTCAAGCAATAAGGTGCAGTGTCAGTTGGAGGTTAATAAGGGGCGATGTACACTGGTGGCCTATAATAATTCGCTGCGTTCATCACAAAAGCTGGCTGCATCTTCTATGTCTGCGGTTTGGTAGATCTTTTTGACATGATTAATGACAGACCGCGTTTCTGCAATATTTCACTCCCTTGTGTGTCTGTGTGTGGTTCTTCAGAAGCCTAATTAAAAATCCAGTTACATAGTGAACATGTAAAACTATATCTAGTTCATTCTATTCGAACAGTCAATACACGTCAAAAGCCTTTCATTCACTCCAACTCATGGCTTCAGTGAACTTCCTGGTGTTCTTAATTTCCTAGGGTTTCAGATTTCAGTCGAAGTGTTATTGCACCTAATGAGCACTGTGGGAGCAAAGAGGCAGCAAACCACCACATTGAACGACGATGTAGGCTTCTTTTGGTTCAATAAATACGAGGACTTTTAACAGGTAATCGCGCTACTTTAAGGGCGTTGTCCTAGTCTTGATTCTCAGCAAGCATATACTAAGTATTGCGGAAGTATTTGGTTGCAAAGAACCGCGTTCCAAGGAATATGAGTATGACCCGTTGTGTGTGTGCAATTAGGTAGGGTTAGTTCGTATGGAGTGATTGAGTGGTGGAGTTTAATGGAGCAGCAGAATATAGGAAAGGGCAAACCTGCAATTGTATTGTTTGAGAAAAATTACGCTCAAGGAGGAAACATTTGCATCTTCCTCAAATCAAGTGCCCACATGGCTTTCCAAAGCTAAAAGCTTTTCGCAACAAGTTCTGTATTACACATTCGTAATCCACAGTGACTCCTTAACATAACCTAAATTCACTGGCGTGATTGCAATTGTTTGAGGGATTGTGTGGCTTTCAGCACAATCTTATCGAAAAGTTGAGGTCCCTAAGCGACCAGTAAATGTCAGCCTGTGGTACCATGTAGCGTACCAGATTCCCAACACCAGGAACCTTGCATGATGAATTTCCTTTATTCCCGAAGGTGTAAACTCCTTCCTGCTTCACACTTTGAGCAGAACCACTTAGACAAAGCTCTTTGTTTTGTAAATATTGAGACTGGCTGGGTCGTTGAAGATTTGTTTCACAGTATTGATAGTGCAAAACAGGTCAATTATTGTTTCCTCCTCGTTGCAGGGGCCACCCACTCTAATACCATGTCTACCTAACAAGCAGTGGCCAATGGGGGCTTCTATTATAGAGTCTAGGAATTTTCTCGTGAAAAACAGAAGTCTTCCTGTTATTTTTAGATCAATGGTTGGCCGGATCTGCCTTGATGAAAGACGGAGGGACTCTATTGCTCGCACCTTCTTTTGCCAACTGAAGTCTGCACTTGCCCGGAATGTTAAAACCAGCACAGGAAAGTGTTGCATCTATCAGCGATCTCATTCAGGGGCTTGCGGCATTGCTTTACTAACTTGGATGGTACTGTCAGTAAGTTCAATGATTTTATCGCTGTTTTGGGCCAAAAGCCGATCGACGAGAAAAAAGTACAACTGAAGTCTTCCTGGCACGCTTCTGTAAAAGGGCCCCGTCACGGCTCTGTACAGCCTCATGCGTTTTTTAAGCATACATGTAAAGTTTTTTATGACAAGAGGACAAACCTGAGTTTTCTGCAGCAACGTCAAATACAGCAGCAGTGTTTTACGTTGTTCGGGCTCTACGAGCTTAGATCTTCGTCCGTGTTTACGGGTCTTAAGACGAAAGCAAAAATCATGTTATTTGGGATGGACTAGAGTGTCAGAACAACTTTGGGGTCTTTGTCTTCTTAGGCTCATGATAATCATAGGAGCCTTAGCTTTTACTACATATTCTGCGTGAGCCCTTTAGAAGTTTCTGAAGCAATGTCCTATGAAGAAGTTTCTGAGTCTGAATTGCTTTCCTGTATTAGAATGGAGGTGGTCTGTTTGATTGAAGAAGCTGAATTTAGACACAGACCTTGAAAGGTAATACCAGTCGTTTTAGGTGTCTTCATTAAACCATGCGTGATAAGAGTTCACCCAGATCGACTTTATTTTAGTTACAACAACTACTGTACAAGCTGTGGGCTCAAAAAGAAAACAGATGACACCTACTCTGCGACTGTTCCGTATAAGTCATCAGAGGGTTGATAACTATAGGACTTTTACATCGCTGACTTTAAGAACCTCCTGAGATTTCTGTCTTGTTCTTAATGGTTTCTAAATTAGTCATTTTCTTACAGACCAACATGGGAAATTTTTATGGTTACAATGGATTCGAAAGCTGTCGTAGTAAGTCTCAGGACACCCAAAAATGAACCCACAACCAACCATAAGATAGAATAAATCTAGTAAAATGACATTGAATTGAAGCTTCTAACCTCAATATACACGGGTCTGTTCTTCTCAATACCAGAAAAGGAACATTGAAAAAGAAAAGTTCGCAAAAGCAAACCAGATTTCCTGGAGGGTCACTTGTAAAAAGATGCCTTTCTCCTTGGAATGGCTAAACCTCGAAAAAACAAGAAGGGTATCTTCCATAGGAAAACATTTTTCAACGAAAAAATTGCTAGTGCTACCTGCTTGTCCATTGTCCGATTGTAAGCTTTAACATTTAAGTTGAGAAGTTCTATATAATTTATGTAACTTAAAAACTTAAAATAAAATTAAAATAAATTTTATTAAATTTAAATAATAATTTTAAAAATATAAAAATTCCCTAAACAATTTTGAGAATCATCCAAAAGTCAAGATATCTAACTTAAGTTCTAAAATTTGGTCTTTGTAAGCATGTATTTGTGTATGTAGTAAGTACGTGTGCAATATACTTCTCTGGATTGGAGAATTTGTGAACTATAATGATAAATTAATTTTATATGGCATAGTGGATGATTCTCAGCTTCATTGGCACTAAATGACCTTATAGGTGTTCTTCCTTTTCTTCTTCTTCTAAGTAACGATGCTGCAATTTTTGTTGTATCCTGTAAACTAAATGATGTTTCTAGCTATAAAATAAAAAAGGATGAAATGAAACAAAATAATAAACAAAAGATGCTAAAGATACAAGCAGAAAGCAAGATCATGGTTATATGCTGAAGATATGTATGTTTACATGCGATTAGTTTCTGTTAGAATTGGAATTTAAATTCTGGACTTTTAAGCGAGGCAAAGATGATTGTGTATGAAAAGTGTTCTCGTAGGTTAACAGCCTTCGTAGTCCTATGTGAATTAAACCCTCACATGCACTGCAAGCTTCTTAGAGCTTAAATTTAACCTCAACTTAGAAACAGCAGTCAGAGAATTCTAAATGTTTCATCGACTTCAACTTACAAAATTCAAGAGGAAAAGATTAAAGACAAATAGCCAAAGCATATAGCAAAGGACTTTCCCCTGCGATCTGTGGGTATGGATGTCTCACAAGGCGTCGCATACATTTAAGGATTCTCAACATGCCTCTTGCTACATGTAAGCGGTTACGTGAGCTGGATAAGATCAGAAACGGTCTGGTAGCTTGGTTTCGCAAGGTGTCGATGGTGTCGATGGTGTAGTGGGTAGTGTTTTCGCTTGTAACCCGACCTGTGCAGGTTCGAGCCCGGTCGGGGAACAGCAACAGCCACCAAAAATAACAAGAAAAATGAATAAAACCACAGTTTCTCAAATCACTACATCAAAAAAGGGGTTTCTGCCTGGGAGTACAATGGATCGAAACGAGTTCCTGAGTGCTCCTGGGATTTAGTAATTCCGTAAAAAAAAAAAAAACAACACTTATCATCACCGCAAGAGGCACGCCAAAAGGCTTGGCGTTTTTTCTAGTCATTTCTTTCGGAGCTGTGGGAAGAAAGAGGAAGAGACAATTCTTCATCATCCCTAAACTTTTCCAGCTACACTTCATCACTTGGTAGCTTACTTCGACAATCTTAGGGACCTAGGTGACTCCAACTGTAAAGTAAAGAGCTATCTCACCCTTCTTAACCAACTAACTAATCGCATAAAGGAAGCTCTAACTAGTTCTGGGGGTAGTTTCGGTGAAATATCTAGATGTTTGTTGCAGCAGACAGCATCTCTAACTTAAATTAACCTGATATCGAAAAACCTTGCTGACGGTACTCTCAAGGTCAACGTATATTTTTGGGGCAGCTTTTCCATACTTTTTAAGGAGTTTTCAACTTTTAAGACATCATCAAACTTCAGTCTGAGAATGCTTAAGACGACTTGTTTCCATTGTGGATAATATGCCACCAAGAAGTAATAAGTTGACAACACCCCGCCCTGGGTAGCCCTTTTAAAGATCTGCACCACAACGCAAGGCACTGTAGGAGTGACCTTCCTAAAACAAATTGAGTTTCAAAAATGAAGATGAGATGCACTTCTAATCATTGTTAATAGCCTATAAAACCGACCACGTAACGATGTGTTAACTTAGTCATGATTTTTTTGAAGCAGATTGCATATTGGTTTGAGTCATTCGACAGCGTCAGCTTAATAACCTATATCACCCTTAAAAGCAATCTTTTCTTACATAATTTATACAATTACAAAACCCCTAGTCATAAATTTCGTAGAAATAAATTAGAACCAATTTGTAATAGTGCTTCACCTTTATTAATGCACAACGACGTGACATTACTCAAAGCATTTAATCAGTTTCATGATTGTGTTGCATTGAAAAAAAAAAAACAAGGTAGATTTATTAAGAGCATTAACTTAGGAACGCTCAGTACAGTGCCTCATTTCGAAAAGTTAACTATAAATAGTCTGACTCTGACACCAGAATTGTATAAAATGCTTCCTTGTCTGTACTCTATTCAGTAAAAATTATTCGTATGTAAATAATGCAGTTCGACGAACAATATTTTGAACGATTTGACGTAAAAAAAAAATGTCAATCAAGTTGTAAAGGTTCTATCACGTTTATTACTTTGACATACAATTTACATTAGTTAATTATAGTTCAACAAAACGTTCTACCCTTCATATCAAATAAATTTCAATTGAAGGCATTCTTTGTTCAAAGACTGATAAGAACTTACAGAGTACAAAAGATCACATAATGCACTTTATGTAAATCTGTCTTGCACAAAATATAACAAAAGGAAAATTCCTATCGTCCGTGTAGGCTTCTTATCTGTCCCGCAGTAAATATCAATAAATGTTAAGCAAAACGAATGCATCATTGAATAATTAGATTAGGCTTTCCTAAGTCGGGTTAAATTTATGGCTTAAGGGTGATAATGTAAACAGGTTGTTTATGAACTTGGATTGAACTTTAGTGGTTCAAAGATTCAGCGGTTTCTTTTGAAAAAGTAAATGATTAGTGTCAATCAATTTAATTTGAATTTAAATTAAAGTCAGTGATCGGTTTTACGACCAATGAAAGACTAAAAAAAAATTGTCAATCCCAATCAGGTGAATGTCATGTTAACACCTTGAAATTTGTCATTTGAAACCAGCTGATTGGTGGAAGTCCAACAAATACGAAGATTTTGAAGTTCATTGTACTTTCGGCATAGACTGTCCCAGTTGTTGAGATCTTTGTAAGCTTCGTAGCTTAAGTTATCTTTAGTTTTAATAGAATTGCCGTCTTCTTGGACTGAGCCGGAAAACACATATGCCAAGATACCAGAATAAGGCTTTGAGGCAGATATTACCAAGCAGATTGTCTTCTTTTCTTACAGCCAGGTAGTGACAAAAGCTTTAAGCTCATACCGTGGTCCCCGTGGCTAAGTGACTAGTAAGTTGGACCGCTGAGCGAGAGGACACAGGTTCGAGCCTCAAACCTTTTCGTAGATGTGACAAACCTGCATGAGTATAATCTGTCATGAAAAAAACGTATCAATCCGCCGTTCGGAGTCGGCAGCAAAACTGTAGGTCCCTTCCAACAATAATGGTTGCAAGAAGCCAGGCCCTGGCTCTTTATGAGCTGTCGCGTCAAATATGTATGTATCTCATACCGTTTCTTGTCTGAAGTCTGAAGCTATCTAAACACCCAGGACTTGAGTTCTAGGACACAAGGGCATTTAGGCCGAGATTGCCATTAAGCTCGTCAGACAAGCATTTCAATCCATATACATATGTACGTTATACTTTCCATCAGTTATATAAAATTGGAGATCAACTGACGGGAGCACCAAGAGAAGCTACAAAATGTAACTTAACTGCAGGACTTCGATAATTTAGGAGCATATTTTGTGCGAAGCAGACGCCATAGCTTGAAGCTGACAAAAATACTTCAACAATCATTGTCGACCAATCAACCGTAAGTACGGTCCTAAAGCTCCACCATTACTTGATCTAGCTCGGCATCCTCTGTAGTTATAGGAGAATTTTGCTTGTGACAAACGATCCTTTAGGTCGCAATGAGTTTCTCATAAGGATCTTCCTTCTAGAAAGAATGGTCTGTGTAAAAAGGAAGTGAGAGACCAGTCTACTCAAAAATGTCTATCTGGTTCCAACTCGGATTATATTGCTGATATTCAACACTTTATAAACATCATAAGTACAATGGAAGGGAAGAATCACTAGATGGCGCTATTTCTGAACCAAGTTCTTCCCTTCAAACCAAGATGAAACTTGTGTATAACAAGACTTTCATCCAACATTCAAAAGAGTGCAAGGGCTTAATTTCATCATTAAGTGGATCTTTGAATAATTAAACCGTTTTTAGATTTTTTTACTAACAGATTTCCATAAAATGTCGGATGGATCTTTGTTTTATGATAAATTCCCTGTAAATTACATCCAAAGGGCTTATCGGTCTCATTTTTTCATGTGATGTTTTAAGTTTACGACTTTCCATCTTCGATATGTAAATGTTTTTCTTTCGAAAATCAACTTGAACTCTTGCCAAAAGTCTAAAAGATTCTTAATTTCTCTCATGGTTTCCTTAGTATCTTTAGCATTGTTTTACAAATTTGAATTCTGCCTTTAAACCCATTTCATCAATACTGGTTTCCGTATTCTTATAACGAGAAACGTATGGATTTTCTAGGGCTCGAATCTTAGCAAACCTACGCAACAGTCCAATGAGCCACCAAAATTCAATAATGTCCAAGACTTCACTTGTGGCTATTTTATGACGTGTTGTTTAAGCTGTTGGTCGAGTAAAAGACTCTAGAACTGGCAACTTAAAACTGTAACGTGTTAAACAGAGTCCCCTCTTAAGTCAATCCCAGTTAACTGTAATGGCTGTTCTGAAATGCGCCTTTAAAACAAATTGCTTTAGAAGAGTCGAAGTGTCTGGAGCTCCTTCCACTTCTTGGTGTATGTAATGCAGTGGAAGATGCTATCAAGAACCAAAACCAGGTTTGATGAGATATAGACAATTTTCTTCGATTCTGAAAAAATGCATCTCCAACTTCTTGAAGGAAAATAATCAGGCTTCACCATTGAAAGATGCAGAAGGAACCTAGGGTCTTATTGCCAACTCCGGACGGTGGATTGAGAACCGTTTTTTATTGAAAACAATGCTTTTAGACGTTTGTCATTGCATGCGTTCGCTTGTTATGCTGTCAGCTCCTTGAGCAGTCCACTGAGCCATAATGATCACCAGCTATAGCGCCTAACGAACATATCATATTTGACACCAGCACATGAATTCACTTTCTCGACGGATTCTACGTCTATTTCCATATATAGTGTGCTAAGCGGTGTATTGTCCCTAATAAGACCCAGCAGAGGGTCACCTTGCTAATTACGTTTATCTAGTTCAGTTTTGCTTACACAGTTTTACAAGCTTGTATCTTATCGAATTTGATTGCAACGTCTTTATGGCTTCTTGACTATCAACATACATTTGTATTTTTTCTCAAGTATTTTCTTCAATAGTCAGCTTCACAGCTTACTTAATTACGACAATTCTGGTTTGAAAGACGCTGCAGCCATTGCTTAGTCTAAAAGCGCAACTTGTATTTCGCGACTCAATGCAGACAATTTGTCAAACTTACTGCTTCTAAAAACCCCCTCTGATACGCAACGAATTGGTCTATCAAGCAACTGTCATTGACGTCCGAATGTCCGAAATGCTTTCAAACCATGTTAACAGGGAAAGACTGCTCCAAGAGACAGAGCTGACAACAAATTTTAAGTCTAGAAGGGATTTGGTTCGTGGATCATTTTTCCAAATGATTTAAGTTCTCCCTTCAGTTCCCTTTAGAAAGTCAGGACAGGAAATGCTTATTCCAGCTTATTCTACAACTGCATCATATTTCAAATCTAGTGGTTCAGTTTGTGAGTCATTTTTTACAAAATGATAAGTGAGGTAGCACTTGTCGTTTGATGAATCAGTCAGCATGTTTGTATATGTGTATATGTAGTCTAAAGTTCTAAGAAAATTGCAAGTATTACTTGGAAAATTTTTTTACACTTATCGTTCTATGAACAGAATCCATAAGAAGATAAGAGTTTCAAAATAAAATAATTTAAATTGTTTACACCCAAACTGCTTACTACATAAATGTATATAAATAAGACAAGATGATTCGCCAACGCTACCAGCTGACGAATTCAATTTTGGAAGATCACAGAAAACGCTGAACAATATTTTTGATCGCAACTGATGACCTTATTGATGTCGTTCAGGTTTGACTTGTGTTCTTTAACAAAAACAGAATTAAAGAATTGATAATATTTCTTTTATTAACTCAATATTTGGTAATATAGAACGTTGTTATAACACCCTTTAAGTTTTTAAATAAATTATGGTTCAGTGCAAATTAATTCAGATATTTTCTGCTATGAAAGGCATTCGATTGCAAAATTAACAAGTGTTCTGATGAAATTGAATACAATCGGCTATTGTCACCTCAAGTGGACTTTGAGTCATCGAAAGTAAACCATCTCTCTATCGTTATAACATCTTTGTTTGGCTACTTATATATATAAATTTTTTTTTATAAAATTGTCGCGCATTTGTGCTATCGAAACCTGTTGAAACTTGAATAATTATTTAATTAATTCTACATGCACATATAAATCGTTAAATTGGTGAACAACAAAGAAAAGAAAAATAAGCTTGTTCTGACAGGTTGTATATTGCAAGGAAATAAAATAATAAATAAACAATTGAAAATGGACATATAAAACAGAAACTTGTGTTTAAAAACTTTCTGTATTCGAGTTTAGACATATATGTGACTGGGTAAGGGTAAATGGTAAGCAATAAAAGCTTAAAATTATATGCAACTAATCAATTTATAAAGCAAAGATATTGACGGTTAGAACTCAAACTTAAATCGAACAGGTCTAGTCCACTTAATAGCTTGCAGCATTGCATTTTTTAAGCTTTAGATTTTGTTAATTTCAAATAAGCACACTGTACTCTTTTACAGTGAAAAGCATTGAGCAGCAAGTCACCACCCAGTAGTGTCGAAGCATGCTTTATATTTTGCCAGATGCCAAATTCAATTTGCTGCACTTAAGACATTTGTCACTGTCCAATTGGTTCCATTTTACTACCCTGTCACGTCACTTACATAAGTGAGCATTCGGTCGGTTTTGTACCCATTTGAGTCCTAAATGGGACACGGCTTCAAATCAGCTTACACTGACCGGGAGAGAAAACACTTTAAAACAGCAAAAAAGGCAACCACTATCGCTTCCTATGCATGCAGTAGTATCTTTGGGAAAAAACTGGAGCCAGAAACCGGCACAATCCATTCGATATACCTGGCAACTATAAGGCCTACTTCAACACACGGATGTCTGGTCTGATAGTCAACTATACATTTAACAAAGTGACAGCAGAGAGCGAAGTTGGAAACAGATAGGTTAGAGCTGTTGTCTGCACGTAGGCATATCTTACTAAAATCAGAAGTAGATTCCAAAAACTTTCCGCAGAACCAAGAGACATCTGACTTCCGTTTGAGAATGCTGGACAAGTACTTTTTCCCTCGTCCCTGCAGCTTCCACAGAAATCATAAGAGAAGACAGAAAGCCTTTTGATGTGCCTTTCCATGAGCCAGTGATCAGTTCTTTTTAGCGAAACCAGGCTAGTGAGTATTTCTGATCCATCGAAACAGCCAAATCTGTCTAAGCTTGACATGTAGTGCCATTTATTCAACAACGGTGGATTTTTCTGATCCTATCCAGCTTCAGAAATAGATTGCGTGTAGCGCAAGGCATGCCAAAAGTTGCAAGTGGGTTTTGCTCGCTTGTACATTTAAATCGCCGCATCCCCAACATAGATCGTCCGTACTTAAACGCATTTTTCGAAAGCCGGCCGCTAATAGGTTGTGGTCTGTGATAGCGTTAATTTGTTTAACGAAGGAATGTTCCTTGATTTGAGCTCGACGCGTAACGTTTTACAAGCTTTGACTTTACTATTGTAGATGAAATGGCTTTATTAGCAGCTTGACTGTCCACTTTCCTAGAAGGTTTCATGGATAATTCTCTGTTTGGATAATTATTTTTAAATTCTTTGTACTTTGTAACCTTTCCTGCTGGCCTAGTCATAAGTCAGGATCGTTGTGACTATGACTGTATTAATCGACTTAATGATTGCTGGTTTAGGTCCCCTTTTAACCGAAGATTTTACGACGTCTACAGAGGATGTGGCAATAAAGACACGACACACTTCCTCCGCGTCTAGGAAAACATACTTGGCAGCACTTCAAGGACCCGGACAACTTGTCAATCATCTAGGTCGTTAAGGAAGGTGAACAGTAGGTAAACAACTAACAACTACTACTGCTCTTATACCACATACATCGGCACAGGGAACACAATGGATTAACGAAGATCCAAGTAAGACGGCACAATGCATCACGCTGTCGTTCCTTTAAACTTACCGTACTTAATTTTGTTGGCATCATACAGAAGGATATTACGTAATCGGGAACTGGTTGGGATCGTTCGAATGCGGAAGTTTTGTATGGATTTGATGAATTGCATTTCAAAATGCCCATACAAAATGTCTGCTTTCGAACGATCCGAACTTTAGAATCGCAATACAGAGTAGGGGCCCTGGAATGCACCGGACATGTAGCAAGAATGGGAAATGAAATAACTTTGCGTGGAATCCTTATCGTCAAACAGGATGTCAAGAGATTTATAGAAATTCAGTCAGGATAGCGGACAATGGATTGAACTGCACCATTCATCACATCGCAAACCGCTCCGATCAGATAAAGGAACACAATTTTCCGAATATTTGGCATCAGCTTACATGGAAGTCCATTCATCTTCAAATCTGTCACAGAATTTCAAAAACCACCATGTTTAGCCGATTTGAAACAGTTGCTAGTGCTTTTTTTGCATGAGAAATATTGCTTCAAAAGCTGATACAGAAAGCAAAAGACAAACGCCACATTTTTTTCATTTTGGTAGCTAAATTGAACTTTTACATTCAACTGAATTCAATTATTTTGCAATCTCATTACCATGTAACAAAATAAACTTCATCTAAAGCATTGCATTTGATTCTAGTGAAAACGTGCATTAGAATCTTTTATGACACTCAATACTAACTACAGTGAGTATAAAGATATTTAAAATGTAACACGGAAATCACAATCGGTTGCTTAAAGGGATGAGGTTTCATTCAATTATCAAGCTCGAGTGTACGTAAACACTGTAAAACGATAACTCATCAAGATACACTGGTGTTAAGTATAAATTATTCACATGGTGTTGCCAATAAACAGACCCCTGGCACCACAAAACAGAATTCCCCAATGGTGCAGTGCAGTAAAAAAAAAAAAAAAAACTCGGTACGCAGGTACCTAGCTTTGAGCACTTTAGAGATACTAAATCACCTTGAATTATATTTTATTGACTTAAAATATAGTATCGAGCGGGGTGTTAATATACTTTTACCTCACTGTTTATGACAGACCATCCAAGCGATATGTATCTCACTGTGTGGATAGAATTCCTCTCGTTCTGATCTGATCAATTATATTATTGCGCCGCAATTATCCAAGAGATTCTCTCAACCCGTACATAAAAGTTTAGTTTGTTTATACATTTATTTTCATCGTTCTCTTGTCCTACATTCTGCTTCTGCTTCTGCATCAGCAAAACAAGTTTTCGAAACAAAACAAAACCCACTTGAATCATTTATGACTAGGTCTCCCTCTTTCTTTTTCTCTTTTCTGTCTCTCGGTACAGTCGCACTTTGTGATGTTACATTGAATCAAGAGATTGTTTTTGTTTACATAACTTCTTTTTTTTTGGGCGTAATATTTTGGCCACAAAATAAAAATACCGAAAATAGAAAACAACAAAAACAAATCAGTTTATTGTAGCGTGCGTGCTGAATATGCGTGACGCAACTGATTGACACGAATTAGTCTAGAAATATATACTTTAGGTGTTTGTCTTTCAATTCCAATAGAAAAGTTGAACATCTTTTCGTCGTTTTTCAAACATCAGTCATTGACATTGATTAGTGGCCGGACGAACGGACACAACCGACAAACACTAAATTCGTCATCATATCTTGGCGAGTGCATAATTGTAGCGCGACAATTTAATTTGTGTGATTCATTTTGAGGGAAGTGAGATGAAAATAAAGATTTTTATTATTTTTATTCATTTTTATCGTGGGTATATTCTATTTTGGGGTACTAATTAGAAGATCCGACTAGAAATGGGGGTCTAAGTTGTTAGATATCTTTTAAATTTGTTTGTACAACGTAGGTATGTACTTATAAATTTATGATCTAGAGAGATGCTTATACAAAAATGATTTTTATCTGTAATTTAGCTTATCATTATTTTATTTGAAGAAAATGTCGTCATTTGTGAAAATTATTACTTTGCACTTGGTAAAAATATTGTTATATTGTGTTCCCACCTTTATAGTTGCGATTGAAGTTTGACAATTTGAAATGTGTTTGTTTAAAATTGAGGCGAAGATGCAATGATGAATGACAAATTGTTGGAGAATTTTGTTTTTTAGCTATCTCTTCTCTTGACGCTTGTTTAAATGTCAACAATTTTAGCAAACAATAAATGCGTCACACAATCAAATGGCTAGCTAAAAGATTGTACAAACTTGTATCACTAGTTATTAAGAATCTATACGTCAGAGAGCAATGTCGATGTTCGAAAACGAGGCATGCACATATTTTGCAGCAAATGTCACAGTGTGAAAAAATGACACTCGTTAGTTGTCATTTTGACAGAAGCTTTAGAAGGAGATCCGAAAAGCACTGCGAGATCTTAAATATCTTTTATGCCGAGCGAGGTTTTCCTATAAATGGAAAATTCTGTAGCTCCAGCAACATTAAGGCCATGGATGAAGCTCAGGATCAGATGAGTGGTTGACAGATGAATTCCATTCCGGATTCCGGAGATATTCGTACAATATATGCTCCGCACTTGATTGATCTTCCAAGCAAAGTCGGCACATGTCCGTAAGACTTATGTCCAGCTTGTTGAGGTGGAAGTAGAAGTTCGTTATGAGCTTGGTATCAGGCTTGACTTTCCTTAGTTGAGTGTGCTTTTCAGAGTTTCTCTTGGTACTCCCACGAGTTGAACTGCAACCATATGAAGCTGGCGGATAAGCGAAAGAAGGGATGTGGACCTATAAATGTTGACTTAGCTTCTTGTCTGGCGAGCTCATCCGTGAACTCATTGCCCTCAATGGCCTTCTGTCGGGGAACCAAACAGATGGACAGCTAGTTTATTAAGGGTGTTTAGGCAGCTCCAGGCAAGCTGGAAGACATATGAGGTAAGGACTTTGATCGCCTACTGACTATAGAAAACGATGGCAATCTGATACATTCTCTGGTGAAAATGGAAACCTTTTAACAGACTTTCTTACAGGTCCTGCACACTGTCGTTTCGAAAAAAATCGGTAAAGAGTTCTGAAGAATCTCATCTCTGATGTCTTACCTTGTTGCCAAAACAAATATATGGTCTTTTATGTCGCAGTGTATAAAAGCCCCATACTTACATCAAACACCTGTCACAGTGTTGAAATAATAAGTACATAAGTGTGAACATATGTAGTCACTCTAGCGTCGCCAGATTGTCTGAGTCATTATACAATCAAGACTGTAGAGAAACTGTTTAAAATGACTAAAAATGACGCATTGAAGTTTTGAACTTCTCGTGCTATTTAGTGAGAGCATTTTAAATGTTGTGATCAATAGTAGATAATAAAAAATAATTAAGAAAATTATCTGTTGTTAAAAAGTTAATCACAAGATGTAATTTCACAAAATTGTAGGTTGCATACATGATCGCATATTGTCAGTGAGCTATCAAATTGTTTTACACAGAAACTATTACAATAATACGTAGTACATGAAAGTCAAAAACATTGACACAGTCTGGACATAATTACTAAGTTGTCCCTTTCTATCTTGAGTATTTTTAAAATACTACAATTAACACAGTCTTTCATTATGTGGGCGTTTGTAGGAATGAAAGTACATAATTTGTTTGACATCTAACATGTCTAGTCTGTGTCCTTGTTCAACCACTATATTGTAATTAAAAGTCTTGTCAATGTTTTCACACCTTTTCAATGTATGTACCTTTCTTGACATTAAACATATTTTAACAACAAGGAATAAACAGACGTCTAGCCGACGTTGAGGTATGTTAAGACAGTCAAAATATGTAATTGAAATGTTGAGCACCTATTATTAGACAGAGGTGTCGCGTCATGAACAGTTTTCAAGGATTAAAAATAATCAGATAAAAATAAATCAAATTATATACTACGAACATATAATTAAAATGGTTTCCTATAGGGCAGATGAAAGGTCTTGTTGATTACAGTGAGTGACTGTGAGTGAATGTTGTCGGCCACGATTCACTGTTAAAAAACCGATTTAGGAACACAGCAACTTTGGATCAGAGGCCAGTACTGACACTTTACTCATCAAACATGCCATCTAGACAGTTAAACTATGTAATAGACAAAAACTTTTATCAAAGTACATATGTTATTGCTAGTGTCTCGAAAAAACTGTAAAAAACTAGAAACTTTTAAGCTATTGGACGTTTTTGAAAAACGAAGGTTAGGTAGGTTGAAGTGTGTCCTGTGACATTATTTATCGGTCCTACTGTGCTGATAATTTTACACTTGTGGAAATTTGAAATGAAAAGGACGACCATTAATCTAGAACCACCGAGATGGAGATATGAACCACCAGAGACTCCGTAGGTCGATATATCTAAGGTCCCTTCATTCGACGAAGAAACAGTTGTCAATAGTGTGTAATGTTTTTCTTAGCTTGAGCAAGACATTCAGATCGTAAATGACTTGAGCTTGCTCTATTCACAGCCGAATCTAGTCCGAACTTGGAAGTATTTTTTTTGAGCCGAGCTAATAGATCACCCTGTTTGATTTGCCAACAATTAAAGTTAAGGAACGGAAATAAGCAAATTTAGCTGAATCGGCACACGCGCAAAGAATGTGTATCTCACATTTCCGTTCCATAAAGTAACGTATGATGTTTTACTTATTGTCCCACAGTAGATTGCTGTGCACGCACTTTGTACTTTCCCACAGTTTGCATCTCCGTGTATGTCTTCGTTAACACAAACTTTGCAAGTGATGCCTAAATGATGTGTCAACGGATATTAAAAGAGCTGATGAACTTGCGAGGAAAGGGTCGAAATTAGATCCGTTCGTAGACTTATCTGAAAATATGCTTCATAAAAGGTCTTTTCTCTGTTTAAACTCAAGCGAATTTTTGAAGGACCTGCAGGGACGAAGAAGAAGTAAAATCTGCCCGGTTTCTGCTTTGAGAGTGTGCTGTCCGGTCAAATAAAAGAATGAGGACTTTTGGTGGTCATTACTTCGATTGAGGAAATCCTCAAACAGTTGAACAAAAAAGCTTTACAACGATCTTCCCCTAGTCTCCATTTGCAACTTGTCAGCCAAGATTACGCAAATTTAATTATACAGACGGCTACATAGCGTTGACATTCCAATAAAGGGCGTTTGCACAATGGACAAAGTCATAACATCAGACTTACATTTGCTATTGCAAGAAGGTAGCGCTAGTACAAACAAGCGATACTGAAACTAAAATCTGCTGTTTCCACCTCAGTCGTAGAAAGGCCTAAACAGAACAGCGAGTTCCATTAGGATGCCAAAGATGGGTTGTTCTTCATTTGAAATTATTCTTGGCAGGAAGAGATTTCTTTTTGCCAATCTTGGAGTAAAGGGTGCTGACAGTTGTGCATGTATCCAATGCAATCCAAAACATTTTTCAGGTTACTAAAGCCTCGTTGTTTACAAAACTGTTCGACTCTCATAAAGCGAAGAGCATTAGAAAGATGTAGTTTCTTGTCAGTTTGTGTATGACGAAGACCGCTGCTCAGGTGGGGCGCCAGTGGAAAGGGAAAGAGAAACTTGAGGCAGCTTGTTTAAGATCGAGCATGTTGGTTGAGGTCCAGGTCTACTCCGGACAGTAGCGCCATCATAAGTTATTAAGGATGGTATAGAAAACTTTGTGCCGCTTCCTGCCAGGAAGGTTCTAGCACAGAACATCGTATCAAACATTCGAGTCGTGTGGCGGCAAACACCTGTTTCTATACTTGCAGAGAATGGAGTAGTGCCTGGACATCGTAGATGGTACAACATACTTATATACGTTCAAAAAAAAACCTCATAAAATGCCAATAACCCCACAAGCCATGGTCATAGCCTTAACCATAAAAAAAAACCATTTGTATACCTTCAACTATGAAGGTGTGACAACACTTAACCACAAACGGAAGACGAATCCCGTTTGGATGTTTCCCTAAACCTTAGCCATACACAGCATACTAAGTAGGCACTCAAATACTCGTACTTAGTGAGTAAGCAACTAACTTTTGATTAGTTCGTCCGAAGACAACACGACCATGGCTATACCAATGCAATGCATTCACTCGGCCCCAACGTTCAAAATAAATTATTCAAAGTGACCGTGCTACGCGTCGTAATCATAAACAAAAGCCAAACCAAATTGTATCTCTCACTAGAATTATTAATTTTCACTTAGTGAACAGCGTCCAATTGGAATATGGAATTCTAATGAGCGCTGATTGAATGAAGGGTCTTTATTGGAATAAAAAAAAATATGCCGGTTGCCAACTGTGTTTGTGTCATGAGATTTTAATCGAAACAACAATTAGCCTAATAAATGTCAAGCATTCTATAATTATATAGAAAACTCTGTTTTCCTAAACATAAACAAATAATAATTAATGCTAAAAGGGACACTTATTAAAATTAAAAACCACGAAATTAGTTTAGTAAAGTCCAAATACCTTTGACGTTTAATCGTTTGAATTGAAATTGAAAGCAACTTGAAGGTCAAACCACATTTGGTGGCCGCCGCCGATTTCATAATTTATTTTTTTTTTTAATCAAATTTTTATTAGCGGGTAGAGCTCTAACAGCTGCTTGTGTTTCGATGAGGTGAAAACCGGTTTGCAAATCAATTATTATGCATGAATGTACATACATATGTATGTCTGTGTATCGAAGCGAAACATGGAATGAAAATGAATGTAGAAAACATTTTCAATTTCAATCAATTGAAATGGCATCGATGCAATGACAGAAATGCCATGTGTCATTATATGGTGCGATCATATTTTAAGTGGATGCGTCTGTCACACTGCATGAAACACGTGGCATAAATCAAAAATGTGCTATGTCTGGTATACATGTGTGGTATGTGAAATTGTTTTGTCTGAGCTTGGGCAGCCCATTATTTATAGCCAGCCAAACGTGAAGTTGATTTTGTTTTTAAAGTAAATTTTGCGGATAAATACTTAAAGACCCTCGCGTTATACGAGAATGACACAAAACAAACTGTAATGGAATATTTTTTGATTTCAGAACTTGCTCTCTTGTCAGACAAGCTGTCTAAATTTATTTCTCTGGAAGGACATTTTTAAGGCCATACTTGTAACTCAACCGATCGAGTCACGCGAATGGTTAAAATAAGCAGATGACCATCACATCGATGTAGTTTTTAAGGTTTCCTGACAATCGGTTCAGAGCATGGTTTGGTCCTTTAAACACATGTAGATTATTTGAAAGAATCACTCTGTTTCATACTGTTTTATAGCCTATCCGGATTTATTTTTGTGGAATTTGTACACGTGCGGATGTTGCCTTGTTGTTGTTAGATAAAAACTCGAAATCAAATGACGCGTAGTTAAATTTTTGTGATTTTTAACGAACTAACTACCTATAGATAGTTAGAGTAAAAAAAAAGGGAGCTAAAACAATAGTACATAGTAGACCTAACACAACATTAAATATATGAAAGGCAAATTGCTTATTACTCCAACGACTAGGTGCAATAATTGGAAAGGCTGGCTTCTCCCCCTCCTGCGATGAAATGCCAAGATGGCCATACCGTAGGCAAAAGGGGAAGAAGGGAGAAGGGGTTAGTGGGTAGAAATCCCACACTGTTACTGAGTACGGGCTCAGTTTCGTCTTTTGAAGATAACCACCTCCCAGCGCAAAAAAAAAAAAAATTAACGACGAGTTCTTGATCCAGAAACAAACAGTCCTGCAAAGACTAAGAAGAGAAGAAAATAGTATCTTTTGTCACAGTTGATGCTGAGAATATGGAAGGACCATTTCTGCAGACTGTATAACGAAGACCATAATTCAAATTCTACTGTCAAGCAGAGTGAATCATTCAACCTAGACGATGTGAGCCAACGATGTTGGCTATCTGAATTGGTTGAAGAAGATGTTGAGTTGTTTAAGGAAGCGATAACTTGGTGAGAAGTATGCAACCTTAGCAATGTTTGCCCAATCCTCAATAAAGAAGACGCTTTGAGCTGCGCCAAAGACAGAGGCATCAATCTCCTAAATAACGCATTCAAGATTTTATCTTCTATATTGCATGAACAGTCTAAGCATTTTGTCAACTACTTGGTTGGTCCATTTCAGTGTGGTTCAAGGCCATCTCTGGGCCTGATCAAATATTTTCACCCCGACAGATCTAGGAGATATTAAGGACGCATACGACATCATTTGTAAGGACGAGCTATGCAGGGCTTTGGTATTCCTACAAAACTCGTCCAATTGTGCAGGATATCGATAAAGAATCCGTGTTGCTCGAGCAAAGTCACTAAGGGCCTTGACAAGTTCTTTGATATCGAAGATAGGTCAACGAGAACAAATAATCTGCATGCTGTCAAAGAAAAACAAAAAAGGGGACACCCAACACCGACGTTTAGGGCAAAACGTCACCCAAGATTTAGATAGATGTAACTTTGAGGTAGCTAGGGGCTTTGCCTATCTAGGTTCTGCTTTTATCTTAGATAACGACAACAGGTCTGAGATCAAACACAAAAAAACTCTGTCAATCGCTGTTTCTTAGGGCTAAGAAGCCAATGAAGAAGCAAAGCTCTCTTTTGAACAACCAAAGTGCTTCTATACAAAACCATGATCATTCCAGTTGTGCTTTATACGGAGGCTCTACCGCACACTGTTTGGGCTGTTAAAAGACTAAGTTGGATTGGACATGTAGAGTTGATAAATACCAGCGGTTGGAGAGAGGTCTAATCCACACCTGATAGGAGGTGCATCGCAACTTAACGTGTCGAGCACAAGTGGAAGAATAAGGGCTCCTAGTTGCAACTAGAGTTCTGAACAAACTTTTTTTTTAAAAATTCAACAAAAAACTTTATTGAGACAGCAAGCCTTTTTGTGTGGCTAGCTTATGACACCGTGGCTTTCTTGTTAGTGCGTTGGATTGCAAAGGGAGTTGACACAGATTCGAGCCTCAGTAAAAACAAAAATCAAAGTCTTTTTTCGCGGCAAGCAATGACAAACCTTCATAAGTGTAAGTTGCCATGAAAAAGATTCTTAATCCGTCGGCAATAAAACTTAACGTTCCTTCCATTCATGCGAAAAATAAAACACACTAAGCCTTTACCCTCTACAGGCTGTCGTACCAAATATATGTATTTTTTTCTTATAACGCTATTATGTAACCTGTTTAGCGAGGTTTGCTAAAGCGACTTTATCCTACATAAACCACGTTAACCATATGTCATAATTAATGTCGATTTGTACAGGCAATTTGTTATGAAGCAAGTAACAATCTAAAGTGACCTTTGCTGTAGGAGAAATCAATTTAAAGACATTTTTACTGCAGTTGTTGTTTTATTGCTGAAAGATGCAAATATCGGATGTATTGAGTTTGAAAGCATGTGTTTTTGATGTTACGATTCCTAATGACTGCAAGCTATTATAAGTTTATTTTGTCTCCTAAGTGATGGAATTTTTATCGCATTCCTCCAGTACAGACGTTTTATCACACTTTTTTTTAGTTATAAACTGAGTGCTGGCATACAATCTAATGAAACAGTGCACGGGTCACCACAATATATCTTATCACAATGAACCAAACGTTGGTACAACATTTCACGATCAGAAGATAACTACAGTCGTCATTTTTTAGGAGGATTTCCCCTTAGTAGTAGTACAATCATTTTGGATAAAGGAAATTTCCCAAATATGATCAACATGTTTACTTATGACTTATGCGCAATAGCTTTGTGTGCTTTTTAACCCTGAATCTCCTAAGGAAACCGCTTTATTAGGTACAAGTGTAGATACATGTAAATTATTTTAAATTATGACTTGACATCTATGGCTATCTAGTAGATTAGGTTGAGTGCCTGCTCCCGCATAAGGAGGAGCACACTTGGGCCAGGATGAAGATCCATTGTGACACTGGATAGCCATCAATAGGAACCTTGCATGATGAATTTCCTTTTTTTCAAGGAAGAAACTATAGATAGCCTTATCGGTGTAGAAACTTTTCTATATGCAGCACCGCTATATGCAGCACCGTTTAGACTTACAGATAAAGCTCTTCATTTTGTAAATATTGAGCCTGGATAGGTATTTTTCATAAAAATACTCCTCCTTAGGCCTGATAGAGCAGGGCAGGTGTCATATCTCGCAGAAATCGTTGGAAGTGACACCCATTCTAGTGGCGTGCCTGATGGCTACCTTGTAACTCTAAATTGGGGTGTTTGCATATGATGGCTCTGGCACTTACAAGCCTTTACGTTTGTTTTAATCGTGTTTCGGAGAAAGTTGAGTAAAAGCTTCAGTTGTAAGAAGCTAAGGTTACCAGCACTCACATAAACCAAATATAGATCAGGAATCTGAATGCAGACTCTGCTTAGTGGAAGACGAACAAGCGGAACACGTACGTGCGTGGCTGTCTGCAGAGTCAGGAAACGCTTTCTCCACAAAGAACTCCTAACATCGGAGGACATTGGTAATGTCACGACTGGAGATATCCTCAAATTAATTAGGAAGATACAGGACCTCCTTGTCTAACTGGCTCCAGGCGCAATAGATCTTTCAGGCCGCAGTGACATATGCGTTATGTCGCAGAGCTTAACCAATAATAATAAAATAATTACCAGCACTCACCATAACAGCCCAGAAAATCTCCATCTGATATGAGCAGAGCTACTATGAGGATATGAGGTACCCTTTTCAACAATTTTTACTGTAGAGATGAAGAGGAGGAGGAAACTACATGTCACCATCGCTGCCACTGTTCCGCGCTATCTCACAGCAGAAGATGACTTAGGTCATTATCATTTCAATGATAGTAGTGACTTAAGCCAAAATCCCTTACGTAAACCCGTTTGGGTAGAATTCTCCCCACAGAGAATTGTATAGGCGTCACAATGGGTTCTGTGCGTAAATAAGTCTCGCGGGACACCTATCTACCTAACCTAACTTAACCTATGAACAGAGCCAAGACAGTGTTCCGCAGTTTCGTCGCCTTCTCGACATTAGTCACAGACAGTGGCATCACTTAAGCCTTGCATGTTTAGATGTTTCGCAACGCCAATACATTCTGCTGAGATACAGGAAGAATGTCGAGGACTTTCTTCAAACTTCGGGAAGTATTCGTTTGATCTACATGCCCCCTAGCGAGTCATGCCATCAATGATTGTGTTTGTCTATGGAAGCCCTAACCAAAGATACGGTCAAACTCAGCGTAGATTCACAACTGGAGAAGTTCTCCGATGAAACTTGCCTCGAAACTTTATCGACGATCTTATTTCCGGTCTTCGGATCCAGACAAAATGTAGCAAATTAAGTCTTCCAAACTAGTCTTGAATGCTCGAACAATTTTGGATCTAGTAAGGTCCCCTTTTTTCGCAATATAAATGTGTAGTTCGCAGCCACCGTTGCGTCAGATAAGACTTGGGTGCAAGGACATTCTTCACGAAAGGTTCTCAACGCCAAATGACCATTTACCATTTATTTGCAAACAAAAGATGGCTTTGATGTCCATGATTTAGACATCAAGGGGTGATAAATTTAGGGAAACTGATACAAGACGTTCTTCGGAGTCTATACTCCAAGCTTATTCCACCATACAACCATCGCATATGCTGAGGATCTGATAATCAGTTTATAACGTTACAAAACACTTTTCAATGACAAGCTCCAAGCATGACGGATATTTCATAACGAGAAAGTGTAAAACAGGGAGAGAGTGTGAATAAGAGGAGCGTTATGCTAGTACATGTCCATCCGGTTTTTACACAAATGCTCCAGGGAACTAACGAATTAAATGGTAATAGGCGTTGCACCACGAATTGGACATAAGGAGCAAGAAACACGGAAAAACCTTACTTGCAGTGATGAGGAAGCAAAACATCGATAACATTTCAGTAGCGTAGCGCTTGTGGTCGTCGTGACGCAGTAGGATTATAGCACAAGCCGATACTGGTTAGCCTAAGGTTTTTTTGTTCAATCTGTCGTTCGAATTCAGCAATAAGAATTGTAGCTCCTTTTCCAGAAAGGTAGGCCTATGAACAGTCGCGTCACCGGATGAATATTTTTTTAAGCCATCATACCTATGCATCATTGAATAACTCCTGTCGAGACATCGAGTCTAATTACAAAGCAAACCAACATTGGAACCATTTATTTTCCAATCTACAAAGTCTTGTAAGTACACATTTCATATAACAACATAAGGACTACGATTTAATGACAAACATGCAATGAAACAAAATACATACAAAGCACAGCATGAGAGCAAACAGTTGGCTAGCTTTATGTGTAGAAAAGATTGAAAGGATATGAAAGATAAGGACACGATTTCAATTGATTTCAATTATGTATAAGTGAATTTTTGACTGAGAACCAGGTTGCACCCTGTCGTTTTTAAAGACTTGCAGACAAATGAATACAAAATGAAAGTCTTTCATAAAATGCGACGCCAGTAACATGCAAAAAAAAAAAAACACATTTTATCAGTTGCTCTTGGCACAACTTCATATAAACACAGCGCAGTTAAATAAAGGTCATTTTGGCTGCTGATTTGATTTATTTACACAATTTTAGAACACGATTAAGAATTGAAAATACAATAAAAGTTGTAGATTCATGGATTAAAAAAAGAAACAAGGTACCTTTCATGCATGGCTTTGACTGACATTGGTAAAGGACTTGTGTATATTTCTTATCGCACCAAGATTTGATTTTTTTTTAATTCAATTTTCAGAAGCTCTTGAAGATAAATTGATGTGATGATTCATCAGTTTGTAAGAACACTTGTACCCGGTATAAGTACGTCTCAGTACGAAGAAATACATCTTATCTTGAAAAAGTCTAGTGACCACATGTCCACATATAGAAAAAGTGGAAATTAAAAGATTAGAAATGAAGCTACGGAAGAGGAAGTATGAAGGAAAAGACTGACTTTTATATAAACAGTTCTTGTGATATGTCTAGTATGCAATCTCAATACACCAAGTCAAGTTGTTTATACTGCCTTATCCGGTGGACCACTTGTGAAGATCAGGTACGAAGCAGAAATACCTTATCTTATCATAATTCCTATAAAGATCTATCAACAAAGATCTGCAGCTTACAAATGACAGCAGAAGTCACTTCCAAAGACCTCACCCGTTGAAGCAGAACTTTTCCAGATTTATGATAACACATTCTAAAAGTAGCTTTTGATTTACAGATTCTACTGCCCACATCCAGTTCGATGGCACAGTCGGCCAAATCCATACTTCCTAGATAAAGAAAGCAGACAACTTTCTCGATCTTCTGACCAGCTATGTTTAGATGAACATGCGAGTTCGAGAGTTATGTGGATATCTCGAATGATTTTATACACTTGGAAGCAGTCCAAATGGACATATGTACATATGTAGTGATGAAGAAAATCGGAATGTCTTATGATTTGAAACAGCATGAACCTAATCATTTGTAGGGTCGTTGAACTTTTATTCAAAATACAGATATAGAGCATTCAGTCTGGGCAGTGAGTTCGAAAAAGAAGAGAGCGTGTTCAATCTGAAAATTGTGACATTTGTTTGATATTAACATTTGACAATTCTACACTGCAGGCTAAAAGTTTTAGGCCACCTAAAAGTTCAGCCTTTATTTATGTGGATGTAGGCGAAACTCTTTTGTAAAGATGACTTTCGTGAAAAGAGTTTTTGGAGGATGAACTGGCACCACAGAGAAGTCGGGTTCTATCTCAGTCAGCTTCTGGCCAGACATGGCTGTTTTCAAGCGAATCTTAACAGATTTGGGCCACCAAACTGTCTATACTGCGGGGAGGACTAAAAAGATGCGCAGATAACAGCAAGACCAACCCATGAGAATGGTATGAGAACCATGTCATGGTATCGAAGGCATTATGGGATGCAATGAAACAGGTGGAGAGCACCAAAACAATATCTTGCATGGAACAAGGAACGGGGAATGCTGAATCCACGGACATCAGGAAGAAGGGCAGTACAGCTGGGAGAATGGTTGGATGGTTGGAGTGAAAATTTCACATCAAATGGGGCGCAACCAGAGAGGGTAGAAATAGATCCAGAGTGTGTTTGTCGTAACTGTCAACATCGGGACTTCATATCACCTTCTCTTCAAGCTGAGTCGGATTGTTTGTCCCACACAATGATTTGGAAGACGGAAAAGAAGCTGAGATTTAGAGAAAGAATCTCCACATCCATTCGGTGTCAAAGTGTTTAGACTTATTTTCTATAAATACATCGTCCTCCCAGAATGAACTGGAGGGAATGGTTACTAGAACGTTTTTGATTTAATTTAGCTTTGGTATGGTTGATTGGTCACAATATAGGCGTGGTCAAGACTGCACCATGACTAAAGATCTCCAGGGCTGTCAGATGCAACAGAATGTCCAGTACTGCAGAGGGTGTTGTACACTTAAGCAGAAACAAGCTAATCGTTGGATCTTCCTTAGATAATCTCGGTTTGTAATTTTATCTAAGGCAGTCCACCAGCCAACCACCTCGTATGTGATTATCGTTCTCATGACCGAAATATAGAACCAGTGAGTTATTTGAGGTTAAAAACCTCAAGAGATAAGTGCTACTGGCACTTTCTTGTTAAATCCAAAATGAGACTCAAATATTTAGTTTCGTTTGAAAAATTTACAAGGGAAGTTCAGTGAATGGAATTCTATACGCTTCCTGGGGGGTGTACACTCAAACCAAACGGAACTGCTATTTAGTTAGCTTATTTAGAGCTCTTTGTATAAGTTCTTTTAAGGTTTACAAGAGTGCTTTCCTCCTGAGACTATGAGAGACTGTGTTTGGGTGTAGCTACTGTGAGTGATCTCAAACTTTTGGCCTGTAGTGTATGTACTAAAAAATAAAAATAAAATGTGTTAAGACAGTTTTTAAGACGTTCTATCTTGCGCAAGAATATCATATTTATGTACATATTAATGAATGAATGCAAAAAGCAAAATAAAAATAAAAAAAAAAAAAATGAAAAAAAAATAAAATAAAAAAAAAACCCCAAAAACAAAACTTAACTCAACGTACATCGGTTGAACTAACCTCGTATTCTCTTCGTTTCGATGTACTACTGCAGCTCAAGTATCCGTTATTGTTGAGCATTTTTATAAAATCTCTCCGAATTTTATTTGGTGACGCCATTAAATTAAAAATTCTTTTAATATATTTTATTTTTAAAATGATTAGATATTTCTTTGTTTCAGTTAAACACTTTAAAACATTTCCTATTGGAATGCTTGTTGGTTTCGTTGTTTTTCACTTTTAAATATTTCGTCGAGTAAGTGAAAAAATAAATAAAACAACAACAAAGACGAAGACGAAAAAAACACTTTTTTGTTGGCACTGATATTATTTTTTTACTATTTTTATTTTAGAGGGTGTTCTATCTATTTTTTTCTGTTCACATTATTGTTGATGTGAAGTATTTAGCGGTAATCTAATGTAATAGCAGGATACTCGATAGAAAATTTACACACAATGGGAACAGAATAACAATAGTTACGATAGTGTGGAAAATTTTTTAATTAAAAAAAATAAACTCTCTTGACGATGAACATGAAAGGTTTATTGCTTTGGTTGCTTAAAAAGTTTTTCCGAAAGAAAAACCAACACACACACACACACACGCGTTTTACGACACTGTAGGCTGAAAATCCACGGCCTCAATTTGAACACACGTCTTAAATTTTCAGGTGCAATGAACGGGCAGGCGGTACCATAAGAAACGAAAGAAAAACACGGAAAATTTCAAGAATACAGATGAAGAAAAAGAGGAAAATCCCCACCAGAGACGAAGTGGAAGATGTGGAAATTAACAACAAAAATAAATAAATAAATAAAAAAATTATATATATGAAGGGAAGTGTTTTTTATTTTTACTGCGGAGGAGGAGGCTTATTAGAACGAACGAATATAAGAATAAAAATACAAATAGCCGACACTAAAAGAAATTACTAACAGCTGCGATGCTTGATGGAGGAAATCTACACAACGACTGATGCAGCCGTTGTAACTGCGAAGTGAGAAGCTAGCACTTAGTTTCGGGATTCGGAATGGTTTTGTTGATTTCTTGATTCTCGTGGTTTTTGTTTTGTTTTTTGGATGACAACACGATAACGATGACGAGTTGCGATTGGCGTTCCGAGTTTCTGACCGTTTGTAGCGTTTTAACAGCCGACAGCAGTTAGACAGGTTCTGTTTTCATTTAATTCAGCTGTGTATTCAGCCACTTGCGACCGATGACGCTGAATTGAAAGGAAACAAAAAAAAAACCTGTTATTCAACATAAAACACCGACACCGAGAGTGACTACAGGTTGGAATCGGAATTAGAATAGGTGTGTGTGCATTTGAACCTCTTGTATGCTAATTGCAGTTTGTTTACGTAGATGGAGAAAGGTGGGTAATTAGTAGGCACGCACTGAGTGCCGAGCTGATTGCTCATTGCTATCAACAAACACAGGCAATGAAGCGAACACAGCAATAGAGTTTAGGTGAAACGTAGAAATAAAAAAAAAACAGCTGTCTAAATTTAAATTAACTTCGTCTGTCACTATTAATTGTCTTTTTAGATTGATTGTGAGAAAGAGAGATAGTTGGATATAAACAGCATTAGCATCGTTTGAATAGAATTAGACAAACAGCCTGAAAGTATGTGATTTATTTTTAAAATTTCGTGTAGTGTTGCCACTTGTTTTTTTTAATTTTTTTTTAATTGTCGAAATTTTTGTTTCACAAACAGAAACAAAGTAAAATTAAGTATTTGCTGTCAACAAGAAGGGATACTCAACATCGACGAATAGGACAACTATAACCTCGAGGTAGTAAGGGACTTTGCCCATCTTGGCTCTTCTATCACTTCTTACAACGACATCTCATCGGAAACTAAACGAAGGATAACTCTTACCAATTGCTATTTCTTTGGGCTGAGAAGACAATTGAGAAGCTTTGATTGACTTTAAAGGAAATGATTCCACGACTTACTGTACGAGCTGTATAGCGATATCGATCTAGTAAAGCAAAGTTGCATATTGGACGTTTGAGATGGTTGGGAGATTTAAAACGAATGCACTCCAAAACGCTACGGCCTGCAGATTAAGTGCATTAGGTGGCACGCATAAGCAAAAGGGCACCTCAACCAACTTGATATGAGCAACTTTAGGCGTTTAGCTGACAGGGCATGCACAGATCTTACGCAAATTTGAGGCCAGTACTGTATGCACAGACTACATGACGCCCTACTTAGACTTTGATAGTCCATTCTTAACCTGCTTTCAGGTACATGATAATAATGACGGATAGATCTAAAATGGAAACAGGCATGTGTGCTGGTTTGATTTCCGAGACTCTCAGACTGTCCGGATCTATCAGGCTACCAGACTACAGTAGTGTCTTCCAAGTGGAGGTCCTGGCAGTGACAACAGTTGCCCAACAAGTTGCAATGAAGGCACTACCACAAGATGATATTACCTTTTTCATACACAGCCAAGCGGCAATAAGAACGATTTCTGCCATAGAAGTAAAATCGAAGCTAACGGGTTCTTGGTAGGCAGCACAATGTAAGACTCTGCTGGTTCCTTGGCTACCAAGGGGTGTCTGGAAATGAGACAGCAGATGAACTGGCAAGGGAAGGTTCTTCAGTAGATCCCGATCAAGCCGATATCACTGCTAAAACCCCACCCTGTAACCTCAAACAGGAAGTTGGGAGAAAAATCCAAAAGACTGCAAATGATAGATGAAATGGGCTCAGTTCCTGTGTCATAAACAAGGAAACTATTGTCATTCTACAACCTACAAACTGAGAAAATCCTGTAAATGGATAAAACTCTTTATGTTCTCTGATAGGTATCATCACCGGGCATAGCATGCTGAACAACGATACAAGAAGACTGGGATTGAACACGGACGACTTATGCAGAGGAAGTGGTGACGAAGAAGTAGATGAGGACACTCCATACTTTCCTTGGCGATGTCCAGCGCTTTGCCAAATAAGATTTGAAATCCTAGTAAAACACTCTTTTCAGGATCTAGAAGAAGTCTCCGACAACTCTGTGGTCGACATACACAGATTTATCAGCGCCTAGGACTGGCTTGATAGAACATAGGCCTAGTAAGGCGGCTGCAACCCCTAGGACATCACAATGGGTCTACTTTGACCAAAAAGTGACGAGGACTTCTTTTCCTTTCCCTATTACCTAACCTAACTGGTGAGACTTCTTGGTTGAGGTCTAGGTTCACAATGAACTGTATCTACAACGGAACATCTACCACCTTTAAAAGATTGTCAAAAGAAACTAAGGATGTCAAGTAGTTGCTTGTGTGAGTACCACGTCATAATTCGTCCAACTATTTTCAAAGAAACTTCACTTCAGAAGTCGTTTACAGACCTTGAAATAAAAATGTATTATTTCAAGCGCCGAAGTTAGTGGTCACTGTGACTTAGTGTTAAGGACAGGTAAGCAACTTGAAATAGCTTCAAAACTTGTCGATTGTTAACAACAAACCTACAAAAGTATAATTTGTCCAATTTGCCCTTCGAGGTCGGCAATAAAAACTGTAGATCCCTTTATTTCGTGCAAGAAATATGACACGCACAACACAAATTGTTGCAAGAAGCTAGGTTTTGGCTCTCTACAAGCTGTCATGACGAGTACGTATTGAGTTTTCCACGCGACGACGATTCTGTTTTTTTAAACTTAAATAAAAAATTTAAATAAAATATACAAGTATCTTTTATGCGGCGAACTATGTAAAAACTTTCGATTTCATCTATTTAATTTGATAATTTACTTTATGCACGCGATTGTAAATCTACACATGGGTCATTTGGCAAACAGAGTATCTAGGGAAAAATGGTTGGAGTTCCCTTTTGACAGTGTAAAAATGTTATGCAATTTACGATAGTGCAATTGTTATCGGGTTTCGTGATGTAAAACAAGCAACAAAAAAAAAGAAGAATTTATCTAGGTTCTATTGTAATAAATGTGACGTGTTATTATCGTGATAACAGTGTCTACAAACAACGACAGAGGAGTTTTAATTAATGGATTTTTTTAATTTTCAATGAAAGATTGCTGCGGTAGACAACGCTTTGAAATTGATATCTTTTGTTTCAAAAATAGAAAGAGATTCTCTCATTCTCATTGTTTCGTAACGAGTGAATAGAAGTCCAATATTTGGATGAGGGATTGTGATTTGTAACGAGTATATCTATTCAAATGCAGGAAGCTGGTATATTTTCCTGACCAAAATGGTGCAAAAGTCATTCAATGTGGATGGAAGTGTTATGTTCTTTCAAGGGAAACGTTGCATCACTGTTGGTGGGTTACAATGCCAATGGTGAGATATCATTGAGCACATTGAATGAATAGAATCACAGACAATAGGTTTAGAGCTTAATAAGTTTTTGTAATAAAGTTTTCCTTAGAGCCTGATAGGTAAAATTAAGTTCGGACTGCTTTCTAAAGAGTGGAATGAAATTTGAAAATTGTATGTAACTTATTGGATACGTTGTAACGCCACCTATTGGGACAGTTTGTAAACGAAGAGAAGACAAAGTGTATGCTGTCTACGAAAAAGGGTGGTAATCGTGTAGTGGGTTTGACCCCGGTCGGGGAATAGCAAGCAACAGCCACCGAAAATAAAAAGAGAAACGAGCAAAATCTGAGTTCCTCCAACCACTACACTAAAAAGGGATTCCTCCTGGGAGTATCTACAATGGACCGAAACAAGTCTGAAGGCTCTTGGGATTTAGAAATTTCCTTTGAAAAGAAAAACCTGGCTCCAAAGTTACGATGGACAACTATAACTTGGAAGAACTTCGTCAATCTAGTTTCTGTCAATGAAATTATAGCAGGCATCCAACTTAGAAACATTCGCTGATCCCTGAAATTTAAGCCTAAGGAGACAGCTATGCAGTAAGACCAAGTGGCCGGCACTAGCAAGAGCCAAACTGCGCGTACACTAAATCAACCATTCTTCGAGGACTTAAATGACATCTCGGGTAAAGGGATACCAGATCTTATCCGCTTTCTCAACTTCACAGGCTGGATTTAGGCACCGACTGTCCCACATCCTCAACAACACACATCACCAACCATGTCACATGAGTCGTGGTAATAAAAAGGCACATCTAGTGCTACTTGGGTTCATGCTGAACCCCCACCTTTACCTCCCTACTAAGACCAAGTAGAAACAACGAAATGCTTTACAAGATCCTCATCATCCACTTCCTGCTGTATTGTGGAGAATTACTATTAGAATCTTCCACAGTTTTATGAAGCCTGAAACCAAGAATCCTTTCCATCGCTATGGTGGTATCACGAAAAACTGCTTAGAAGTCCTTCGCCTTAACCACTGTCGGTCTGCAATGACCTGAGTGTAGCGTAGAGGCAGTTCCTCTAACCTAGCCACTGAGCCACTTAAGACAGACGCGTTCTCTACCCCTTGAGCCTATTTTAGGTAATCCTACGAAATACATAGATTATTTCTTGAGTCGTACAACACATATGTGGAACGTCTACAAGCATTCAAAATCAATGTATATCAGAACATCCTCTGCGTCTCTCCTACATTTTTCCTCCATCAACGCTGTGTCTCTACAATTTACATAATCTCTAAACCAATGTGCACTGACAAGGTTTTAGAGTGAAGTCTCGTAAGACCTTCCCTCGTGTTGCATGTTAGATAGAGACCACAGAGCAACTTAACGTACATGTCGACTAGTCTTTTCAAGTTTTCCACTAAAAATGAAGTTAGGCTAGTAAGTTTAAAGTTTGGTGAGTCGTTTTTACGAAAGCCTTTCCGATTGATCGCTAGAGGTCTAAAACTTGGCTTCAAATAGTCGTCTTTTGTATAGAAGTCACTCTGATTGTCATCAGAAAGTAGGAAGCAGTAGTAGTACGTCATATTACAGCATCAGACGTCTTGCTAAGCAATCTTTTGTCGGCCTCAAGTCAGTTATTCTCGTTTGACGTACCTACAGTTTCGACATGTAACTTTAAATAGATGCAGTTTCTCGATATTTCGGGTCGTGTAACGTCACGAACGTACGTACTATATGTAAACTCCAATACTACGTTACAAATCAGTCGTAACTTGACACGAGATGAGTAGGTTAGGTTAGGTTGAAGTGGCTGCCAGCTATTGCCAGCACACTTAGACCAGTGATAGGTCCATTGTGATACCACATGGATCTGAAGAGATCTCCATACCTACTCGTTAAACCAATTGGAGCACGAGATGAGTAAATTTGAAAAGTCTTTCAACTCTCTCAAACAACTCCAATAACACCAATTCCAACAGACCCCAGTCTTTAAATCCTTAAATACCAACGTTAAGTACTAGAATTCTCCCTCAAAATAATTGTTTCTTTTATAGACTGACAAAGACTTAAATATAAATCTCACATTTCAACAAGAATCCTGACATAGCAACTCACATACAATCAGGATCATCACTTTTTACTACCACCAATAACGGTTTAAATATAAACTTGCACTTTGTTCTCCTTTTCACAGACAATGCCATTATCTAAGTCCGCGAGCGCTTGTTTATTTTTAGACGAAGGACTCACGAACCTCACCCGTACCTCTTCATCTGCATTTTTTTATACATCAAATGTGTGCGTGTCCTGACGTAACCACTGGTGTTGGTGTTTCTGTTTTACTAGTCGACGACGGCCATTAAAATGCTGACATAGCGGTCACAAGTTGAATCATCATCATATCGCCGCCTTCGTTCGCTTTAGGTAGGACGAACTGGGTCAATTAAGGTAAAGGTATGTGACATCGATAGGTTTACGTTGGCGTTATCGTGTTTATGTGTGTTCATAAGTTTCATAGATCTGGTCAACGTTTAACCTGAACTTAAGGATGAAAATATTTCCTTAAATACTTTATTTCATGTTTATTTTGTACTTCATTTTTCGCCCGGTACTTCACTTCCTCACCCTTCCTTCATTCGTTTATGGGTTTATAAATGAAATTATCTTTCGAGTGTTTTTTTTTGTGACACGCAATTTTGACAAGTTTGCGAATTCACAGGGACATTTCGCGAATACGGTAACTTGTAACGCAGTTCAGGGGCGGTCAAGGTCGGTTGTAAATGACAATTTGAGTTTTATTACTTGGTGTAATCAAAAGGGCAACGAAAAGTTGATTGATTGTGAATTTAAGGACATTTTTTTCTTTTATGACCGCCATTAATCCTAGTGGGAAGATGAATTTGTTAGGACTTTTCTGTTGCCTGACCTTTTACTGTATTTAAGTATTTCTATGGAAAAAAGTTAGGGAGACTATAAATTTATGAGAAAAAAAAAAATAAATTGTGGTTTTAATTGATGTTGAGAAGGATTATAAATGGAAGTCCCTTTCAATAACGACTTACATTTTGTCACACATCACGGAGTTTGATATACTTAAACTGTGAAGCGACGAAGGAGACCTAGAGCATTGGCTTTGCTATTGACGAAAGCTATGTTCCTTGGAAGTTTTCTGATACCAGATCATGGTCATTGAAGCCGAAAGGAGCGCGGAAAACCGGCTTATTAAAAGAAAAGTAATGCTAACGAGGGTGTAGTAGGTACTTATATACTTTTTTCGACTGGTTCGAGCTTGATTCTTCACTGGTTTTTACTAATGCTGTGCATAGAAGTTCGATGATATGATACAGTAAGCGCAATCCTCATGTTTGTATATAGTTGCCTAGAGGATATGATAGGAGACACATATTTCATGAATCGGTCAGATCACTTATCGCGATTAAGAACTTTCTTAACAAACTTGGTTTTAGAGGCTTTCCTCCAGACCTACCTTTCTGAGTCACTGAACATCTTGTTGGAGGATCTATGTCTTTTATCTAATAAGATCTACGATGCAAGGATTGCTCCTTTTTTTAGCCAACTTTGTTGCTATATCTATAATCTAAGGAGAGAAATGCTAACTGCCTTTAGATCTCCATTGATGGTTCCTAAATAGAAGGTGACTTTAGCTTTAGTAGATATTCCTTTAAACGTCTCAGATCATTAGAACACTATTTAGGACGAAATAATCGCGATTAAAGAGCCCTGTCAGGCGTAGCCTTTTTAGCTTGTTTCTTACGAAGATAGCGGGTGGCAATTTAACATTCACTTGTGGTTACAGTAAGACCATTGGGACATTGACATAAACAGAAACTGGAGTTTGTCAAGGAAGACAACACCCGCACCCTTAGAATTCAGGATCAATCTTGATGTGTCTGTTGCTGCTTGGCATGACGTGTCGAGTTTCCTACCAAATTTGGTCGAACCTAAGTAGGCTGCATTGGGGACAATTTTTCTCCAAAGAACTCGATGACCTAGTTATTTTCTTATGGCAGAAGTACCAGCCTGTAGAATCAGGCATTTTGCATTTTTAAGACTCTTGTGTAGGTAACTGCCTCCAAGACCACTTCCTAGATTTTAATTAGAGTCAGGTTAAGGATGGTAGACAACTTCGCAATCGTTCTCTTTTCCAAGCAGGACCGAGAGAGCTACAAAACCCATTCCACGCAATACAACTTTTTTAGTCAATTCCAAGATTTTATCCCAAACTATCTGACTTCCGCTTCACTTCATTTCAATTGAAAACAAGTTGAAGGCTTCCATAAACCGGTGCCTACGTCATATGCTGAAGATTCAGTGACCGGAACATATCCAACGAAGATATTTGGGAACATGTTTGTAAGCATGTATCAATAAAAGTTGCAATGTTCATGGAACGAGCTACAAATAGAGTGCTGTACAGAATTCCCTATGCTCTATGCTACAATGGGAGCAGGGGTAGTAATACTCGCATACCTAGATGTCTATGTTTCCTTTTTTCATATGAGAAATCCGTCGTTGTACCTAACCATCTACCTTTGGCAACAATGAAGATAAAGCCACATTCACGCCCAAATTGGAAAAAGTCTTCCTGCTTAAACCGGATGTTTGCCTAAGATTACAGACCTTGGAAGGCGGGTGTGACTACAGCAACTCTAACATTTCATCGACACTTTTTTTTAGGTGATAATGTCTTAAGCCACTGCATGTGGCCTATAAATCTAAAACAAATCCATTAACCTCCATCTCCACTTTGAGGGAAATCATTTTGATATATGCATGTATGCATGCAAGGGCAGGGCACTCCTTAAAAAAAAAAAATGTTTACCTAAAGCACGCCCAGTTTTTTTTTTTTTTTTTTTTTGCAGCCCGTCTGTCGCCGAGCCTACAAGCCCGATGGGAATTTCACGTTTTTTTCTTTCTTTCGAGTCGAATGTAGCGCAAATGAAATAGCTTCCTGTTTCAATTGAGAAACATTGGTTGTGGTTAAACTACATATAAGCAACTTTCCGTGAGAAAAGTGTATTCGTGTTTGAATGTCCTGCCTTTTGCGTAGTTTTCGTTCTCTTGTTACATCATCCATCAGAAAAAAAAAACGTGACACTTAATCGGTAATGACGGCACCCCTCTGAGGTAGACGTCACTGTTAATAAACACGTGGTCTGGCATTTAGTGTCGAAAAATAAAAATAAAAAAAAGGAGCGCCAAGTCCATCTGTCTATAAATGGCATCTAAACAGGACATTTTTGTTTGTGTTCATTGACGAATGTTTTTCCCAAAAAGGATATTCATATATTCTCTCCTTCGAAAATAGGACAATCGAGTCGGTAACAAAAAAGAAAATCCATCAAACGTCGCGAAACATGAACGGATTTGTCAAGGAAACCATACACATCCAACCATCCATGTTTACTGACGCATTAATGTCCTTTCTTCTCCATTATCCCCATATCAATACTACACTTCAGTGCACCCCACCATATTGTGTTTATGAACACACATCCTTACGGATGGATGTGTCTTTGGTTCGTATCGCGTTACTTTGACTGAATATTGATCATTTAATTTGTGCTATTCATAGGCAATTTTCGTTAAATCCTTGTCGCATTGATTTACTAATAAATACACTCTCTTCCTGTCCCTGTCCTGTATCTCAATTCTGTTGGCTGCCAAACTCAAGGATCCGCATGCGGTTTGTGTTTCGCTTAAGTGATATTTGCTTATGGAATATTCATTTCCCCCCCGACGACGCAATGATAAAAGAAAATACCCCATCGGGATGCATTAAAAAAAAAAAACATGTTACTCTCACCATTGTGGTTATGTGAAACATCGTTCGTTCCTTGGCCACCCTCGTTCTTATTCGAAAAAGCGAAGCATAATTGAGGTCAATCTGTATGAGTATGATGTTATGTGCAAAATAAACCAAAGACAAGTGCATAAAAGAGAACCAACAGCAAAGGAGAAACGAAAAAGAAAAAACCGGAATCCTTCTTACAGCAAGAACCAGGCCAACAGTCGCCAGGTGTCCTTTTGCCGTTTGCCAACTTGTAATTCCACTACGATTACGAAATTAAGTCTGATGCACCGTTTCAAATGGATGTCCCTCCCCCCCACTCTGGAATGGCTTAACGGATGAGACTCTTAAAGCCATATTTCATTGCGTTACAGTTACAGTTTGTTGTATTTCATCCAATTGCACACATACACACCCACAAATATTTGCATAAAAGCTTTTTGCAGGGTAAAACAGAAAACAAGGGCATGTATGTAAATACAAATAGCAAGGACACAGCAAGTGGTTTATTGTCTGCTTGCTCCTCGTTTTTTTTTTTGTTGCTTTTTTTTGCAAGCAACAGTTGTAGTGTTTTTTTTTTTGTGTATTTGCTGCATGTATTGGTGTGCTTCCGTGTTCCACCTAATGACATTCTTTCACCCCATGGCAAGAATTATGAAATGCTATCCACGTTCTTCCGTTTCTCATTTTTCTTCGCCATCATCAGGTCGCATTACATCGCCTTTGCCATTGGGGTAGAAGTATGTATTCGTATAGGGTAGAGATCCTACCTTGAAGGATTAAATAAGGAAATTCCATTGAAATTCCAAGTAACGTGTTTATATTCTCTTTTTCTTTTGCACGGGGGTCTAATAATTGCCTGGTTCTGATAACTTAATCTTGGATTTATGGATTTCAAAATTAAGTTTAAATAATTAATTGACCGTAGAGACCTTAAGGCATGGAATACCAGTGAAGCTTAACTAAGTGTGAATAGAGTTGATTTTGATGAATTTAATGACGTTCCTATGCTTGGATAGCTTAGACATAAGCCATGTTGAGAGACTTTCTGCATGTAAATGCAATGAAGCTTGACTAAACTTTCGAGTTAGCTTTTACATAAGAATCCGTTGAAGAGGACGAAAACGTGAGGGCTCCAGCACAGTGCTTTAAAATGCTGCCTGAACGGTGACGTTTCTTTCCCGGAACTCGTATACAAAACATTGGATGCTTAAGGGGGGCTCCACACCGGATCAGTCAAAACGTTTTTTCACGTTTTTTGACTAACCCGGCTGCAAATACACCGGCTTTGCTTTTTGTTTCGCTCACTTTGGTGTGTGTCGGGTCATAAGAATCAATGTATTGTTGTTTGATAAGTCAAAATAAAGCGTTTTGACTGATCCGGTGTGGAGCCACCCTAACGCTTCTAAATTCAAATCGTTGTGTAATGCCGGTCCATCTGTTTGACAGAAAGAGCGACATCTATCGAACTTATAATTTATAGCCTACCTTTAGGCGCATATGCAAATTTTAAAGTACGTTCTTAAGCCAAGCAAACAGTATGCGACTTAAAGTTATTTTTGCAGTATTTTTCAGTCAGGGCCAACGGGTATTTTCTCAACGTATAGTCCGTAGTCGCAGTGACTTATGGGCTTGACTGCTAAGCAAGCTGAAAAAGGTTTGAACCTCCGATTCCGGCTATAGTGACGTAGAAGGTAATAAAGTTGATGACATATTGATGAGGCTGTAGTCCAATTCTTTGTAGCTCTTCAAGACGAACTATATTACCTACTTCTCTCATACCAAGCTTGGCAGCTTCCTAGTATCTAATAGAACAAGAAGGCTTTCAGTTCAGTGGAATCTATGCAGTTGGAACATTTCTACGCTAGCTAACAAGCAGGTTTTCATTCCGGGTCTCTCAGTGTTAATCATGCCAACGGACCCTTATCGATCTCCGTTGGAGCTGTTTTTATTCGACGTTGTAATATTGTTATCTTATCGATCGATAATTTTGCATCTTATGAAGGCGTGTATGGGAGTAGTGGTTTTCGACAAGGTTGTCTACTGTCACCACTTCTTTTTCTGTAGGTAAACAGTTTTGTGCTTTGGATGGGAAGCAGTGTAATTCAATGGAGTCTTCGACTTATATGTATAAACGATGATAAACTATTAACACAACAGATTGCCGCGAACTCCGATATGCGCCCTTTCTGAACGAATGCTCAATTAGAACTGAACTAACTCACCATAAGTTCCGCATACCCGAGCTGCGAGTTGCAGTAAACCTACCCTACACAGAAGGGATTTCTCTGTATTTCTATCTACTCAATTGTGGTTAACTTGAGTCGGTTAACATATAAAATTGTTTTCTTCTTAGCTGGAAGATACCTATTCTGGAAAATTATACTCTGAGAGGCCTCCTCTCACCTACCAGGCAGCGACCAGAAAAACATTGCGAACTGAAATATCTCTTTGATCGATTTGGCACGCCTTATGAAGACGTATCAACCCGTCTTATGAAGGCCAGATGCGTAGTAGTAGGCTGTCAGGTAAATTAAAGATTTAAAGTCGTAATCAACAGGGCTGCCTACAATCTCCACTACTTTATCTGGTGGTAATCGGCGCCGTGCTTTTCATTGTTTTTATCAGTAGAAAGCAGTGAAGTCCAATGGAGTCTTACAACCTTTTTATCTTAAACAACACGACTATTTCGACCTTCAAAGCTGTAGCCTGCAGATATGCCTTCTTAAATGGTCACTTACAACAACCTAGCAACTGTCAAATATTTTACCGACAGATGAACGCTGTTTGCGCACACCCTATATGTTTTAAAAAGCTTTAAAAGCGGTTACAACCGCCGGTAATCGCTAAATGGACTAGAAATGTGTATGTTAACAACAATCCAACGTCATTGGTAAAAAAGGTGTTAACACGCCATAATTGGAATGTGTATTGACACGCTAATAAACTGAATTGATGCAACTTCTTTATGAATCAATATATTGATGTACATATACTGCGCAGTTGAAATATTCATGAGGCAAGACCTTCAGATTCATTTTTGATGCTTCCAGGTTCCATGTGAAATTCTCCAATCAAAATCCGAATAATTTTCATGAGTTTTTAGTCTACTCTGACAGTGTGACATTCCAACACATCATTGCGGTCGTGTGCCGATATTTTGAGTTTCATAATCGAATGCAGCTTACGTTTGATTCAAATAATGATACTCAATCCAAACAAAGATTGTTGTGACTGCGAAATTCTATGAATTATCTTCTGATTTAAACTCACAAAACTCGCATGTAGATACACATAAGGGCATCTAGTTCCATGTGTACATGGTTGATTATGCAAGCAAATAACTCTACAGGTAGCTTGCACACACAGCTCCCCTGCCCTATATCAACAAAACTCACCCTATTTCCTTCATCGACATGTAAATAAATATTTCAAGACTTTGAGATACCTTAGAAGTTACCAAATGTACTCCCTTCGAGTACGAACCTCTTCCTCCCCACGAGTACTTAACCGAATTACAAGCCACAATCCAAAATAAATATTGAGCCGAGTGAAATGAATTTTCCAACGTCAATTTGTTTACAATACGCACGAAATGTTTAATTAGGTCAGTACATAGGGGATACCCTTGAAAAGTGCATAAAATAGAGTGTGGCTGCTCTATGGTTCCCTGGTTTGACTGGCCCTTGGCAACGTGGAGTAAATAAATTCAAATTAAATTCCAAGGAAATAGGTCACGGAGGCCCTTAGTATATCGAATGCAATTTGTGTTTAACACTTAGATGCGGATGCATTTGAAATTTGTAATTATACACCCTGTTGTAGGAAGCCGGAGAAAAATTCATAGACAAAGCGAATGCGGTACGTGAGTTAAATTAATTAACCCGACTTGTGGGAAATGAGAAATTTCCAGGGATAAGGCGGCATATGGCTCTGAATTCAGAGAACATGTTCGAGGGACATAGACTGCAATGTTGCTTTGGTGACATTGATTAAGTTCAAGTTGCTTGATTGAGTTAATTTTTGAAGAATTGACAAGGGAATAAATCAGTTTATGAGGTTGCCACGCGTAGATGTTCTTAAAAATGTACACCTTCGTTGACCTTAAATAAAAGCTTTCAATTATTTTTCGCTAAATGAGTGTGTCATACTTGGCTGAAGTCTATATCATAGCAAAGTATGGACATAAGTACGTGTATGTTTTCAGAGAGAAATCGAACCAAAACTTTCCTTTTTCTCTGTCTTTCAACGGGTCATGCTAGTCCAAAATATCCTACCCTTTCGCCCTACCACGCATTCTTCATGATACTTGCAGTGACATTCATGACGTTATCCTATGTCATCATCGCTATTTTTATCAGCCTTTGGGAGACAGTTGCTAACTACCCATTCCGTTGAGCCTCACTTATGAATATTTCTGGCACTGTTTCCTGAATTAGCTTAAATAAGTTTGACTGTAAGGATCTCTACAGTAAATTTCAAACTTTCATCGCCTTTATCAGAGCTTTTTACTTAAATTATACCCGATGGCTTGGAAGCATATGCTTGCTTGCTTCTTCATAGAGTAGTAGACATCATTTGTCGCTCTCAGCGTGCCGTTTAAGAGGCTTTCAAAGCAAAATAAGTTGATCTTGAAGTGAACGAGCGCAAAACAAAGATCACGCTATCAACAAACATAGTACCATCAGTTCACCGCTTAAGAAGTTCTTCTATCTCGGAGTCAACATCCACTTAACGAGTAAACCCTAATGGAGATTCGATAAAGACTCACCTTTGGAAACTGCGGTTACCACTTCTATGTCAATCCTAAGTCAAGTTCTGGATAGTAAGCATGAAGCAGAACAAACATCGGAGACTTTCGAACGAAAAATGTTTCATCGAATACTTTGTCCTGTATGCGACGAGGAGTATGGAGGAGAAGATATCACCGCAAACCCTATGAGCTGAACAATAAAGTGGATGTAGTCCGAAATGCCAAGATACGACGACTGCATTGACTCTGCCACTTCAAACGAATGGGCAACACTGCTGCAGCTAGGAAGTCCTAAGAGTCTTAGCTCGCAGGTTTGAGATGACAAGAAAGACCACTCTGTCTCATACCGGAGACTCTACAAACACTGACAAGACATTTAAGTATGAGTTAGTTTCCATAGGTTATCAAGATTTATCTAGTCATGAGCTGATACATTTTTGTCTTCCAAAAACTCATCCTAAAACAGCTCTATAGGTACACAGCTATGAAGGTCTCCACATACGTATTCTCTCAATGTCCAAAGTCTCAAAACGATTAATGCACGACAAGGCCACCTAATCCACCAAAACTCGGTAAACCCAATGCATGGCTGCATTCCCCATTGTCCCATCCCCTCTATTGAACCGTTTCTTAAAAGTTTCCATTGACCTAGACATGTACTTATTTACATACGCTTTGTTTCTGTCTCTGACAATGACCATAACACTAAATGTCGGAAAGAAAAACAATTAAAAATGTGTATGCCAGGCCACGAAGACGCCGCGCTTGTTTAGTTGCAGACCTACATAACCTTGTTGCAACTATGAACTACTTACGTCAATGCTAACACTTCTATTGATGACTCATCGGTGATGATGTTCTAGAACTTGAAGTAAATTTATCGCAAAACAACAAACCTACTGCCCTCTCCTCTCAAGGAATGTTTCCCCTAAAGTGTATCCATTCCCATTTTCTCATCGTTGTCTGACTGACTGCCCAGATATCGATTCATCTATAAAAAAAAAAAGACCCAACAACAACACAAGTCCATCCGTTCCATAATGCAATTCAAATGAATCACATGAAATGCAAATATGGGAAAATGAATTCATCTCGTTTTAAAGATACAAGGAGAAAAAAAAAAACACACAGAAGGTCACTTGCAGTATGATACATCTCTCTTCCACTTGACACAACAATAACAATAACAGCACCCGTGCTCCTAGCATCTGCGTAGAGCGCATTGTTTTGGTTTTGCCAACAACTCTGTTCCAAGTCGGTCAAACGTGCGGGGGTAAACAAAACACCCAGCTCCACGTCTCCATGGCACCATCATCTATAATCCCGATCGAAGATGAAAAAAAAAAAAAACTTGTGAATCGTTGGAGCGGAAAGGATTCTCTGGTGTCATCTATGCAAATGGAAGCATAGAAGTGTGTGATTCTCCTTCCGCACATGTGCCTCCAAACGATACTTATTCTAGGTTTAGTCGAGAAAAAAAAACACTCACATTATCATCACTTCCTTTGCAAAAGGACTCCCCGTCTTCTGCTGCCAGCATCTCCATTTTTGTGGGGTTACGGTTGATATGCCTGCTCCTGCTGTTACTACTGCCACTTCCACTACAACTCCACTTGTTGGTGCAGATTGCACAGATTTTACTCAAAAACTTCGACAGGATGACTATAATTTATGATTTCCAAATTCTTCTCAAAATATATGCAAAGGATTCAGAATTGATAAACACAATCATCACTAGGCACAAGGATTACCCTCTTTCGATAGAAGGAAACGAAAAAAAAAAAATAAAAAACTAAAACAATACACACACGCACACACTGAACTGGATTATTGTAAACAAAAAACAATAGATAACTTAGAAAAATATTCGTGTTATGTGAATCCTGGAACTTTGAACATTTTTTACGTTTTTTTTTTCTTATATCTTTCGAGAGGATATACACTTAGTGTATGGTGTGTCGTACCTTTTCAAGGACACACCACCATTAACCGATAAGGATATGATGTCGTTCCATTACACACATTGTTCTTTGGTGGCAGAACAGTAACCAGGATATCCATGACATAACATTACCAGTGTGGTTGTTATCGCGTTCGAAGGATTATTTTTTTTACCCCAAAACAGCGGGGATGGTGGTCGTTGTCAGCGGAAGACTCTCCCCTTTCGCAATTTAAGGGATTGTCGTCCCTATTCGCTAAGCACTTGTGTATTTTTATGGTTTGGGAAATTTCAATATTTTCCTGTCACACTGCACAAGGACTCTTGAATCTTAAAACTGCACTGTGGTGGACATAAGATAAAAAAAAAAGGAAACACTACCCACACACACACACTATGAACACAACTCCACAATACAATTGGAGCTATCTCTGCTAACGAGGAATTATATCAATTTTCGTTTGTTATAGGTACACAGGAAAGCAGGTTTTTTCTTTTGTTTTCCTTTTGCCAGAATGTGTTTCTTTTGTTTTTTTTTTTTCGTCGTTTTTTTTCGCGTTCTTCGGTGTGTTTACGAATTTTTCACGTCTGCGATTCGTGGAGGAAAAAAGCACTCTGGCATGGCTGAGGCCATGAAACAGCAGCCAGCTGCGGCGATGTTAGTAGAACGTGTTTTAGTTTAAAACGAAAGCTCTTCGGTGAATGGGGGGTAGAAAGAGCTTTTGCCTAATACAGTGGCAGTAAAAACTAAGTGTATGGAGAACAAATTAAGGGTGTGTTCACATCGGCATGTATTAAGGGTGATGCTAAGTGATGATGCAACATGTGGAGAAGATGTGGTGGTACATGAGGACACAAGTCATTTCATTTGGTGCTGCCTAAATCTTTACCAAGTAGGGGTGGCCATGGTGTAGTGGTTGCATCATCGCTTGTTACGCTGAAGGTTCCAGGTTCGAATCCCGATGTAAAAAAAAAAAGTCGATCAACTGCGAAAAAAGCTGACGTCAACTCTACTGCATAGGCATAACACTGGCAGTTGGGTGGTCAATGGCTTGAAAGTGTTGATTGTACTAATAAAAACAGAATGTTCGAAAGAAATACTGTGAATTATAAGCGTTGGCAACAGTACCAATAATTCTCCTCAGTCATTCTGGACACCACCCTTGGAGCAAAAACACTGAAACCTTATATCATCTGAGTTTCAAAATCATTACACCAACACTAGCGCTATGTGAAAAGCATCATAAGGGTATTCATAGCCCCTTTAGCGCTAGTAAATTATAAAAAAAAAGGAAGAAACAGGACCCTAGGCACAGCGAAGAACTTTCTACTGATCCACTGTCTCATCTACTCAATTTTGCAAGCGTAACCAGATGAAGTCTTCAAAGTGCTTTCGATTCATTTTAAAAAAATACTCGTAGTCGTTACTTAAAGGGAACGAGTCCAGTTGTTTAACAAGCTACGTTAAGGTGGTTGTCTGTTCTAGAGTACAGACACACTTCAACTAGAGATCCATTCCGATATTAATGAATCTATCCCTGCTCTACCTACTAAGACTAGTCAGAACGAAGGATGTTACTGTAGTCAATGAGATTTTCAAAGAAAGGAGCTTTCGAGTGGAGCAGTCTTCTTTTAGACAGCGTTGGACAAGTACAAAGACAATGGATGATTGTTTGTTCCTTCTCCTTGTCTCTGCTGTGGACTTACAGTGCTCTGTTAGGACACTGATGATGGAGTTAATTTGCAGTCATTTCAAGATCAAGCCAATTCGGGCTACTGATCCAGCTTAAGTAAGATTTGTCTCATTTCTTGACATGTGGTGCCACGTTCGCATGTATTGTTGGCTTTGCTGATAGCATCCATCCTGACAATGGATTCGTAGCTTAACTAACCAACGACATAAGGCCTTTTAATGTTTCCAGAGTCGTCAAGACACAAAGACTTCCGACGCAGGGTATAGTTTAAAGCGGAGATAAGGACCTCTTAACCTAGAGAACTCTAGAATTCTACAATGTGCTGGTGACAAATTAATAAATTTCATGGCATACACATACTTTCGGTCACCACTGTAGTGCATAATGGCAAATAAAAGCTTTCAAACACTTAATTCGCCTGAAAACTCAACGATATGACATTTCATGCAAAACATCAACATCAACATCAACAACATCATTTGAAAAAGTATCTCGAGCACATGTACCCATGTCAGATGAATTCATCCCAAGCTATTAGTCAGGTGATTCGCCGAAGGAAGTCGATTTGTTGTCGAAAATACTGACAAATTCGAAGAAATGGTGACGAAATACTCGTATGTTTTGATGACTAATGATGACGACATGCGTCTGATATTAGGTCATGACATGACTCTTGACCAAACATAGATTGACAATCTGAATAAATTTTGATGAGATACATTGTGCGGATATATCGTGCGTCTAACCAACCATGTAATTACTGTGCTTTGAGTGTGTTTTTTTGGTATTATGGAATGCAGATGATTAGAACGATGATGTCTGGACGTTTGTTTACCCCATGGTTCGGTGTTGGGCGCCTTTCTAGACCCGGATAATTTATTTATTTTGTTCAATACTGATGAATGCTTATTCCGGTTGAAGTTAATTTCGTTTCGTTCTATAATTAGGCGAAACATCGATCTTCATTTTATTTCCTCGCAATTTAGCGATTACGTAAATATTTTTTATTTAGAAGTGGATATTCGATAGTGTAGGTGTTATTGTTCTAGGAAAGGTGCTGCATTACGAATGCCAAACAGTGCACAGTGCAATGAATGTGAGACTGAAAATGTTAACAGGAAAATTTCAAATAAGTTAATAAAAGCTTGAGTGTGGGAGGATTTTACAAACTATTGATTTAATTAACCTCAAATTAGCAGAATAGCCTTGAAGTTGAGTATAGGAAATGGTGGGCATTCGGCGAAACGAATGAACTTCCGCTGTGCCTTTGGATTATTTCTTATGTAAATGTAAATGTAAATGAGTTTTTAAATGCAATGAGGTTATACGTTATGCCTGTGGTTAATTGGAAAGATATAAACTGGAGCTGACGGTATCTTTTAGATAAGACTGGAACGAATTAATTACAAATGTCTTGTTACTATTTTTTTTAACACGTTTTCAAATGAAAGCAAAAGTTGTTTGCGTCTCGTGTAAAAATCCAATTAATGGAATTACGAGGTTTTCTATTACGACAAGAGTGACGAATATAGCACAAACATCGTTAACGAGCTCAAGGCATTATGGTTAGCCTTATAGTTTCGGTAAATATTGTGAGACAAACTGATTTTGTATGCTGATTTAAATTGTTATAAGAGAGATTAGGCAGAGGATAAGCAGCTTCCTTTTTAGGGTGACAAGACTGGTCTCATAGGCATTTGAGAGGTTCAAGCTGCAGGAGGTAGGTTAGGTTGTATACCTATACCTTCTTTTAAATACTTCTAGGCATTTTGTTACCTTTTATATTCAACCAAGCCAAGGCTGAACAGCGGTGCGCGAAGTCTGCATGGCTAAGTTATGGTTTAGTCGTCAGTTGTGAATTCTGGAGACCTGGACACCTCCGGTTTTAAATGAAACTCCTTCTGTTGGTATTGCAGTGCTCTGCGCTCGATGAATTTCCTTTTCTTTCCTAGCTACTCGTAGGCAGAAAATTTCTTCACAAGTGAAGGATACTTCCACTACAACTTCAGTTTAAAAGGAGGTCTTTCTGATATATTTACACCTTTAGTGAGTCAAGCTCCAGTTAAACAATGCGTGACTGGATACTTTCAGACATACGGTTGAATATAGAGATCCTTTCCTAAGCCGTACAACATGAACGTGGTATGATCTACATAGCTCCGTGTTTTCTCCTCAATACAACCCGTTAGCATTTAAAAGCCAGGTACATCGGTATCTCTGTAGTGTCCTTAAGCCTTTGCTCTAGTTTTAGGTTAGATTTCTAGCTTTATCCTTCCTAAAAACTCTTCTTACTTCCAGTAGCATGCCGTGTTCAAAGCGTAGTTTTTGAATTGATCTTTGGCCTAGCCGAAAGGCACCTTAAAGTCGAAATTCCAGGAGGTCATGCTTTGGCTTGGATGGTTCATTTCGCATGCTAAAACCCTTTCTACTGCTGTTGGCTATATAAAGCTATGGAAGGGTGCCACACTGAAGGCGGTCAGAGAGAACAAAGTGCATCGGACTAGTAAGCGAGTAGGTCCGAAAAATATAACGTGGTCCGGGAATATGCAGACGATGTTGACATCATCGTACGATCGCAGCATGTCGTCAAAAAGATTGTCACGACAATTGACCGCGAACTCTTTAAGCTGCATCAAGATGTGGATATTGTATAAAAAATCAAGACCCGTCGACTGAAATACATCGAACGAATGGAACGTGTCTTTGAATCCTTAATCCCAGGTTCAAGAAAACAAGGAAAACTGAACTTTCTTTATGAATACCAAGCGATCATGGATGCCAGTAGACTTGGTCTGCAGAACTGGAATAAGTGGAAGACTGTGGAGTCTTCAGCAGAGACTTTTCACGGGTCTAAGTGAGAAGGTATGGAGCGAGTGAAAACCAAGGTTGACAACGGGTAAGTTTCAAAAGGAGAACTCGGTTAAGGTCAATTTTACATCAGGTGATGCGCATAAATGAAAAAAAAAAGACTTCAACCAACTAAGTGTATGCAGCTAAAGGCAGTTGGCTCTAGGTGCAGCTAAATGGAGATACAAGTTTATTGGTTGAGGAATAGGTTATCTTTGGGTTTGATGTGGACATAGGAAGCCTCATTGGTGGGAGGCCGGTTAGGGCGACTGATTCAAGCAAGCCCTTAGTCTAAAGAAGATCAAAGAAGGCCCATTTATTACCGACCTCGAGCACTGCGCTTAAAGACTCATGGCAAACCTCAAACTACTGAGTCAAGGAGAGGGGAAGAAGATACCGGTGCAAGTTCGTTTAAAGTGCTTGCAGATTGTAATGATGAAAAGTCACAGAGCTATGCAGGCCAACGGAATGCAACTTGCAACAGCACTATTCGTGGAAGAATTGATAAAACAGTGAGAGACAGGAAACCTTTCTCCAGTTTTCGAGCGAGTCGATGGACTTGACTGTTTTTGGTGCACCAGACCAGATGTTAGCGTGGTACTAGAGCTTAAGGCGAATGAATAGCTTATAGATTGAAACCAGATCAGAAGGTGTAAAGTTTATCCTTTTTGCATCGTTTAAAGATAGTTAGACATTTTGCAGAATTTTTGGCGACCCTAAATATGAGATCGTTCCAACGAAGATCGTTGTTAATACATGTACCGTGGATAGAAAATCATCCAGCTTCAGCGATGCACGCACCATTCATAGATAATGGGTTGCTTAAGTTACTGAAATCAGGATTAGTTTTCGAAAGCTATTAATTCGATTCCATTTGTGGAACTCCATTTGATTATGCTGTCGAGCTCGAGCTGTTGGTACTAAAACCATAAGCTGGGGATTGATTAGTGCTTCCATTACCTTGAAAGGGTCGTATATTAGTGCAGAGAATCGGTAGTTGGAGGGAGAACAAATACAGTTTTCCATCTACTTGGAAAAGACCAGATGAGAAGGACAAATGGAAAACCTTACTCAGTAGTTTTGCCAGGGTTAAAGAATACCCTCTTCAGAACTATGGTTCGAGCAGCATCTACAAAGACCAGCTGATTTGTGAATATTGACACTTATAACTACTCCTCCAACTGTATGATTGCGAATGTGGAATGTAAACAAAAGAAACTCTGACACTTCAAGTCAGATTGCACTAAATTCAGTCGACTTGCTCGAATGGCACGTATACGGTTGGATTTTTTAAATATTTCCCAGATAAGAACAAATTCAGTAACAAAAATTCCACACCCAGCTAACCAACTAACTTTTTGATAGTTTTCAACAATCCCACAGCCCTAACAGTTACTGATTCCCATTAGAAATTACTTGTGTAGGTTCTAAAAAAAATTACATAACCTTAAAAGCTTTCCTCCATTGTTTACCATTGTATTGAATTAAATTTCATTGTTGATCTAAAATTTGTTGTGTGCTAATCAATTCTATTCTATTCTCAATCGTAATGGAAAAGAACACATATATTAAGTTTAGAGAACAGCTGTGAGAATATGTGACATAATGTTGACTGACATTGTGAAACTGTAGTCATAGAACGGTTCTTTCAGTGGAACGAGAGTTTACGAAAGATTATCTTCACACACTTACACTGAAAAATGATTGTTCATTTACCGGAAATAACTATGCAAGTGGTTTCTATTATTTATTCACCTTGGTTTTATTTTTAAACCATAAAACCACAGAGGTTTACCAAAATGGAAACTGAAATAGTAACCTTTTGCATGATAACATCACAATTAGTTAGTCATTAGGGTAATGTCAAGTACAAATGTCGCGAACTATGTGTATACCCCTACTGGATTCCTAATCGGGATAGGCATCAGCATTTAGAACTAAATCATAGCATTAGATACCAACTTGTTGTTTCATATCGCTACGGATCATTGTAATTAGTTGGATTTTTGTTTGTAAGTAAACACATTTTTGGATTAAAAAAAAAAAATTAAAAGAACCTGTTCGGTTTGTTATGCATTTATTTTGAGTCTTGACTCGACTTGTTATTCAAGTTTTAGTCCAATTATGACTCTAAAGAGTGGGCATGCGATTGGTTGTTGATTTTTATCACTTTTGACTTCTCAATTCTAAGATGAAGATTGATGTTAGTCAAGTTTACTTTACCACCCCTTGATGTAAACATCATGGGTGAAACAATCAGAGCCATGTTCCGTTTAAACCACATTTGACGCTGCTGGAGTACCCAAGCTGCATATCTGAGGCCGGAAGTAACTTTCCATTGAGCTTGAAGCTCCATTTTACCCATTTGCCAAAGAAACTAAAGGAAAGACGAGTAAAAAATGCATGCTATCTAAGCAGGTCTTGTGTTTTGAGGACCTTGCTCGAGGAATATCCTTTGACTCAAATTTCATGAACATGCCATCTGAAGCAATGGTGTAAATTTATGGTAAATTTTCCCCGTGTACCGTTCTGGTTTTCGTCACATTTTGAGCCGAGTACGGAATGTAGAGGGGAACGAGAGAGCCGACGCGTTAATGTGGTTCTACCCTGGATTTCTCCCTTACAGAGTCAGTCTTCTCCCTGATGGGAGAAGTCTCTGTGACTGCGCGGCACTTGCGCACTATCGGAAAACCCTTTTTCAAGGAACGATCTGAGATTTCCCACATAAAATTCCGTAACATCATCAACTTTCTAAATTTCACAAGATGGATCTTAAAACTACACTCTCAGCTATGCCCATCAAAATCTAGGTTATTTGAGTTGTGGTATCAAAACGGCACATCCGCGCTACTTGTTTCTCTGGCAGGCTTACCAGTTTCAACCACTTCTACCTACCTACCTCCGGAATGTAGTGGAATTTTTGCAGATGGCTCAGGTGCCGGGGTCTTTGTGAAAAGCGACAATGTTCGACTACACTTTCCCCTACACTTCCAAGCGGGACTTTTGCAATACTTATGGCTGCGAACTATGTAGTGAAAAACAAGTGGAGGGGACAGATTATCTGGGTCTGTAGAGACAGTCCGATTGAGCTTAAGGTCTTGCTCAACCTTCTACTAAAGGGTCTTCCAATTGGGACTTCCGAACTTTGACAGTTGATAGCGGCGCCATATTGTTGAAGGTCAAATTGGCTGTCATTTATTCAGTCTGTTTGGCCAAATCACTATGCACGGATATAGCGCTCAACAACACATGCAAATAATAAAATTGTTTTACCAAAATGGATGTTGTGTTGGGGGAACGTTTCATCGAGAAATCATCTTCAGCGATGAGGCCCATATCTGGATGAATGGGTACGTCAACAAACAAAATTGTCTAATTTGAGACGAAACCAATCCACATGAGATCCAAGAGCGTCCAATGCATCCCGAAAAAGTCACTATTTGGTGTGGATTTTGGACTGGCGGCGTCATCGGTCCATATTTCTTTGAGAACGATGTTGGCCAGGCCTGTAGGTCGATGATAACCAACTTGTTTTGGGCTGAATTTGATGATATGGACACCAACGACATGTGGTTTCAACAGGACGGCACTACGTGCCACACAGCTCACGCCACATGTGAAATTCTGCACGAGCGATTCGAGGGCATGGTCATCTCACGTGGAGGTGATGTGAACTGGCCATATAACGAGATCGTGCGATTTGACCCCGTTAAAGTTTTTCTTGTGGGGTTTTCTGAAGTCGCAGATCTATGCGAATAAGCCACAAACCACAGCGGCCTTCAAAGCCAACATAACCCTTGTCATCGGTCAAATTCAGCCTGATTTATGCGCCAGAGTCATGGAAAATTGGACATTTCGAATGCGTGCCACCCAGAGAAGCCGCGGCGGACAATTGAATGATGTTATAGTCCACGCATAATGGCATTGATAGGCCTTTCAAACGAATAAAAAATGTCGATGATACCTCACTCACACTTTGTTTTATTTAAATTTAAAGAAAGGAAGCGCTGAATGAAAGACCCTTTAGATCCAAGATAATTTGAAAATGCAAGTCTAGTTTGAATTCAGTTTGAAGACTGAATTGGCTTAGCCTTGTCTAGGTCAAGCCACATGACCGCATTACTGCCAGTGTTATGCCTATGCAGTAGAGTTTTCTTGGAATCCCGTCCCAGATCGATAGGCGACCACTTGGAAAAGTCATTTAGACACCAATTCTTTTAATTTGAAGAGCATATCGTTGTCGAATAGAAGACCACGATTGCAGCCTATCACAAGATCTTGTCTTCGTGGATATTCTCCTGACATATATATAAGGACCTTTACTGATTTGCACAGTGGCATCTACTGGATACAAATTGTTTGATACCTGCAAAGACAGATTGTACACTGTGTAGAACACTCGACGATTTTTTTTGTAAATTTCTCACAAACTACATTCGATTTAAGTTTCACGTTGAATTGTACGCGGATCAGTTTATATTTTACTAAAATTCAATTAAAATCTAAATGACGAATGAGATACCATTCTTGTATGGACAAGCGGTTAAAGTTTCACATTGGCAGGATCGAATGCAAGCATTTCCAATCGATCATCCGGATGCGAATGTTTGTTTCAAATCAAATGCTCAATTATTTTCGAATCTATTGACGATTGGAATCTTTAGACTACCGGATCATCACACTACCGTACGTTGGGAATGACCGATGATGTCTACGTACCGAAAACTTCGACTCAAGCGCTTTACGAATCTGGGCTAAAAATCAAATCTGATGGTCGACAAGTTCATAAGAACGTTATCAATTTTGTGTCATATCCCAAAGATAAGTTCAGTAAATGCAGTTTCAATTGCTTGAACTGTTTCATGGAATTTTTGTATTTTCTTTTTGTTTAGAGAATTAAAACAAAAAATATTCCTGGAAGTAACTCTACCACTTACAACAACTTATCGAGAAGTCTACAAAGCGCCTAAGCCGTTAATTAAGAAAAAAGATTGCTGTGCACCGGTTTTGGATCCGCTCTTTAATCGGATACCGAAGAGTGATTTTGAAATGTTACCAAGTTCATCGAATAAATTCATGGATGACCAATTAACGATGATAAGTCAGGGTAGAAAGAAAATCAATTTCCTTCGACAAATGCGGTGAGATGGATTTCTTTTTTGAAGGGTGGGGGGGTAATTGATTGTCTTCTTTTTTTTTTCAGAAATTCAACATACCTCTTTGATAAATAGTTTGATTTTTAAAAATCCGAAAACGTGCAAAACGAAAAAAGAAAAGTGAATTTAAAATTTTAAATTCTCTCAATTGTTAATGAGTTCCCTCTAGCGTTGAATGGAAAAAAGAGAAAAATTGATGAAAGCTTTTAGTGGAGACACCGAAATCGAGAAATATGTAATAAATGGTGAAAAGCTCTGAGGTGAAAAGTTTTATTTTGTAGCTTAAGATAGTATTGCAGTAGATGGCGGTGAGAAAATTTAAATGAGGTCGTTATAACTGACAATTGATTGTCTGTGGCAAAGCCTGACAAAGGTTTATTTGGGGATATGGGACCGAGGTCAGACTGAGCAGGACAAAATCACCGGTGTTGGTGAAATGTGCCATCAAGGACGTAAAACATCCAAGGAACGAGCGAAACAACATCGAAAGCAAGGTTCCCTTGGAGGGATCAGCCTGGGGGGTTATTGTAGACTATCATCAAACAATCAATCAATTGATAAGTTTATCAAATGTTCGGTATTGTGTAAATCATGAATGACTGGGGAGACGAATCTGAGGGCACCGGACCAAGAGTGTTTGTCAGCGGAAAGGTTCTCCAGTACATTCCGAGAGGTATGCCTAATTCTCCTTAGTGCAATCAGGTCATTGTGTTGATGACGACTTTTGCAAATTCTGTTAAGAAGCGATATAAAAGAGAAAACCACACTTTTTTGTACAAAAACAGGACTAAAGGAAAGAGGGTACAACTCATCATATCACTCACTTTCCAACTTATGTTTACATGATTCTGATCGAGCATTTATCTTCTGCTTCTGCATTTTGGACCATAACTAACTATACGATGCCTAAACTCAAATTCAATAATAATATCCAAGTCCTCTTTCTGAATAGAATGGTACCAAGTACCAAGTATCGATATTCACCGACGGCTCCAAGATGGAGTGTGGCGTTGGAACAGGTGTCTTTTTAACGGAGCTGAACGTATTTTTTTTATTTTTTTTATAATTCACTAGCGCTAAAGGGATTATGAATACCCTTATGATGCTATTAACACAAGAGTCTGGAACTCTTCGAGTATTTTCCAGGCGGAGGTACTAGAGAGGCCTGCAAGATACTTAGCCTTAGCCCTACTACTAGTACCATAAACAACATAGAAATCTGTATTGACAGCCAGGCTGCAATCAAAGCGCTCCACTCTCTCATTTAGTCCTCCAAATTAGTGGAACAGTGTAAGGAAACTCTTACGCAGGCTAATGCTCGGTTCAACATCACTCTCCTCTGGGTTCCCAGCCGCAGTAACAAAAAGGGGAAAGAGAGAGCCAACACGCTAGCCAGAGGTGGTTCTACCCTTGATGCATCTCTTGCGGAGTCAGTCTGCTGATTTTCCAATACTTCCAATACTTACTTCCAATACAATTTCCAGATAGATATGGCCCGCCTAAAATAAAAACAGGATGAATGACTTAATCCGTAGAACCCGAACAGGCACAGCAAGAATCACTGCAATTAGCATGGGTCACTGGTCAATTGGTCCACACGCTGCCAAGTTAGGCATTCCGTTCAACCCCTACTGCCGTAGTTGCGACAACTCACATAAAAAAGAAACGCTATTCCACTTTCTCTGTGACTGCCCGGCACTGGCTAGAGCCAGGCACCGCACACTTGGCAAGCCCTTCTTTAAGGAATTATCAGTGATCTCTGAAATAAAATTCAGCAAGTCGAAAAAGCTAAACGTAATTGGGGTGAATGAAAATGCCTACAAGCTCTACCAAGAAAGAAGTTCTTACCACGCGTCAAGAAATACTCAAATGAGTGATCAAGATATTAACAGTGTTTATTTGCAAAGTAACTTAAGGAACTACCTTACCTAGCGAATACTTAGAAAATGAAACAACGACATTCACATACTCGTATACCCTCCAGCACTAGCTAGCACAGACTAAAATTTTAGCTTCCATTGGCTGGAAGATCAGAGGATCAAGCAGAAAAAAGAAACCCAGTAGGATCTTGAGAATATCTTAAGCTTATTTTTTTTATAGTTCACCCACACTCAACGGGTTGTGAACACCCTTATGATGTCATTCGCAGAGTGCGATTGCTGATGTTGAAGTTCTTGAACTCTTTCCTCTGAGAGCTGTGTCCAGACTAACTGCGGCAAATTTGTTGGTGTTGTTATCGTTGCTTAATAGTTCACAGTTTTTCTTTCCAACTTCCTAAAGTCAGTAGAATTAGCTCTGCAAGTCATGCCACCACCGTATTGCCGGTGTTTTGCTTATGCAATAGAGTTGATCGACTTACTTGATATCACCACTATACTACACTTGTGCATCTCGATGGGAACGACCTTAGAGCGTCCTAATTGGTTTACTCAGCGGACACTGTCACCTGAACAAACACCTACATCGCATTAATCTCGCAATCGATTCAAACTGAAGATTTCTGCCTTGAGAGTGAAGAGATTTCTTAACATATCCTAACAGAATGTCCAGCACTCTTTTAACTTCGAAAGAGACTTCTTGCGGGCAAGTTGTCCCTACGGAACAGCTTGCTATCATCCACTCAGAGAAGCTCCTTAACTTCCTGACATCTTCTGGAGTGAAACAATTTATCAAGGAAAACATAAGGAAGGGGACAATAGGATTCAAAAGAAATCGCAGTGCCAAGGGCTGTGAACAACCCATTACACTAGCTCCATCTTTCGGGGTGATCGTGGGAGAAGAATTCTATTTAGAATAAGAGAACTGACGAATGACGAACTGATTTTAAACATTTTCACAACTGAATTCTCACAACCTAACATGAATTGGTTGACAGTGTTTTGCACTCTTAAAAATATTTGAAGGAGGGTTTTACAAAAAAAAGTCTCACAACTCACCTTCTTTCGGGGAAAAGTTCCAATGGAATCTTTGACCAAAATTGCACCAGCCATGAAAAGTTTTTCAAAAATCATTTCCTTTCTCATTTTTCTCTTCCAGCAAACTAATTCACTTTCAACATTTCACTTCAAAATTACAAAACCAACTGACAACACGAGGCCTTGACGGTTTCACAACAAACTATTATAACAACAAGGGTGATGGGAACTAAGCCATATGTCTTGTATTCAACAATGGTCTAAGGGGTGGATAGTTATTTCCCTTCAATCAAGCTTTTTGTTAAATTGTCCTTAAACTCGTACCCTTAAATGTCAATCATTGTGGTCTAGCCATTTTGACAATTAAAAATGTATGTGGGAACATTTTTAAGGTTTTTTTCATACGACTTTCTTATAACGACATATGGACCGTTATTTCAAAATTGTGGGAAAGTTTACCAGTGAACACGCCTTTTAAATTTTGTTTTATGCGCATAAAATTCGTGATTATACACAATTGGGTTGAATATTTAATTTAAATTGTCAATATTCAAGGATAATAAATTATCAGGGTGATGGAAGTAAACAAAAAATTGACTGGAAGCCATTGGAAGATTTCAAGTTGGAAACGTTAGAAATTCTTATGACATGAATATTTTTGAATATTTGTGGTTGGGAATTGAACAGGAAGACATGTATGTATCCTTTTGATAAAAATTTGGTCACGAATTCAGTCATAGGTCAACTAAAAAAAAAAAAACCCACGAGTTTCGTTTTGGTATCCATCCACCAAGGTGGAGTCCTATCGCCACTAACCAGAAGCTATGGTAGTCGAGGAAATGGTAAAAGTTTTAGAAATTGACACTTATAACATGGTGGCGTATGCCGACGCCATACTGCAATCCAGAAAGTTCCTTCCCGTACTAAGCGAACGAATGAATTATGTAATTCCTTGGTGCACAACTTTGAAGCTGCGGGAGTAAGTGTTAAAGGGGATGCTTAGTCTTGCTGCATTTTTATTGGCAGTATGATGACCCATGCAAATTTCTACCAGCCCAAAAATCTTCCTTCGGTTTTTGCTAGGGATGTCTTTGTCAGCTATAATTTTGAGGTAGTGAAGAAGTTTATCTACCCTAGTGGAGATTCGACGAAGGATAATCTTAGGCAACCGCTGTTACTTCGGTTTGTCCAAACAACTTAGGTCCAAACTCCTAACTCGAAGGACCTAAATCATGCTCTACAAAACCCTGATCTTGCCAGTCCTGCTTAATGGAGCTGAATGCTGAACGATAAGCAGATCTTGGGATCCTTCGAACGAAAAATTCTACGTCGAATATTTGGTCCAGTTTACGAAGAGGGCGAATGGACGACAAGATACAACCGCAGCTGTACAAAGATGTGGATGTAGTCCGGAAGGCAAAAATCCGTCGACTGCAATGGCTTGGCCACATCGAGCGAATGGACGAGAATGCTCCAACTAAGAGGATCTTCGAATCCCAGCCACCTGGTTCACGAAGAAGAGGAAGACCGAACTTCCGGTTTAAAGATCAGGCGATTGCGGGCGCCAGAAACCTTGGTCTAGTAAACTGGAAACAGTGTGCCCGGGACCGTAAAGGATGGAAAGCGGCATTAGTTCAGGCTCAGACCCTCCAAGGGTCGCTGGCCTGATAAGTAAGTAAGTAAGTTAGTGTTTTTGGTTCTGGTTTGGTTGTGTGTGGGCTATATCGTCCTGCAGATGATGCAGCTCTGGTCTGATCCATCTTTGACTGGCGATTTTCAGGAAGTGTGAGAGCAGTCTTCCTTTGACTGATCCAAGTGGAATTTGTATGAACCTTGTTTGGCCAGTTCATCGGCCTCTTTTTTCCCACCTCACTGCTAAGAATTTTCAGAATTCAACGATAAAATGAGTGCCTACCAAGTCGGTCTCGAGTAGTTCTTGTAAATGGTGACCTTACCTATGATTGAAGGTAACACTGTTCCATCAAACAGTTCATCCTGTGCTCTTGTGATTCAATTGCTTGTACGACATCACTCTCTAAATCAGACGCCTTTGAGAATGTCTACTCCTTTCTATTGAAGGAAGCTTGCTTCTGGCTGTATGAGCTGTACAATTGGAGTATATAATGGGGTCAATAGCATTTGGATCATGTAGTAACTTGGACATCAGTTATCCACATTCAATCAACCAGTTGTCCATGCCATCTATCATGTTATCCTGACTACCTTAATCGATATGCTTTTCACACAACTTCAACAATTTTACACAACCGTTTAGCAAGGCATCCCATCGAGAAATACTGACTGCTTAATGGTACTCTATCACCCATTAGAATTTACACCTGACTGTATCAGCATTCTACACAGTTGAGTCTGAACACGCGTGCCTTCATAAATTAAGACTCCACATGTGAACAACGTACAAATGCCATTAACTCGTCGCGCATAACACCAATAATTCGAATTATTGTTCTCAACAAACACATTGTGCACTACCAGTTGGGATGCTGTCATCCCTTGAATCCTTCAACGCCACCGATATATAGGCAAAACATAAATATGACACACACGAGCATGTAATGAGCATAACATTGGCAACGATGCTCTCTCTCACCCCGGGGGCCAGCTAGTCCTGACACACACACACACAGGATATTGGACGAGACGAGAAAATGAAAAAGTCGATTTGTTTCGGTCGCCTCCTTGCAACATGTGCCAACAAACGTATTAAATCTAAGTTAGACCCTTTTTCCCGTTTCAAATTGTTCCCAGTAAACGAGAGTCGACACGGCTCCCGCAGTAAATAACTGTAGTAAAATGCCGACTGCAAGATTAGGACTAGCATGTGGAGTTAGGCGTCCCGCCTTAAGGGATGAGGTCAGTTGAACAAGAAGGAAGGATATCAAGAGGAACATTCACGCCGACTTATTGTCGAGAAAAAGAAACGCAGGACAAAGCCAGATGGTCGTATCCTCGCCGATTTTTTTCTTTCTCTCTTTTCCTGTCTATGTCCAGGGTATTCTAAATGTCTACATGCGTTCGTGCAGAACCGGGAACCATTTTCTTGTTGGAGCGCGTGTGCATATACACAACAGAGACCGCACACAGATGTCGGATAGTCGTACATCATCTGGTATTGGAATCGATAGGTCAGCTTCCAATTTCTCTTGGTGCTTGTGTTTCTTTTTTTTTTTCAAACCCTTTTCCGGGATTTAAAATGACAGCCGTTGGCCGCAAGGGATGATGATGGTGGAGAACGAGGATTTGCAACAGAGGATCTCACTGGTGAAACAAAGACAATTTTAATCAAGTTAAAGGATAAACATACCTACGAGGATGGGGCTATTGCATGGACGAGCTGCAGTTTGACTGCAAAGTGAAGTGAAAGATAAATATCTGAGTGATTTGTGTTTGAGGTTTGGACAGTTGGGATTGGGCTATATGAACGATGCATGGGGGCATCGATTTGGAGTGCTTCGGTGATAATGGAAATGCGAACGTGTGCTTTTCAATAAACGGCTGGCAGCAGGTTGTTCATTGGAGTGAATGTTTGTTGCTCGAGGTTCTGGTGGTTTGGCATAAACATGAGGAATTTTTTTAAAAGTCTTTCAAAGGCGATTGTCATGCGATCTGGGTAGAATTTGTCATATCAGTATTTCTGAGTCTGCTCTGGACTTAAAGGGAAAGCAATCATATTAAGGTCCGAATTAAGCGTAGAGACTACAGAGAACGTATGAGTGAAAACTCTTCACTATGCCCTCACTGACCAAAAACGTCAACGATCAGCGGATCCATTTTCATAACGTAAGTAGCTAGAGCTACATAAGTACACAGGCTACCAGTTGCTCTAGTAATGGCCTACCAGTCTCTGCTTGCAAAGGTGAATGTAGTAGGTGATACAACCGTGAACTCTATATCTTGTACCAAGATGTGAACGTTTTTCGAAAGGTGTATGAAGTCAACAAATGAATATTCGGCAACAAATTTAGATCAGATGAGCCGAAGGTGGTATTAGGAGGGTGGTTTTGTACGACACTTTTCGTTTGAAAGCAAGAGGATCTACATTTCTTCTCCAATCATGACGATTGCGTTGGGAACCTCTCCTACAGTTGCATTCTAATCCACATTGCAATTGCCTCTAAGTCTCGAAGTGAGAACTTTATACGACAATTCAACCTGAGACTCCTTTGGGTATCCGGTCATATCGATATAAATAGGATTTAGCAAGATAAGACTTGTTCAGTATGACTCGTAACAGATTGAAAAAATCGCGTGACAATCTATTTGTCTATATTGCCTACATTATGGACTACCACAAATGAGAAAGAAAGACGAAGGAACTGGACAATGCAAACCGCAGCTCCAAAAACAACCTCAAGGGGGCTCTGATTCCGTTTAGAGGAAGCTAACCAAACGATGACTATGTCGTATCTGTGTTCTTTGCTAACTATCTTTGGCATCAATACCAAAGTGCTTGAGAAGTCAAATGACTTGAGAGAGATTTCATTTCATTTCATTTCGTTTCATTTATTGAAAGACTGCCATGGAACTATCCAGTAGATAGAAGGTTCCTACAACAAACCTGTCTACAGAATCTAAAGCGAAGTCTTCTTCTACTGCGTTGACCATTTCGCGTTTTGGAGACTCTATTCTTTCTCGCTGTCACTGCATAACTCTTACAGTTCATCATTAAATGTTGACCAAAACCTGTCAGTTCAAACGGGACCAAATATTAAATATAAATATCGTTGAACACCGGGTATGCTTAGAGAATGGGCATTTAAGGCACCAACAAGGATTCTCTGAGCAAGATTCGCTTTACAGTACAACCAGGCAAGGTTCTCTAGGTACAGACAGTAGAAATCTGAACCAATAATCTGTGGAAAACTTAACAATATCGTGACTATTGCCAGTCTTATTTGGCCTATTGTTGACCCAGAGAGATCAGAAGCTTTAATTTGACTAAAAAGGAATGACTCTTCAAGATCAACTTCTAAACATGCATGCTGAGCGATTGGATGCAGCAGAAGTTGCAAATATGAGGGAGAGGAGGAATCTATCGCACGAGTCCCGTCCTTTGCAACATCAGAAAACCCAGCTTCAGCGATCTTAAAAATGTTAGGAAACCTAAAGTAGATTTGAGTTTCCAATCTTAACACTCGCAGTGGTATCAAAATGAAGTTACTTTTGGTCTAAATGTATCTCTTTTATAGAGGACCGCTCTCAGGTGACTTACTATTTCTGTAGAAGATGTAGAGATGAGGAGGTGATGTGTATTAAAAAGAACAATCTAGAGCAATATCTCTCTCTTTAAATACGAAAGTGATTGGACAGGCAACCTCTGCTTATCAAATCTTTTAAATTTTGAAGTCAATTAAAACAGTCGGTGGTCTGGTTTGACAAATCATCAAGACGCAAAAGGCCTAGCTCTTCCTAACCGTAACTACTTCCTCCTAAACTCCAAATTCCTATGATTTGTCCTTCCTGCTTACAAAACAATCTCCAATTAACCTTTCCGATTCATGTCGCTTCAACTATTACCACGACCACTTTCAAATTCTATAACATACAATTCAGCAATAATATCCTCTCCAATAGATATCCTCCGGTATAAACTCTCTCAGTCCGCATTGAATTGTTCCATTAAACCGCACAAATGTCCAGTGCTACGTTGTGAGTTGTGCCACCAATTCATAAACACCTTCAATGCGCGGCAACTCGCCCCCATACATACAACCAACACACTTCACAAGTGCGTCCAGGAAGTCTCCGCAGCAATTACATATGCAAATAGTAAACCCCACACACAGTGGCCAGGACCACAATGCAATTCAATTAATTCCAGAAATTCCAATATAATGCGTACCACTTGCCGATCCGGTCAAATACTAACGCACACAATAAATCAAATTAATTGCGTACCCGAGATTTACGAGAGTATACCGAAGGGGAGGAACGAAAAAAGTCGTCCTTGGGTGGTGGTTCGTCAGGTCAAGACACACTGACTGGCCACATTGTGAGGCGGCGAATTGAATTAGATATCCTGTTTGCCATGTGCTGATGCTGATGAGTCTCTGATTCTATTCAATTTGTGTGCACAAGGATATCTATCCAGGAAGTAAGGCAGATAGATCTAACCGCATAGCATATGAGAGACGACACATAGCAACAATGTGAGCTTTATGTATGTGTTGGGGGAGTGTAAAGCAGGAGTTAGATTCTTTGGGTCCTTATTGAAGGCAACCGGATTAGATGCGTTCCAATTTATTTCCCTTACCAACAGTATCTTCGATGGAACTGCCGAAGCAATAAGTTACATGGGATTTGCCATCCTAAAACAACTGTTGTTGTGTGGGCTTCCGTTAGGATCAAATCCAATTCAAATTGATGAGCAAATAATAAGCTGATCCTGTGGCTTTGACCACACCCAATGGATTTCTTTTGTTTTCTACTCTTTTGTTGTTTCATTTTGATTCTGGCTCTTCGTGTCCATATATTGAATGAGAGATGATAATGAAGGCAGATATCCTTGTTTGTGCTGAGTGGTAAGGATACTAATGGTGTTGATGATGATGGCAAAGGTAACAATGGTTTGGTTATAATAGTGTGTCTTACAAGTGTAGGCTAAGGAAAGTTAACTTGATTTTGAAAAAGAGTCTCTAGGACTTTAATACGGTCTACGACCTGTCAATCTTAAACTGTCACTATATAGTTTCAGGGATAGAAAAGTGCCTTGTATGTAATCTTCTCAAACTGAGCCGGAAGTACCAGAATTGGGCTCTGAGTTGCCTCCAACCTATTTGGCGAGGATCAGAAAAATAGTGCGACCTAAAAGATCTTTCGTGCTGAGCGGTTCTACAACTTGAATATGGAGATGATCCTAAGGGAAATTGGTGTAACGGAGGAACCTCAAAGGAACCGGAACATTCACACAAGATATGGTTCTCAGTTTCTTGATCTTTCCAACAGAGGCGGTGAGCAATGTCCCCTGCTTATCACGAGCATTTTTAGACTTCTCTTATTGTTTGAGCGGTTAGAGAACTTCCTATATTGTCAAAGTCTTGGTGTTGAGTTCCGACTTCTGTTTTTAAAGTTTTACTTGGTGCTCCCATTTGTTGAGCTGCAACTTAATGTGGCTGACGGATATGCCACAAAGAAGAATTGATTAAGTTCCTTGTTTGGCGAACTCATCCGCAATTTTGTTGCTCTAATTGTCCTTAAATCTGAGTCTTAAGACAGCTCTAGACAAACCTTAGGTTAAAGAGATAGGAGCTCAGAGCTTTTACTGCTGAGTGGCTGGCGGAAAAGATGATTATTTGTTTCCTACGGAAGTTCTCTAGCGCACAGATCAATTGCATATACCTCTGTCTGAAGAACGAGGTAGACTAGGCAAAAGGGATTGATAGCCTAAAGTTCGGACCGTAGATATCACCGTAGATATCCTTTTTCGATTTTTCATCCATCAGTTTACAACACTGACAAGGAATACTTTGTCGATTGGACCAATGTTTGGTGATTCAGTTCCATTTAAGGATGATCGAGTTGAAAAGGCTTGTGAAGTTAACCCCAACATAACATAAAAGCCGCAATACAAAAAGTCGGATGCGAAAGAATCGGTGTAGGTATGAGGATGTTTAGGTGTCTAACCAGGGTCACTTAATTTAAAGTTGCACGGAACATGCAATTTTATGGGACAACCCAGGGTCGTGTGTAAAGGAGGAAAGTCTTCTGAGAGCTGCAGTTGGACAATTGCACATATAGTACATGTGATGCCAGTGTAGGCAAGCCATCGGATTTTTTAAAGAGCATTTTGTCTTAGGACTTGCTTAAGTTTATCCTCCTTGGCAAGTGACGCATAGGAGGATATGTGTTACTTAGGTAGGTAGGTAGGATAGTATCAGTTTTGGTCCACTTCTACCCAAAAAGTCTTAAGTTGTAGAAGCTTTGGTGGTGATATTTTTTGGACGAGGATTTCAAGTGAGTCTTTGATCTAAAATAACTTGTACACACTCGATTTCCTTTGAAGTTGAGATTTGAGTGCCAGTTCCAGTACTAGTTTTCTGGTCAAGGGGTTTATGAGTATTTTTGTAAGGTTTACTCTAAAGGTTGATGAGCTAAGAAGACGCAACCACAATGTTTCGACTGTAAAATATCCTCCAAATTTTAAAGACATTTTGCCAGCAGATTCATCATGTCCACTTTCTTCATCAACCATACTGTTCCAACAAGATATCCATCTTTTCTGTTTTATTTTAGTGTGAAATTCTTAAAACTGAGATTCAACACAATCATTACCAGACCGCTGCGCTGATTGTATGGTGAAGCCCGATGGCAATTGTACCGTACCCATCATCATCACTTGTAACACCTTAGGTGGCATTTTGTTATTGCTATCTGCCGCCTCATGTTCTAATTCGTAACACAGAAGCAATCGACTCTGGAGGGTAATTGTGTTGTCTAAGTTTGTATGGGAAGTCTCCAGGTGTATAGTAGTACCAGGTGTGCAAACGATGGTGTGATAGTTGACACTGTGTTTAATAAATTAATCAATCGAGGCGTATACTGATGCGTCAGGACTAGCAGTGGCAGTTGATTATTTTTACGATACATCCAGGAGAGCCACCACAAACAGTTGTAACAATGAATATGTAATCAGGATTCAGAAGGACTCTAGGTGATGGATAAAGAAAGTATAAGAGGTGGTCGGAAGCAATTTTTGTTGGTTTTCTTTTCTTGTTGCGCTCCACTGAATAATTATTTGATGACGACTCAGCAAGTTTTGCGTATCCTTGGGGTGAAGAATCGAGTTGAGCGATGACTGTAGGTTTGTTTTGTGGTCGACGGTTGTCGGCAATTAGCATTCGGACACGAAGGCAATAAATATTCAATTTCCTTGATACTCTGACAAGGTTAACAGTTTGCTTACAGGTAGTATTGTTATAGAACTTGAGCTACAAGGTTTTGCAAGTGTCATCTGATTGTCAGGAACATTTGTTACAGTTTTGTGTAAAGAAGGTCAAACTTTGTTTTCTACTTGAGAAGAAGGGTTACGCGATTGGAGTTGCGAAGAAAATGGTGAGAGTTGGTGAACATTTTTGGAATACCTTTCATGTGATTGAGTCTCCACTTCTTACATCTAATCTTGAAAGCTTTTAAGTGTTGAACAGCAATTTTGAGTACACATATTCAAGGTCATTAACTCAATCAAGAAGATTACTCAAGGTGGCTTGGCTATGGCATGTGAAGACCGAAAAGTCTTCAAGTCCAGCCTGAATGGATGAAGATTTTACTGCGACATTACTTCGCGATCGAGCTTGGTTGAGGCCATCCTGGACAAGAAAACTCATATAGGCAATGACGTCCATGTGGTGGATTCAGATAAGTTTCTCATGGAACTAAGCTTTTGTAGAACCAGTTTTAAAGCCAGCCACCCTTGGAGGGTCTGAGCCTGAATTAATGCCGCTTTCCACCCTTTACGGTCCCGGGCACGCTGCTTCCAGTTTACTAGACCACGGTTTCTGGCGTCCGCGATTGCCTGATCTTAAAACCGGAGGTTCGGTCTTCCTCTTCTTCGTGAACCAGGTGGCTGGGATTCAAAGATCCTCTTAGCTGGAGCATTCTCGTCCGTTCGCTCGATATGGCCGAGCCATTGCAGTCGACGGATTTTTGCCTTCCGGACTACATCCACATCTTTGAACAGCTGCGGTTGTATCTTCTCCTTCATTCGCCCTCCTCGCAGACTGGACCAAATATTCGGCGTAGAATTTTTCTTTCGGAGGATCCCAAGATCTGCTCCGCTGTCTTACTTATCGTCCAGCATTTAGCTCCATAAAGCAGGACTGGCAAGATCAGGGTTTTGCATAACATGATTTTGGACCTTCGAGTTAGAAGTTTGGACCTTAGTTGTTTGGACAAACCGAAGTAGCAGCGGTTGCCTAAGATTATCCTTCGTCGAATCTCCACTAGGGTGTCCTAAATGCATAGTCTTCCGAAAGAAGAAGTCTTAAGAAGATATTTAACCGTGCACAGGTCGAAGGAGGAAGGACGACACTTTCTGCTGCATGGACATTCTGGTTAAAGACATAAGCGCAGTTTCGTTAACTTCTAAAGCCACTCTATATTAGCGCTCATCTTTTGGCGAAGTGGCAGAACAAGCCAATATTTACCTCTCTAGTGGAGAGAGGCATAGAGACATACCGGGGAACTGCAAGGTTGATAAGCTTGGCAAGTGCGCCTGCAATGCTAATTTCACCAGAAATGCAGTAGGTCGCTCCTGTTTAATTCATCAGTCCTTTCATTTTCATGATGACCATTAACCTGGAGCGGTTTCACCTGATAGAGTGTCGGATTTCCCCTCGTTTTCAAGGCTGGAAGCTTAATCGAAAGTACAAAGCCTGGTTTAAAAGCTTTGAAGACTTAATCGCCACTCGATAAGAAATTATTAAGACAAAAATTGGTCGAATTAGCCATTATCAATTCAATGACCGATTCTTTCCATCCACATTGACCTACTTGTCCTAAAGCTAAAAGACCGTACACAAAATAGGATCTAAATTTGTTCATAGTAATTTATGGTTACCGTTGAATCAGCTAAATGCCGAAAGTTAAGCCCCACAATTGTTCATCTCGTTCCAATGCTCGCTGCCACCAAAATGTTATTCTCATTTTAATGTCATTAAGCGCTTTCTCTTCATCTCCCCCCCTCACCCTCTTGGCTCTTTATAAAACCTCTTTCAAACTTGATGCCAATAGAGGTCGAGGCAATTCCCATCAGGCAGACAGTTAGCGAGCATTAAAATATCCCCACGCAGCACATAAAACTCACATCACATATGAATGATTTTCGGTAACCGAATAATGGGATATGCACGTGGGGATTACGGCTTTAAAAAGCTCGAAAACGGTTTTTCAACCAACCTAAACACAGATATTAGATGTGAAAACTCACTTGGTGGCTTACTCCATGCGATATCCTTCGAAGTTAATGCCTTTCGAGGGATAATTTCCTCCGAGGTAAACGACGAATTACGGTGAAGTAACTTTGTTTATGTTCCCTGTTTGGAAGGTCGAGAGAGGGGTGGAAAACGTATATTGCCCTACACATATGCGGAATTGAGAGGGTGGGGCATCATGGGCTATACACACCCAGGAGTGCGACGTCTAATTTTATGATCGAACAACTTTTCGTTAAGCTTTTTTTATGATAAATAATACGCTCCGGACCGTGAATATGCGGGCGGCGCTACACAGCATAAACAAATTTAAAACGAATGGCTAAAGTTCTTCGTGTATTCACTGGGTCTAGCTGTGGCGACGACGGAGCCATTAAAGTCTACATATACAAAGGTTAAAAAGAAATTGTGCAGTGGTACCGGTTAGAGGTAGAAGAATTATTTTGTAAAAAGGAAACCACTCAGGACTGAGACTCTTGAACAAAAAAGAGGGTTCAGGCAAGAACCCTGCACAAGAGTTTAAACAAATTTAGATCAAAGGGGGCTTACTGTGATACCATATGGGCTTTCCGAATCAATTGGATGCTACCGACGTCAAATTTTCGCCAGATTGCTGAGATTGTCGAAGAAAGGAGCGATTTGCTTTTAGACAGGGCTGGACAGGTACAAAAAAACTTGGTGATAGTTTCTTCCCATCTTTCGAGCAGGTTAACAGCAGCGTTCTTTGCGGAGTTTGACGACATATACTCGGAATTTCTGGCGAATTCCTACAGCAGCATTCTGGAATCAGATGATATCCCAGTATAGCATCTCACCCAAAAGTGACCGCCCTATCGCGCTCTTAGGCACTTCTCACAAACTACTTGAATGCCATGTTTACAACAGGATCAACAAGCTGGAAACTGTATGGTTCATCTATTGCGTACGATACCGTTTGGAAGGAAGGACTCATTTTCAAACTTCTGAAAGCGATCTCCTGGCAAATCTGGTGTTCCAAGTCTTCATCAGTGACAGTAAGAGCAAAATTAGGAAGCTCAACAACTGTTGAGTATTCGATCCTTTGCTCTCAAACCTTTAAATCACTGATATGCTTGGAATGTTGATGCTCAACTTAGCAAAACCATTCGACTCGTATACGGCAGTACAAGGTGATCCTCAATACAATGGTTTCTTGTTTCTTGAGGTGTTGACAAACATGGATGAGCTGATGTGCTAGGACAACATTTTATTTGCTCAGCAACTCCTAACCAATGGACATAGGGCCCATTCAGGCAACTGCATGGCGGATGAGCTTATCAGAGTGGGCACAACTCTACAAATTCTTTCGGAAAACGGGAACTTAAGCATGCCCTACCTGCAAATTCCTACTTAAAAGAAACGCCATCGACATCGTCAATCACAGGTGGACAGTAGATAACACATGCCACATTACCAAGCAACCACCCCTTAAACCTAACCTAAGCAGATTTGGCTGAAGCTGGGTCTCAAATGTTCTCACAGTCTCATCAGACAAAAAGGGGACCCTGGACACTGCACTATCGGCAAGCACGCCAAAAGGCTGGGCCTCCTCTACAACGACTTTTGCAGAAGCTGCAAGGACGAGGGGGAAGAGGAGACAATCCTCCACCTTTTTTGTACATGTCCGGCCCTCTCAGCTTGCAGAAGAGCAAAGTTAGGAACAAGCTTCTTTCACAATCTAAACGAACTGGCTGTTATCAGCATAGACAGCCTCCAGCACTTCATAGCAAGCTTTAGCTGGCTCTATGGGAAGTATTTCTGGTTGAAGTGAGGTTGCTATTGCAGCTTGCCACTCCAACCTTACCCCTAGACAACGCCACTGTATATTGGTGTATCGTCATAGATACTTCTTCACATTTAATTTTTTTTTTCCTCTTTTTTTTTTTTGCCGGATAGCTAAGAGATCCAAGCAGATCCAGCCTGTTTATGGAGCATGCATGTATTTTTATTGGGTTTCGAGCCTAAGTCCTTGTTATCTGTGTCTAATTTGATTTATTTCCACCAGGAATTGCCATCCAAAATGGTGGTGGTCGTCCATGTTGTGGTCTTGGTCTCTCTCCCTAATCCCTAGTCAAGACAATTTATGAATTATTTTTTTATTGCCATGAATCCTTCAAACTTTATGGAGCGCCCTTCATTCAGGGGCGGGTTATGTGTGTGCGTATGTGTATGCCACCAACCATGTACATATGTACTTGGTCAGATGCTTATGCAATAAAAAAAAAGAAGTGAAATATTTACATTTTAATGGTAATTTTCGGTATTTTTGTGGTGAAAATTGCAATTTGAGCTCTTTTTTAAGGGACCAGATGATTTAGAGCATCATTTCGGAGGCTTTAGATGGACTTCGATGAGTGAAATATAAAATTTTGTTTATACCCCAAAAAAAAAAAACGGGAGTACCAGTGTAACTGATTTTATACGAAATAAATAGGCGCTATGCGCGATGAGAGATATCGTAAAGTTGCGAAATGGAGCGATTGCATTTATCGTCATGTGATTTATGTCGTGTCGGTTAGCGAGTTGAGGGCGCAATAACAGTTAAGATTTTATAATTGCACATCATGACGTTGACTGTTACACTGGCAAACATGCTAATTATGGAAAGTGTGCATAGGAGGGCTTGAGATTACATGGGAAGAGTCATAACTCTTGCATGTTGTAAAGTTGAGGTTGAAGTTTTCCCTGCGACAAGGAGTGCGATGAAATGCAAATGCAAGTGCAACGTTGAGATAAGTTCGTAGCAATAAAGTAGTGATGCTTTTGAAACAAACACAGTTGATAATTACCAAGGGAGAGGAGAGTGCACAGAAAAGTTAGTTTTACGGGTTGGCAATGTAAAGTTCCGCTTTCTGTCTGGTGATGAATCTTTTCATTCAGTGATTTCACCTTCAAGGATGTTAAGTTGGAAATTATTACCTGAAGGAAGTTGCTTTTTCCAAGGGTGGAGCGAACACGGTTTATATGACAGAGGTCATTAGCAGTCACATAGGAAAAGATAAAGAATTGAAGCAGACTGGACGCGAGAAGGTGATGAAAAACGCATTACATGTGGGATTGCATCGTTCAAGAGCTTCGAACTGATTCTATGATTTCCCACAAGGCTTCCAAAAAACACTTTGGAATTTGTAAATGCCAATATCCATACCTATAGCTTCCAGATAAGAGAATTTGAAATGTCGATTCAGTGTTATTAGAGACTATACTTCACGACTCCCTCGACAGATATAACTTTAAGGTAGTTAAGGACTTTGTCTATCTAGGCTCCGCTATCAACTCAGACAAGGACACCAGCGCTCAGATCAGACGAAGAATAACCCTTGCCAATCACTGCTTCTTTGGGCTAAGAAGGCAATTGACAAGCAAAGCCCTCTCTCGAAAAATAAAAGTAACTCTATATAAGACATTAATAATCCCAGTCCATGGACTTTATCAAAAGTGGATGAGGGTCTCTTGGCTGCTTCAAGAGGAGAATTCTTCGGATTATTTTCGGTCCCGTCTGCATAGACGGTGAGTAGAGGAGGAGATACAACGACGAACTGTACGAGCTGTAGAGCGACATTGACTTAGCCAGAAGAGTGAAGGTCCAATGACTGAGGTGGCTGGGTCATGTAGAGCGGATGGACACTAATGATCCGGTCTGAAAAATCTTCGAATCTGCCTCCGAGGGACAGCGCAGTAGAGGAAGACCGCGACTCAGGTGACGCACGCAAGTTGAAGGGGACCTCAACCAACTTAGCGTGCGAAACTGGAGGCAGCTAGCAAAAGATCGAGCTGGTTGGAAACTCTTGTTGGTTCAGGCCCAGGTCCACCCCGGACTGTAGCGCCACCTTAAGTAAGTAAGTATTCTCCACGTTCGGTTGACTTGATCTTTTGTTTACAATGTGAATCGGATAAGGTTAGTGCAAGGTGGACCAATCTGCCGCTGCGGTTAGTTAAAGGCTTGGTAAATTGTTCAACATTTCGCTAAAGGGCTTGGAAAAAGTTAGCTTTTGGAAGATTTACAAGGCAGTCTGCGTCAAGAAAATAGACAAGACAGCGGAAGGAATTCATACCGAGAGCCAAGAGAGGAGTCCAGATATAATGCTTTTGATGGCTAAAACGTGTAGAGTGGATGCACACAAGTGCTACGATGAAGAGAGACTTCGAGTCTACCTTGGAGAGATGGCACAGTAGTGGAAACAACATAGAGCTAGCGTCAGTAAGTGAGCTCGCATTTTGGTGAAAATCTAGGCACCGATTAGGTTAAGTTAGGTAGGAGTAGCAGGCTGCAATGGCAACCTCACTTAGACCAGATAAGGTCCATTGTGTTACCACCAGGATCCGTATTTCGCCAGAGATACTACCCGCAGAACCAGCCGGAGCTTACTATGAAACGCTAGAGACTGCCTATATTGATGTCAGCCACTTCACTTAGGTTGTTGAAGAAGCTGGCTCCCAAGTATGCTCTTCTCCGAGCTGAGAGGGCCGGGCATATACAGAGAAGGTGGAGCATCGTCTCCTCCTCTTCTTCATCCATGCAGCTTCTGCAGAAGTCGTTATAAAGGAGGCCCAGCCTGTAGGCATGCATGCCGATGGTACAGTGTCCCGTAATGACACCCACTAAGGTCCTTATTAGCAATCTATTCCGTCTGATGAGACAGTGGGAACGTTTGAGATCCAGCTTTGACCAGGCACCGATTAGGATTGGGAACAATTGCAGTGTATTTGAAGTCAAGACCATGGGTTCCCGAACCATGTAGAGTGCCCGCCTAAGACAGGGCAGTCTTCTACTATCGTCGATTCCGGGCACACTGCTTTCAATTTCCGAGACTTTGGTCTTAGAACCGCAGATTCGGTCTTATTGGTCGTTTTGAACCTGGCGACTGAGACCCATAGATCCGCTTGTTATCCATTCGCTCAATTTCGCCGCGTCAAAGTTGTCATGTGTTGAAAAAATTACAACTGTGGTTCTCTTTTCGTCTATCTTTCCATGGTGGTGTTTCGAAAAACGTTTGGTTTGTCTGAGACTCGAACCTAAATCAGCAGTCCAATGTACTAACTAAGGGGTGTTCTTTGACTCATTCCATTTCATCAGAACAGCGGTTTGAGACTTAACGTCCATTAAGCTGTTCCTTCTATTAAAATTCAGTAAAGCAAAACCAATTCACAGTTGCGCCATCTATTAGGCCATCTGGTAGAAGTAAAACTCCATTACCATTCGGCGGAATGCCACAACTTAATTTCCCCCATTGCTAAGCATGCAAAATTAATTTAAAATTACATTTCTGCCAAAAATAGTGCATTGACAAAATTCCATTCTCACACTCATTAACGACACAAGATACAGTCTATCTGATTTCCATAGTTGTCAGGTCCTGGTTGGTTCGGTCCTCGCGTGCACCAGTGTGTCCCAAACTTTCCAATTAAATTTCAATAAATTCCCATTCAGATGATTCTAATGCGGTCAGCGTTGCAGTTTAATGCAAAACGCGATACAATGTTCACACACTCGTTGTGCCGTAAGTAATTCCAATTACACCAGTTCCGGCGCGTAGTCCTGCACACTGGATTGGCGCCGTTCACAGCACCAGCATACATAGCTCTTGCACATAGCTAAGTAGTATTTGAAAATTATTAGTTATGTAAATTTACTAAGGGAAAAGGCCCTCGAGCAATGGATACTTAACCACACTTTTCAGCAAACTTCAAATGTACACATATACTTGCGATTGGCGGGGGGGTTGGTGTACCCACATCCCTTGGTGAGCGCCATGCATTTGCATACCCAGTACCCAGCACATATTTGCGTATGAGTGCACATGACATGTGTGTGCTCCTGGGGTGGCAAAGTCGCTCCGCGATCGTCGTCACAACGGATTGCATCTGAGGCTGGGTAAATATGCAAATGAAACTGTAACGAGCGACGGGTTCTGTCCCCCAAAATGTATGTCTCCCGCGCTGCTAGCTGCTGGCTCTTTGAAAACTTTCCAACACATAAAAATTTTCCTCTAAATCTCACTTTCTTGATACTCGGAGGCGGATGTTGAGCAAACTTTCGCGTAATACTGAGCCTTCACAGAGAAAATGGGGGGAAAAAATCCGGAATCTCAAGTAGAGGAACAGGCAGGAGTTACAGTGGTAAATTCCCGGCATAAAACCTCTCTCCTTCTCGGTTTACTTGAGTTGAATACGCTTTTTTTCCCCCGTTCTGCCTTCACAGATGCAGATACAAGGACGTATACGAGTGAAATTTGTGGCACCGGCATCGTAGTGAGGCACCTCTTTGCCAGCTGTAAAGTAATTAGATAGTTACGTGTGTAATTTATGTTTCGAGTGCTTGAAGGATAATTCGGTTGAAACGTTTCGTGGTACGCTCTGTAAGGTGCATACGAATGGTTCACGTGTGGAATGGTATTCACGGGCGGAGCCTAGTAAATCTCATTTGCATGCGTTTGCATTTTCAAATGGATTTTTGTTTGTTACGTTGACTAATTGAAATTAAGTTACTTTGTTTCGTTTTGCAGTTTATTTGTCGAGTTAAGTTGACGCGGACTGTGTTTACTTAGTATTTCCACTTCCGCCAGGATGACATCTTAAGTTGGTAGACAAATTTAGTGCACTCACAGCGGATGAGTTATAATCTGTAACGGGCTTAAAGGATTGATAAATTGTGTATGTGGATGCTAGACAAATGTGAGGTGGGGGAAGAATCAGAAACGGAGTAGTATTCATGAAACTATTCGATACTGTCAGCCACCATTTCCTTTGAGAAAACTATTGAGAGAAACAGAAATAGATTGCCGTCGTTCTATGATTTGAATACCCACTTTCCTAAGGCGCTTACGGCCCATGAAGCGTAGCCGTGTTCTATTTTCATCGATCCGAGGCACGCTGTCTCCTGTACTCCTCGTCATCACGAACCTGGGGGCTGTGATTCGAAGAACTTCTTGACGAGAGCATTATTGTCCATTCATTCGATGAGGCTGAGTCCTTACCCATGGACAGATGCTTCTCATTTATCAACATGACCAACTCGTTTCATCTATTCTTCGATTGCCGTTAAAACCTCTTTGACGGCATGTTGGGAGCGTCATGTCGTCTGCGTATCCTAATGGACTGCAGAAAGGCTTCAAACACAGAACGTTAAGTTTTTTATGCGACAATTAGTAGGGATATACCTCATTAAATCGCCTTTTATGTAGATGGGGTATATGAAGCTGATATTCCAGTCTTCGGGCATACTTTCGTCCACCCATACTTGGTTGATAATTTGGTGCATGCACCCTGCCAAAACATAACCTCCGTATTTAAAAAGCTCTGTTGATAAGTCAACGACCTTGTTGTTTTTTAACTTTTTGATAGCTGCGCTAACTTCTTCTATACTGGGGTCCAACACTTACCCTATCACTCTCCAAACATTATGCCCTTTGCCTTTCAAAAACAGTTGAAGGTGCTCTTTTAACACATCTACTTACAATTCCCTGTGCAGCGGTGACTAGTTTCCCATTACTATTTCAAAGCACCAGCGTTCGGGCGCTTTTCCAGAACATCATTGTCAAATCTGAATAAAATAAGCGACAGAAGTCTAGGGCAACTGTCAGTCTCGCTCATAAGTGAAGACTTCCTTCATCACAGCCACTTGCGATGCGATAATGAGGCTCACTTATAGGTCATACATATCGCAGCAATATTCAAAGTTGAGTTGTAGAGGAAAAGCGAACTGTACAGCGACATCGACTTTGCCAGAAGAGTGAAGGTCCAACTACAGAGGTGGCTGGGTCATTTAGAGCGGATGGACACCAATGGTCCGGTCTGAAAAATCTTCGAATCCGCCCCCGAGGGACAGCGCAGTAGAGGAAGGCCGCAACTCAGGTGACGCACACAAGTTGAAGGGGACCTCAACCAACTTAGCGTGCGAAACTGGAGGCAGCTAGCCCCAGGTCCACCCCGGACTGTAGCGCCACCTTAAAAAAGTAAGTAAGAAAAGCGTTCCCTATATCGGTGGATTCCGCGCCTTGTTGCCCTAAACCACGCAGTCCAGTCCCCTAGTTTTTACTCGATTTTTTTTTTTATGATTTTTACGATTTTTGTGGCTCTAGGGCCGCCTTGCTCACGTTTTCGCTCCGCAATCTCATAGATTTCTCAGAAGTCTCCGCTTTCTTTCTAAGTTCAGTTTGCGGGCCTCTGTATTTGGACATTTTTGGCATTTCTATTATTCAGGATTCCCCTTCAAACTCTGTCACGAATTTCAAACATGTTATCAACATAGCACGCAACACAAGTTCGGTAGCGGGGTTTTCAAGCTATAAACTTGGAACAAAACTCAACACTTTTTGCTTATAAGTTCATTCATGATTTTTCAAGTTAAATCGTTAAAAACTTCATTTACTTCATTAAAAACGAACCAACCCTGATAGGTTTCTACAGGAAGACGACAAAGTAATTTCTCCAACATCAACAACTTCCCCTAGGATCAAATATTATTTCTTCAGTTCTTCATCTAGGATAGCAACTCCTTGATTAAAAGATTTCACTTCTAACAAATTTGAAAAGAAACAACTCCATTTCTCCTTCATGACAGTATTTGCTTAAATTTAAATTTCCAACTCTCCTGAGCGTTGCAAACATTTCAACATGTAATTTATATTTCAATGATCTAGCACAACACTAGATACCTCTCCTACCGAAGGAGGAAAGGGAAACTTTTGCACAATCTCAAACAAAAATTAACGTCAGCAAACGCCGCTGACGCACTCATCCTCAAACTCCTATAAAAGGTGCAAGTTAGATATTTGGGTTAAAATCCTGGCAACGCACCTCTAATGCATTCATCATCCGGTGCAAGGATACTCCATTTCCCTTTGCAAAGAAAGTTGCAAATGTTTGGTGAAAAGTTCTATCCACACACACACACACACACATACATAGAGAAACATTTTGCAGGAAGTTAAAATGTTTCTCTTGGCGAACGTGCTCACTTTTCTTTTTTCTTTTTTCTTACAACCCACCATTCCTGCAGGATTCCTTAGTTAATTTAAGGCCTGCCACTGTCTGGAAATGCACTCATGCAATGATTAATCGGATTAGGAGAAATTAAAAACATAAATCACATTGGGGTGGGGTCCAACCAATTGAAAGACTCCAAAAGAGTTGAAAGAGTTTGGAATTTCTATCGGTCCTTGAGAAGTTCGTAAACAATTAGGGCAAAGTTGGACGAGAAAGTGTTGATTATATCTGAGCTCTCTCGCCTCTAAACTAAATTGATGTCCTTCCCGAGACGATGGCACTTTCAAGAGCGCGGCACATTTCTCATCGAACTTGGTCGGTCTGTTGATGATTTAACAAATGGGAAGCAATTCATTTCTCGGCAAAAGTCAGAAAAGCATCACCAACACCTGAAACGAACTTCAAACAAAGTGCCAATGAAAAATGCACGCAATGACAGATCAGCGATTTATCTGATAAAAATTCCAATAAATTGGTGTTCCTAAATGTTGTGCCGTTTTGTCCCGCAGCAGACATGTTCGCATTTGTTTTTCCCGGAAGTTTTTCAATAACACCACCCACCAAAAGTATCAGTAGCGAAGGGTGATGGTAAAAACAGGCGGGACAGCGGGGGGTTTTTTTTTTTTTGTTTGCATATCCTGTTGGGGATGTGTGCCGGAGACAGTTTTACGGCTGCATTGGGGTTTTGTATCTCTCCAAATGCGATGAGAGTTTTCCAATTTAGATCCTGTGTCGAGGAAAGGAGTGTACAGATGTGTGTCTATGTGTTTGTGAATATGTCCCTAACCTGGAGCACTTTTGTGTGTTTTGCATATTTCGAAATTTATGTAATGAATTTATCAAAAAATAGAAAAAACTGTGTGTGTTAGTGAAAAGGATTATGGAATTTACATATCCGTGTGGTGGAGGAAGGGTTCCACTCTTTTTTAGTTTGGATTTTGCGGGCATATTTAGGGGTGGATAGAGTTCTTCTTTTTTTTCGTGACAAATATTCATGGTACTCGAATCCACACTCGAAATGATATGGAAATTCGCGTGCATGAGGATAAAATGCTTCAACCGTTTAGAATCGTTGAAAATATAAATTTTTTAAACATGAAATTGTTTTTTTTCTTTCGACAAGGACTCTGGGTGTGATGGCTGCTGGGCCAATTTAATTGTATTTAACATATTCGAAATGGAAAATCCAAAATATCGTCGAGGGGGGATTTTATGAAGCGAAAATTGATTTTTTTTAAATCCGAAAATAAGTTTTTGTCGCACGTTATACGAGTATTTATGCTTGCTCACATCACCTCCACGTGAGATGACCATGCCCTCGAATCGCTCGTGCAGAATTTCCAATTTGGCGTGAGCTGTGTGGCACGTAGCGCCGTCCTGTTGAAACCACATGTTGTTGGTGTCCATATCATCCAATTCAGCCCAAAACAAGTTGGTAACCATCGACCTATAGGCCTGGCCAACGTCGTTCCCGAAGAAAAATGGACCGATGACGCCGTCAGCCCAAAATCCACACCAAACAGTGACTTTTTCGGGATGCATTGGACGCTCTTGGATCTCATGTGGATTGGTATCGTCCCAAATACGACAATTTTGTTGGTTGACGTATCCGTTCATCCAGAAACGGGCCTCATCGCTGAAGATGATTTTTCGAACGGAACGTTGCCCGAACAGAACACCCATTTTGATAAAACAATTTTATTATTTGCACGTGTTGTTGAACGTTATATCCGTTCATGGTGATGGTGATTTGGCAAAACAGACTGAATTAATGACAGCCAATTTGACAGATATAGCTTCAACAATATGGCCGCTATCAACTGTCAAAATTCGGAAGTCCCTATTGGAAGACCCTTTAGATGCAACTAAACTGGGATATTGTATGCAAGACTTCCAGGGAAACTGCTCTGGGTCCCAGCGCACAGTGAAATAAAAGGAAACGAGCGTGCAGATAAACAGCCTAGGTAGGGCTCAGCTCTTCACGGTTCAGGAGCGGTTAAAGGACAAATCCACTCACACTTCCTGCAGAAGGCCAACCTCCAATGGAGGGAAGATATGGTCGAACTAAAAACCTACTAAACAGAACCCGGGGCATTGGCCAATTGAAGACCATGGAGCCAAACTAGGCATCCTCTCCCGGTCGCAGTTTGGGGAACGAATGAGAATGAGAAGGAAACTCTCTCCCATTTCCTCTGCAATTGACCGGTACTAGCAAGAGCCAGATCTACACTAAATCAACCATTCTTCGACGACCTTAACATCTCTGGTAAAGGGATGCGAGATCTATTCCGTTTTCTTAACTCCACAAGCTGGATCTAGGCACCGACTGCACCACATCCTCAACAACACATACATATCATCAACCAGGTCAAACGAGTCGTGGTAACAAAAGGGCACACCCTAGTGCTATTTGGGTTCATGTTGAACCGCCACCGCTACCTACACTCAAGGGGAAACTGAGTCCAGCAATAGTGTTGGACTTTTACGCATCAAACTCATCCCTCCTCTCTACAATTTGGTTCCTGTGGTACCGCCGTTAAGGCATTTCTTCATAGACGGGTTTAGGGTTCGCTATGATAGGCATTGCAGTCATTTCTCATCCATTTCAGCTTTTCCAGACTTTTCTCAGTGAGTTCAACTAGCTTACGCAAATAACTTCCTTAGAGCTCGAATCGTACACCGTGGTATACAATCCTTTTCGGAGTATATTCACCACGGTGAGAAGGGAAGTCCAGAATGATGAAACCAACCAGTCAGTAGCCCGTTTGTGAAGTCTTCAAATGCAAAACAGTCAGTTTCTCTTTAATCTGATCGATGCAATCAAACCTAAATGCACCCATTGTACGGTAGATCAATCACTCCTATGCAGTTCAATCAAATATTACCAGCAAACCAGCAACAAGAAATCTGAATAAATGTGAAAAGGATAATGAAATTACTCTTAGATGCTTGTCCTCCCCGAACGCACATACAGAGATGTCAAGAGAACAACCAACCTATGCTGCATCTTTTCACGTGTATTCAACTTATTTTCTTGCTTGTTAATCTAAAAATCCTTGAGCTAGTATTTTATTCTGAATACACTTATGTATGTGTACGTTCACCAGGATACAAATAGCTGTATATAAGTTTTTTTTGCATGGACAGTACTTTTCAAAGCTCACTCAACGTTACCCGCAGCATAAACATCAAGAGGGAACCGGAATGAGTTCAACCATTGACAGCAGAATCGTTGTGCTATAGTACAAGGACATTGCTTCAGGATCAAGAAAATGAGAAAAAAAAAGAAAAAGTTGAGGTTAATTTGAAAATTTGTTCGACATATCGCAATGGTATCTTAACACCGACTCTTACTCCTTCGGTGACTTTGTCCCAATTGTACACTGATGTTGTTTTATGTTTGCTACTTCAATCTGTTTAGTCGTGTTCTGAAGTTTCTTGTTTCTTCTTGAATATCTTATCAAGGATTGTACAGTGGGGTTGAACTTTTGAGGTGAGGATGAGATAACGATATCTTTAAATCTTAAGGGACTTTGACAGCGGATCAAACATGTTTGTAGTTTGTTAATTGATCAACTTACGAACATGGCACTGATTCGGTTCTCCTAAAAATTCGATTATTTGACTCTCGAGAGGTGCCACCAGAGAGGCATTACTCTCCTCAACATTGGTCATATTGTGTGAATGCCTGAGATCTTTCGTCACCAACTTAATTGGCAGCTATTAGTGTGGTTTTAGGGCAGGAAACTCCAAAGTCGACCAAAATGCTTACACTTCGATAGATTCGGGAGGAAACCCAATAAGTCCAAATCGATAGCTGCCACTGCTTTATAGTTTTTAAGGCTATCTATGACTGAATTTAAAGAGACGGGCTTTATAAAGCCATGTCTAGTTTTGGTACGCTTGCCAAACTCATCCGCCTGTCCAGGATGACGATGGACAATGCTCGCTGTGCGTTTGGCGTAAAATATGGATTTAGATTAGATGACGGGCTGTCATGCAATTTCTTAAACATCACAAGCCAGGGCTAGCGAGGCACAATCTTTCAAAAATTGGTGAAACTGCGTGCGTACGCCGACGATACGGACATCATTGCCAGAATTCAGCGAGCTGTCACCAGCGCGCTTGCGAGTGTTGACACAGAAGCGGCTAAAATGGGTTAGATTAGGTTAGGTAGGAATGGCAGGCCGCAGGTGCTTAGACCAGATAAGGTCCTTTGTGTTACCACCAGGATCTGTATTTCACCAGAAATACTACCCGCAGAACCAACCGGAGCTTGCTATGAAGCTCTGGAGACTGCCTATGTTCATGTCAGCCAGTTCACTTATGTTGTTGAAGAAGCTGGCTCCTAAGTATGCTCTTGTTCGAGCTGAAAGGGCCGGGCATATACAGAGAAGGTGGAGAATCGTCTCCTCCTCTTCCTCACCCATGCAGCTTCTACAAAAGTTGTTGTAAAGGACGCCTAGCCTATAGGCATGCTTGCCGATGGTGCAGTGTCCCGTAATGACACCCACCAAGGTGCTTATTAGCAATCTTTTCCGTCTGATGAGACAGTAGGAGCATTTGAGATCCAGTTTTGGCCAAATCTGCTTGGTAATGAGACAGTTGCTACCTACTGTCCATCTATGATTGCCGGTATTGATCGCGTTTCTATTGAGTAGCACTTTGCAGGTGGCGAGAGGCATACTGAAATTCCCCTTATCCGGAAGAATTGGTAGAGTTGTGCCCTGTCTGGCGAGTTCATCCGCCATGCAGTTGCCTGGAATGTCCCTGTGCCCCGGCACCCAAATGGGTTAATGGTTCGAGATGTCTCTGCAATCATGCTGTGTGTCCGAATGTGCATCAGATGAATCTTGGCTGCTCGCGATAATCATCGGACGAGGATTTCAATCTCCTTATATCGATCTACTGCCTTTCTGAAGCTTACTCTTCCCACACAGAAATTTAGAATCCAGGTTCCGATAAGCTTCTTGGTAGAAAAATCAAAAACCTTTTGCATTGAGCAGGCATGTTGCTATATTCTTAACAGACTTCTTCTCCAACGGACACGTCTTTACGTAGAACACCAAGATTGATTGAGAAGCATATCTTGTAAGTGACCGTAGAGCTCCCGTGAACATATAAAGTTCGCATCTTGCATTAAAGTGTCTTTCTGTCGCATAACGTTTCCTTGAAAGTATTGTTTAATTAGTTCTTCTGGCTTATAACGTTATTGAAGCCTTAACAAGGACTTAAAATTTGGTAATGACTATGTATCTCAATTCCTTGCAAGAAAAAATCTCCTAAAGATCTAGAGTCCTATCCGTGGAAGTTATCAGGCTGTGTATTGATAAGTTACATGGACTTTTTGAACGCAAAGAACCTGCAAATCTTCTGCATCAAGAAGATGCCTACTCAAGAAGTGCCTCTTGGAGATGTCCAAAGACGAGCTTACCACATTGATGATTTATTGTCAGATCCATACTGTTCTCTTAAGCAAGCATTTTCATTCCACTTGTACTCCCTTACGATCCCACTGTATATTTTTGTCACTTTCTTGACAACACTTATACATTTACGAGTAACTCTCGCTCTACAAAGAATGGTGCGGTGAAATCAATTCATTTCCCCAGAGTTGATGGGTGCATGTTTGATGGCTGCGCTTAGGGAACCAATAGAATAAGATCAGTTGCGATAGCCCTCCGCCTCCGCCCCCGCACCCCCTTAGTTTCGAACAAGTATCCCAAATGAACAAAAATCAAGGACTTTTTTTTTTATTATTGATACACACACATAGTGTTCGATGTATCTTAGTACCTTAGTCCTTCCGTTCGTTGTCTTTGTCACAGTTTTCTTCTTGATGTGGGTAGCAAGCACAACAACTAAAGGAGCTCTGGGTAATCAGTCTTATTTGATTTGGAACACAAGTTAAGGGAGTTGTCTTCCCAGTTCGCTTGTACAATCCCGGTTCGCCCTTCATCCTTTATTTGCAACGAAACGACGGAAACAAATTCGTGGGGAGGTGTACAATATACACGAGCTAAACTTTGAAAATATATTCCAAAGTACCCGTAATAAGTGAACTTTAGGTTGCAGCATCAGCTCGTATTGCCCTTTGAAAGGACCCCACTCACAGGATAGTACCCTCTGAAAGAATGGAACATCTGATGCTGATTCTTCAGCTACTCGTACTACACTGATGATGATGATGGTGATGATGCAATTTTTTATGTTCATTCGTCCTCGACAGGAAGGAGAACGAGTATCTGTTGAATTGAAAATGCATCCAATGTAAGTTACAAAATTTAGCATTTTATAGTTTCACTTGATCATCGGGACAGTTACGCTTGAATCCTCCCATCAAAGTTGATGGTATTGGAAACATATTATTTAAATTGTGTTCGCATTGAGAGGGAAGCATTGAATCGAAACGTAGTCTCTACCCTGTTTATCATCTCAATGGGAAACGATGATAGCAAAGGTTGTAGCTAATAGGATATTCTACTTTTGTGGGAATGTAGGAGGGCTTATGAGCTTTAGGGTTATGATACCCATGGGGGGCGGTGTGACGTGTGTCTTTTTGGCTGTACACTCGAACACTGTGCGAGATCGTTAAGAGATGAATTTACAATTACAAGAATATTCGCTAATGGGAAATAAGGCCTCTGTGCCTTAATATGCATAATGCTTACGATTATTACGCACTTGAAGGTACTTAGAGCTAATAGATACATAATTTGCTTAAGAAATGGATGCGTCGGCGGCATTAGGGAGAATGTGAAAAGATTTAGATAAGCTTTCACAGAATTTTCATAATTTTTAAGTACTTTATTGGTTGGAAGGTTGGAAGTAAACAAGACTCCTGTGGGTGACGTTGCCGAAAATAGAAATGCGAACATAAACTCCGAGATAGTTTAAGAGGGATAGGTTGTGATATGATTACAATTTTCGATGGGAAGTTTAACTTTCTCGTTATATTTTTATGCGATGGGGTTATTATTGTGGCTTAGATGGCCTGCTGTCGTCCTCACAAATGATAGTCTGTCAAGTCTGAAGGAATATCAATACCACATCAGTAACCAAGGACGATGTGTTGTTGTTCTGTGAAGCGATTACTACTTCTTTTGTACATATGTGTTTGTACGACGCGTTAGCCAGATGTGGTTCTACTCTGAATGTCTCCCTTGCGGAGTCAGTGTGCCCCTTCCATGGGACTCATTAAGGGCAACATTTTCCAACACTTTCTCGCTATTGCCAACTCTAGGTGGAGAAGTCTACGAACCTGTACCATATCGAGGCAGATATGGCCCACCTACAATAAAATCAGAACGAATGACCTCATTAATAGGAATCGCATTGAGACTGCAAGAATCACAGCAATAAGCACCGGTCACTGGCCAATCGGCCCTTACGCTGCCAAATTAGGCATCCCGTCCAAACCCCACTGCCGAAGTTGCGGCAATTCTCGCGAAATGGAAACCATATTTCACTTCCTCTGTGACTGCCCAGCATTAGCCAGAGCTAGGCAGCGCACACTCGGAAAACCTTTTTTCAAGGAACTATCCGAGATCTCTAACACCAAATTCTGTAACATCATTAATTTTCTTAATTCCACAGGATGGACTTGAAAAACACACTCTTAGCCACACCCATCTACATCCAGGTTACGTGAGCTGTGGTATCAAAACGGCGCATCCGCGCTACTTGTGTCTCTGGCAGGTTTCACCAGATTCAACCACTTCTACCTTCCTACCTACCCGTACATATGAGTTCAATAAACGACACGACGGTGATGGTTCTATGTTCACTGAAGCGATTTTGCATTTCTCCAGGACCTCCTAATCTCACGAATCTCCGGTATTTATTCTGTACACTTCCAAGGAGGCATAGTCGGAATGCTTATAGTTCTAACCAGGATTAATAGACCGCAAGCATGGAGGAGCGCTAAGATGGTCGTCGTCCCTAAAACAGGGAAGGCTCCCCATGATCCAAAAAGCTTCAGAACTAAAAGCCTATCCTCGCTTCAGCTGAAGGGACTTGAAAAAAAAACTGATTGACGTGCAGTTTAAGCAGGATATTTCCTCGACGCTAAGTATTCACGTCACTCAGTTCACCTATTAAAAAGCAAGTCTACGGAGTCAGCATTGATGCAATGGACGGGCAGAGTGATAAGTGCTTTTGATAGTAAAATCTATTCTCTTGCTGTCTTAAGTGAGCTTTGAGGCGTCTGGAATTTTCAAGTCCACTCCTTGCTGTGAAGGCTTAGGAGGGATGTATACCCTACTATTAGAAGCTAATGTCGTAAGCAAACATTGTCCGTTAATCGATTTGATACACTCACAACAGGAACAGTGTTATAATAAGTGAGCTAGTCCATTTTTTTTGATACTCAGCTGACCTCGTACAGTAAAGTAAAAGATTTGGACCCGGAACTCACCTTGGGGATATAGAAGCTAGAATCTTTAGGGCGACAAACATTCTCTGGCAGTGTCGTAGGATGTTCAGTAGAAACTTTGGACTGAGTCCCAGATTGGTACATTGGATATACGTAATGTATGCGTGCTTTGTAAGAGCATATTTCAAGAAAAGTGTTTTTGTTTCATGGCCAGGAGACTAAGTGCTCAAGAGTCTAGAACTCCCATAAGTGCGGTGGAAGGAAGTGCCTTGCTCCTTTGTTGAAAGTGAACGCAGAGAGGATCTATACCGCATATATAGTGCAGTGCTTGGATTGCGAATCAATATCAGCCATGGGCCTGGTGGTTCAAGACTGAAAAGTCTTATTTGTAGTATACCGGGTCAACGGGGAAAGGCACTCGACACTGTGTGCTCGGAAAAGGTTTTTGAGCGACGTTTTCAAGTCATTCTTTCTGGTCGCTTGGAAACTGGAGACAGATGGTTTAGGATGTCTTGATAAGCATACAAAGCTTACGAACCACTTCCCGAAACGGACTTTTCTGCGGGGCGAATCGTCAGTATAGTAAGCACAATGATTTCTCATCTTAATGTTCATAAAACGACACGGCGGTCTCCTGATCAAAAACCGGTCAAGTTAAATTGATCCCATTGCCATCGACAACGTACAGGTTATGAATGCAGATATCTCAAACGCCACAGACTGAAATAGGAAGAGACTGCCAGAAACTCCACCGCAAGTGTATCCCGAAATCTTCTAACAACTCATCCTAGGGCAACAAAGGCCATAACACTTGAGTCTTGCTTGGTTTCGGAGTAATCTGTGGCGGCATACCTAGAGGATGTCCTGGACAATCAATCATCATTTCGGAAAGCATACCCACAAAATTGGAGTTATATAGCATTCCTTAAGGAAGATACTCTTAACAAAACCTCTTTGTTTTATTATTTGATAAATCATTGGATCTGATGCCCAGCTGGACTTATAAGAGAAGGCCACTTTTTCTACTGAAAATAGAAGTCTCGTTTGGGTTCAACACCCATGGTTCCCTCGTAGAAGTGACTCTCGGTAGTCACATTTTTAATGAACTCGGGTAACCCAGTATTAATATGCATAAGACCCTTGTGAAGTTTATGTCTCTAATTGGATGGTTCTTCATGAATCAACGACTGATGTGACAGATGCCCATCCTAACCTGCCACAACTCAACCCCCATTATTTGATTGTCTCGTGAAAAGCATGTCTAAAATCAGGTTACACCCTTTAGACAAAATTTCCAAATTGATTCCCTACCACTTACAAGTAAATAGAATCAAATCCCTTAGAGAAACATTCCAATCTTCATTCCACCTAGTCAGCACTTGCAACAGAACGCTTCGCTGATTCATTGCCATTTGAAATTTTATGAAACGAAAGATTAAATGCGTACTCAGACCTAGACACCATCCTTCCAAACACATGCACCATCCAAAGAGAGAGAGAGAGAGAGAGAGAAAAAAAACTCTAGATCTCTAGCACACTTCAGACAATGAAAGAAATTGATTTTCAACAAGGACACAAGCAGAACTACAAGTGGAGCACATAAAGTGTTCGAGGATAGAAATCTTCACTTGATACATGTTGAGAGTGTTTTCAAGCTCAGGGTGCCATGCCCAGCCCATGTTTCTTTGCCTCTTCTCTCTTGTGCTCAGCAGAATAGAATCCAATTTCTAAGGACGAAATGTCGCCATCATCTTCTTAGTCAGCTCCCTTCGGGCGACAAGGCATGGGGGGAAAAATTCAATTGAATTTCGATAATAATGACAATAATCTGAAGACATCCTTATGCCATACAGTCAAAGACAATCGCAGTGCAGTGAAATATCCTTGCCACTATGTTCGTAGATGGCTGGAAATGAAAAATTGCTGCAAGTCGTTGCCGAGAGAATTCACATACAGTGTTGGGATGAGGGCTTGAAGACAAAACTGATTGGCGACTGAAAGCAGAGGTTTTTGCAGGGAACCAAGGGATCGGATCGAGGATGCTTGGTGAAGGTTTCGATATTAAAAGGATAAAATCGTTTTTATGATGGGAAGATTTTCAAGTGGAAGGATTAATTTTATTGACTTTTGATTTTCGATTTCTTTTTGCAGGATGTCCTTCTCTAGTAGGTATCATCCCTGTGTGTGTGTGGGGGTTTGGAGAAACTAAAACTATAACGAAAAAGGATTGTTCAAATTAATTGAATTAGATGCAATCAAGTGTTGGACAAGAGCCACCCTTGTGATTGAAAGTAATCCCATGGTTATTGGGCCCTTGAGTATGACCAGCAATTAATATGGATCATGTGCTTCGGTCTTGCTTTTTGTTATGACAAAAGTTCGGTATTCTACTTGAGTTAAAGTTAAGGGTTGAGATTTTCAATTTCGATTTGAAACTACTGTTGCAACGGTGAAGAAGGATGGTGGGTGGTTGCTAATGAAGGCAATATAAAGTGTAAATTATTAGAAATTTTCAGGTTAGATGCCATTTTCATAAGAATGAAGGAAGGTATGGATATGGATATGGAATCTCTTCAAAGATTCTTCTCAGAATGTGGCATCAAATTAACTTGAGTGGAGAGGATATCATTTGTACTCCTTGTCATTCCTTGTACTTTTGTGTGGAAGATCTATTCTTCAAAGATCTTCGTACCTGGATCGAAGGACGTATAACGATTTTTGAAATCCTTCTTAAACTTTTTCAATTACAGAGAGTCCTACTTGTATGAAGTTTAGCTCCAATTATGTACGGTATTCAAGGCTCGTCTACTTATCAGAGTTTGTTGATTACTTATGCCCTCAATCTCAATGGTATTTACCTGTTTAGTATGCGATTTACGTGATCGCCAATCCAAGCACTGAATCCACCTATGACCTTTAATCAGTTAAAAACCGAGCTTTGCGCATTGTTAGTCATTGAAAAGCTTGAGCAACTCAGAAAACTATTGGGATAGTCGAAATCTAGTCGAGCAATTCGGTTGTACGTCCCAAAAGGAGTACCTGATCGGGACTCTTTTCTGTTGGTCCTTGAGTAGGCAATGATCATCTAAATTTAACTTACTTTCACTTCTCACATCATCTTTTTTTTCTTCCGCTTTCTGCGCCGCTTGGTCCTTAGACTTTTTCTTCCGATCACAGCACCAACTGTTGATATTTTAGTCACTCTTTCCCGGGCATCAAACAAAGCTCGGATTAGTCGTGTACACTGCTGGAAAAACATAAATCGTAGGAAGTTGCACTCAATCAAACTCTAAGCCATTCCTACAGATGTTGGTTGGGTCATTACTGTGAACTTATTTTTCATGGCAGAAATCAGCAATTAGTCAGTAGGTAGACCACAAGTTCTTGATCCAGAAAATAGCCGACTGCTAACAGGACTTAATCAAACTCATCGATACGACTGTGGCATATAGGGGTCGTGTTACAGACCATGTGAGTAGAAGATGAAGTTCTGGTTTGTTTTTGATAAAAGTGATCTTGAAGGCATACGTCAGAGATCCTGATGACGAGTTAAACGGCCGAGAAAAGGCCGATAATTCTCCCCAGGTAGGGCGTCTACATCACCGTCACAGCTATTGTGGCCAAATCCAAAGAAACAGTCGGTTAAAGTTTGTTGTGACAGGTGCACTAAGGTTTCGTTATTGTGAAGTTAAAAGGTGCAAGAAGACCTAAGTACCAAATCCTACCATGAGCCCCTTATGCGTAACAGCCCCAAAAGGTCGTCATTCCTTCAGTTTCTGGGTATTGTAGAGGAATAGCTTGCCAGTGTTGAAAACTTCACTTCAAACTATTTGAATCTATAAAGTGCCTTCGTTTGTTTAATTTAGAACTTCACTACGAGAATAGCATTCGTAGTCTAGATAGTAATGATTGTAGTGCGTTCTCAGAAAGTTTTTCCAACCTCATATCGTAAAGGGAACAAGAATTGGCATGCAAGTACTGGGGATATTTGAAGAAAAAAAACCTCTTGTAGCACACCCATTCAGTGTATATGAATGACTTCCTCCAAATGAAACTTATCAAAGACTATTCCAAGGGACTATTCGGATGGGATTTATTGAATTTCGACGAGGTTGTCAGAGGAACCATTGATGGACGTAGGAACTATTTTCAATGATGTATCATGCTTCGTTAGCTAGTTGGTAGGTCTTGACCATGAGATTATCATATCACGCATATTAAAAAGTTCCAAAAGGTTAGCATATGGAATATGGAAGGTTTCACGGACCGTATAAGTAGCATCCCGTATAAGGGGTTTAGTAGTGGTACTTTCAATGCCAAAATTATAGCAGTGTCCTTTTTCATTAACATTAGGCTCAATGTGCGGTTAGAACTCGTCCAAATACAGATCATTGTTCCAAACATTGTAACGAGCTTGTTTCGGCAGTAAAATATAAGTGGGACTGCATGTTTTCTAGAATGCCCTTTGGTATAGAAGAACACTGAGATACTTATTCACGCCAAAACTATCTTACATTCAATCTATCTCCCGAGCCAGTCTCCTGTGTAAAAGGCCAGAATTAATGTAGTTCATATTGCATTAGTGGCACAAATGCACATCAGTCATGAACGAATCCCATAGACCCTTAACTCAGTTCTAGTCATGTTCAAACTTAAATATAAGTTTTCAACTTTTTAATGAATTTCCACTCAACCAGTTGTCAAGACCATCACACTTTTAACAGAAAATTAACCACAAAAATAAAATAAAATAATTTTCACCTCCTGGCTAATAATATTCTTATTTTCCTTTATTAAAATATCAGCTCTCATCTTTTCCGAAAAAATCCGAAATAAGTTTTGAAAAACTTTTGCAATATTGAAATTCGCATCCTTAATGTGGCCCCCAAACAGCAGAAGTGTGAATTAATTTCAAAACTTAAATTAAGAAACTTGAGCGTTCTTTAGAGACGTCGTCAGGGCACAGTAATGATACCTCTTTCAGGCAAAAAAAAAAAAAACACACACAAACACACACCGAACGCATCTTTAGAATTTTCCCAATTTATGCACATAATGCAGTGGTAACTGACAGATGTGGTCTCTAACGTGGCTATCATTTTCAGAAGAGTACCCTGCAGCACACTACTTTGCACAGGATCCCCATAGCGAAATTATGAAATTATGCAAATTTTCCCGCCCGCATTGCTTTGCTGCAAAAGGACTGCTTTGTGGTAATTAAAATTAATGTTGTTGCGGGCGATAATTCTTGTGTTAAACACAAATTAATTTAAAGCAATTTATGAGCGGGGAGCTTAAGAAAGGGGGAAGTGTAAAGCGGAGTAAATGTTGCAAAATGGGTTGGTTGCTATTAGGTGTGAATAGATTGCATTTTGAATGACTAAATGCCAGCAAAGTGTATATGAAGTCTGTCATATTCCAAACAAATCACCCTCTGTACTGTGGCTGCCTTTGACAAAGTCTTAAGAAGCATGGGCATCGATTATCCAACTATTAGATGGTTCAGAGCGATGATCAAAAGTCGGAGAATCACATTCACCTATTTTTTATTTTTTTGGTGCGCCCATGGATGTGGTAATCTTCTACAGATACTAGTAGCTCGGTTTCAGACCCGAGTTCTCGATGCCAGGAATGCGCCTACGTGCTAATCTACACCCAGCAAACTTCAAACACTCTCCCCGTGGGACTGCCGTTGGGTATTACTTCGCGAGGCTGGATAGCATTTTGCTTTACTTCGTGTGTTTCCGCTTCTGCTCTTCTTGCTATTTCGATTCTTCGGAGCTCTTTTTGCACGTTCGTTACCAGGGTGCAAATTCCCACCAATTCTCCTCCAAACGCATCATATGGTCTATGAGGACCTGTGGATTCGGCAGGTTATTTCTCCATTCTGCAAAGCGACTGCAATGGAATACTGCGTGGTCAAAGAGGTAAGCTGTTGTGTCCAAATCTGTGTAAGTATTTGCGATAGCCTCCGTGACAGGATGAGAACTGCGTAAGGTGGTAATTGCAGTCCCCATGTACCCGCTTTGTCCAGGCTTCGATGATACGGATCAACTTGTAGGTCCATCTGCCTTTCGTAGTGTCCTCTTACCTGGCTTGCCATATATTGACGCTGCCTTCTCCTCTTTTTTATCCTCTTGACAACACCTGCCTCTCGTTGGCTCGAGGCTCTCCTTTCTTAGATCCTTAGCATCTCGTTTGCGAGGATGTCGATCAGGATCATTCAGGCTTCATCTGATATTGTTCGGAAGCCGCTGATTGTTCTTATCGCGCAGAGCCTGTATGTTACCGATAATTTTCTCCGTGTCTCCTTAGTTGCTCACGCCGTCGTCCAAACTGGTGCAGCATATAGTAATTCTCCTAGCATATTCAGGTCCTTCGATGTTTGGCAGTATTCGAGAAAGGGCTGCTTGTAGTAGTGAAGCCTTTTTGCTCGAGTAGTCCGCGTGAACTTTAAACTTAAGTCTATTGTCGAGCATAACTCCTAAGTATTTAAGCGCCTCCTTAAATCTGTTGATCTCACTGCCTACCCGCATATTCACATATGTATTCGATAGCTTTTCGGCTTGTTATTAAAATAGCCTCTGTTTTGTGCTCAGCCAATTCCAATCCTGTGGATCCTAGCCAATCTTTAACTTTTGCGACTGTTTCGTTCGCGACTAGCTCTATTTCGTGGATATGTTTAGCTACGGTAACGATGTCGTCAAAGTCACCTCTGGCGAGGTCTATGTGGCAATATCTGTGGCAAAAGGCTGCCCACAAGATGGTATTTAACGACTTCGCTTGTGGTCTTTGGTTATGGATAACTTTAGCGACCTTCGCTATGAACTTTTGGGTGCGTGTTGTCCGAATGTGTACCTTCCTATGAACATTTGCGAAACCTTACTTATATAACGTCTGTCAATGATGGGTTACTTCAAAAATTTATCGCCCCTATTTGAAAAGGTATGCACAGTTCCATATTTAGCGCTTTAGTGTTGAAAGAAATTAGTGAATCCTTCTTCACTTCTCATTTGTATTTTCGAATTTAAGGTTCATACCTTGGCGGCAGCAGTTTGCCCAGTAGTTGAGTCTCATAACATCGTCCTTCCCAAAAGGAAATTTGTTCAACGCAGTTCGGTATTATAGGTGGTTGACGATTGGATTCAATTCTGATCCTGCTTCCACTAAGAGCGGGCGCGAGCCGAGCTAGCTTTTCCAAGAGTTTTTTAGGACACCATTTTATACGCTTCGATTTAAACGAAACTTTTCCTTATAATGCGTTTGGTTGAACTACCTCCAAGTCATGTTACATAACGCTTGATAAGATTCCTCCAAGATTCAATTTTATTTTTTGGAAAATTCCCAACACTGCTACACACTGTCACACAGTATAGTGTCAACCACCACAATGGAGCGGGTTCCACTCGGAATTTCAAACAGAAAAGCCAACGAAAATCAGAAAACTTAAAGCCGTTTCCATTTCCCGCTTTCAAAAGGAAAAACACAAAAAAACAATTCCATACCGGAAGACAAAAACAGAATCCAACGTCACCACTACAGCTGAAAAAAAAGAAGGGAAAAAAGCAAAAAATAAGGAAAAACCTTCACAAAGACAACTGTGTTCGCAATGAAAAACTTTTTAAATCTCATTTATCATGTCCGCCCGGGAATTCTACTGCTGCTGCAGAATCCCGAAAGAAAATTAACGACACACACAAAATGTCTGTCCTTCTCCTCATGTAGAACTACTACTATATATATCTGGTAGTGCTAGCGCGTAGATGTATTCCCAAGTAGGACTTCCAGTATGCCATTATCCTTCCGTCAAAATGAGACGAAAAGCAAGAGCATTTAAAAAATAATAAATACCCTGTTGAAGCAGCAACACCAGCAGTTGTTGCAACGCACGGGTGGGTACAATAGCAACAGCAGCAGCAAAGCATTTGCTAAAGTGTGTCACTGGCCTGTCATTGGGCATCAAGTGGGGGCAAGGACATTAAATGATTCGCCCCCATCCGCTGTAAAAGTTAAAGTAAACACAGTCGACGTCGACAGGCAATATGACTTTCCGTCAAGCTTCTGTCGTGCTCTTTATATCCTTCTCGACATTTCTTCATTTTAGATTGTTAAGGATTTACGCTAAACATACGGATAACTGTGACACAAGACAAACCAACCACACACACACACACCACACACTACAGCAGAGTCGTCTTTTAGCATTAAAACTTGGGACGACATCTGGTCAAGACATCGCCTGTCCTAATAAATCAAATCCAATGCAGAATTATGTGACAGGATATGCCAGGCAACTATAAGTTACTAGTGTTGTAATGGAAGAGAGTCCTTAAATGGTCATTGTGGAGGACCTTGTCGTTTCGATTACTTTTTTTTTTTTGGCAACACATCCATGACACTTGAGTTGCCCTCCTTACAATGTACTGCTGCTACTGTGTTGTCGAACGTGTTAACTACTTAAAGGACACTTATTGTCAAAGGCCGGTCACAGCAAAGGGCGGTGGGGGTGTGCATTTTGCTTATGAACTTTTTATTGACGATACAAAGAGAGAGACAGAGGAAACAAAAAAAAACAGTTTCCTTGTCTGTTGGTTACGGAGAAACCATGCCTGCAAAGGACTTTATGTGACTGTGTTCGCATTTGGTTTATGTACTTGAAGTGTTGCAGAGCCGTTGGCTAGTTCATGTGTTACCTGGAAACCCGTAGACTTTTTGAAATTGCTTTTGCAGTCCCCGCACTAGAGTGATACTTTTAAGTTTAACGTCCGTCCAGGTGGGATGTGCGAAATATGTCAAGTGAAATACATATGTCTGTCCGGTTAGTTCTGCTTTTCCTTCTTTCTTTGTGTGTCTTTGATTGTGGATATTGGAGAACTCGTCTTTATTTGTCTGTAGATTTTTAATTAAAAACCCTCGAAGCAGAAGCAGCATTCATTCGAAATGAAGATTTGAAGTCTTTGTTGGACGCAGAAACGTATCGTTACTATCGCAGTCTGAACACAAACCTATGTACAATGGGATGTGGTTCAAGGACACGAAGAATTTCTTGAAACGTTGGTGTCATAAAGGGCGTCCCACTAAGAGGGCACAATATAATTTTCCAATAAAACGTATCCTTTCATAGGAGGACTATGCAATTTTTTTTTTCATTGCAAAGCAGAGAAGCTTTGAAAGAAATACTGTGAATTATAAGCAATGGCAACAATACTAATAATTCTCCCTAGTCATTCTGGACACCACCCTCGGAGCAAAAAGACTGAAACTGAGTTTCAAAAAAAATTACTACAGCAACACTAGCGCTGTGTGAATAGCATCATAAGGGTATTCATAGCCCCTTGAGCAGTAGTAAATTATAAAAAATAAAAAAACTGCGGGCTGATGTTCTTCAAGACTTTCGTTGCAGAAAAGTGAGCTTCTATTGGTGTCGGCGTTTTGTAAGATGGCATGGCCGGGGAATTTTTACTAAAACTTAGTGCGTAGCTATCAATTAAGGCTACATGAAATGAGTTATCACGGAGCAGTAACAAATGCAAATCACAGCCACTGGATCTCCAGTAGAGTTTAATCTTTGAGAAGTGCGGTCTTGGGCAAGTTTTGCTGATGAAACTGATTGATTATTAGGAGTGTTAGTTGGATCGAACATGGATCAATCGACCTGAAAAGGAGTAGCAATGGTACAACAGGCCCTCGTGTAAGCATCCTTAAGGTGAACATCCCCTTCTACTTACCTCACTTTGAATGATCTGCTGGCTTGAATTCTTGTATCAACTGAACTTTGTAAGCATGGGATGGCAGGCTTTTTGTTAGAACTCGCTAGAGGGAGCTTCACGAAATATATAATTCCTGTGAATGATTTCGAATTGATGTTCCTGGACTCTCTTCCTCGATGTTTTCCTTTGCCTGGACTAGACACACACGACGTGGAGCAAACTTTGCAAAATGTTTCCATAAGATTTGCACCATATTTCTGATGCATTTCCCAATTATGGAACATTGCTTCTTGAGAATTTTTTCAGATTGAGCGCCACTAAGCTTAAGTCTAGTTACCTTACGAAAACAAATGTTGTTTCAAGTTGAACGTTTTTAGATAAGCCACGGTTTAAGTCTCCAGATAAGCTACTAGGCCTCGTTTATTTTTCACTGCGCTACAGTTCGGTGTGGGTCTGTACCTTAATCACCACGTCTCTCCAGTCAGCTCGATTCTAAAATAACTGCCTCATATCTTGCAGGCGCCACCAAATATAAGGTCTTCCTTTACATCTTCTGACCATCTAACCAATGGATTCGTTTTTTTTTCTTTGGCTAGCTGAATGTCCCTGTAGAGAGTTCGTATAGTTGGTGATTCAATCTTGGTCACTACACTCCACCCATACAGACGGGACCCAAATAAGGAAGTATTTCTTCATCTGCCTTTGATTATATCCATGCTTCTGCGCTGTAAGGCAAGACTGGAATGTTATGGTTTCTCTTAAAAGGGTAGTAAGCCTCTCTCAATTCCGATCTTAGTTCGTCCAAAGAAAAAATGGTTGGCAGAAGTTATTCATCTTTTTCTTTGTACGCTTGTATCCTTATTCGTATTTACAGCTGATCCTTCTGATTTGATACTCGCAAATACCTCTTGGTCCGTTATCTCTTTTCATAGTTTCTTCATGGATTTTGCTCGAGTACTAGGCTTAGCATACTTGTGAAGTTATCTGTAAGAAAATACGCCCTACGCCCTTCTAAAGTGCGTACATTGTTAGACCACTTAGTTGAAACCATTTTTTTTTTATCCATAGAACCATTAGGAAGAATTGCTTTGAACTTATTTTCCAACTCCTACCTTTGACTGCTTTCTCTGTTAATGCCACGACCAATTTGACTTCTTTAATTCAAGAAACACCAAGGACTCTCTTAAATCTGGTCCATTCTCTTCTATTTCCGAACCTCTGTTTTTGAATGGGAGGATAATTTGCTACAGCACCTCCGTGCTCCTTCCCCTGAGAGGAAACGTTTTCAAAAATTATCTATCCTTAACTAATAAGTATATTTCCTAAACCAATTTTGGAGAGCACACCAGAGAAGATCCTTGCTAGGTGATACAATGCTTTAGACGAGAAACGAATTTCCGATTAAAAAAAAAAAAAAATTAAATTTTCTAAAGACGACGTAGCACAAGAAGAATAAGAAAATACATTTCCTTTAACGTTTCTATTCTCCTGCAGCTGCAGGGCAGCTAAAACTCTTGTATATTTCTGGTCACAAAGTGAACCAGAGGACCAAAGGCGAAACCTAGCTGCCAAGTGAATACATGAATAATGATAATTTTAAAGAATTTTCTCTGAATGGACCATTTCTATGCCACTTCAGTGCATTTGTATGCAACGGAAGGACACTTTGCCAGGAGAAGTCATAGCCAAAAAAGTAAAAAAAAAAAAAATAGCTTTTGGGATGGCTGCAGGCTGAGACTCCACTTTCGGTCCAAACGAGGTGGACTTCTTAGTGTCGAACGTAAACAACTCATTTCTATGCGGTTAAGCTGTTAGATGGCAGAGTGGACACTTTGGTAGATGTGTAAACAAAAGGAGTTATATCCAAAGGAGTGATGCATTTATTTATGAGATAAGGCTATGTTATCACCTCTGGAACTTTAAATGAATCTGAAGGCTTGGTAGCGAATTGTTTTTGTTTAAATAAGTTGCAATGGGGTGGATTAAATTGTAATGTCGGGCTGTGAAAGGATTTTTGAAATTGAAATTTCGCACAACGATTGCGGATTAAAGAAGGAGTTTAGGACTTCATTTGGAGAATTTGCATCAAAATGGAAGAAGTCATTAGATCTTTGTTGTCCTTAAATCAAAAATGCAGTTGAGTTTTCTAAGAGTTTTCCTATCAGATACTGAAAAGGTCCATCAGCTTATTGGCGAGAGGTTCAGAGACAGTCACACAAAGACCTTTGTCCCTATCACTTTGAGTAGTTTATTCTGTAAGAATGTCAAGAGAGATCTTGTTTACAGGTAAGGTTCGCAATAAGCAAGAGCGATGCTAGGCTTCAAGGGCATATGTCTAAGGATATGTTCCGTCTCTGCTGAGAAGATCAAGAAACCGTGTCTTTGTTCGAAGCTGACAAAATCACTGGGACACGGGGATTTATCTCTCCAGCAATAGTCAACCATTCATCTGTAAGCACGATCGCGGAGTTCTTCTACGACCTCGATCTTGCTTGCATTCTCCAATTGAATGTGAATTTTACTTGACACAAAAAAGACTTTAATAGCTGATTAGGTCTTAGGGTATATTTTTGAATGTGGGGATTCGGTAGGTCTTCCAACACAAAGAGGTAAAGTGATGGGAAAAAAAGGTCTTTGAGTCATAATCAGTCAATTGAATGAAAGTCAATACATCACTGGACTTGGAATGTTGGCAGACCTTCAATAACTGTATTTGATTACACGCTAATCGTAAAAGAGAAGGAGTCAGCCTTAAATTGACTGGCAAGAAATGTCATAAGCTGTGATTTGGGTGTGTCCAGGAAGATGCAAACGTTCAGCATGAACAAGAGATGAAAATGTGATATACATTCGGTAGATAGAAGCTCCAAGTATTGGTCCGGTATACTTAAAGCAAATGTATGCAATGGACAAAGGATTCGAGATCAGGGAAGAACTGTTCGAAAACCTAGATAGTATTCCTAGAAGCAAAAGGGTTTCCAGCTACGTTGACAAATTTAACATCTAGTCCAATATTTATGTATATTAAGGACGAATAAATTATACAACTTCCCAGCCATAAACGTGCGATTAACTTGTAAAACATTGAACACGTTTCCATGTTCAACTCACGGTTCCTATTTCATTAACGTTTTATACATCTAACATTTGTTGCTGTTAACTCCACCGTATCCTGTTTATCGATTGCCCTTCGCCATTTAATTAAAAAAAAAACAAAACTTCCCCTAGAGTGTAAATATTTCCCACTAAACACAATACAGAACTTGGAAACAGATGAAATAACTCACAACTCATTTCATAACGTGCCAAAAAATATTTCCACCAAAAACTCTCTGACTAGTCGCCCCCCAATCCTCTAGACAAATTTTCTAACCCCTAGAGCGGAACATCGAAAGCAGGTGGTAAACATAAATTCCTTTGCCCGCAACAACATCTAACCACCTGCAATGTGGCCAGTCCTTTTTTTTTCGTTTTTGCAAAACAATAATAGCTTCATCCTTGCGACCAACCTCACAAAAGCACCAGACAAATAGCTCAGCCATTCAAAAAAAAAAAAAATAGTGCGTGTGTGTTCAAAATGTTCATGGCTCACCATTCCCAATGAACCACAACCAAAGCATTCCGGGCAAAAAAGAAACCAACTAAAGTTTAAGTATCGGAATTTCTAGCTTCGCAAGGGCCAACCATATGTCTTGAGAGTTAAACCGCTCCAAAAACACAAAACTTCGAATTGGACAACAAATTTTAATTTATTTTTCAGTTCTGACACAGTGCTTCCGAATGGCATTCATTACACCGCACTACTACAACCGCAACAACCACCACCGACCAGCGAACAGTGTAATTTGAATTGTAACACTGCAACATTGCCCGGGGGAGCTAGGGCGACAATTACAGTGGCAGAAATTGCCGCCTCTGCATTTTGGCGATAATTTAGCCGACACACCGAAACCATTGCATCTGGGTTACCAATGCAAATGGTGGCAACTTAGTTATCGGAGCTGCCTTCCTCGCTTCATCTGTATTGTGCCGCCGCCGCCGCCCACAATGTTCAGTGTTCAAAGGACAATGGGTTTTTGTCCGCGGATGGTGGTGACTTACGGGCAACATAAATTCGAATGTAGAGGGTTTTGGTCGTTGGGCGTTGAACATTGGACGCCAGTCATTCAGTTTACTCTCACCATCAGGCTATTGTTGCGGATTGAACGCATAAAATTTACATTTCGGTTGTCTGTTTGGATTCGAGGTCGGGTTTATCTTTTTATTTTTATTTTCAGCTTGCAATTCTGACAACAGGAGTGGAAGTAATGTAAGCATATTATTTTCTACAATATTCACAAATAATAATTCCTGTGTACCTAGCAGTTGTCATTTTTCGCTGATAACGAGTGTGCTTTACGATTACTGGGGGGTGAACAGCAGAAGTCATGGAATTATTTGTTGCTAGTTGAAATAAACAAGCATTCACTAGACAGTGTGAACGAAAATAACGACTATGCGGGTATTTTTTTTTTGGAACGATTTGAACGTCCATTGATAGTCGATGTGAATGGGGTATTCGTCAACTTATGGAAAATGGTTGTTCTATCCCGAATAGGAAACTGCGTTGGTGAGGAGTCTAGGTACATGTTCAACTTTAATTACGAAAATATTCACGAAAGCTCTGTGAATGAGGGCAAGAGACATTGCCCTGGTGTTCTGTTTTTCCTCATCATATAGGCGTGGTATCTCGATGGCCAATTCGTGGCAGTCGTGCAAGTTAGTAGAACAGTGTTATTTAATACAATCAGAAACCACAGATGCAGAAGGTGACAGACTACAACATATCCAAGGTAAACTTCAGAAAGACCTCATCGTACGATGCCCTTTCAGGAAGATTCATATTCATCAATCTTCACAGACGGTTCAAAGAGGGATGGCAGCTGAATTCTTCTATAGAAACATTCAATGTATCTATAATTTTACGACCCTCGGATTCATACATACATACAGGCTATCAACATTTGATCTAAACATACTTAGCTGTCTTCATAGACAGTCAAGTTACAACCTAGTGCTCGATTGGTTGGACTTTTATTTTAAGATCGATCTACTCTGGATTCCTGATCACAGTAATATTGATTAACATAGAGGCGAGAGTCAACTTTTTACGGATTCATAGTGGATCCACCTTTCACTGAATGCCATCAGGGGTTAAACATTTTTTTACACTTTCTATCAAAAGTCTAAATGGAACAGCTTGTACAATTCTTCCATACCCAGGATGTAAAAAAGTAAACAGGAAACTGTATTTTATGACATCCCTGTGCGACGGGACAGAACTACTGAACGATGTCGTGATCGCCAATTCCTAGCGTGTCAGTTCTCTTTTATAAAAGCACCCTTAAGTCCAATTCACACACAACTGGCGTATGGTGCTGACGTGGTACAGACGTGCTGCGTACATATACCATAGAGAACATACATGTGACATATGTCCGCACTACACCTGCACTACAGCAGCACCATATGCCACTTAGACCTTAGGATATGATCGTACATAATATTGTACCCTAGCGGATCAAAATGTGAATCTTGCAGAACTCAACAACTAACTTTGTATTCATATGTTTTGGTTGAATCAATTAACAGCAATGTGACTTCACGCGCCTTTGAGACAGATTAAAGAATACATGTGTGTCATTACTTTTGGAAACTGCCTTAAGGGAGACTTAAGCTCGAAGCCCTACGCCGTATGAGGAGAAGAGAAGTACAACACAGTGCGAATCATAATAATCGTAATGATAGTATAGAGCGAGTCCGAGCTACAAAAGTCGACTAGGCAGCAAGAATCTATTATAGGAGGACTATCCACGGTTCCATGCAACAACTAGAAAAAAGTCTGAATGATTCTCCAATAATGCTGGACGATGAGAGTCAGCTCTTAAGACAACAGCTACATGATGTTTAATTTTGATGAGACACTTGAAGTGCTCAATTCCTGAATACGTTAACAAAAGCATCGTTAACCTTGCTTTATCGATGCATTAGTCGTCATAAGCTTGTAGACAGGGAAGTGCAAACTGGATAGGTATCTGTGTTCACCAAGCACTTGTTGGGATTTTTTTTTTTGGACAAATAGATCCCACTTTTGGTTTTAAATAGCAAAAGTCACGCTCAAGATCCTCCTGCGGATTGGGTATCCACTTCACCTGCTCTACATCGACTTCGAGAAGGCTTTCGACAGTATGCACACAGATTTAATTTGAAAAATCTAGCGTAGAAGAGGCAACTGCGCCAACTACAGAGGTATTAGTCTAATTAACGTGTGAACGTCTGAAGCCGTTCGTCAGCAACCTGATTGGTCCATATCATTGTGGCTTTAGGCCAGGAAAGTCCACCATCGACCAAATATTCACACTACGGCAGATCTTGGAAAAAACCCATGAGCTCCAAATCGATACACACCATCTATTCATCGATTTTAAGGCCGCGTATGACAGCATTTATAGAGACGAGCTATACAGAGCTATGTCTAGTTTTGGCATCCCTGCAAAACTCGTCCGTTTGTGCAGGATGACGATGGAGAATGCACGCTGCTCCATCAAGGTCGGTAAGGAACTCACCGAGACCTTTGATGTCAAAAAAGGATTTAGACAAGGCGATGCGCTGTCATGTGACTTTTTTAATATCAATCTTGAAAGAATTGTGTAAAACTCGCGCGCAACAGAAGAGGCACAATCTTTCAAAAGTCCGCCCAATTACTCACATACGCCGATGATATTGACATAATCGGAAGAAAGCAGCGTGTTGTCAGTGGCGCTTTCGCATAAATTGAGACGGAAGACCAAGTATATGCTGTCAACAAGAAAGGACACTCAACACCGACGTCTCGGACAGAACGTCTCCCTCGACAGATATAACTTTGAGGTAGTTAAGGACTTTGTCTACCTAGGATCCGCTATCAATTCAGACAATGGCACCAACGCTGAGATCAGACGAAGAATAACCCTTGCCAATTGCTGCTTCTTTGGTTTTGGAATGCAATTGACTAACAAAGCCCTCTCTCGAACAACTAAAGTGACCCTATATAAAACCTTAATAATCCCAGTCCTGCTCTACGGCGCAGAGGCATGGACTTTATCAAAAGGAGATGAGGGTGTTTTTAGCTGCTTCGAGAGGAAAATTCTTCGGATTATTTTCGGTCCCGTCTGCATAGACGGTGAGTAGAGGAGGAGATACAACGACGAACTGTACGAGCTGTACAGCGACATCGACTTAGCCAGAAGAGTGAAGGTCCAACGACTGAGTTGGCTGGATCATGTAGAGCGGATGGACACCAATGCTCCGGCCCGAAAAATCTTCGAATCTGCCTCCGAGGGACAACGCAGGCATTTTGAACCTTCTCTCCTTTCTTGTGGAATCTTAAAGCTTCCAAGTCATAACACACATGACGTCTATGTATAGCAGAACGGAAATTGATCCCTCAAGTGTCTCCTTCTTGTTGCTACCACTGTGTAGGTGTTCATTTAAATTTTAAAGCCTTTCATGTAAGTGCTTACATTTTATACCAATGATTAAGTACTTTACATCCTCATGCAACCCGAAAATGTGGTTCCATAATACCTACAAAATCGTCACTGATTTACATGTCCTTCTCAATATCCATCCATGCACTATGTACATTGCTATCATCGTCCTCATGAATGCATGCATTCGACACAACGACCTGCATTCGAAAAGCAGTCTGTCAGTTGCCATAATAATGATTATACGAGTAATAAAGGACTTTTAATATTAAAAATCTCCGATAAGTATTTCGTTCAGCATTCCGGTGTTATTAAAAATATTTAACTGAAACAACAACCAAAAACAAAAAAAGGATGGAAATATGTAATATGCGAGCGAAAAAGGAGTTTGCAATTAAATATAAATAGCTCGGCTGAGAATCAGCTTTTGTAACATATACTCGAACGCATGCCATTTAATTGCATTCATTTTGTTTATGTGCAATTATATTTTATAATGTTTACTTTTCATGTGTACGAAGCTTAACCATGGAAATAAATTTTCTTAAATTGAAATTTGTTGAGAAGTTCGTCGAAATTAAATGTGCCTGTGGGTATGATAATGCTTTATGGGGCGGTCGTAAAAATATTCTTCACAGAAGGCCTAATAAATTAGACAAAAACGGCACCAAAAAAATTTGAATGAAAGATGCAGATTAGGTAGGTAGGTAAGCTTTTGGAAGATTAAATTTGTTGGTTTCGTCTTTTTCTTTTTAAAGATATTTTTTTTTTGTTTAAAAATATACGATGAATAAATCGAAGGACTTTTCAGTCGTTAAGACTGCAATAATAAAGGAAGATGATGTTTTGACATAAAAGACGATGTTACATGAATTGTTTGCTAAATCTTACCTATTGTCATTATATAAAAGAAAATGTCCTTACTGACACTTTATCCTAGGAAAACAATTTTTAAAACGAATCTACATTGTTGTCATGACGTGAACATTTTTTTTTTAAATTTAGTCTATAAGCAAGTTTGCATAGACGGTGAGTGGAGAAAATGATACAATGACGAGCTTTACGGGCTTTACAGTGACATCGACTTAGCCAGAAGAGTGAAGGTCCAATGACTGAGTTGGCTGGGTCATGTAGAGCAGATGGACACCAATTTCATGGCCTGAGAAGTCTTCGAATCCACCTCCGAGGGAGAGCACAGAAGACGAAGAGAACGACTCAGGTGGCGCACGCAAGTGGAAGGCGTGCGAAACTGGTGGCAGCTAGCTAAAGAAACTATTCTCGCCCTGATTCCATTAGACCTCCACCTAAAGGAAGCAGCCGCGAAAAGTGCCTTGCGTTTAAAACAATCCAATCTCTGGAAAGCGGGTGACAAGGGCCATCGAAACAAAGCAAGTTGGGCAGAACTAGAAACTAACTCGGACAACCTCACACCATCTCCTGACTTCAGCCTAAATATAAAAACGACCTTCCCCTCAAGAGACGAGTGGGCCCGCGGGAAGGCTATTAACCCGATGAAAATTTCGATATTCACAGACGGGTCAAAAACTGAAGAAGGAGTAGGCTCTGGGATGTACTGACTAGAACACAACATAAAGAGGTCAATATGACTTCCGAATCACGGGAGTGTTGGAGCCGAGGCAGCCTGTGAACTATCAATGAAGTTAGTCTCTAGGAAAACTATCGGTATCTACATAGATAGCAAAGCCGCTTTCAAAACCCTCACCGCGAACCACAATCTCTGGTGGATCCCGGGACACAAAGGTATCCACGGGAATAAAATGGCGGATGAACTAGACAGGAAGGGCTCGAAACAGGACCTATCAATGGTCGACCACTCAATTCTACCTCCCCTAGCTCTCGTCAAATCTCGCATTGCACTAGACTTCCAAAGACAAGCTGATGAGAGATGGAGCGCACTCTCATCATGCCGCATCTCCAGGAAACTCTGGACAAATATCAACAAGATAAAAACGAGGCACATTCTTGCGCTAAACAGATCATACTTAGCTCCCTTCATAGGGATCATCACAGGCCACAACATAATGGCGGGCCACCTTAGAAGGATGCGTTTAAATACAGACAAGTTATGCAGATGCTGCAGTAATACAGAGAACACAGCCCACTTCCTTTGCGAATGTCCCAGTCTATACAGAACAAGGAAGACGGCCCTCGGTGAACACTATTTCAACATCCTGGGCGACCTGTCTAACAAGCCAGCAAAAGCCATTCTAAAATTCACTACGAATTCGGGATGGTTGAGGGAGGCCGAACAATCGTAACTGCACTCACCCAAACCTTCTCCTCTTTTTTGTTTTTTCAAAATAGATATTCCACGTCAGAGGAACGCAATGGATCCGTTAGAGTTTCGATTGAAGGCTGCATCACGCGATGCACCCACCTCTTCAACTTACCTACCTTGCTAAAGATTGAGCTGGCTGGAGACGCTTGTTGGTTAAAGCCCAGGTCCACTGCGAATGTAGTGCCACCTTAAAAAGATCGAGCAGTATGATTGAAAGTATAGTTTTGAGGGCTGCTGTCGGAATCGAAAATAGATCCAGGCTGCCCCACCATGGCGTACAGGACATAAGCAAGCAAGTTGTCTGTCCAAGCTACAATGTTAAGTGCCAAAAAGTCCTTTGTATTATGACACAGTTAGGTAGGTTCATCTTATGTTTGTATCTAGACCGCTAGTGACTTTGTCCCAAGGACCCTTGTTTTATTTGTTTGAATTTCTAGAGAGAAAAAGTGTAAGCTACATACGTATGTTGATACGTCGTGATACCAGAATCCCGTTGTGTCAGCAGCAAGCAAGTCTCCATTGATTTTTAATACAACAATAGTGACACCATCTGCAGTCACTTACATTGATCACACGTGTTCCTGTAACCACTTGTATAAGTGTCCAACTAAAGCACACCCCCTAAGCTTGATGTAATTCTATTTCCAATACCATTTCCATCAGTGTCCCACATCGCATGTGCATGTGGTAACAACAATCCAAGATCTTAAATTAATTCATTTGTCCCAAATGGCCAACAAAAGCCTTTTTATATGTGCTTCCGCTACATTTATTCGATTTCGTAAACCGTAATCGTAAAATATATGCAACACACAGAATGAACCAACAAAGAGATTCTATCGTTCGCAACAGGAACGTTCCTAGGTTTCTTATTCATGCCGCATCCCAAGTCGTGTGTTTTGTGTTGCATTTCTTCATCTCGAATAGAAGCGAAGGATGTTTTCTTATTTTTTCCCTTAACCCTGCATAGACCATCAATTACCATTGAGTCTCTTCTCCCGATGGGCTAGGAAGGACGGGGGCGATCAAATATAAATGTAAATGGCAATAATTTTGCGATTAATTTCGCCCGAGTGAGTTTAAAACTATTTTCTCGCATAACTACCCCCGAACAGCAGTGGCACTGCCAGAGCCGCCACGACAAAGATGTCCCTGAACTACATTCCTCAGGAAACAGGATATCGGAGTGAAAAAAATTTTCCGAATGCAATAGATGCACACACACGTTCGTGTGCGACCAAACGTGTGCATCGGTGGGGAGGGAACTACAAATCCTGGGAAATCTATTATGTATACCACAAGGGGTGCTGCCGCCATGTCGCCATTATTGTTGTAGTCATTGCCACCATTACCAGCACCACCAACATCATCATCCGTGAGATGTTTCCCATTGAATTGTGGAGGATTTGCTGATTGAATTCTTGTCGCACGTTTGCAACTGCATTGTCGTTTGGCAGACTGGGGGAGAAAAAAAATTGAATGCAGGACGAGTATGTTTGTATTTGTATGCATCCACAATGCACATTGCATTCGAGTGCATCCGCAATGGTCGGGAATATTGAAAATTACCAATCAAACCCGAAGGCAATAAATGCACAAGCCAGCAAACACCCAAAGGAGTTCAAACGTGGATTTGATAACTTGGCCAAATGCAATTCTCTCCGAATCGAAAGATTTATAAAGAAGAATCGAATAATTTCGTCCTTGGAGCAATATTTATCCTCAAGGAGGTAAACGTGTGGAGTCACAACATTGTTGCAATGACTTTGTGAATTCTAAGTTGTTCTTGGCTGGACCCATGGGATGAGTATTGTCTTGTCTTGTCTTGACCAAGCAGATGTTGCAAATGGAATTCAGGACTATTGTGAGCTGAAAAAAAATTGTTTACAAATTTTGACCGGAAAACCTCTGAACTGCTGGACGTTGGTCGATGTATGACACTTGGTTGCTAATCATTGAAAGATAAATTGATTTTGACTTCGTTCTGGTGGATGAAGAGTTTTTCAAGGAACTCGGGCTTATTGTTGAAGAAGAGCACAATGTGGGCAGTTGGCGACTGAGGGGGACGCCGCCTGAAATACGCTACAATAATCTGAAAGATGGAATAAGGTGCTCAAATTGAGTTTTTCAGAGAAAACAACCCCTCTCACCTTATTTCCAGTTTTCGAACAGTCTTTGCTGACCTTTGGTCCACAGTGGCAGAATTAGTCCACTCACAACAGCCGGGTATTGATGCCTGCAAATTGTGGTCAAATTTTGTTTCGGTATTGGTGAGAATCTACAGAAGTGTGGCCCTTAATCGACAATCTAGGCGCGTTTTGTCATTGCTCTACAAGTTTGGAGGATGTGGTAGCGGAGTTTATACCTTTAACAGCAACTTAGCTCTCCACTGAGATAGCAATGTTATGTTTGGATTGACAGGCTTTTAAATTGACTAGCAAAATCCGGAAGGTGCCAGGATTGGGATAAGAAAAGGGATTTCAATAAAACTCTCGCATTGATTCCTCAGTCCATTTGAGATAGTTGTGTCATAGATATCCATGACTGTCTTTTCCTTTCATTTCTCTTGGTAACAGAACTCTAAGATATCTGACACTGGATGATAATGAGATTGGACGGAGAAGAGTTAAATCCGTCATTTCGATTTTCGTTCAGATTTATCCTGTTTGAGACCATGCCAGCAGCTTAGGGCCCATCTGTGATCCTTGTTTAGGACAGTTTTCATGACTTTTCTTATCACACATTCAGAGGAAGTTTTCTGAAACTAATATCACCACGTCATCCTTATAAGCGACTACTTTCACTCTGTCTTTGTCTCTGTAGAATGCTATTTATGACCATGCGTCGGGAAGAGGTGGGACAACGCCACTCTGGAGTATTCCTCTATCGGCGATTCGAGTTTAATGGCTACTGGTCTACAGATTTCTCGTACATCGATTGCTGTGTCTTCCAACTTCCGCAGCATATTAGGCTGTATACCATCAGGACCCTGGAATTAGTACGGTATGCCCAGATTGAGAAAGTGAGATGAAGAAAGTGGGAAATACTCAAAAATCATTGATCCTACTTAGCCTCCATACCGCGACAAGATTGGTAACCATGTGGAAGAATGTGAGCGGGTCATAATGTTGCTTAAAACCAAATGTCCAGTATCCACTTAATTCCATCTCTTCTAATCTTTTTTCTTACAACCTCGACTATCAATTACTTTCCTTTAACACATCCTAAACAACCCGTCAAGAGTCAATATTAGCCAAGTCTAACCCTTAAACAGCAACCATCCATCTCTCGACTCTATTTGACTTCGACTTGACATGGTCGCTTTTCAAAAGTGAATTCCATCATCATTTGCTAATTTCTTACAAAACTCCTGGCCCTCTCAAGAACGTCATGAAATGCCTAAAAGTTTTGTTGAAAATTAAAAACGGAAAGTCACCCCTCCCGCGAGCTAAATTAAAAGAAACGTCCAACCCATCGTACGCGCTGAAGAAAGAAAACTCATCCCCCAAACCAACAGTCAACCACGCCATGTTATTCAAATGAGAAAAATGAAAACACGAAAAGAGAAAAAAAAGAAGAAAAACGGGAAAAGGCATTTCCTTTTCTTTTCCCACCCAAATCAACTGACGCTAATTACCCTAATGGCAGATGGTGAACCATAGCCCCGGGGCCTAAAAGTTCCTCTAAAACGAACGCGAACTTGGCATCAATTTGCTAAATATCTCTTGTTCTCG